>CM042685.1:151480621-152148887 GCA_023614405.1 Avena insularis
ATAAATAGAGCCACCCCAGCGAATTGAGCACACCATCTCACTCCCCTCTCCTCACTGATCGTTCCACCCCATTCCCGAAGAAAGGCGAGCAGCGCTTCGCCGGAATTTCACCGGAGCCTGCCGCTGCTGGAGAAGAAGGGAGCCAGCGATTGGAGTCGCCCCAGGAGAAGCTTCCCGTACCAGGAGGTTCGCCGTCATCGACTTCGTCGTTCTCCCGCCTCGCCGACCCTCGCTAAGCCCGGTGAGCCCGGCGACCCCCACCGCGCGTTAGGGTTCCAACCCTCGGCCATTGGATTAGAACTAGATCGACGCACCATATTGCCCCATACGCGCACCCCCTCGTCTCAGCGGCGATAGGGCGGCAACAACAACCCGGCGTAGCTGTGTAGTAGGCGGCCCGATCTGGTTTCCCTTTACAGCCAGTCGTTTGAATTTAACTTTTCCATTTATTTCAAACACGATTCACGTACTGGTTCAAGAAATCAACCTTGATGATGAACCAATTGAATGGAAACCAAATTTGTTAGAAAAGGTCTTCAAGTGCTAATCCAAGCAGATTAATTTAAATCATTTGGATACATAGATCACCCTTGGTAAAAATAACGAAAGCGAGAAGCTTTTTCTGCATTCAAATTTTTTCAAGATAAACCATATCCATCTTTTAAGTTACAATTCAATCTCAAAATCTTATTTAACATACCAACACAAATATAAAAATATAGGTTTACCGGAAATAATGACCAAGTAATAAAAAGAAATTACCATAAGCATTTCTAGTCACTTTCTTTAGTTAAAATAAAGGTTAAACCTTATTAAATTGTGACTTCCACTTTAAATCACATTCCATGGACTAAAATATGTGGTGATGACATGTGTCGGCATGATCTGTGTTTGGTTTGAGAATATTAAATCTTAAGTAGTTTTGATAGAGTAAATTACTTTTCCAAAAATAAAAGGAATTAAACCAAACTTTGATCTTTATGAGTTAGTGATGCTAGATCATCTATATGACCCTTTATTGTGATGATTGCCAAGTAGTTAAGTATTGTTTGGTGATTGTGTACCTAGTATTGTTTATTCCTTAGGCGTTAGTAGGCCAAGGATACGGGGAGGAAGGAGGATACTGAAGAAGAAGCCGAGGAGAACTTCAACCACTGCTATGCGAAGCAAGCTAACCCTTGCAAGATACTTTACCTATGACCCTAATACTACTAGTTGAATGTGCAAGCTAACACATGCGATTTAGGAAGCTTATCGTCTTGATGTAAAGCCTTACTAATCAGTTGATATATGCCAAGCCAATACTTACCTTGTCACCATGCCAACTATATGCCTTAAAGCATATATATGATCCTACCCATGATAAACCAATCCTAGTTTTATATAAGCTATACTTTGTTCTTTATCAAAGCTGTACTTAGGTTGTAAGTGGTGTAGATTCTAGAAGGATAAATGAAGGGTTGCATGAGAGCATAAAATTTGGCCTAAGCTAGATAATCTTGATGTCATCCTAAAGCATAGAGATTAGACTTAGTTAAACTCCACTAGTTTTACCACCCCCTCGTGGTACTTACCCCCCGCCTTGAATGCTATTATAAGCATAAAATTGATCAAATTAGATGGAGTAGAGATACTTGGTGGGGGAGAAAAAGGTTACTGAGAAACCTTGGAATGATATGAATCATTCTATTGAGTATTTTGGACATGTGTTTCAGGAACACGGATGATTTATGGTTGATTAAAATGTTTGAGGCATGAGCCTTAGCCCTTTATAAAAAGCTGATGGTTTATGCGGATGCGATAGCATTCAATTTGTCATCGTACATACCTAATACCGAAAAGAATTGGGTAGGGCATTGATTTGGAAACTTATATACCTTAGTATTAGTTTCCCTCCACGACCAAAGGTCTGAGCTGAGGCTACCTTGTGAAGCAATTGTCCCACATGTGTAGTTTTAAGATGATAATTGGTCATGGTTGGGCCAAACTCACGGAGAGGTGCTTATACTAGAGGGCGTGTAATTCAGAAAGGTTAGGATTGATTATCGCGCTACAGGTATGGTGAATTGGGATTTGTTCTAGCGACGGATGTATCGAAAGTTGTGGTCGAAAGTGTACAATCTACTGCGAGTGTTAAACTGATTGAATAGCATGCATCCTTGATTATAGAGCTGATTAAGATGCCATCTTTGTTCCCCGTCGGATGTTTTCAAAATGACTTGTGAAATGATTTGACACTTTGACTTAACACAACAGAGTTGTGGTATGAGAATACCTGATTCCCCCCTTAGGTGTTATAAAAACCTTAACTAGCATTCATTGTTTCCAAAATTGAAGTAGAGGTAAATCTGAAAGCTTTTTTGCAAAACAATCATAGAGGCTTAGTGTCCTATATAAAAACCCTTCACTTGTTAGTATTAGTTTGAGATTACTTAAAGAGTACTCATTGGCTTTGTCCACAGGCTATTCCCGTGGCGGACTATGAAGAAAGAGTTACATGGAAGATATGGACCCCAAGGAAGATTCGACGACAGCTAGGATCATCTCCCATGGTCGATGATGTACTGTGACCCCAGAAGATGGGCTTAGCCTCATCTGTTATAGCCATTCATTATTCCATTTGCTTGTGTTTGTATTAAAGCTGGATCATTCGAAACCTTATTTGTGTAAGACCTTATGTATGGTTTGTAATGGATGATGTCTTTGTGGTATCCAATTCTATTATGTCCGCTTAAAAATGGTGATCACACAGGATTGCGATGTATGGCATAACAGGCATACGGGATTAAAAAAATCCACAAGATTGACCGCAGACATCTTTCTTTAAAGAAAAACTCAAGATTCTCAACAATACATCCAGTAATCTTGTATTTTATTTGCTTTGTTGTTGTCAATACAAGCATGCTTAGATTAAATCAAATATCAACCAGCAGATGAATCAGGCCATGGCTAATGTAACACTACAACTAGAAGTATGGAATCATCAATCCAACCCACATCTGTTAGAAGTCTGCGAGGATACTGAGCCGCACTAGACTAAGATAACGGCCAGTATGACCTTACTTAAGTGCATCCAATCTATAACAAGATCAAGCTTCTTGTAGAGATGGAAATACTGAAAGGATTTAATAACCACCGAAGCCATCCAATATTTTCATCAACATAGTTTCCTCCACTTAGCATGATTCAAGAAATCAAATCCTTATCACAAAAATACTAGAGACGGAGCATCTATGCTACAGGAGGATCCATCCTATCATCACGAGAAAACTTCCGGAGAGGAATTAGTGGAGAAAAGAAAAGAATTTCCACTTACAGTGGTCCTAAACGGCTTAGAAGATTGAAGAGGAAATGAGATGGGGTCATCGAGGGGTGGTATGGCTTGCAATGCCAACAGCAGGGGAGGCCTTGGTGGCACTTTCGACCTGCAACAAGCCGACAACCTGTAATCCATTAAGGCGTCGGAGCACCACATCCCTCGGCAACAACGCGAAACCCTAGTCGGCCGAGAGAGAGGCGGCGTGTGAAAGCTAGGAGAGAGGCTCGAGCATGTCAAAATCGAGCTTGGGAGGGCCATTGATGTAGATGTCATCCACGAGCGTCATCTCACGCCCGCGATATAAGCGGCCCGTGGTGGCCGGAGCAGCCGGCGATGGAAGGGAAGGGCGTCGTGGCCGGCGGCAGTCGTGCAGTGTGAAAACGGAAGAGCAGGATAAGGGAAGGCAGGATAAGGGTTTTGTGCACTGCGATGCGTTAACACTTTCAGGCGTGTGAGGAGAGAGAGAGATGGAGTCGGGGTCAAGTGACCCCCAAGCCCAATCTAGATGGGCCAAGAGACCAGCCGAACCCACAGACAACCAAATGGCCCCAGTGAATTAGATTTAGAAATAAAATAGGCAAAAATAAAAAAATTAATGAATTATTAAAATAACCCCAAACATTTTTTAGCTATAGAAAAATATTTAAAGATATTTTACAAATAAAACATAAGAGGGCAAATATTTAAAAGATACTTAATTTTTGATGAATTTTATAAAAATAAATATAATACCAAAATATCATCAAAATTCATCTTTAAGGTCTTGAATAAATATATTACACTAGAAAAATATTAAATATATATTATTAGGAAAGTCTTTAATATTTTTTAAACTAATAAATCATATCTAATACCTATTTTTGTAGATTATTTTAAAAAACAATTTTTTAAGTAGAAATAATCACAATTCTTAGAAAAACTTGACTAATTTAAGTGTCTTAGTACTAGTTCCAAACCCAAAACTTGAATTCATAATCAAACTTAAGGATAACTTTTAACTTTAAAATATTCTTTTAAAAATCTTATTAAGAAATCACACTTTTAAATAAACATTGTTAGGTATCACCCATTTATATAATATAGTGAATAATCATTATATATCTTAACCATTATTAACATAACTTTAAATTCTAACAAATTACTAAGATAATCTAATTATGCTCCCATTAAATAAATACAAAGTATTTTTCTTAATAAACAAAACAAATTTAATCTAAATCATTCACTTAAATATATAAAGTGAATAATTCACTATAGTTATACTATCATTAAATCTAAATTTGGGGAATAATTAAGGCCTATTACATCTTAAGTTACTTAATTTTTAAAGTTAACTTTAGTTCTAAAAAGCTTATAAACAATATATAATAAACTACTTATGTTTTTATAGTTAACTTTGGTCTATTTCAATTAAGACATAATGTATCTCAAAGTACAAACTATTCAAGCAAGCATAAACAACATCAATCACATTCTATCAATCATGATACAAAACCTATCAAGGGGTTGACTTAAACCTTAGGAAAGAAATCTTTTCTTCAAAATGTTATTCTTTTTTACTTCAAACAATAATCTCATAATAAGTTATTCAACTCTTAACAACTCAATCCCGAACTTATATCCACTTAGTCACCACATGACAATTCACCATAATCACATCATCTTATACTTTACTTACATATTTTGGATTGTTAACACTTGGGTTCCTTATAAAAGGTCATTACTTATGCAGTAAATTGAAATTTGAAGATAAACCAACTCTGAAAAAGAATCACTATGAATTCCACTTCACTCAAAATATTGGGGGAATTCAATTTAGAATTTTAAGAAAAAATGCATAGCATTACTTATGCATAACTGCATATTACCTCTTTAAACATTAGTCCTACGGACCAATGATGCGATTTCAGATATTGGATCTTATGTCATCTCGAAGACCGTGAGTGCATAATCTTGCAATCACAAAAAACAGAGATTCCACTTGCTCATATCCTTTGAATTATTTTACGTATTAAGTATTTTACAAATACTGGGTGTTGTCATCACGCATTTTGAAAAGGTAAGAAAACACTATTTTCATAATAATATGATTATAGGTTTATTACCATGAGGTAATAACCTACCTGAAAGATTCAGGTGGTAAAGGAACATATTACCTAGGACTTAACAACCAATATACTTGCCGATGATTCTTACTTGTGGCCCCAGTATATTCACAACGTGACCATGAGATTTGGAATGGGACGAAGAAAGGCAATTGTATCTTTTCCCTCTACGCATATGGGCTGAAATGTGGATGTGCGGAGTGCGTGGCTGTTATCACTGCATGGCGATGCATATTGTTATAAAGTAATTAAATGAGGATATGCGACAGCATGGGTACAGGAACCCTCAACGTCCATGATAGTTCCGGCATGTGAGCGGTATATCTTTTTGCCATTGCCATAATTCAATAGGTGGGCTGGCCATTACACCAAAGAGACATCTTGAAATTCGCGGAGAAAAGCGGTGATTAGCTTGGATCATCCTCTGGGCCCACACCATAGGAAGTGTGGGCCAGGAAAGATCGCCCGGTTGTGCAACAAGTTTGATCTCGATGGGAAAATGCCTTGCTTACACCTCTGCGAGAATGTAAGAAGCGTAACTTGTTACTCACATTAGGGAAAAGGAGGCGGCGAGCAGCGAAAGGAACCCCATGAAGGTTCTAGTTAACCGTGAAAGAATTTGTGGACACTAGCTTTCAGAATAAAAGCAACCTTTGCAGAAATGTTTACTTAGAAAACTTGCAACTGCCTATGACCTAGTGCAGTGCGTGGAAACATGTGATTATAGTGCATCGAAACACTTGTTTTTCTAATGGACTTGCTGAGTACAACCTAAATTACTCAAAGTATCTTCTTAACTCATGCTAGGTTCCAAAGCTTCGGTCTGACGGCGGCTACATCAAGTTATGCTCCGGGAATCATCATCAAAAGCTAATGCTCTTCAATAAAGTCAAGGAAGTCAACATCCATAGATCAACTCAAGTGAGAAGCAGAAATTGCTGATTAGATAAGAATAGAATTTCTACCCATAGAACCTACTTATGTAGATTATTGCAATAACAGCAATTGATCCAAGCCGGTATTCAGCTACTAGTTTTATAAGTATGGTAGTTATGAGTTATTGATTCTTGATTCTTCTTCGTGAATAAGAAGTTCTTCTCTCTCTCTCTCTTTAACCTAGAGTGTTCTTTGGATCTTGTGTAAAAGAGTTGAGTTGTAACCTATAGTCATGTCTTGGACCTGCTATGTTTACTGTTGTACTACTCTCGAGGGATGTAATACTAGTGAACCGTGTTTCATTGGTGTTATAATCACTTTGACTATAGTGTACTACATCATCGCGTGGTATCTTCGGGTCACCCTTGATGATTTGGTATCGAGCCAATATGCTTTGACCTTAGGATTAAAAAACCTTTTAGGAAGATCTGTAGGTTGGATGGTGACTACAAGAGACATCTTATCCTAACCAAATATTCTATGATGACTTGTGATGAGTATCCACTTGAGGATAACCTTGTCACACCTAAGTCGAGATGCTTAGAGTCATTCTTTCTTAGGAGTAATTATTTTTATCTTTTCTCAAGTATAGTGCTCTTTAGTGTCTTCCGAGGGAGACATAAACCTGCAGATACATAGGAAAGTGTAAGACATCAATTGAAGTAGTCTTAATGGGGTAGCCCAACCTTAAAATTCATGAAAAACAGTGGAATCTTAGTGTTAGTTGATAACCAAAGACAACATAATGAAGACCATTAGAGTATGTAGAGTTTTATTGGCTAGTAAATCCTGTAGTATTCATTTAAGAATTCTACATGAAGGGGGTGAGAATTATGTCAAAGATCAATGGTCATACTGTGAGAAGTAAAGTTATCATGGTGAAATTAGCTTTTTAAATCATTGATAAAGAGTGGGAAAGCATAATAAGATCATGGTGAGATTAGCTCAGACCATGATGTAAGTGTGAAAAGTATGACAAGTACTTAGTGAATTATCTTGGAATAGAAGTGGCAAAATTACATAGTGAGAGTTATGATAGAAGTCATGGGTGCTAAAATTTCTAATAATCTTTGGTTTAAGTTAACAAATAGAATCTGATTAAGTCATTTGGAGAGATCATGCCTTGAGGTTAATTGGCTAATAAAGAAAGGTTGAACATAGTTAATCATTTCAAAGGTGAGGCCAAAGGTTAAGTCAAAGCAAATTGATACCACCTTGCTTAAAAATTATCCTATTGCAATTGAGCAATTTGGGTAAAGTTAAGACAAAGAATAGTTTGACCCTATATGCTAGAAGTATCATACAATGTAAGCCTATACAGAGGAGGTGTCATATACTACACAACTAAGCAGAAATCTGAGATATTATACTCAACTACTATATTATGGGATTAGAATATTGTGTGTTATATGTACCACATTTGGATTTATTTGTTTTTCTTGCATCATCTTGATTGACTAGATCTGAACATGAAGTTTTACTTGGTGTGCAGTACAATGCATGTTGCAACATCAGTCACTACTTGATGTGTTATAGAACCTAAATAAGAGTAAGAAATTAGGTAGGCAAGGGTAGTGGCGAATTTCAGAACCAAAATGAAGACTTATATGAAGAATTAAGCCAAGTGTACAGGATTATCCACTCAATTTGGAGGATGGATCAAACTTGAGATCATTATTAGTCGGCAACAAGTGATGAACTTAAAGTTTAATCAAAAAAGTAATTTTGCTAAGAAGTTAATGGAGTAATTATGCAAGTTCATGGAAGTATCATGAATAAATATAAAAGTAGCTTTAGAAAGGCAAAATGAAATATTCAAAAAACTACTTACAATTTAGAGAGAATGCGGTATATGAAACCATGAGTAATACATATACCTAGGATGGTTAGCATGACTGGTAAATATCCATGACTAGTATTTTAGATCCACAAGTTGGTATCTTATGCCCTTAATAGGTGTTGGTTGACATAGTTAACCCAGACCTTCTTAGAAGTTGCATAAGAGCATAAAATTTGGCCTAAGTTAGAAGTAAGACACAAAGGGTATAAAAAATTGAAAGAGACGAGTCTTTCGAGACTCTTGAAATTAACCTATCAAAAGTGAAAATGTCCACATCGTAGAAAGTAAAACCGAATAATGCTCAAAGATTCACTTGGAGGAGATCCACAATTGTGTGGATACACCGTATAATCTTTCACTAACTTCTAACGTAAAGTATAAGCTGGATAGAGACCAATATCCTATTTATAAAATCAAGAAATACTTTATAAGACAATTTAGAGACCATTAGTAAACCCTAAGAGAGTAAACAACAATTTTTGGAAGTATTGTTATCTAACTTTCCAAATAAAGGTTGGATAAGAAGGACTAACCTCTAACAAAGCAAGCCTTATTTTACAGTTAAGGTTAAAGATAATCATCAGAAAAGGTATTCTAGAAGTATTTCTAGATGAAAGATGAATTTATTTCAAGGTAGTAGTACTCAAACCTTGAGGTAGTTAATCCAATGGAAGTTAAAAAGAAGTACTTTGGGTGATAAAAGATTAATCCCAAAGAGACTAATTCTAGAAGAAACAACTCTTAGAAAGTGCTCCTTAAGAGGTAATAAGCACATCAATCAGGCATGTGTAGAGAATAAGAAATTCGATGGGTATGGACAAAATGAGTTTCAAATCAACCTTCCGGAAGGACCACCGGTATAAATTTTGAAATGGCAAACCAAAATTTAGTCTTTTTCTTACAACTATTGTCTAATAGAATCTAAAACCCTAAACACAGTTAGACTTGCCACCAGACCTTATATAGTATAGCAAGAGTTTTATGATCAAGTAAAATAATTGGATTAGGATACCTAATCGAATGAGGAACTAAAGAAGAGACCCCAAATTTAAGGAATTATAATAAAGACATATCCTTAAGGGACTAAAGTAAAAAGGAACTTTGGAGTATTGGAGACAACAAGATTAAAGATTGCCAAGTATGGTATAAATTCAAGAAAAGGATCTGGATATGGAATACTACCATTACTTCCATTTAAGGTTACCATGAAGGAGAAATACACTACTCAATAGTCGATTCCTTACTCAAAGCGTGAGAGTTCTGAACCGAGGATGAAGTTTATTTAGGAAGTCTGTAACATCGAGGATTAGCACCTAGAATTATAAAGGACACATGTTTGTGCTGCATTCATGCATAAGAAAATCACGGAGGAATTTTAGCGAAAACTAAAGAAGCTTTAAAGGGATCGATATATCTCTTGTTACGATAAGAACATCGAGCAGTCTGAAAAGATGTTGACATGACCTTTACATATTATATGTATTTTTAAGGGTAAAATTTGAAATTTACTTTGAATTCCAAATTCAATTCTAATTTTAATTTGGAAATTCAGAAATAATAATGCAATAACTAAGTAAAGGGAAATGATTATAATATTGATATAAAGAATCCTTTCTTATAAGAATACATTCAGTATTGCATTATTCTTTTATTGTAAAAGAATAAGAGTAAATTACAATTAAGAAAAAGAATTTTAATGATAAATAAGAATTGAATTCTTATTTAAAAAGTAAGATTATAAACATTTAATAAATACAAGTTACAAATAAAACAATAATGGAATACTTTATTACATTTGTGTTGCAATAAAAGGATAAAATAAATTTACAACAAATATAAGAATATTTTACAATATTTATTGAAGATTCACAAGAGTAAAGAATAAACTTTACTTTAACAAAAGAATACCTTAATACTAAAATATCATTAGTCAATATTACAATATTCTATATTACACAAAGAGAAAATTACAAAAAAAATAATGAAAGGGAGAGTTATAAACTATATTTCCTAAACTAAACTTTTGGTATCTGCTCATCTTCTTTTGTACCTGCAAAACAAATAAATAAAAGATAAAACAAAGAAAGGGGTTAATGTTAATTTTGCTCTCGATTATGGCAATGAAATGCATTTACTATTCACATCATTGAGCATATTTAAATAGAGGCAAGTTTCACCAAAAGAATATTTGTTCTTATCAGTTGATTTTGCCTCAGATTAATGCATCATTGGCTAGTAAGGGGCAAGTTTCACCAAAGCCAGACTAAATGGTAAAAAGGTAAATCAACAGCAAATATCAAGTTTTCACTCGATCGATCCACATATGACACAATCAGGCTACAACGATCCTTTGCATCTCGGCCCAGTGTGGTGTCAATCTGACAAGGAAGTCAGGGAAATAGATAAGGGAGGTGCAGGTGACAGCACATGCTTTAGAGTACTATTTTCTTCTCCACCCAAGATAGGACTCAAGAACTTCACTTAGTCCATCGAAGCACACAAGATATAGAGAACCAGCCGCAGTGCAACACTAGCCCCAGAGATATCCATTTCATTTCATAGCCAAGAAAACCACACCACCATTTTATCCATTTCCCCACACACAACCAGACCACCAGATCCTCTGCCAGCCCTAAAGAACAACACTAAGAACATCATTTGTTCTTACGTTCAATAAAAATCACCATCGAGCGTGACCGGAAAGGAAGGCAGGACCAGCAATGGCAAGGTAGCTGATCGTACACAAGTATCAAGTGGAAGAAGTAGATTAAGATTTAGAAACATATGACCATGAAGGACAAGCATCAGGTTGACCACCATACTATCAACAATATTTGTTCTTACCAATTCTTACCAATTCCATTAAAAAGATTTTTGAAGTGTTGAGATTGTTCTTAGATAGGCATAGAGATGCTATGATTGTCTCATCATAGAATTTCTAGGCATTAGAAGTATCTGCCTATCTTATTTCCAAATTAAATCCTCAGCCTTAGCATCATTGACAACTCAATTGAAATGTTCTGGATAGCTCATCCCAACGATCGACTACCTAATGAAAGCTACCCATGTACACTCCAATAGAAAGGCATCCGTTGGCGGATGCTGCTGGCAACAACCACAGGGTTGATCAAACCAAAAGAACATTCAAACTAGGTTTAATAAATACCATCCCTCAGTTAATTAGCCTTAGGCCATGCATCATGGGCATTCAAGTCATAAATTCTCATCCAATCAATTCACAACAGCCACAATACCAACACATTTACCCTCACTGCTAGCAGCAGGTTAACCAACAGATCCATAATGGTATTGGTTCTTATCATTTTAAGCAAGCAAATCATTTGAAAAGCAAGCTCCCAGTGAGCATAGTGTTGCTATGCTAATTACATCCTAGATCTAGAATAAGGAAACCATAGTATTTTCTCTAAAACGAATCCAAGCCTCAGTCTTTTGCATCCTTGGCGTTGGACTACAAATTTAGCTAGAAAAGAAGCGGAGAGAATATCTATGATTTTCCTAGACCATGAAACCAGAAATCAATTCTAGATCATCTGAACACTTCAACGCCATTTTGATAATAATAGCATATGCAAGTTATACTTGCGAGCATCTTTCTTTAAAAGAAAACTCAATTCTCAATGATACATCTAGTAATCTTATTTTATTTTCTTTGTTGTCAATACAAGCATACCGTTAAATCAAATATCAACCATGAATCAGGCCGCATGGCTAAGTAACACTACAACTAGCAGTATGGAATCATCAATCCAACCACATCATAGAAGTCACCAGATATGAGCCACTAGACTAAGCACGGCCAGTAACCTTACTTAAGTGCATCAATCTATAACAAGATCAAGCTTCTTGTAGAGATGGAAATACAAGGATTTAATAACCACAAGCCATCCAATATTTTTCATCAACATAGTTTCCTCCGATTAGCAGTTCAAGAAATCAAATCCTTATCACAGAAACACTAGTACAGAGTATCTATGCTACTTATGATCATCCTATCATCCCCGAGAAAACTCCAGAGAGGAATTAAGTGGAGAAAAGAAAAAGAGAATTTCCACTAACCATGGTCCTCGCTTAGATTGAAAGCAGATGGGGGCGTCGAGGGCTGAAAATGCAGCGGCATAGGGAGGCGGTGGCACTCGACGCACCAAGCCCCAAACGTAATCCATCGATGTCGGAGCACCACATCGTGAAGCAGCGGTGCAAACCCTAGCCAGCAGAGAGGCAGCGGCTAGGAGAGATCTCGAGCATCCGTCGAGCTGGGGCCATTGATGCGGCGTCATCCACGTCATCTCCCACCACGATGGCGGCCGTGGTGGCGGATCGGCGATGGAAGGGAGGCGAGGAGCAGGATGAGGGTTTGTTCTGCGATGCGTCTTTCAGCGTGTGAAGAGAGAGATGAGAGGTCAAAGTGACCCCAAGCCAATCGGATAGGCCATTCTAGCCTGAACCCAACCAAGCGGCCCAAGTGAATTATATTTAATAATTAAAAAAATAAAAAATAAAATAACACAAAACATTTTTATCTATTGAAAATTATAGAAAAATACTAAAAATACAGATGATATATCAAAATGACCACAAAAATAATATCTACTAAATAAAAATATAATTTTAAGTGTTTAAAATAAATTTAAAGTAAAATAATTATTAACACCATTAAATCTAAAATTAAATTTTATAAAATAAAACTAAAACCCTAAAAATAAATAAAAAAACATTTTTGTGTATGAAAATAACTTTATTGTTTTATAAAAATACTCACTTAGAGTTTTACAAATAAAACATAAAGCAAATATTTAAAGATACTTGATTCTTTGATGAATTTTATAAAAATAAAGATAATACTTAAAAATAAATAAAATTCATCCTTAAGGTCTTGAATAAATATATTACACTAGAAAAATATTAAATATATTATTAGGAAAGTATTTAATATTTTAAATAAAAAATCCTTATCGAATACCTATTTTGTGAATTCTTAAAAAAACAATTTTTAAGTAAGAAATAATCACAATTCTTAGAAAACCTTGAGCAATTAGTGTCTTAGTACTAGTTCCAAACCCATAACTTGAATTCATAATCAAACTTAAGTATAACTTTTAACTTTAAAATATTCTTTTAAAAATCTTATTAAGAATCCCTTTTAAATAAACATTGGGTATCACCCATTTATATAATATGGTGAATAATCATTATATCTTAACCATTATTAACATAACTTTAAATTCTAACAAATTACTAAGATAATCTAATTATGCTCCCATTAAATAAATACAAAGTATTTTCTTAATAAGCAAAACAAATTTAATATAAATCATTCACTTAAATATAAAGTGAATAATTCCACACCTTAGTTATACCTATCATAAATCTAAAACTGGGGAATAATTAAAATATATTACATCTTAAGTTACTTAATTTTTTAAAGTTAATTTTAGTCTCAAAACCTTATAAACAATATGTCTAATAAACTACTTATGTTTTTATAGTTAACTTTGGTCTATTTCAATTAAGACATAATGCATCTCAAGTCCAAACTATTCAAGCAAGAATAAACAACATCAATCACATTCTATCAATCATATTCTAAAACCTATCAGGGTTGTTTAAACCTTAGGAAAGAAATCTTTTCTTCAAATGTTATTCTTTTTTCCACTTCAAACAATAATCTCATAATAAGTTCTTCAACTCTTAACAACTCAATCCCAAGAACTTATATCATAGTCACCACATGACAATTCACCATAATCACATCATCTTATACTTTACTTACATATTTTGGATTATTAACACATAGGTTCCTTATAAAGGTCAATACTTGTAAAGTAAAATTTGAAGATAAACCAACTCTGAAAAGAATCACTTGAATTCACTTCACTCAAAATATTAGGAATTCAATTGAATTTACAAAAATGCATAGCATTACTTATGCATAACTGCATATTGCCTCTTTAAACATTAGTCCTTACCGGACCAATGATGCAGATTTCAGATATTGGATCTTATGTCATCTCGAAGACCGTGAGTGCCTAATCTTGCAATCACAAAAGGCAAGTTCACACTTGCTCATGTCCTTTGATTATTTTTTACATGAAGTATTTTTACAAATCCGGTGTTGTCATCATACGCATTTGAAAAGGTCCAAAACACTATTTTTCATAATAATATGATTATAGGTTTATTACCATGAGGTAATAACCTACTATGAAAGTTCATGGTAAAGGAACATATTACCTAGGACTTAACAACCAATGTCGCTAGTGATTCTTGTAGTATATTACGTGACCATGAGATTTGGAATGGGACGAAGAAGTCATTGTATCTTTTCCTCTCTGCATGGAGCTGGATGTGCGTCGTGGTTGTTATCACTCATAGCATGCATATTATTTATGGTAATTAAATGAGGATATGCAGCATATGGGTGAGAACCCTAAGCGTCCACGATAGTTCCGGCATCTGAGCAGTGCATCTTTGCCATTCCGTAATTCAAGCGGGTGGGCTGGTGTACACCAAAGAGACATGCGGGGTCGCGGAGAAGGCAGTGATTGTCTTGGATCATCTACTGGGCCCCACACCATAGGAAGTGTGGACAGGAAAGATCGCCCGGTTGTGCAACAAGGATTTGATCTCTCATGGGAAAATGGCACTCTGCGAGTGTAGGCTGTAACTTATTACTCCTATTCGGGAAGGAGCTGTGACGTGCGGAAAAGGAACCCATGAAGGTTCTAGTAAACCCGTGAAGGTGACGAACATAGCTTTTAGAATAAAAGCAACCTTTGAAGAAATGTTTATGAAAACTTGCATTGCCTCGACCTATGATGCGTGGCTATAGTTATAGTGCATCAAACACTCCTTTTCTAGTGGACTTCTTGATGCTCGTACTCAAAGTATATTCTTAACCCTTGCTAGGTTCTAAAGCTAGTCTGGAACAACGACTACATCAAGTTATGCTCCGGGAATCATCATCAAATAATGCTCTTCAATAAAGTCAAGGAAGTCAACATATACATCAACTCAAGTGAAGGCGAAGTTGCTGATTAGATAAGAATAAATTTCTAACCATAGAACCTACTTCTATAAGTATTGCAATAGCAACAATGCAAACCCGATAGTTCAGCTACTAGTTTTATAAGTATAGTAGTTATGAGTTATTGATTCTTGATTCTTCTTAAATCGGAAGTTTTGCTCTCTCTTTAACCTAGAGTGTTCTCTGGATCTTGTGTAAAGAATTGAGTTGTAACCTATAGTCATGTCTTGGACCTGCTATGTTTCTGTTGTACTACTCTGAGGGATGTAATACTAGTGAGCGGTGTTTCATTGGTGTTATGGCAATGACTATAGTGTACTACATCATGCGGTGGTATCTGGGTCACCTTGATGTCGTAACTACTGAGCTCTGAAACCACTCTGTAACACCCTCGGATCGTCCCTATGAAAGTTTTAGCGATTCCTGCCAAACCCGCATAGAAACGATTCAAAGGTGCCCACCAGGCACTTTCGTGCGGGTGGAAAACGAAGTAATATCATTACACAATAGTCCATGATGGAACCCACAGAACAAATATATACAACAACAACTCCAGGAGTCAAGAATACAGATATACAATACAAAGATCCAAATCACCTTCAAAACGATACAGCGTCCGAGTACGGACAAGATGCAAATTAGGATAAGAGCCCTGAAGAATAACCAATGGCATCCGTAACCACCTTACGCCAAGCCGGAAGGTAACCACAGTAACGGCGTCGATCGTAAAACCTGCTAAAACAAAAGGGGTGCTAGCAATGGGCAAAGGAAAAAGAGAGCGGTCAGTACTAAGGCCAGTACACGACGAGTTTTAGAATTCGGCGGTCCTCGCCTACATAGGTATGGTGGACTGAAGCGGCAGTGCGGCATACACTAAACACCTATAGAGACTCGATATAACTACCGACTATTAGAGAGGGATAAGAAAGACCTATTCGAATCCAACCTGATACTAACACCAAACATACCCATCCTGGTGTTTCCCCCTCGAGACCAAACGAGGAAGTCAACCGAGGTACTCACCATGGGCAATTTTATTCATTCCATGATAGTTGCGGAAATTACTAGTCAGGTAACATGAGTCATCCTGATATAATAAGCAGTGGGCACTTTTAGTTAACCATTCTGTCATAGTTGCAATATTTACTAGTCAGATACATATACCATGAGACATTCAAAAACCCAGCAGCTGTTGGAGGTTTTATTTAGCCATTCCGTTGTAGTGAAGCTGATTACTAGTCATTTCAAAGTCATATTTAAAGCACTACTTTAGTTATAATTGTCTATAATCGAGATACTATGCTCCATGCGTAAATGTAACGGACACATTTCGAAGATTTAACCCTGCAGGGGTGCACCAAAGTTTCCACATGCACCTACACCCTTGTTGTCAGATCAGGTAGGTACAAGATCACAAAACATACACCCAACGGTATGTCAACGGGGTTTCAGACATGACGTTTCCTAGACCCAAGGCATGCACATGGGGACACCCCTAAGCTACCACGTGAAGTCAGCCGTCTCAAAACGGACCCGAAATTAATGTGGCGGCTGTAAACAATGGGAACTGAAAGTGTGTTGGACTTATCCATACTGAAAGCGTGCACGGGGGTTCCTAAGCAGTATAGGTGCTCCACGCTAATAGTAAATAATGCAATAAAGAATGGCATAAATACAAGATAGTAATAAAGCCCCAAACTAGGTTGTGGCCCCCAGAACAGTACTTTGAAATCAGGTACTAAATCGATGGGGGTGCCCACACACCCCACACAGTAGTTAAGCGCTTGATCTCGAGCAGTGTCAAGATCTCGGGTCCTAGTTGGACACAAGTGGTGATTAAAACCAAAATATTGTCTATTACCCACGGTGCCCTGCGCATTATTTGCCTACTTTCAATTTTGTTATTAAACAATAATTAAAGCCATAATCATATCCACCATTAAGTATGAGGCATTTCTCCAACAACTATGGAACATCGACGGTGCGAAAGCGGCACTGCTGGCGACTTCGACTATAAGGCGACTATCTACCAAACAACAGGTAATAGGATGTGTCCAAGGCAATATAGAGGCTGCAAGGGATATCACGATACGAAAACTAAAGCATCATAACATACAGATAGCAATAGATCAACATGATAAAATAAATACTAAAAATGTAAAATAGGTAGAAAGGGGAGAATGCTCACTGGAAACATTGCCGAAGGTTCAAGCAGGATATTGGGTGCGACACTCGAGATCAACTCATCGGCCTACTCATGAAAGAAGCAAAACACTAGCAGAAACAACGGATGCACTATTTATTACTATGGCAGAAAACCGGGAATGATGCATGTATGATGTATGACATGACAAAGATATGATGCAATTAGACAATATTAAGCGGAACCGGGTCCTGGCAATTAATTAGGTGGTTTAAGTTACTTAGATACCCCGGAATTTAAATATTGTATTAAAAAGGCTAAAACATGGCATCGGTTCGCTAGACAAATTTAAATGGAGACAAACTAAGACTAGAATAACCCGCATATGGTCTCCATATTTATTATGAGGTGAATCAGCATAATGCCCCCAAACCACACCAATATGCATGCGAGTATGAATAATTTAATATGCAACAAGTGATAAATATCATATTATAAAAATAGGTCTTAGAAAGGGTCACACATGGTTCCGATCTTGGTTCAGGGGTTCGACGGGGTTCGGGTTCAGGAAAAAAGACCTTGACGTTCGAGAAGGAGAACTTGGCGACACGAGCATTGTCCTTGTCGTTCCACCCCGAACATCTTCAGGTGGGGTTGGTCTTGGCTCCATGACTCATCGATTACACCTCAACATGGGAGTACTCACACCCGCTGAACTTGCAGAGACATGATATTGGCAATGGAGGCCAATAGGGACCACCACATCCTGTTGACGATGTTGGAGTCGCACAAGAGGCATCTGTAGAGAGGATCTACTTCTTAGTGTGGCCTTGAGCTAGTACTGCATAGGAACACCGGGACAACACTAGAGGCACCAGACTTGGTTGACACCCGATTTAACCTAAGAGCTTCTTAGGGCCATATGGCACACACATAGGAAAGCGGAGGATGGCGAAGCACTAGAGTTGGAGAGAGGAGGAGCTCACCGGAACTTGCGAGGGGGAAAGCAGGTGATGGAAGGGCAAGCTGCAGGGTTCACATATGACCTAGGAGTCGACGAGCACGCATGGGAGGTAGCCATGGCATAGGCCGGCTCATGGTAGGCGTTGTGCGGTGCGAGGAGGCAGGTTCAGCGGCAAGCTCGTCGGGGAGGTGGTCGTGGGCTCACTGGTGGCACGAGCCCAGGCATCATGTGGAGGAGGAGGCCGGCAGGGAGGAGGCCCTTGGCGACGAGCGGGCTGGTGGCGGGCTCGGCGACACGGGCGCCAGCGTTGGCTGGAGGCAGCGGGACGAGGGAGAGCTGCGGAAGCGAGCAGGGGACCGAGGGGAGGCGACCGGCGGCAGACAAGGTGGAGGATGGGGCCGGACGTAGGCGAGAGGAGCGTCGGTGGTGGATCTCAATGGTGGCGGCGGGGAGATGAAGAGGGCCTGACAGCGGTGGCATGGTGGCGAGGAAGGAGGCGTCGGGGTGGGGCGTGATTCCTTGAGGAAGGAGGGTCATGAGGTGGGGATTAGTAGGCGGGCGAGGGTGGACAGGGTTCTCTGGTGGGGCCAGTAGAACGTGACGATTTGCGGCACAGGGAGCGATGCGAGAAGGTTCGATCGGGAGAGTTGTCTTGCACGGGTTGGATTGTGGTGGCTGGGACATGTTGGGTCCAGGGAAAAAAAGGTGGGGTGCTGGGTGGTGGCGGCAGGTGAGATGGGTGTGTGCTGGCGGCAGGGAAAGTGGGGTTTGGTTATGGTCTAGGGTTAGGGTTTGCCCGGCATCAGGGTCTGGTTAGTTTGGGCTGGGTAGTAGGCTGTTGGGTTTTTGGCCTAGCAGACTAGCGGTCTCCTCCGGTCAAAAACATTTTATTATATAAGATTACTGTTTTATTTTTAAAGCCTTTTTATAAATAATCTTTTATACAAAACAAAATATCCAGAAGACTAGGATTTTATAATTTGAATTAATGGAGGAGATAATTAGAAAACAAGATAGGTTTTGATAACATTTTGATGGAAAAAATAGGCATGATGATGTCATGATGATGTGCGACATATAAATAACATGCGATTTTCTAGTAGTGGTTTTATCGGGGTGCTACACAGGTGAAGGTCACTAGACAGTGGTAAAGAATATCCTTAAGTACTTGAGAAGGACTAAGGATGTGTTCCTAGTTTATGGAGGTGAGGGTGAACTCAGTGTAAGGGGTTACACGGATGTGAGTTACCTTAATGACTCAGATAACTCCAGATCACAATCTGGTTATGTTTTTGTCATGAATGGTGGTGCTGTGAGTTGGAAAAGTTCCAAGCAAGATACAGTGGTCTCCTCTTCAACAGAAGCTGAATATATTGCCGTCTCGGAGGCTACAAAGGAAGCTGTTTGGATTAGGAATTTCCTAATTGCTCTTTGTGTGGTTCAGGGCGCGTCCAATCCCATTGACGTTTATTGTGACAACAATGGTGCTATTGCACAAGCTAAGGAGCCTAGACAGCACCAGAAGAACAAACATATTACGCATGCGTTACCATCAGATTCGAGTTCATTGAGGATGGTAGTGTCATGATATGCAAAATACATACGGACTCAAATGTTGCTGATCCTTTTACATACGGACTCAAATGTTGAGGATGGTAATGTTCCTTGAATATCCATATCAGGCAACATGTATTGATTGGCAATTATGTGAATTGTTTTGAAACTCTTTACTTGTATGATTATCTAATAGTTGTCCTAGTCGGAGGACACGTGAATATAGACTAGCACATCGATTGGTTGATGACTATGTTTATGAAGTCATAGACATGGAGATGTCAAACCAATTATGTGGACACATGTTATTAACATGGGGTTGGGACCCAACTTGAGGTAGCAATTAGACTAGCGACTCTCTACGCACATCGTGTACGTTTTGTCCTTAGACCTGAGATTGTCGCATGTACTTGAGATGTGGATCGACCTACTTTGGGGCTATCAACCACTACTCCGTAACTGGGTAGTCATAAAGGTAGCTTTCGGGTTTGTCCTGAAGCATGCTGCAAGGCATCGTCAATCAAGATGGGATTTGCCCCTCTCTACTTGAGAGAGATATCTACGGGGCCCTCGGTGGTCGGATCGAGAAATGCATTCTTTGTCGACATAAGGTTAAGAGTTAACCTAGTAAAGGGATTTTGAATCATAGTATCGAGAAAGGGAGGTCGACTTGGGCTAGACCAAATATCGTGAGGCAAAGGTAAAGACATGTACTAAACCTTGTGATGGTTTTTCCGATATGATCTTTGTATGCATTTAGGAGTTGGCACGTCTTGCTATAGGATGCTACCAACTATTGACATAATTAGTTTATTCTTGTCATGTCTATACATATATGAACCTGTAGGTTCACACACTTAAAGTGCTAGAAGCCTATTGAGGATTAGATCCGAATTAAACCAGGCTTAGGATACTAATGGGCTGCTAATGAAGAAGCCACTAGGAATACCTATATAAGAGAGGGTGGGGCGAGTTGACCAGGGTTAGACCATTCCACCCAGCCGCCACCCTCACTTTTGTGTTGCCCGTGTGGACCTATCGGTCCGTCGGCGCTTCAACCCGCTGCGTGTGGATACCTCGGAGTGCTGCATCATGGCACTTGGGCCGAGCCATAGCAGGAGCTTCTCGTGGGACAAGGACAAGGAGGAGACGTAGAACATCTACACTGCCTCTGACGCACTTCATCAAGTTTCCGCAATTGCGCTTCTAGTGGTAATCCCGTGATCAATGACAACAGTATTCCTGGTGAAAGCTTTACAAAAACTTTGAGTTGTCCTAGTGTAGCCTACCCGTATCCCTACAATGAACTCACAAAATATCCAGAAATCATAGACACTGCATGAAGAACAACAATCATCACTTCTCAAGGATCATAAGATACCTTGGGAAAGTTCTCCATCACAGATTTGACCATCCAGCAAACACTCCCGGCGTTTCAAGAACAAGAAGGAAGAAAAGCTGGCTTCAGCAAGAAAATATTGAAGAAGGTCAACTCGTCTTCTCGCTTCCCGAAGGAGAATGGATTCTACGCTAAACTTACATAGAGTCGTCCTAAGGGGAAAAGACTGCATCTTTTCCACTTGTTCCCTCTAAACCGCCTAATCTGAAGCCACTCAACTCCGACCCGTAGCTGACCACTCACATGCATTTGTAAAACTTGTCATCCTAATAATTCCACGCTGAAATTGTTAGCGGATATTAACACCAACCCTACTCCTGCCTAATCTTAGGACGAGATTATTTTAAGGGGAAAAGGTCTGTAACATTGATACGTTGTAAACGTATCTATAATTTTTGATGTTCCATGCTTGTTTAGTATCTACTTTGCTCTGCTTTGTCTACATTTTGAGGTGTTTTTATATGTTTTCTAGTACTAACCTATTAACAAGATGATGCCAAGTGCCAATTGCCTATTTTTCTGTTTTGGTTCGAGAAAGGAAGAAATTCAATATTATCGAATTGGATGGGGACAAAAGCCAAAGTCAATATTTTACGGTGGGAGCGAGGGCAGTCTGAGATGTAGGGGATCCACGAGGGGCCACACCCCTGGCATGCAGTCGAGCTAGGCAGCGCTTGGGAGGGTGTAGCAGCGCCATGGGTACCCCAACCTGCCTCTTCGCCTATAAAGAGCCCACGATACAAAACCCTAACTACCAATCAATCTTCCATGAAGCAGTATGTAGCCGCCACCATCGTCCCTACGCCGGGATGGATCTGAAGCTCTTCTTGGCACACATGGCACCCTGGGATCAGGGCTAAACAAAGTCCAGAGCTCCGTCTGACATAAGCTTAAACTTGATCTCGAGAATATCCAGTGAATAATTGGTAACACAACAGTGACCCTATGACTCAAAATTTATTACAGCAAGCTCATGGCGAGCAAGAACCAAATTATTACAAGCGGAGAGTCACCCCAGCGCGTGCTATGCTGCGTCAACATCGACATATGAGTCATCGACGGCAACGGCTACAACTCAGATTTGTGTGATCCCCGTCGGATGAAGGGACCTACGGTTCCGGATCCGAAAGTTGCGGCAACAGCGATCCAACCGCGCGAACTCTACCAATGCGCCATGGTCATCGAAGCGGCGTGGACCAACAACCACTAGGTTCGGGTGCCCGCGTACCTCCACCCAACCCATAGGGTAGAAATGACTTAAGCAGAGGCAACCATCCCCCTCCCAGCGAGGGGCGACCCGATGCTAATGAGATAATCCACCTCGGCGAGAGGATGGAACCAAGCACACGAAGTCGTGGCGGGCAACAAGATCCTGCATGTGGGTGCCACATGGGACCCTCTTGATGGCATACCACACTGCTCGCCGAAGATCACAAAAATCAGGTGAAGATGCAAGAGGTACTCGACAAGCGCAAGGAAGCGGCCTCGGAGTCTAAGCGGCGGCACGCTCTCCACCGTCGGTGGGTCCAGCTCGCACGGCAATCAAGCCAACAAGCATCGCTCCCACAGATAACATGGATCCGCTGCACGTCGCGAGGTGACTCGAACCCTCAACCGTCCTACATGGAGATGGGCGTAATAGCAACGTCATCCGAAGGCGCGCAAGCTGCGATCATGGCAGCCACCAGATATCTCGTCCCATCCACCTACGGTGGGGACCCGAAGAGATCTATGCACAAGTCTGCACTAGCCGGACTAGGACTCATTGGAGCTGCGCTCCATGAGGAGGCTCCTGTGGAGCCGAAAAATAAAGTTGCGGTCAGATTCAACCACAGCCCCACACCCTCATCCGACGAGGCAGTGCGACCTACCTCGAAGACACAAGAGCCCACGGCGTCGCGGCAGCGACTCGGCGCTTTCAAGCGACCTCGCTCGGCGCAAAGTCGACATAGCGCGTGCCAAGCGTGTGCTCATCCGAATCCTAAGAGGATGATGACGAAGAGAACTCTACGGATCTCGATGCTTTAGCGAGATCTGTTCAGAGGACACGGATGCCAAGAAAATTCAAGCTTCCTTGGACACTCCGAAGTTTGGCCGCATAAGGACCCTAAGGCATGGCTCAGCGACCACTGTCGTCCGTCAAGCTACAATGAAACAAAAACACCGCTTTGCGCGGTGCCTTCAAGCTGCGGCTGTGGGCAACTGGATCTGGCTTAGCAGCCTGTCCTCGGGATCCATCCGAAGCTGGGAAGAACTGGTGTATAGTTTCATCCGTAACTTTAAGGGTACTAGCAAGAGGCCAGCCTCGATCGAAGAGATTCTTGGGCCTAAACTCAATGAAACGACGAATCCATTACGCTCATACATACCTCGTTGGTCCAACATCAAGAACTCCATGGCACACATCTCCGAGGAGAGAACGATCGACGCCTTCAAAGATGGCGTCAAGTGCCAGGACTTCAAGGAAGAACTTGGGCGCGTCAAGCCCAAGACACTCGACCACCTCATGAACATCGCCAATAGGTGGGCCGATGGCGAGGACTCTGTCCACTGAGCACACTCGGATGAGGAAGATGACTGACACGCCGACATGAGCGTTGTATGCAGCGAAGATCAACGCGTCTCGACTATCGCGATGGACCCAACATGGTCGCGGCGAACTCGCTGACAGCCGCAACAAAAGAAACCGCCTTGATGGATACCATGGAAACAACTTCGCGATGGAGGCGTCCAAGCATAAGCGTGTAGCAGCCCGGCCGCGAGCGAACCCTCGACATATGACAAGTTATCGGGCCCATGCACCATCCACTTCTACATCGACAAGCGGGATGGAAAAAATAAGGCCAACCATATGCTCGAGGACTGCGGGGAGTTCGAAACTCAGCGAGGCTTGGCCTAGATGAGACAACAGATCCCGAACCACAGGTTCGGACACGCTTTACGGTGCGGTGGCGCTGGAGCTCCTCCACCACCACCCGTGGGACCTTCGAATCACCCGATCGCAACCATGCAGAACAACGGCGTAAATGGGTACCCCGCGCCTAAAGGATCATTGATGATCCAAAGGCGTAACAAGCAGTGCAAAGAAGATCACCCGCCCAGTCAACCAGCGTGACCGCTCCACCAGCAATACCTGAGTACCTTAGTGGTTGATTCCTGCATCACATTGAGTCATTGGGATCACCCGCATATCCTACGCCCAAGTCATGTGACCCTAGTGCTCAAAGTATGGTCGGAGGGTTTGAGATGAGTCAGCGTCTTCATGGGCCGGCGGCAGCATCAACCTGATGTTCTCTAGCACCCTAGCAATAATACGGATCGCTGCGACTGGAACAATCCGACACAGCGTTCCACGGCATAGTCTAGGGAAGGCATATTTCCCACAGGAAAATATGGCTCGGCGTCATCTTGACAAACCGACAAGTTTCAGTCTGGCGGATCGAGTTCAAAGTGGTGGACTAGCCATCACAATACCATGCCATCCTCGGGCGCGTGGCATTCTGTAACATCCCTAAAATCATGATTTCAAAGATTGCATATCATACATTCATGCATATAGAATTGAGATCAAATTTCAAACTCATTTCAGAAAAACAGAAGCACATAGTGCTATGATTTTATGTGAACAGATTTAAATCAAATGGCCATCCCCATTTGAAGGTTTGATTGTTTAGGAACCAAGTTTGTGGCCTTCATTGAGGAAAGGTTTGAGTGTAGAATTTAAACCAAGTTTTACAAATTGGAAATGATTTCAAAAACCATTTTTCAAATTTTGCAAACCAAGTGCCAAGCCTCTGTTATTTTGATCACCAAGCTTGACCAAGCCTTTGCAAAGCAACCATTTGCTTTTATGCCTAAATTGGAGACCACTGTACCCTGCAAAAACCCCAGAAGGATTTGAATTCAAAAAGAGTTTGAATTCATATCAAAACCATTCCTGAAAATCGAAGTAGAAAAAGAAAAGGAGTAAACAAAAGAAAAGGGCGGTAGGCAGAATCTAGCCCATCTAAGCAGGACCAACTAGCCCACAGGGCATTTCTTTTCCTCCTGCACACGCGAGCTCACCCACTCGGGCGGCCGGACCCCACCCTCTGCTTATTTACGACAAGCGGGCCTAAATCCACGTCAAATCGTCTTCCCCACATTCCGCGCACGACCTCCGCCGCTGCCCGTTGCTGCACTGATTTCGCGAGCTTAATTGGCATTGATGCAGCAAACGTTTCTTGTCGAGCCTCCGGCTATAAAATCCCCACATCCTCGCGACCATTTCCCCCCAAACAATTCTGCCTTCACGCCACTAGGCTGCCCACAACTTCGCCGACGCCGCTGTTACGGCTAGCGGCCTTGGCCAATTCGATGAGTTCGTGCTCCCCTACATCTCTAGTTCATGCTATCAGGTTCAGCGGGTCCTTAGCACCCTCACGACACTTCCCTTTTGCCCTCGCATGACCGTAGCTCAACAGCGTCGGCGACCCGACGCCACCGTTCTCTGCACAAACTCCGCGACCTCCCTCCATAAGTAGCCACCGCCCCTAGCCCTCGTGATACTCCTAGAATCTCCGTGCGTTATGCGCATCTAACGGTATCCTATTTTGGCTTAAGCGATGACGAGGAACCTCGCCAACGTCGGCAATGACCGTCTTGACGTCGCCTCTACTCCGACGAGGAATCCTGCGCGTGTCCGCGCGCCCTCGACGAACCATCACCACCTTGAGCATCAGCAGCCTCCTGCGTTCTGGTAGCACCTTCTTCCTTCCCAGGCGACCTAGAAGCACCGCCTTGACCGACCTTGTGCCGCCGCCACCGCGCCCTAAGCGCCGCTTTCGTTCAGTTAGGAGATTTTAGCCGTCGATCTGGATCTCTGGCGTGAGGATAGTTCCTTAACGAAGGGTATGGACGAATCTGAGCCGTGCAGCGTTAGTTACATCAGCAGCACAGAAGGGTGATCGGTGCGAACGGTACCGCCAATAGAATCCTGACGTGGCTAGGGTTTGAATTAAAACTGAATTTGAAAACAGATTTTGATCCAAATTTCAATTGGCTATAACTTTTGATTCCCGTTAGATTTTTTGCAAATTTCATACTGTTGGAATCAGTGAATCAACCTGTCTGAATCTGCAATGTGTTTAACAAAAAAGCCTCTGTTAAAAATGACTTTGTATGCAGAAACATATTTAGGTCAATTTAATTATAGATTTTGCTTAGCAAATTGTTTTAGGAGCTAAATAAGTTTAGTTATCAAACTTTTGACTTGGTTATGTTTCTGTATCTTACTTGCTTGGTAGAGTTTTCAAAATCATCCTTAGCATTTTCTTGCATGCATGCATTCATATTTTTGCTTGTATATAATTGTGTGTAATTGTGCACCAATTTTATGTGTAGATTTTGCTAGTGACTGTGATTGTGAAGAGTGCTACTCTCCCCATTACCAAGGAAAGTGATACTTCATGATATTTTCATCCCTTTATTTTGAATAAGCATTAGAATTATTTTTGCTAAGTCTTGCATGCTACTTTTGTCAAATTCTATGTTGGGAAATCCTAAGTAGTTGTAGAATTGTAGAATTGCTAGGGAATTTCCTAAGTTAAGTTACTATGCCATGCTTAGCCTAGATAGTAGAAAACACGGGTTGGTAAAGTATGTACATGCTATGATGAAAATAATTCTAAGTCTTTTGGACTTATGCTTTTCTTAATAAAACAACTAAGTCAATGAACCTCCTGGGTGGAATGGGTCTTGAATGGTGGTTTTTGGTTGAGTGGTTACACAGGCCATAGATTTGGCTTGTATCTCACTTATGGTATTCCACCCAGGAACAAAGGGATTTGGAGGCCAAGTGTTGAGAAAGCTTACAGTGCAACCACTTGGCAATCTGGGCTCTGCCATGATCATATAGGGTGCTAGAACTTAGTCACTTGGATAGTTGGTGGTAGTGGGAATGATAGGTTGGAGCGCGTCCATTTGACTAAGGAAAGGCACGAAAGGTCCTGTCTTGGGAAACCAAGTCTGTGGAGAAAGTGCACAACCTACTGCAGATGGAAAATCTAAGTACTTAGCCAAGTCCATGGCAATGGACAACTTGAGCATCAAGACATGGAGCTACAAGAATCTCATCACTCCAACTTCTAAGTAAATTTGTGGGTGAACAAGGTGAAGGACCCCAATGTCTATTGGTAGTTTCTTGGGAAAGTTTTGACAAAAAGAAAAACTTAGTGATTTCAACTAATAGGAAAAACCTATTTTGAGCAAAGCAAGCCAAGCTACACTTAGCAAAATACATATAGTAATATAGTCCACTCAAAATTTACTAAGGTATCCTTGCCAATACTATTCCAAAGTATTGACCCCCATGGCTGTAACTTGTGATGTTGCAGTTACTCCGATGATGAGTAGGAGTCATGAGTCTACACTCAACATGCTTTGTGGCACATGAAGATGAAGACTTATGTTTATTTACTTATTCCATAAACTCTTGTATTAGGCCTATGGCCCTGAGTTGTAAAGACTATGTTTTATCTCTGGAATGAATGTAATAAGCGACCTTTGTATACAATGTACTTCATCTTAAACTATGGATACTAGCATTGATCAGGGACTAGCATTGCAATCACAGGATCCTTTTCCTTTACAAGGAGGGATCTTACGGATAGTATCGAAGCACTGTGTTGCACTGTAGGATTATGACCCTAGGATTAGAAACCACTAAGGAAATTTTTTAACTACTTCTACTTGGCTATTCTTCGTAAAATTTTTCTAATCTTCTCATTCTCCTCTCTATTTGTAGATGAACTCCATCAATGAAGCCGTGAAGAAAGGACCACTCATGACCATGACCTTGGAGTGTGAAACTGAGTTTCCCAAAATACTCAAGGACCTCATGGTGGCAATGGAAGCACATGGTGCAGCTGTGTACAAAGGCTTTCCAGTGATGGATGAAGAATGGAGTACTGGTGGGTGCAACTTCACTTGTACAAAACAAGGAAGACAACCACAAAGAGAGAGGATTCTGCATGTACACCAACATTTGTGATGCACACCACATTCTTTGAGTCGACAGAGAAGCAGCTTGGAGGACTATCAAAGAACTTAGTGCTAGAGTCAAGTGCAGAATGCTCAACCTCCAAAAAGACTTAGAGAAAGAAGGAGCTTACCCAAGAGTTGGAAGCCACAACCAAACCTTAAGGGAGATATTATAGACTTAGTAATGGAATCATGTGAACAAGATAGGTGGATTGCCTCTAGGAACATTGTGTTAATAGCAGCTTGAATCTAGTGAGATAGGATTATGCGCACTTACGTTAGTTGGACCACCACCTATCATCTTATTTTCCAAAAGGATACTTAAATAAGTTTGGACCTTGATTGATGTAATGGATTCATGTATGCATGACTTGTGTGACTTTGTGTTCAAGGATATGTATGAAATGTTTGTCTTGTTTTATCTTAAATTGTGTTGTTCTAACTTTCAATCTTATAAATAGATGCCTATTACCATAAAAGCACTTTGTTGAGGAGTTCCAGGTTACCGTTTTGGTCCTCGTATCGTTAGGCTTACCACTTTGCTCAATCTCCCTCTTCCACCATCATGGTGCATCCACTCACCAAGTTCGAGAGGAAGGACCTCACAGGCTTCAAGGTGAACCAGCCCGGACGCGAGCCAGAGGGCCTACTACGAGGCCATCGTCTTCAAGCTTATGCGATGGCGGGAGAGAGGCATGGAGGTAGTCATGCGGGACGATAGGGGCGTCTGCTGGGCCCGTCCTCCCGACAGTTAGAGGCACCCACTTCACGTCTTGGAAGGCGTGATGATGATGGAGAAGTCCATTGACGAGGGCGACTCAAGGGGCAGCAGAGCCGATACGTCTCTATCTCGGGACTTAGAGTCTCTTAATAGGCACGTGGACACGGACAGGACCATTGTCATGCTCAACAATGGCGAGCTCGAGTGCGACTTCGTGAGAAGGAAAAGCTTTTCACACAGGGCGAGATAGTCAAGAAATGGGCGAAGTTGAGACCAGGACCGTCAGTTCAAGAGTTAGGAAAACGCGTCAGGCCGGGAACAAGAAGATCAGGACATGGTGAAGAACTGAAGTCAAAGTTTCGAGCTAGAGAAGCGGCGGATGGTGATCGAGAGGCTTCGCTCCCGGAAGAGGAGCTCTCAAGACCAAGATCGAGTCATATTACTACTATTGAGGAGAACAAGACCGCGATGGAAGCAGCAGATCTTACCTTTGTCGAGGAGGAGATTGATGCTGATGAGTAGACTTGACTACTAAACTTATCTTTTATTGTCGTACTTGTTATTCGTGAACTTGTTATTGGACCATCAGAGCATGTGGATGGCTTGCCACTTGTGTGTTTTACTTTGAGACTTTGTTATTCCGTTGTTGATCTTTTATCTTTGTGTTGCATACTATGTGTTTGCTTATGTGATGTAATGTGCATAAACATCTATGGGTATCTCATTCTTATCTCTATTTGAACAAACCACGAGATGCCTCCGTCAACAAACCCCAACAACATCACGGAAATGCAGCAAATGATGAATGCGCAAACTCGGCTTATGCACATGATGACAACATTCATCAAAACCAGAATAACAACAACAACAACCCCCAATAACAACAACAACAATAACAACAACAACCCTCCAGGGCTTTGATATGCTCACCAGTTCTGCGTTTGAGGCCCGACTAAGTTCTGAGGGCGACTGATCCCATGGTGGCCAATGATTGGCTACATTCGTGAACAAGGACTTAGTGACCCCAGCCGTGGGCTGCCGCGGATGCTGAAAAAGTCAGGTTACATGGCACATGTTGGAAGGAGCCCGCAGCATGGTGGGAAAACTTCAAATCACCACTCCTTTAGATGAGGTGACTTGGGCTATCTTTGAAGATGCCTTGCCTGCTCATATCTCATCGGAATGATGAGCCTGGAAAGAAGGAGTTTCACAACTTTGAAGCAGCGCCACCGCGGCGTGGCTGAATACATAGAAGAGTTCAGCAATGCGCGCTATACACGGATGAGGTTGACACAGATGCCAAAAGAAAGGAAAAGTTTACGGAAGGCTTGAATGATGAGATGGTCTGCGTTATGCGTGGCATATGTTCCCTTATCCGTCTCTACGTGACAAAGGCTGCTATATTGGAGGAACAAAATGAAACAAGTCGAGAGTAGGAAGAGGAAACACTCCGACAAGCACAGCTCAGGATTGTCTCTGAAACAATCTCACTATGATGGCGATGGAAGCTTCGAGGATCCCATAAGCATGGGAAATTCAACAAGCACCACAACCACAACCGTCATGACAACAAGCATCACACTTGAGTCATGACAATGACAAATCAAGAACCACAAGAGTGGACACAAGAGCCACCACAGTAGGAATGGTAGTGGAAGTGGAAGTTAGCACTGCAAAGGGACATCGGTCCCGGGTTGAGTGCTTCAAATGCAAGAAGATGGGACACTATGCAAATGAAATTGCCCCGAAAAGAGATTGAAGGACTGTCAAGCCAATCCTTTCAGGAAAGGTCAGGTGAACCACATTAATGTGGAGGAGGTCTATGAGGAGCGGACATTTGCTTTAGTAAGTTCAGACTCAATTCTATTCCAGCATTCGTACTCTTTGACACTGGTGCATCTCATTCATTCATATCAAAAGCATTTGTTGATAGAAATGGGTTTGCATCTGAAAACATTAGGTGTCCAATAAAAGTTAGTTCTCCGGGTGGAGATATGATAGTAAGTCTTGGATCTAGGGATCTTGTCATAGAGTTTGGAAGCATAAGTTCGAGTGAGCTTGATAATCCCTAGATTCCCAAAGTTGGATGTAATTTTAGGAATGGATTGGATGGCTAAGTATGAAGGAGTGCTAGATTGTGCTAATCGTACTGTTGCACTCACAACCCCAGAAAGAAAAAGAATAAAATTCAGGTCAAACTTTGAATCCAAAGGAAGTAAACAACTCTCTTAAGGGGTTAGCATGGACTGATATGCCAATTGTATGTGAGTATGGGATGTATTCCGGAAGAATTGCAGAATGCCACCAAGATAGAGATGTGGAGTTTACGATAGATTTGGTACCAGGTTGGACCGATAGCAAAGAGACCATACAAAATGTAGTTGATGAACTGAAAGAACTCAGAAGCAACTAGGAGAGCGATTGAAGAAAGGATTTATCCAACCAAGTTCTTCATCTTGAGAGCCCCGTATTGTTCGTGGAGAAGAAAGATAGAAGCCAAAGGTTATGCATAGATTACCGTTAAAAGCTCAACGGTAACTATCGGAGAACAAATATCCTTTGCCTAGAATCAACACGACTTGATTTGATCAGCTTTGAAGGAGCATGTGTGTTCGAAGATTGATCTCAGGTCGAAGGCTATTTTTCAGCTCAAGATAAAGAGAGCAAGACATACCACCTAAAACAACATTCACCACAAAGGTATGGATTGTATGAGTATCACCGTGATGCCCTTTCAGCAACCAATGCTCCAACATACTTCATGAATATGATGAACAAAGTGTTCATGGAATTCCTTGACAAGTTTGTTGTAGTTTTCATCAATGACATCTTAGTACTACTCCAAAAGAGCAAAGAAGAACATGAAGGACACTTTGCGTTTGATGCTTGAAGAGAGATTGAGAGCATAAACTTTGCATACAGAAATTCAGCAAGTGTGAGTTTTGGTTAGAGGAAGTTGGTTTTCTTGGTCATGTTATGACAAAGGATGGTGTAACTTGATCTGCTAAGGTTTCATTTGTGGTGAATGGGAATCTCCCAAGTCCGTGAAAGAAGTTCGTAGTTTCCTTGGCTTAGCAGGTTAATACAGAAGGTTCATTGAAAATTTGTCTAAGGTTGCTAAGCCCATGACTGAATTGTTAAAGAAAGACAAGAAATTTGCTTGGTCCGAAGGTTGTGAACTCATCTTTCGGAGTTGAAGAAGAGACTTGTATCAGTCTTGTGTCTTCTAGATTTGGAAAAGGATTTCAAGTATATTGCTGATGCATCTCATCAAGTTTTAGGTGCAGTACTTATGCAATACGGTAAAGTTGTAGCTTATGCCTCGAGACAACTCAAAACTCATGAAGTGAACTATCATACTCATGATTTAGAGTTAGCCTCTGTCGTCCATGCACTCAAAACATGGAGACACTACCTTTGGGAAAGCGTTGTGAAGTGTTCATTGATCACAAGAGTTTGAAGTATATCTTCACCGGAAGAAATCAATATGAGACAAAGAAGATGGATAGAACTTATCAAAGACTATGACTTAAGTTTGCAATACCAGTAAAGCAAATGTTGTAGCAGATGCTCTAAGTCGTAAGGTATTTGTGAATGGCCTTACCAAAGGAGAATTGTCAGATGATTTGTGTACCCAATTTAGAAAACACAGATTGGAGATTGTGCCTGAAGGAAATCACATTTCTTTGGATGTTCAACCCACTTTGTTGGACAAGATCAAAGAAGCCAAGAAGAATGATAAAAAAATCAAAGAGATTAAGGAAAAGATTGGCCAAGGAAAAATAAAGGGTTCCATGATGAACATGGTACTTTATGGCATAGGAAACATATTTGTGTTCCACAAGATCCGGAGATGTGAAACTGATTTTGCAAGAAGCACACAACTCTCCGTATTCCATTCACCGAGTAACACCAAAATGTACATGGACATGAAAGAAAGATTTTGGTGGAACAATCTCAAGAGGGACATCGCCGAACATATTTCTTTGTGTGATGTGTGTAGTTGAGTGAAAGCGGAGCATCAGAAACCAGCAGGGTTGCTTCAACCACTACCTATTCCTGATTGGAAGTGGGACAAAATTGGTATGGATTTCATTACCGGATTACCAAGGACCATGTCAGGATATGATTCGATATGGGTAGTAGTAGATCTCATAACTAAAGTGGCACATTTCATACCCGTAAAGACAACCTATCCAATTGCTAAGTTAGCCAAAATCTACATGAATAAATTGTATCTACATGGTGTGCCCAAGAGTATTGTATCGATAGGGAACTCATTCACTTCCCATTTAAGAGCAGTTACATGAATCATTGGGAACGAGGTTGGAATTCAATCTGCTTTTCATCCTCAAACCGATGGACAAACAGAAAGAACTAATCAAATTCTTGAAGACATGTTGAGGGCATGTGCCTAGACTATGGAGAAAGTTGGGATGAAAATACGCTTACCATGGGAATTTTCTTATAACAACAGCTATCAAGCCAGCATTGAGATGGCACCATTTGAGTTTCTCTACAGAAGAAAGTGTACCACCCCATTGTTATGGAATGGTGTGGGAGAAAGAAGTTTATTCGGACCAGATCTTATCAAAGAAGCCAAGAAAAGGTCAAATTGTTTAGGACAGGTTGAAGTTACAGTCCGGACGGAAAAGCTCGAGATCCTAAGCGTAGAAAGTCACCTCTGAAGTGGGTGATAGAGCCTATCTTAGAGTGTCACCACTCCGTGGAGTAAAAGATTAGTCAAAGGAAAATTGGCACCAAGTATGTTGGGCCATTCAAGATTTTGAGTCGCAAAGGAGAAGTTGCCAATGAAATTGAATTGCCAGAATCTCTATCAGCTATCCATAATGTGTTTCATGTGAGTCAGCTTAAGAAATGTCACCCAGAAATGGAAGAAACTTCTTTGAAGGATACTATACCTTTGGAGGAAGTGCGACTAGAAAGTGATCTCACTTATGAAGCGAAACCTATCAAAATTCTCGACACTGCAGAAAGAGTCACAAGGACTAAGACTATCAAGTTTTGCAAACTGAAGTGGAATCATCATTCCGAAGAGGAAGAACATGGGAAAGAGAAGATGATCTTCGGAAAGACCACTCTCACCTATTTGCTAGCCAATCGAATCTCGAGATGAGATTCACCTTAAGGGGTTAGATTTGTAACATCCTAAAATCATGATTTCAAAGTTTGCATATCATTCATGCATATAAATTAAGATCAATTTCAAACTCATTTCAAGAAAAGCTGAAGCACATAGTGCTATCATTTTATGTGATCAAACTTTAATCAAATGCCCATTCCCATTTGAGAGTTTGAATGTTTTAAACCAAGATTGTTTGTCTCCCTTGTTGATTGATTTGAGTGTGAAGTTAGAACAAAAAATTTACAAAATAGAAATGGTTTCAAAAACCATTTTCAAACATTTGCAAAACAAGTGCAATGTCCTGTTATTTGTTTTTCCAAAATGATAAGCCTTTCAAAGTAACCAAATGGTTTTATACCTAGATTTGAGTATGTTGCACACTACACAAATCCCAAATGAATTTGAATTCAAATGGAGTTTGAATTCATTTGAAAGCTCAATCGAAAAATCAAAAAGAAAAAGAAAAGGAATAAAGAAATGGAAAAGGGGCGGCGCCAGAATTTGGCCCAACAAAGCATATTAACTAGCCCGGCTTCTCTCTCTCTCTCTCGCCTTGAGCCATGCCACGCGGTCTCGACACCCAGACCCCACTTCCTCTACCTTATTTTGAGGCGGGCCCCTCTCCACGTCATCATCGTCTTCCCAAAATCTGGCAGACGAACTCCGCCGCTTCCCGTTGCTGCTGATTCCATGAGGTAATTGGCATTGATCATTGGGCGTTTCTTGTCGAGCCTCTGTTATTTAATCCCCTCTCTCTGACCATTCCCTCAACCAATTCCTTCTCCGCCACCAGGGCTGCTGAAACTTCCGCTAGACGCCTTCGCTGCTCGAAACTTCGCTGCCATGCTCCAACGACAGCCGAATTCTGTGAGCACCGTGTTCCCCTGTCACGACTCATGCTATCAAGCTCAGCAACTCCTTGCGCATCTCTTGACATGCCCGTTTGTTCTCCACATGGTCGTAGCAAGCGACTTCGGCCGAAAGTGCGCCGCTCTCTGCACGAACTCCGCGACCTCTCCCCGTAAGTACCAGCGCCGCGCCCCTTGCCTTTGATACGCCTAGGACCCCATCGTCTTGAGCATCTAACGGTGCCCTCCTTTTGACTTAAGCGACGCGGAACCTCACCAGCGTCGACGGCAGCGCGACGATTCGCGAACTCCGGCGAGAATCTCCGACCCCTGCGCGCCTCCAAAGCCACTGCCACGTTGAGCTTCAGCACCACCGGTTCTGGTAAGCCTCTTCCCCACTCCTCGGCGACCTAGAGCGCCCGACGCCGACCGATGACAGACGCCGCATTGCGCCGCCGCTAGCCTCACTCATTTTGGTCAGATGAATTGTAGCCGTCAGATCCAGATCCAGCGCGTAGGATTAGTTCACTTATCGAACCGTTAAGTTTAGATCTGAGCCGTGCGTGTTAGTTAGATCCAACGGTAGACGAGCGTGATCCGATGTGAAGCGGTACGCGCGAGTAAGATTAAGACGCGTGGCTAGGGTTTGTTTAAAAACAGAATTTGAAAACAGATTTGAATCCAATTTTGATTTAGCTATAACTTTTGATCCACACGTTAGAATTTGACAAATTTTATACCGATGGAATCAGGGAGACAAGCCCTTTCTGTTTATGCAATGTGTTTAGTGTTTAGATTCTGTTAAAATGATTTTTATGCAGGAACTTGTTTAAGACTATTTTGAGTATAGAAATTGTTTAAAAAAATGTTTTAGTGTAAAATAAACTTGGTTTGGCAAAGTTTTGACTTTTTTAGAATTCAGTACTATGCACTTGCTTGGTGAAGTTTTAAAAATCATCACTTAGCATTTTTGCATGCATGCATATTTATTTTTGTTTGTTTGTATATGAATTGTGTGTAATTTTGTGCTACCATTCTTTGTGTAGACTTTCGTGCTAGTGATTGTGATTGTGAAGAGTGCTACTCTCCCAACTACCAAGGCAAGTGGTACTTCATGAATATTTCCATCCCTATATTTTACACAAGCATTAGAAATATTTTGCTAAGTCTTGCATGTTACTATTTTGCCAAATGCCATGTTAGGAAATCCTAAGTAGTTATAGAATTGCTAGGAAATTCCTAAGTTAAGTTACTATGCCATGCTTAGCCTAGCTAGTAGCAAACAAGGGTTGGTAAAGTATATACATGCTATGATGAAAATATTTCTAAGTCTTTGGACTTAAGTTTTCTTAATAAAACAACTAAGTCAATGAATCACCTGGGTGGAAAGGGACTTGATTGGTGGTTTTTGGTTGAGTGGTTACACAAGGCCCATGGATATGGTTTACCTTGTGCATCTCACTTGCGGTATGCCACCCAGGAACAAAGGGATTTTAGAGGCCAAGTGTTGAGAAGCTTATAGTGCAGCCACTTGGCAATATGGGCTCTGCCTGGACCACATAGGTTGCTAGAACTTAGTCATTTGGACAGTTGGTGGTAGTGGGATGACAGGTTGGAACGCGTCCATTTGGCTAAGGGAAGGCTTCTGAAAGGTCCTGTCTTGGGAAACCAAGTCTGGTGGGGAAAGTGCACAACCTCTGCAGATGGAAAAATCTAAGTACTTAGCCAAGTCCATGGCAATGGACAACTTGAGCATCAAGACATGGAAGCTATCAAGAATCTCATCACTCCAACTTCTAAGTAAAAACTTGTGGGTGAACAAGGGTGAAGGACCCCAATGTCTATTGGTGGTTTCTTGGGAAAAGTTTTGACAAAGAAAAACTTAGTGATTTCAACTAATAGGAAAAACCTATTTTGAGCAAAGCAAGCCAAGCTACACTTAACCAAAATGCATATAGTAATATAGTCCACTTAAAATTTACTAAGGTATCACTTGCCAATACTATTCCAAAGTATTGACCCACTGTGGCTGTAACTTGTGATGTTGCAGGTTACTCTGATGAGGATTAGGTGTCATGAGTATACACTCAACATGTTTGCCTGTGGCACATGAAGATGAAGACTTATGTTTATTTACTTATTTCAAACTCGTTGTAAAAGACTATGTTTTCTCTGGAATGGATGTAATAAATGACCTTTGTATCTGTGTACTTCATCTTAAACTGTGGATGCTAGCAATGATCCAGGGACTAGCATTGCCATCCCAGGGATCCTTTTCCTTTACAAAGGAGGGATCTTACATAAAATGGTTGTTCAAATGAGTGAAAGGATGACACTCAGCTAGATGGCTTTAAGTAGAACACATAAGTTGTAAGTGGCTTTAACTAAAACACGTAAGTTGCGGGTCCTCCGATTCAAGGTAGTAGAATACCTTTAAGTGATCCCACACTAGAAACTTATTTTCTTCATCAACATTTCTCCAATCTATAGTTTTGGCTGGTATATGCTTCTTGACTAGAGTACCAATGAAATTGGCAAATTCAGTTGCATCTGTCCCAATTGGCTGGCCATTCTCATTGAGTGCAATTTTTATTTTGATCTTATTCATCCTTTCATATATGTTAGACTTTTGAATTATCGTTCGGGCACCTTTCTCACCATGAACAAGCTTGGGAGTGATCTCTGCACAACAAGAAAATGACTGAGTTAAATAAAAATATTATAGCTAGTTACAAGAGGCTATAATATGAAACAATTATAACCTACTATACCTTTGGAAGGTTGGTCTGCAGGATTTGCATTATCACTATCTTTTGCTCTCCTAGTCCTTAAAACACGTCTTTCAGTTGTATTTTCAAGTGCCGAGGAGGGTGCCTGCATAGATATGTCCGTGATGAAGATACATTTAATTTTTTTAGGAGGGGGCTGTACAAAAATGAAGGAATATAATTGAAGCTACATACCTTTCTTTTTTTCTGTTTTGGGGGTCATCTTGCTTGGATTTCCTCTATAATTGCAGACTTTATTTGACGTACTACATCCAATCTTTTCTGATTTTCTTGCACGTTCTGTCTCTTTGTAGTTCATACTCAACTTGTGCTAGTTGTTCATCGATGACCATCGCATCTTTACTCTTTCCTCTTCCGCTTGCCATTTTTCCTACTGCAGAAGAGAAACAATATGAATACATTGATGAAAATACGAACAAGTCGAACAAGCATAAGAGAAAAATTGTACACATCGCTTACTTTTCTTAACATCGATTAATTTAAGAACAAGTGCATCTAGATTTGTCCTGCTAGAACCAATGCCTCCATCGACAACACTCACACTTATATTAGTGGATGGATCAAGCAATGTCGCATGCAAAGCATTACTAGGCTCAGTATTTTTAGCTTCGTTTATGTCATAATATGATGGTATAACAATAGTAGACCACTCAGCATCAATGGGATCTTCAACATAGTAAACTTGAGTTGCCTGTGTTGCTAAAATAAAGGGCTCGTCTGACATCTTCTCACCAGTATTGAATAGATGCTTGAAATTTACAGAAGTGATTCCAAGATGATCAGTCTTTACCCATTTATATTCTACATGATTATCAACCCAGTCACATTTCAGCAACACTACTTTCCCTTCATGTTGATAGTTTAGCTCAAGAATCTCCTTTATAATGCCATAATATGCCTTGTTTCTTAAGGATGTGGTTTGCGCAATAAGAGCTACTCCACTACCTTGAATCGGACGACCCTTATCATATGATTTTGTATGAAAGTCTAACCCATTTATTGTGTATCTACTATACTTCAACACAACCATGTTCGGCTCTTTAGCTAATATTTTTATCTCTTGTGGTGCTCATCACCCATATTTCCCACCTGTGATTATGGAACACCTTAGCTACACTATAATAGAATTACATGTCTTATAGCTTTAAAAATTCGCATGTCTACTTACGTGTAAATTAAACCACTCATGAAAGGTCTCGTAATACACATGATTGATTTCTCGTTTACTTTGAAGACCAATAGTGGAAACATAACTAATATGCTCGCTGCAAAGGTAACATTTGTCAATGTAGCACCCCCCGGGATCAGGGTTAAACTAACCTCATATTACCATCTATGATAAGTTCAACACCCAAACACAGAAGATCACAGTATGATTCGGTAACATTATAGAACATAGGGATTCAACAACATAAGTTTAAACTCTTAGCAGAGTGAGATACTAGAGTTATTACAAACCAGAGGTCATAGACCCAACATTACATCACACAGCGAAAGCAAATTATGTTGTTCTACACAACAACTTAGAAAAAGGCCTAAGAGGCCATTAACAAAAGTGACGTCCATCCCATAGTCCTGATGATCCGAGTATAACTCGCAGCGGCTACCAAGAAGGTAATGTCGCCATTGCTTAAGAGCATGAACAACATCTGCAAGCTCGAGATCATGGGTTGGGTAGTTGTTCTCATGTGGTTTTAGCTGACGGGAAGCATAAGCCACCACATGCCCATCTTGCATCAACACACATCCGAGACCTTGGTGAGAGGCATCACAGAAGACAACAAAGTCTTTGCTAGTGTCTGGGAGAACCAACACTGGTGCAGAGGTTAACTTGGTTTTCAACAACTGGAAGCTTTCCTCAGCCTTATCAGACCATTCGAACTTCTCTTCCTTCTTAAGAAGATTAGTCATCGGATTTGCAATTCTTTAGAAGTTCTCGATGAATCGACGGTAATAACCAGCCATCCCGAGAAAACTTCGGACATCCTTTACGGATTTAGGAGATTCCCAGTCAAGAATAGTTTTGACCTTATCGGGGATAACAGCAACCCCTTGGGCGGAAACAACATGACAAAGAAATACGAGCTCTTGTAACCAAAACTCACATTTGGAAAACTTGGCATAGATACGATGTTCTCGAAGTTTTGTCAACACCAAACGAAGATGTTCAGCATGCTCTTCTTCAGTCTTGGAATAAACCAGAATATCATCGATGTAGACCACGACGAACTTGTCAAGGTACTCCATGAAGACAGAGTTCATAAGCCGCATAAAAGTGGCTGGAGAATTGGTAAGACCAAAGGACATGACAGTATACTCGTAAATACCCTAACGGGTGGTGAAAGCAGTCTTTGGAATATCTTCCTTACAGATCTTTATCTGGTGATACCCTGACCTTAAATCCATTTTGGAAAAGAAATGGAAAAGACAGTGGCACCACTTAACTGATCAAAGAGATTGTTTATCCTAGGGAGAGGATACTTGTTCTTGATAGTCACAGCATTGAGTGGGCGATAATCCACAACCAGACGCGGTATGTTGGTATCCCGCTTCTTGACAAAGATGGTAGGACATCCCTAAGAAGATGTGCTGGGCTGAATGTATTCTTTTCCTTCTAACTCCTCTAATTGCTTCTTCAACTCCACAAGCTCATGAAGAGGCATACGGTAGGGTCTTTTAGAAACAAGAGAAGTTCCAGGAACTAGCTCTATGACAAACTCCACACTTCGATCAGGTGGCATGCCAGGCAACTCCTCAGGAAAGACATCTGGGAATTCACAGACCACGGAAACATCTTGGATATCTAACGGAGGTAAGACTTCAAGGGCATACAACTCTGCTTCAGGAATAGAATCAGCTGAAGGAGATAGTGACCCTACGGTCCAGTACTTGACTGTTATGCTAGCAGGACTAGTCAGAGTCACAGACTTGGTTGTACAATCGAGAATAGCTTGATAACGGGTTAACCAGTCCATGCCCAAAATGATGTCAATATCAGTTAACTTGAGGGCGATCAAAGAAGTGGGGAAAAGTTGAAATGCAACTTCGATTAGATTCCCATGACTAACCATGGTGGAACACCACCTAGAACCAGGAGACTCATCTAGCAGAGGAACAGATAACCCCTCAAAACTTATCCCATGCATTTGAGCAAAAGCTTGTGACAGGAATGAATGTGATGCTCCAGAATCAAACAAAACTTTAGCTAGAATTTGATTAATACGAAGTGTACCCATGATGACGCTTGGGTCTTCCTGAGCCTCCTTAGCAGAGATATGGTTTAGGCATCCTTTTCCAGCACCTGGATACTTATCATTCTTCTTTGCTTGTTGTGGCTTCTCATCACCACTCTTTTGAGGACAATCTCTTGCGTAGTGGACAGGTTGGCGATAATTGAAACATATGAGGCCTGATCCAGTACCAGCAGCAGGATAATTTGATCCACCAGCATTGTTTGGATTAGCATTCGAACGAGGTGCATATCCAGAAGTCCTTGGAGTATAAGGAGCACGTGGCACAACACTGTAAGGCACGAAGACACGACACTTCTTATTACCAGAACCAGCCTTGTTGTACCCCTCCTGAAGACGCTTACGAGTTTCTTCATACTCCACCTTTCCACTCTCGGCCTTCATAGCCTTGTTGACAAGACCTTGGAAGTTACCAAAGTCCATGAGGTGGATATCACGACGAACCTCAGGATCCAGTACCTTGCGGAATAGAGCTTGCTTCTTAACATCAGTGGAGACCTCTTCAGTAGCATAACAGGCAAGACGATTGAATTTGCGCTGGTAATCACACACGGAACCAGTGCCCTGCTTAAGCTTGAGGAACTCCACTCTCTTCTGATCCATCAGACCCTCCGGAATATGATAAGCTTGAAAGGCTTCAGTGCACTCTTGCCATGTAACAACATGTTGATCTTCTTGCATAGCCAAGAAATTTTACCACCAGGAGTTGGCTGCTCCCTCCAGATGATAGGCAGCAAAAGTCACCCAATCAGCTTGAGAAACATGACCAACCTGAAGTTTGCGCTCCATGGTGTGAAGCCAGTAGTCCGCATCAAGTGGCTTAGTGGAATAGCTGAAAACTGGCGGAGTGAGACGTGTGAAGTCCTTGATACCAACTTGATTGTTCTGGCGTTGAGAAGTGTTGCGCTCAATCCTTTCAAGGAGCCTCATATTGTCAGCATGGTTGGTTTCGTACATGGCCATGAGTTGAACCATGGACGGCGGTGGAGGAAGGTTGGAAGATGCACCCTCATTTGCGGCACCCCGAGCATGAGCACGGGTACGGGCACGAGAGGTATCACCCATCCTAAAAGAACAAAAAGAAGGTTAGACAAAAGATTCAAAGGAGCAAGACGGAAAGATGAACAAAGAGTACTTGATTTAAAAGTATCATGTTATCAAGCATGGTAGTATCAAAGCATACTAATGTATACACTAACCAGCTGACTTACAAACCATAACAATGGAATGCTAAGATGTGACACACCAAGCAAAACTAAGATATCTTGGAACTCTGGGAATAACAACCAAGTATGGAGTACTTTAGAAAAACAACCCCAAAACCATGATCCTATAAGTTTTGAGATATGAGGTAAGGAATAAAAACCTTTTCAAACCAAGTAAGGTAAGAAAACTACAGCATCAGAAACACACCAGAGAAGGAGTAAAAGAATCCTAGTTAGAGTTTCTACAAATAGTTTTTAACTTTCAAATAGTTTTGTCAACTTCTAGACTCAACATCAATCAATAAAAGGGTTTCCTACAGGCAGTCCGGCTCTGATACCAAAACCTGTAGCACCCCCCAGGATCAGGGTTAAACTAACCTCAGATTACCATCTAAGATAAGTTCAACTCCCAAACACGAAAGATCACAGTATGATTCGGTAACATTACAGAACACAGGGATTCAACAGCATAAGTTTAAACTCTTAGCAGAGTGAGATATTAGAGTTATTACAAACCAGAGTTCATAGACCCAACATTACACCACACAGCGAAAGCAAATTATGTTGTTCTACACAACAACTTAGCAAAAGGCCTAAGATGCCATTAACAAAAGCGACGTCCATCCCATAGTCCTCAGTCTGCTACCTGGGACCCCCAACTACACGTCGATGTCAATGTAGAAGCCACCTTTAGTTGCATCTAGATCCTCTGTAGAAAAACAACAATGGCGCAAGGCTGCGTACGAGAATGTACTCCGCAAGACTTAGATAACCTTGTATCTACATGCTCTGGCTAGAAAGGCTTTCTCTGGATTTTCTTTTGAGGAAAGCAATCTTTATTTCTAAACAAGAGAGAGAAGAGGCTCATCTACTCAGAATCTTTTAAAAGGGATAAGATAGCGACTTCTTCATCTTGTTCATCACATATCGATAACCACCAGCTTCATTAGAACCTCCTATCTAGGATCACCCCCTCAACCCGAAGGAAGCATCCTTAAGCACACATGGATCAACAAGTTTTATAGTGGTTAATGTTATCTATGATCTTAAGTCCGGTCGCCAAGTCGTTCATAACCGTGAACACGGCTTTTCGAAAATATTTAACCCTTCAGGGGTGTACAACTTTACCCACACGCACCAACCGACTCTTAATGCCAAATTATTAGCCCTCTCCCTTGGAAGGCCGACAGAGGGTGGTTGACCACGACCTTTACCTTGCTTTCGCCGAGACCATGAGTCACGCAATAATTATGATTCCGTCGTAACGGGTCAAATCCTGAAGCCGGTACTTAAAGATGTGAGGCGAGGTTGGTTTACCAGGGGCGCTATCTAACCCAAGCAACCTGGTCCATGCTTTCCTACCTGTTATGATGCACCTCCATCACCTCCTCTTTCGAAAAACGTTTTCAATGCGTATGCCAAATTGAAAGCCCGAACTATGTGACTCATGGAATCTACTAGGCAAGTTACTTAGTCGAGGGGTTGTCCAGGCCGTGGTCACACGCGTCTTGGTTCCAAAGGTAAGAACTCAGTTCCTAGTGGTGGCAAGCATGGGACTACAAAAACCACACCCAATGTGGCCTCCCATACAAGCCTTAGCATGATTAGTTAACTACTTCGATGATGTCACCACCTCCTACCTTTCTAGATTCTCCGGCACCTCTGATTCATCGTTCGAATAGATTAGACATTGATACTATGCATGGCTAAGCTGTCGATCTCAGAAGCTCTAGCAACGCTCATATGCCAGATCTAGGTATGCTAGGAGCAGTGGATCAGGAGTATAAGGCTACAACAGGGAAACTATGCAGTAGATAGGTAACACTAACTACTGACAAAAGACCACATTGGAATCGTGTGCATCATAGCGAGAAAGTAATATACTTTATAAAACATAGGTCAGAATGAGAGGCTACGCTTGCCTTGTCATGATGAGCAGTACGGATCTTCGGTGTTGTTGACTTCAGCTTCGGGTTCGGATCCTATCGCGAAGAACCAATACCGGAAAGAAAGGCAACAATCAAGACATGGCATCGATGCAATGCTCAAACAAGTATGATTATATGACAAGTTGAATTGCATTGAAATGAAACCCTAAGGCAGGATTGACAACTTAAACAGGGTTCCGAGGGTTGAAAACCCTAATTCTGGAAACTCCGGAACACATGAGAGGGGTTGATTTTGTTTTCTAATTAAAATTGTCATTAAAGTTGTTGATCAATGTATGATTATCGATTAAATAGGTAGTACTCATTTTTTTGAACATTTTGATATATTATTTGTATTTTTCTGACTTATAGATAATTAGTTATTGATTTTACAATATTTAAACCTTCTCTGAAATTATTTAAAACAATTTAAATCGAAATATTACATCACGCTGACATCATCATAGGAGCCAGAAATTTTGTTACCACATCCTATCCTACCCACATTGACTGACTAGTGGGGTCGAAGCCACATCAAAGCCACACGTGCAAAATGGGGTAAGGGCATTTCTCACCGGGGCTGGCTCTAGCCACTACGGTTGCCAGGTGGAGCCTGGGCCAGGTTGGCTGCCACCGTGGTGCCACGTCGATCTAGCCGGAGGACAGCCAGACGGCGGCGATAGACGGTGGAGGAGGGAGTGCGCGCTTGCGAAACTAAGCGTGCTAGAACAAGGGCATCGCGGGTTACCTATTCGTGGCGGCGCCGCTGCTAAATGGTCACCGGCGGCGTGGTGGTGACGGTGCCCGGCGGCGGCGGACGGAGAGGCACGGTGCAGGGTCGAACCAGAGGGGGAGGAAAAGGTTGGAGAGGTCCACTAGGACCGCTAGCTCCTGCAGTCACGACAGGCGGTCGAGGAAGCGGCGAGTCGGATCTGGCGAATCGATGCGACAGCTGGCGGCCGTTGGAACTCCGGGCTCGATTCCGGCGAGCAGCAGGCTTCCCCGCTTGCGTGCTTTAGTTGGGAGAACGAGGACATCAAGGAGGATCTCGAGGTGGTGTTGGCTGGGTTCGGGGTGCGCGGAAACGAGCTCTAGCTCATCGCCATGGCGGCTAGGGTTCGATGGGGAGGAGCTCTGCCGAGAGAGAGCGAGAGGGAAGGGGATGAGGAGAGAGAGCCAAGTAGTGGCGTTCTTATCCTGGGCTCGAGGCGTGGCGGTGATTCTGAGCTTGTGACTGCGGAAATCGACGACGGCGGCGCTGCCACCCAGCTGCTTAGCGTCATCATTGAAGAAGACGAAGAACAGAGGGTGAAGGGGTACCGGGCCGGCTCCTGGGCCCCAGGTGGGCCAAGATGGACTACTGCGAGCTGCGTAGCGCGACAGAGAGGGAGAAGAGAGGCTGGGCCGACCTGGTCTGCGACCTGGTTGGGCTCTGGCTCTTTTTTTGTACAAATGGTTTTCTAATTCTTTTTCTATTTGTAAAGTTCATTTCAAATCTGTTTTTGAATAATTCAAAAATTACCAGAGACTTTAGTAAAATTTATGAAATATTCAGGGGCCCTTATAACCAATTGGGCTCCACATTTTGGCACTTTCAAAATTCAAAACTATTTGAATGTAGTTTCAAAGAGAGGGGAAAGTTAGGGTTTTGCACTTGTACTTTGGTTCACACACTTGACCACATGCAACCAATTTATTGATTTAAACACATGCAAATTACATATGTTACAAACTTGGGTTGTTATAGTTAATCAGACAAGGAAGGTAGAAATAATCTAGTGGACAAGTTTTATGTGGTGCATCTTAATTTAAGTATGGTTCTATGTGGTCATAGTTGAATAAGACATATATGTGGGCTTGAAGCCAAGTTTTGTTATATAACATCACTTGACACTTGCCAGCCAGCCCTCGACCAACGTTGCGGAAGAATGGAGTTGTAGCAGCAATTTCCATATCCAAATCTCCATGATTTCTACCTCCTCGGTTAAACCGAGTCTCGCCGTTTAAATAGCAACAGAAAAATGTCAAGCTCTCCTCAAACAAATAGCCCTCCGCAATTGATCCTTCCATATGACTTCTAGTATGGACATGTCCCTTAAGATTTCCTATATACATATAATTACACACACAACTACACATAATATTAATTATAAAATAGTTGTTACTGTCCTAGAAAATAGTACTAGAATATACCTCTCTGTAGACCACATGCAGCAAAAATATACTGGACCAGCAATCGTTGCTTGGGATGGAAGATGAACCATCAAGTGCACCATAATATCGAAAAAGGATGGGAGGAATATAGCCTCAAGAAGGCTTAAGGTTTCAACAATTTCATCCCCTAACTTCTCCATGTCACTTACACGAATAACCGGTGAGTACATTTTCTTAAAAAATCTGCTAACACGTATTAATACATCACTCACTCTTTTTGGCAATGTTCTTCTCACAGCAAGTGGCAACAATTCTTGCAAAATAACATGGTTGTCATGGCTTTTTAATCCATTTATCTTTCTATCCTTGACATGCACATTACGACGTATGTCAGATGCATAATAGGGAGGAAATGTGGAACTTTTTATTACCTTGTAGAATGTCCTTTGCTGATCTAGCTCCATTGCATAAGGTACATGAGGGAAATATACTTCTTCATCATTAATATCAATAGGATGAAGATCACTTCTAATATTGTGTTCTTCAAGGTCATATCGAGAATTAATGTTATCCTTGGTTTTTCCCTCAACACCCAACAATGTGTTAACTATGTTATCACACATGTTTTTCTCTATGTGCATGATATCAAAGTTATGGTGCATCTTCAAATCCTTCGAATATGGCAGTTTAAAAAATAGAATGCCTTTTCCAAACAATCAGTGGTTCCCCTTCATTGCGTTTCTTCTTTCTAGGTTTCTTCCCATTAGGATCCTTCCCAAAGTTGCTTGGAATATTTTTAGTCAGCTCAAAGATTTCGCTACTAGAAAGTGGAACAGGTGTTTCCCCAGTTTCTATTTTATCAAATGTACGTGTGTCATACCTTAAATGGTGTTTTTCATGAAAAAACCTACGGTGCCCCATATAGCAATTCTTACTACCATTATTCATCCTTAAAAAACATGTATGTGAGTGGCATTTAGGGCAAGCTCCTTCTCCAGATGTAGCACATCCATACACATTCCCAAGACCTGGAAATCCGTAATTGTGCATATTATGGCAGCATACAACTGAAAGAACTCCCTATTCGAAGCATCATAGGTCCTAACACCATGACGAAACATATCCAGCATATCATCAACTAGAGGCTCGAAATAGACATCAATATCACTACTAGGAGCTCTTCGGCCAGGAATCAACAAAGACAATATAAAATTTGGTTGCTTCATAACCATCGAGGGAGGAAAGTTAGAAGGAATCAATAGGACAGGACAAATGCCATAGCTGAGATTCATGGAACGAAAGGGGTTAAAACCATCTGTGGCTAGTTCAAGCCTGATGGTTCGGCTATCTTTGGCAAATTTTGGATTTTTTCCTCCAAGTCTTTCCAAAGAAGAGAATTTGCGGGGTGCCTAAGAAAATAATCTTCCTTGCGGTGTTTTGCATGCCATATTGTGAGAGCTGCAGTCCTAGAGCATGCAAATAACCTTTGAAGCCTTTTCTTTATTGGGAAGTAGCGCAGAACCATCTTAGGAGCCTTGTGGATACATTTCCCATTGATGCCGCGCTGAGTTGATGTAGGAGCGCTTCGTTGGGAACCCCAAGAGCAAGGTGTGAAGCAGCACAGCACCAAGTTTTCCTCAGTAAGAAACCGAGGTTATCGAACCAGTAGGAGGAAGGAAACGTCACACACATGTTGCAAGCAACGCGGAGATCTGCACAAGACAAACTCAAGACTTTGCCCCAACGAATCAGTGAGGTTGTCAAGCTCACCGGTTTGTTGTAACAAAAGATTAAACGTATGGTGTGGAAGGTAATGGGTTATAGAAAGTAAACAGGTAACAGTGTAAGATGTATCAATGGTAAAGATTGGACCGGGGTCCATAGTTCAATAGAGGTGCTCTCCTTAGATAAACAACATGGCATGAAGGGTAAACTAATTACTGCAGGGCAATTGACAGGAACTAAGCAAGGAATAACAATGCAATACCAGAAAAAAAGATCCTATGAGATTCGATTGGGCAATACAAAAATATACATAGACCGCCATCCAACTTCATCTATGACTAGAAGTCCACCTTCAGGTTATCATCCGAACCCTCTCCAGTATTAAGTTGCAAGCAACCGACAACTGCTTTAAGCAAAGTGTGTAAGGTAAAAAATCTACTTGTTCCATGAATAAGAGGCAGTTGTTTTCTCCCTAGTGGCAACAACACATCTACAACCGAAGAGATTTCTATCACTTCCCTTGGAAACTAGAGGCATGAACCCACTATCGAGCATAAATACCCCCTCTTGGAGTCACTAGCAACTACTTGACCAAGATAGCTACTAACAACGGAGAGCATGCAAGATCACAAACAACACAGACATGATAGTATCAAATAGACAAAACCATTAATCAATCTAACATAGTAATCTCAATATCCATCGGATCCCCGCAAATACAACTTGCATGATTACAAATAGATTAGATATTGATCATGAATGGAGCTCACAATATCTATACATGAAAGCACAAGGAGGAGATACAACCATCTAGCTACTACATGGACCCATAGTCCAAGGTGGAACTACTCATGTATCATACCGGAGAAGAAGGCCTCCGGGATGATCTCCCCTCTGGCAGGGTGCCGAGAAGAACTTCAGATCCCACCGATCTAGGGACAATGCTGGTGACGGCTATATAAGGTTTCGTGGAGTTTTGATTGGGTGCCTAGGGTTTCTATATCAGGGGCCTCTTATAGGCGAAGAGGCGAGCCTGGGAGGCGGCCAGGGGGCCCACACCCTACCCAGGCGCGGGGTGGGCCCACCCGCGCCAGGGGGGTGGCGGCCCTGGTTCACCCCTCCGTCTCCCCTCTGGAGTTCGTGTCGCCCATGGTAAAATATTGACTTTGGCCTTTGTCCCGTCCAATTCCGAGAATATTGATATTCTGCCTTTCTGGAACCAAAAACAGAAGAAAACATGCAACTGGCACTGTGGCAACTTCTTAATAGGTTAGTTGCAGAAAATATATAAAAACACCTCAAAGTGTAGAAAAAGAAAAGCAAAGTAGATACTAAACAAGCATGGAGCATCAAAAATTATAGATACATTTCCGACGTATCAAGCATCCCCAAGCTTAACTCCTGCTCGTTCTAGATTAGGTAAGTGATAAAAGAATAATTTTTGAGGTGGCATGCACCATCAAAACCAAGATCAAACCATATGCAAGAATTGAAAGATGGGATCAAAGAACACTAAACATGTGCATGGAAGATGGAGTTCTAACAATAGGATATAGTAACTATGCATGCAACATGAAGTGCTACAAACAAAGATCATGAATAACATGCATTGAAAAACGTTTGTTTGTTTTACATACAGAAAACATGGCATATTGGCAATCAACTTGTCCCTCATAGAGTAGCAAATAGATGCATAGGACACCTTCAAAGTTCACAAGCGTGACTAGAAACAAGTAGCAAAAGAACAAGTAATATCACAATATGCAGCAATCAATAAGTTTTGGGACACTGCACACATAATGGCAACTATGCTCTCTTAATGGTTCCTAAAAGTAGAAGGTGGAAACTTAAATAATAGTGGAAGAAAGGCCCTTCATAGGGAAGCATGGATTTCAAGTTTCAAAAAGATATTCCAAAAATTATGGTACTTGTTAGCTTTCATCCCTCATTGCCCCTATCATAAGCATCTTGAAGTGATTAAGTTTAAAGTGAACAAACTATGGAGTATATGCTTGAAAAGTATAAGTTGGCAATCTCATGTCACTTGAATACAAGGGCCACACCTCATGCTACTCAACTTCAGTCACCTGTAAGTTCTTGTCATTGTATGTGTATCATTGAGAACCGCCAATGGGGTACCCCTTGCACATGGTACATGAGCTATCCCATAACCAAAATGACAAGGAAAGCAGACAATGAGCATGTCAGCGATCTTTTTATTTACTATATACATATCTTTTTATTGAGGATGCTTCATAGATAGCTCACCATGGTGATGCTGCAAGTTTCCACCATGATAAGGCATGGATTAGGCTAGCGGCCCAGGCATTTCTCTAACACAAAATACATACTCCAAGGTCTTACAAGTTCCCTCTTTATTTCACACCGGTGACATCCATAGACAAAAGAGCATGATATAAACTGAGTACAAACTACAAGTGCAATGTTGAAAACGTTCCCCGTGACAGCACAGTTCTGCTAATTCCAACGTATAAGTGCAAGCATATACAACATAGATGACACAATGGTTCAAGTTTATTAGGGGCAAAGAATATAAAGTGTGCCATCAAGTTAGTGAGGTATTTAATCACTAAGTTTTCACATAACAAAATACTTTTTAATTGGAAGATAGCTGAAAACAAGAATATACTTGGAATGGTGTAACACACCATGTATAGGAATTTATAGTGGACACTTTGGAACTTGGTTTCTTGAGAGTTGGAAGCATGAGTAGAGCTTACTCATACAAGTGGAGGCTAGCAAAAGACTGGGAGCGACCAACTAAGAGAGAAATAATGGCCATAATCATGCAGAGCAACAAAACATTACTAATCAAAGCATAGAGTGGTACTACAAGTCAAGGACTAAATGATATAGAAGCTATGGTGACTTGTTCATAGTCATAACATGGTGTGAGCATGTGCCAAGTCAACCCAAATAAAGCATCAAAAGAGAATACCACAATACTATGATTTTGCATGCTAAAACAACGCATAATTCTTTCAAGGCACACTAAGAAATCCCATTTGTTTGGAACAAGACATTCTACAGCAATAATCACTAACATAAGGTCAAAACAACACCTAGCATGTCATGCTAAAGTCTAAGTCACAGTCAATGCAAGCTCCTCTTACACTTTCAAGCAGGAACTTCCTACTCCTTTCCAACACCAAGCAACTTATTTGAAACAACACAGCGAGAACGGGGGTCCAAACTACTTTATTCAAGCAAACTAAACAACTAAGCAAACCAAACGAAAACTAAGACGCTCCAAGAACAACACAACTTGTGCATGAAACAATAAAAACGAAGTGTCAAGACAGACCTGAGGTTTTTATTGATGAAGAAGGGGATGCCTTGGGCATCCCCAATCTTTGACGCATGTACCTCTTGGATATTTCTTGGGGTGACACCAGAGTGACATCCCCAAGCTTGAGCTTTTGTCCTTTCTTCATCTCATTATATCATTCTTTCTCTACACCTAAAATTTTCCTTCATACGAAACTTCACACAATCTTCATTAGCAACATTAGTGTATTCAAAAGATAAAAGACCTTTAGGCAAAGCTTTGGAACAACAAGACTTTTCACTAAAAACACAAGATACTGTAGCAACTCCTTCAAAAATCTCAATTCCCCAAAAGAGAACTAAAAAAGGAATCAATAAGAAGCAAATGCAAATAATGGCAGAAATCAGTCAAAACAGACCAGCAGGTGGAAACCGATTTTTTAGAAAATCTTATGTTGCTCAAATCAAAAAGTGTTGAACTAACGAAAGTTAGCGAACATACTGGGGGATTTATTCGTAATGTTTCATCTTAATCTGAGTTACAGAGACTCCTCACGAATTTTTATGGTGGAGGACAGAAATCTGTTTCGGGACAGCAACTCCCCAAATCTTGCTTCCCTCTCATTAGAGGTCATTCTTGGCACAAAAAGCTAATAAAAAGTATAAGGAGAGGTCATTACTGAAGTAATAACTTCCAAGACTCAAGAAAACTCTTGGATTATCTCCCAACAAGTACTTTTCTTTAATGCCTTTAAGTTAGGATTGATAGCTTGAGAAGATGCTCACATAAGAATTATGAATCGAAGTCAAAGAGAGCATCAAGAAGCAAATTCAAAACACATTTAAGTATAAACCACTTCCTATGCATACGAATCTTGTAAGAAAATAATTTCTCAAAGAAAAAAGTGACATGCATAGGAAGATAAAACAAGAGTAACTTCAAAACTTTCAGCACATAGAGAGGTGTTTCAGTACCATGAAAACTTCTATAACCATATTTTCCTCTCTCATAATAATTTTTAGTATCCTCATGAATAAACTCAACAATATAACTATCACATAAAGCAGGCTTTTCATGATCTACAAACACATAATTTCTATCAAGCTAAAAAATAGTGGGATTAAAACCTTCATAGGTTATACCCAAAGTAGAATTTTCAAAAGGATCCACAGGATTATAACATTCATCCTCCTTTGGTAAGCATGGGGGACAATCAAATAATGTAAGGGATAAATATTTACTCTCATTAGAAGGTAGACATGGGTAGATCCATTCTTCCTCCTCTTGACCATCACTGTCCTCCTCTTTTTTATCTAATGAGCTTTCAGTTTCTGCAATTTCTGTTTCCATAGGCTCCTGCAAGGCATTAGTCTCTTCCAAATATGGAAAAAACCTATTAAAATATTCAAGAATATAGACATTTTATTCCTTGTAATTATCAAAGCAAAATTTAAGTATCTCAGAAACCTCATGTTCATAAGGTGCATCATCAGTATTTTCAAGCAAACTGGTAAGTTCAAATGCACCCTTGAAAGCAATAAATTCTTCAATTCGTTCCACATCATAAAAGTCATAAATTACTTTAACATAAGAGGATATGGTAACATTATCATTATACTCACATTGAAAAGGCAGGTGTTTATACCTCCTACAGCAACAAGATTTATCAAAGCAATAAGTAACATTATAAGTAGAGCACGCATCTCTAGCAATAGTATTCAACTTATCAATTTGTTCCCATAAGTGTTTCCGTTTTTGTGACAAACGGTGTTCCTGTGAACCCACCTTGGAAACAAGAACAAGTTTCAAAGAAACCATCGATTGATAGAAAGCATGACCAAGCAAGGCAATAATAGACCAACAACTAGAGCAGGAACCAATTTTTTTGTGTTTCTGATAAGAAAAAGCAAACCAAACTAAACTAATTTTTTTGGAGTGTTTAAAAAGAGGCAAACAAAACCAAGCAAAATAAACTAAGCAAACTAAAAACAAAGTAAAGAGAAAGGAAGTGGAGGACTCCCCTTGTGAAGACGTCCTTAGCCTCCCCGGCAACGGCACTAGAAAGACTTGATGCGTCACTGAGTTGATGTAGGAGCGCTTCGTTGGGAACCCCAAGAGCAAGGTGTGAAGCGGCACATCAGCAAGTTTTCCCTCAGTAAGAAACCGAGGTTATCGAACCAGTAGGAGGAAGGAAATGTCACACAGGTGTTGCAAGCAACGCGGATATCTGCATAACACAAACTCAAGACTTTGCCCCAACGAATCAGTGAGGTTGTCAAGCTCATCGGTTTGCTGTAACAAAGGATTAAATGTATGGTGTGGAAGGTAATGGTTTTCAGCAAGTAAACAGGTAAAAGTGGAAGATGTATCAATGGTAAATATTGGACTGGGGTCCATAGTTCACTAGAGGTGATCTCCTTAGATAAACAACATGGCATGAAGGGTAAACAAATTACAGCAGGGCAATTGACAGGAACAGAACAAGGCATAACAATGCAATACCAGAACAAAAGATCCTATGAGATTCAATTGGGCAATACAACAATATACATAGACCGCCATCCAACTGCATCTTTGAATAGAAGTCCACCTTTAGGTTATCATCCGAACCCCCTCCAGTATTAAGTTGCAAGAAATAGACAACTTCTTTAAGCAAAGTGTGTTAGGTAACCAATCCACTAGTTCCATGAACAAGAGACCATTGTTTTATCCCTAGTGGCAACATCACATCTACAACCCAAGACATTTTTGTCACTTCCATTGGAAACTAGAGGCATGAACCTGCTATCGAGCATAAATACCCCCTCTTGGAGTCACCAGCAACTAGTTGGCCAAGATAGCTACTAACAACAGAGAGCATGCAAGATCACAAACAACACATGCATGATAGTATCAAATATACAAAACTATTAATCAGTCTGACATAGTGATCTCAATATCCATCGGATCCCCGCAAACACAACATGCATGATTACAAATAGATTAGACCTTTATCATGAATGGAGCTCACAAGATCTATACATGAAAGCACAAGGAGGAGATACAACCATCTAGCTACTACATGGACCCATAGCCCAAGGTGGAACTACTCACGCATCATACCAGAGAAGAAGGCCTCCGGGATGATCTCCCCTCTGGTAGGGTGCCGGGAAGAACTTCAGATCCCCCCCGATCTAGGGACGACGGTGGCGTTGGCTATAGAAGGTTTCATGAAGTTTTGATCAGGTGCCTAGGGTTTCTGTATCAGGGGCTTCTTATTGGCGGAGAGGTGAGGCTGGGAGACGTCTAGGGGGCCCATACCCTACCCAGGCGTGGGGTGAGCCCACCCGTGCCTAGGGGCGTGTGGCGGCCTTGGTTCACCTCTCCGTCTCCCCTCTGGACTTTGTGTTGCCCACGGTAAAATATTGACTTTATCTTTTGTCCCGTCCAATTCCAAGAATATTGATTTTCTGCCTTTCTTGATCAATGGCTCTTGAGAGGATCAATGGTCCATGGTATGAAAGTTTTTAGTTGCTTTACAGCTTCAAAGCTTAAGTGGAGATGGCTAGTCCAGGTAGTGTTGTATAGATAGACAGACATAAAGTTCAGTACAAAATAAGAGGGAAGACAATGGAGAAGGAGTGCTTTAGAAGGCTTTTGTTTGTTTCAAAGCTTGATGGAAAGGGTTTTTGGATGGTTGCTGGCCTTATTTGGCCGTGGATGCTAGCTCTTCATGGCATATTTAAATGACATCTAGTAGCTGCTACTGCAGTTGATGGCCACAATTGGATGTTCCCTGTTGCTTATGGAGTTTTGGAGATTGAGTCAGAGGAAAGTTAGAATTGGTTTCTAGAGAATTTGCGCGACCTTATAGGTCATCCACTAGGACATACTATCCACACGAACGCTTGGAATGGTTTGGAGAAATTCAAGGGTAAGGTTTATACTGACAACCTATGGCCAGCTTCATACACATGCAGTTTGAAGAAGCATTTGTATCATTTGGAAGTGTTGTATAAACAAAAACCTGCGGTGAAGGAGTACTTGGATGCACATCATGGAATGGTGTGGTCAAGAAGCCGATTCAATGAAATTTGCAAGGTAGACTATGTAACAAGTAACCTTGCAGAGAGTTTCAATGCAAAGGTCAAGTCATTGAAAGGGCTTATGTTGTGGCAAATATTGGATAAGATTAGGTAGATGATCATGATAAAGATCGATTTGCGTCAAAGAATTGCATAAACAGTATATGTTGGCCATCTCATCCTCCCATCTTTGATTAAGGCTTTGCATGCCAGGGCAAAACAATTGAAGATGAAATGCATTAGAAGAGGAATGGAGGCTGAGATAACGTACACTAATAGTAAAGATAGGCAATGGAGGTATCTAGTGAGTTTGGTTGGTAGGACATGCCATTGCAGGCAGTGGCAGCTCCGTCAGAAACCCTACATACATGCATTGTTTTTCATGGGTGTTCTAGGAGGTGAAGAGGGTGAAGTTGATCAGTACGTGTCGGAGTATTTCTCCGTTGCCAAATTTAGGGCAGCATGTGCTCAGAATATTCTAGCCTTGTTGGGAAAAGACCAATGGATGGAAGTGGATCCAGGCTTCAAGCTATACCCTGCAGTTTTTACTAGACTAGCAGGTAGGCCAAGGAAGAATAGGATAAGATCTAGTGCAGAGGGGTGGTGCACCACCTCCACAACGTAAGTGCAAACGTTATAGGATCCTAGGGAACATTGCTAGGCTTGGTAAAAATGCAGTGCACCCATCTTATGGAATGGATGATTAGGCGGGAGCAACAAATGCAGATGAGAATGAAGCATTTGAACGAGAGGATAATGAAGCAATGGATACATTGCAGATTGAACCAATGGATCAAGAGGAGATTGAACCAAATGCAGGGGAGATTGAACCAAATACAAAGGAGATTGAACCAAATGCAGAGGAGATTGAACCAAATGCAGGGGAGATTGAACCAGTCGATCGAGAGGAGATTGAACCAAATGCAGGGGAGATTGAACCAGTCGATCGAGAGGAGATTGAACCAAATGCAGGGGAGATTGAACCAGTCGAATGAGAGGATACTTTAGCAGAGTTCAAGCGTAAAGGAATTACACCAGATATGGCATAAATGAGGACAATGCTTTTTGAACCTTATGAAGTAGCGGATCAAAACATGATTGAACCAATTGTACGACAGACTGAAGCACTTGATTCATTGGATACGGTGAAAAAGAACAAAGGGAAAAAATAGAAGAAGCTGATGGTGGACTCCAAGAATATTCCAGCTAGGATCAACAGGAGCAAGGTGGTGAACCCAGCGAAAAACAATAGGATCAAGAAAAAATGGATTTGAAATATTAATTTGAATTTGTATGATAAATTTTAACTACTGTCAATGTTTGCATTTAATTCGAACTAGTGTGACACTCCCAATTTTGTATGTTGGATAATCCCATAATGTATGTGTTATTGCAAGTTTATATGGTCATGAACCTAGTTGCTTAGGCCTTCTCAGTTTTACCCTCTACATGTGGTCAACACAAGGGGTTTAGCTAGTTCATGGCTTAAACATTGACCAATTGATCCAAAATTTGGCACACTTGTGTATCTTGGATTGATTTACCATATGAAATTGGAAATTTTGGATTAACTTGTAATTAGCAACATTTTTATTTTTTCTAAGTGATTAAATTCAAAAAAATGGTTTTAGGGTTAGTTTAATTCAAAAAAGAGTCAAAACATAGTGCAACCTTCAAATGGAGTATTGTTATGTTGCCTACAACCTAGCATGAATACTAAAGGAAAAGTAAATAAAGAGAAACGGACTTATCCCCTAAACCACTTCTTAAACCCTTGTTGGAATGAGCTACTAGCTATAAAGATGCATGGATTTCTACTCGATCAACCTCCAAAATAACTCATCCCAAAACAGACTTTGTCTAAATGAGTCCAAATTTGGAACACTTGTGTATATATGAGTTGCAAACAATGTAATGTCGGCTAAGACGAATTATTTTGTTCAAATAACACATTTTTCCAATTATTATGCCAAAATCTTGAATTTCCCTTACTCATTTTATTATCTGAGTGCCCATGTTTTCATTAGATCTACTAAGTTTTCACCTCCCTCTAAAGTTTTCCTCACTTTTACCCTTATGCTAAAGTTTTCCTCAATTTTCCCCTCTCTCCAGACTCAAACCCTCACAACAGCTGCTGCGCTCTGATTGGTCAAGATGTATGCCGCACGGATCTTGGTTAACCACTGTTGGATACATCATGATCCGATGAGCTGGATGTCTCTCTCTCCCGATGGGCGCACCTACCTTGTATGGAGAGGAGAGCCCGACAGGCTGGAGGTCTCTCTCTCCCAATGGGCGCACCTACCTTATACGGAGATGAGAGCCCAACGGTCTGAATGTCTCGCCTTCCCTTTCACTATCGCACGTATACCAACTGCATCTTCCTCCCCTCATATCGACCTACGGCGGCGCGGTTCTAAGCGTGGTGGTCCGAACGGCATGCTGCGGCGCGGATCTAAGCATGGTGGTCCGAATGGCATGCGTTGGCGCAGACCTAAGCGTGGGGGTAGGAACGGCGTGCGGCAGCGCGGATCTAAGCCTGGTGGTCGGAACGGCATCCGACGGCGCAGACCTAAGCGTTGGGGTCGGAAAGGCTTGCGGCAGCGCGGATCCAAGCGTGTCGGCTGGAACAGCATGCAGTAGTGAGGATCTAAACGTCTGAAATTTCTCTCTCTCTCCGTCTCACTCCTGTTCACCCCTCAGATCTGTTGCTGATTAAATACACCAAGGCGGCGATGGTGCCGACAGTGGTCATCGATGCAACGACAATTGAATCCATCATCCGCAACATCACCGCGACGACGTAGATCAAGCCCCCATGAACCAATTTGAATAAATTTGATACTCCCTCTGACCCATATTAGTTGACTTGGATTCATCTAGATATGAAACGTATCTAGTCAAGTTTTAGTGCTAATATGGGTCGAAGGGAGTATGTATTTGAGCCGTGAGACCGGTGGATATGCTGATTCATAAGTAGTAGTACTTGCTTTGACAATCTCCGGTGGGCTTGTATTAGTTGATTTAGATTTGTCTAGATTCGATTGTACCTAGACATGAATTAGTATTAGATTCATCTGTATCTTGATGAATTTGAGTCAACTAAATTGGATCGGAGGGAGTAGTACTTTCTTGGGATCCATACTTCCTTTGAAAGATCGCCTCTCTAGAGAAGAAGAATGGGGCATCAGGAAGAACGGGGAATGGATGCTACCGTTAACACTGAATGTCTATATGGCATTTGGCACGCCAACTATGGGCAGCTAGATCCAATGGAAAGATACTCGGGCCCCACAATGCATTCTCATGACAACTTTCGGACCGCAAAGTGACTAAATTTGCAGTAACTCACAACCATCCATCTAATAACAATTCTACTACCTAAATTAGATATCAATTCAACTAACCATTACATGTGCCACCTTCACCACGACCCCATAGTATAATTGTTAGGACGGGGATGACAACTACTAAAATTTCCCACATGAATCTACTATTCTCCTCCCCCTTCACTTGAAGTTCATGTTTTAGATTTTCTTCCACTTGATCAGATACAGCAAGATCAGCCTCAAGTGTCAACTTCTCTTTGCGAATAAGCTCGGATTTTTTCTTTTCTTCCTCGACAGTACAGTTCAGCTCTAATATCAACAGGTTTTTACGGGCCAATTCATCACCTAAATTGGCAACCATCTCCTCCAAATCCATTCTCTGGCTATACCACTGGGTTGATTCATCTTGGTATGCAATGTACCATGGATCATCGGCCTGCATAGCACACTATAACAATCCCAAAAACAAACCCAATTAAAATCAGTCCGACAAACCATGGAGGAACTTCAAATTCAATGGTAGTACAAAGAGAATGAGCTACCTGCACTTCTGACATGGTAGGAGAAGGAGAATGTGCCCACAACATGATCGAATCCACACCCTTGCCAGTGTACCCGCTATGAGCAGACATTGAAGACTAATTTAACCCTGCAATATCGAGGAAATTACGGGAACCGAATCGATTAGGGTGCGCGGAGCAGGAGCAAAGGTCTTACCAAGAACTAATAGCAATTGTTGCGACCGTGCATCGAGCTATGGCGGCGGAACAAAATCCTGGTCGTCATGGGCGGTGGACCTACCTGCGGTCGGTACTTCCTAACGTACAATGCGTGCAGACGAAATAGTTGCTGGAGTCGTGGTTGAGGTGCAGCGCGACAGTCCGCCTGACGCACCGTAGGAGGGAGCCGCCGACGCGCCGACGATGGCTGCTTTCACCGTCGGTGGGATTGGAGCTTCTCGGGGCTAGGGGCTGGAAGCTGATGAGAGAGAGCCGACCTCATGACCCCACCTATCAATGTTTGGGGGAGTAGCTTCTTCGGGATTTTTGCATATTTGCTAATTTTTCATATCTGCCAAACTTTTTCTTTGAAATTTTCTTATTTGCCACATGACCACCACATGTTAGCGAGACACAAAATGGCAAATATGCAAGTTTCAATCTAAAACATGACAAATATGCAAAACCCCCCTCCAGCTTCACATTACGGCCCCATCGGTCATTGACTTCGACGGCCCCACATGACGGCCCCATCGTTTATTGGCTTCGATGGCCCCATAGTATGAACCTTTTCTTTGAAATTTGCATATTTGCAACATGACCACCACATGTCAGCGACACACAAAATGGCAAATATGCAAGTTGCAATTAAAACATGGCAAATATGCAAATCCACCCTCCAGCCACACATCACGGCCCCATCGGTCATTGGCTTCGATGACCCCACATGACGGCCCCATAGTTCATTGGCTTCGATGGCCCTATAGGACGAACCTTTTCTTTGAAATTTGCATATTTGCAAAATGACCACCACATGTCAGCGACACACAAAATGGCAAATATGCAAGTTGCAATCTAAAACATGGCAAATATGCAAATCCACCCTCTAGCCCCACATCACGGCCCCATCATTCATTGGCTTCGATGGCCCCCCAGGACGAACCTTTTCTTTGAAATTTGCATATTTGCAACATGACCACCACATGTCAGCGACACACAAAATGGCAAATATGCAAGTTGCAATCTAAAACGTGGAAAATATGCAAATCCCCCCTCCAGCCCCACATCACAGCCCCATCATTCATTGGCTAGGGGGTGTGGCCCCCTCGAAGCTCTCCTCCATCTCGTCTTCTGGCTCCGTGTTCTCCTCGGTGAAATATTGACTTTGGCTTTTGTCCCATCCAATTCTGAGAATATTCATTTTCTAACTTTTCTAGGACCAAAAACAACAGAAAATAGACAACTAGCACTATGGCATCTTGTTAATAGGTTAGTCCCAAAAACATATAAAAATACCTCAAAGTGTAGACAGAGAAAAGTAGATACTAAACAAGCATGGAACATCAAAAATTATAGATAGGTTTACAACGTATCACACCCCTAGCCACGCTAAATGAAGAGAGAATCCCACTGAATGATAAATCATTCGGTCAGAGGCTCGGGGACTAATGGGCGTACACTATGTTATGCGAAATGATACAAGTGTAGGCCAAAGTGTTTACCTCATTCACGCTATCAGCTTTAAGAATAACTTTGGTGGCAAGGTGCAAGCGATTGCTAATGTCGGGGAGATGAAAAGGCTTGGACCGTAGATTAGCCACCGAGCTAACTTCAACCTGATCGGCAGCATTCCAGTTCATAGCATACTCCTCCAAGTATCCAAGGATGCCACCGCTCAAAGTGTGTAGAAACACCTTTCGCTTAGCCTCTCGGGCCTATTGAGTAGCTGCCTCAGCCGCTGGAATTTTGTGAAGCACCATCTGTGTGCCGGCAGCGAAGGCAAAAGCAGAAGCGGGAGCACCCTTCTGGAGTATCTCGGTGATGCTGGGCTGAGAAGAGGTGGGCCCAGTTTTCTGCTGATGCCTTGGCTGTTGAATGAGATTTGGTCGGCCGAGCTAGATTGGAGTTGTCGTTGGAGTTGTAGAAGGAGAAGCAGACTACGAGTGTGGTTTCTGTTGATCTGAGCCTTCTTGCTGAGTCTTGGGGAGTTCAGTGGGTGCTGGTGCAGATGCTGGAGCCAAAGAAGTTGGATCTTGAATAGGCGCCTCGGTTGACGTTGACTCGGTTGGCGGGTCCTTGCCAATCTTAGTGGGTGCAACTGGATCTGTTGGTTGATCCGGTATAGCAGTGTCGGCGTTGCCATCAGAACTAGTTTCTACCTCCTCCTACCGAAGTGGACTATTAGTTGGAATAGGAGGAGGATCATCTCGAGCCAGGCTAGGAACCCGGACATCACTCTGAGGCGGTGGCGATGGTGTCCGAGTAATGGGTGAAGCCATACTCGAACCACACTGATCAATGATGAGCGGAGCACTGCTGAGACAAGAAAAAATATTAATAAAGAAAAAGAAAGAGATAAACAAGAAATACAGGTTCACTTTGGTTGAGGAACTTACCCAGAAACTCTAGGCATAACCTTGGGCCGAGGATCCTTCTTAGCAGATCTCTTGGTTCACTTCTTGGGAGCTTTGGCCAAGGGATCTTTCGATGCGGCATGTTTTCTCAACGACACTTGGCCTCCCACGGCAAGGGGATCCACCTCGTGCACCTGACCAGCCGGGTTAGCTGGGGAAAAATTAGCCAGATATGCATAAGATATAGGCACCACATCAATTACCTCAAGAGCTTCAACCTTGTCCGAGTCATCATCCTCGGTTGATTTGGGAGCCTTACCGCAAGTTCGGACTGGGGCCGAGTCAGGTTTCGGAATGAATTCTTCCAAATCGGGCTCGCCATTGTCTAGAGTATCACGATCCTTGCTCCAAGGAAGAACAAGAATCTTATTGTCTTCTTGTCACATCCCAACATTCCCAAATTCTAGATTTGGTACTGCACTCCATCATGATCATCATTCACATGCAATGACATTCTGCATTCATGAAATTATTTGAGTTGCAAAACGCTATTTTGAAACCCTATTTGGAATCACCGAGATGCACTACAAGGGAATACACTAGGATTTGTAATCCACTATTTGAAAACTAGTGGAAAGGATTACAAAAGGATCCCATGTTGATCTTATGAATTTTAGAAAAATTTTGAAAGAAAAATCACTCAATTTGGAGTTCATATGGAAAATTATGTTAGAAATACTAAAAACAGAAAAGATTAAAAGTTTAGAACAAAAAAAACGAAACTAACCTAACCGGCCGAACCACCCTGGCCCAGCCCACCTAACCCCTGGCTAACTGCCGCTCACCGCCCCTCTCCCCCAGCCTTGCATGGCATTGGCCGACCCAGCAACCTTGCTAGCTTCAAGACGCCTGCTTGACAGCGGGCCGCTGTCATCCCTCCACCGTGCCCGACCAGGACTCCACGCCGCCGCGTCGTTTCTCGGCTGATTCGGCCGCTAACTGCCTTGCCCCCTCCACAATCTTCGGGCCTCTCTTAAGCCTCACCCCGCCGCCACTTTTCCCCTCAAATTCGCCTAGAAACCCTAGCTCGTGCTCGGATTCGAGCTCGAACTTTTCCGCCGCCGCCGTTCACGGTAAGCTCCACCGCCGACGCTCCGAGCCGCCCCTCCTTTCCCTCTCTACTCCTTGAAGACCCCCTTGCTCCACCGTTTCACCCCGTGCCTTTTTCCCCTTGTCTTCCGCAGCGTAGCGCCATGATTTCGCCGAACATCGCCTTTGCCATCTCGACCGTCACAGCCGCCCGAGAAAACTCCACGCGTCGCCACGACCACCGCTGTGACCGCCTCGCCCTCCCGCGTCAGGTACACCTCCGCCGCGTCGCCGAGGACCGCCGGAGCGTCACCAGCCCGCGCCACCGAAGCTCCGCCGCCGCTGCCACGTCATCGCCACCGTCGAGCTCGCCACGGACAAGGTGAGCTGTCCGATCTGTTTTTAACGCGCCAGATTAGATGGATCCCGCGAAGGTATCACCCTTACCTGCCGCTGCAGCATGGCATGCGCCGCCCGGCGTCAGCGCTGCTTCGTCGGTAGCGTTATTTGCTGAAGAATTTTGATGATTTTGAAAATTGCAGAAAATGGCTGAAACTTGTAAAATTCATAAAAATTAATCTACTGGGCCAAAAATTAGAAATAAAATATGTGTAGATTCAGTGACTCACGTAGAATTTTGCTGTACATTTGTTTTACACTTTTACAGCAAGGTTTTGTCCTGATTAATTAAATGAGTTAATTCTCTTTTTGGAATAATTAATTCATAGAATAAGTTCTGTAACTCCAAAAATTGCAAATAAGATGTCCCTGGAATCAGTAGGACAAGAGGAATCTTATAATGAATTAAAAAGTTAGGCTTATAGTAGTGATTTTTGCAGAATCTATTTAAAGGCCTACTGCAGTATTATAATTACTCAGGGAGTTACATAAATCCTTTTTGAGAATTTCCAATTGGTACTGCTTCTATTTAGAGTTGCCTACACAGTAGAATTTTTCCAAGATTTTACAAATAGTATGTTAGCAGTGGTAAATTATTTGGTTTTTAGCTCTATTATTGAGCATTATAAATTGCATGCTTGTTTTATTTGCGCTAAAAATAATTTCCATGCATGCATACGGTAGCTATACTGAATAAGATTATGTGATGCTGTTGTAGTATCAATACACTTGTCATGCATGCATCTTGCATCATCTTTGTTGCATATGATTGTGGATGGTTTGTTTATGATTGCAATTGTATCGTGTAGATTGTGACGAGTGCAACGCTTGCTCATGTGTGGATTGTTCTTCCGACCGCTACAGCCAAGGCAAGTAGATGCTACCTTGTTCATGATGTTGTCCTACTATTTTTAATTCATTGTCGTGTATTTTGTAGATGCCTGTGTAGGATAATACTATCGCTATGCTATGTCCTATTAAGTGGTAGGACTTTCCCTGTAGATGAACCACCGTTGGTAGATGTGCTTAGCCATGCTATGATGAACGAGGGCTGGGTTACATCACTAAAAGTTGTTTCTAAATGTCTTGGTTTGTGAAAACTAAAACAACATAATCAATGAATCTCCTGGGTGTGATGGGATTGATAATTTTTGGTGGTATCATTGCGGAAAGGCACACAGGTATCAGGAGAAAATGATTGGCTTCTTTATTTTGTAGATTACGTGTACAACCATGTGCCAATAATGAATTGGGCGGTTGGTTGGACTCAGTAGGTTGTGGTAACTCGAACCCGCGTATCCAGAGATGTAGAATTTTGGTAGGTTGGACCGGTACGCGTCGGGAATGGGGAGCTACTTCCCGAACGGTCTCTTCTTGGACTTCTCCATATCATCACCCAAAATGAGAATGATGGTACGAGCTGGGCTGGCCAAGTCACATGGGTAAAGTGTATTAACCCCTGTAGGGTGTATAATCTAATCGATTAGCCGTGTCCCCGGTTATGGACGTTTGAGTTGCTTGATATTGATTCCATGACATGTTTCTCGCTCATTCTAATTTCATAATTGCTTTAATGTTGTTGGGTTAACGTAATTGGGATCTTTTCAAAGAAAATCAAAAACTGTTTATGAAAGTAGGACAAAGGTATTTGCAAATGCAAGCTAGCCTCAGCTCCACTTGCCAAATATGCATGTAGATGTTAGCACTATTGTCTCCTTCAATAGCTCTACTTGCCATACATTCCATGTATTGACCCTTCGGGGCTGCTACGTTTCATGTTGCAGGATATTCCGATTCTGAGTAATCGATTTAGGCCATGGTACTCCACTCGGCACTTTTTCACTTGTGGGCAATTTGAAGAATGGAGGATTTACTATATTTATGTTGCTACTTGAATAACATTGAGCTAGCCTCGAGCTAAGCTTTTATTGTAATAATGATACTCTGGATCTTCGTTATTTATAGAAGCTACGGTCTTTTCAGAACCGTGGTGTTACAAGATGGTATCAGAGCCCGTGTGTCGACTGTAGGATCGTGACCTAGGTTTGGATTAGGAAGCCATAGAATTATTAAAGCTTATATTAACTCTGTCTTTCATCTTAAGCCTTTCACCCTCGTAAATTCTTACCATATGCTATTCTCACACTTTCCTCTTTTAATTGATAGATGGGAGAAGTCAGGACTGAGTATGCAACCATGGAGTCACCAAGGCCCTTTGCAAGACAGTTAGCACAGCTCTCGCAGTCATTGGGATTGCCACTGCCCATGTTCAAGGGAAGAAGGTTGTACACCTATGGATATGGCGAGGATGCATGGGAGATCACCACTTTCATCTTCAGGGATGCCGCCTTGCCAAACCCTGTGCATCTGATCTACACCAAGACATACTGCAACTAGGGACTTGGAATAAACTTGGCCTTGCATGAAGCCCTGTCTCGCTAGTGCCATCTTGTCCGACACCTACTGCCACCAGATTCACCCTACCGTGACTACGGGAGGCGTGATGAAGATGGGAACATTGTGGTTACCCCGAGCGACAGGAGCAACATGCCGCCCCATCGGAGGCACATAGAGGACATGGAAAGGGAGAATGGAGCTCTAGCTGAGAAAGTGATGATGGTAAAGGAGACTGTAGATTTTGCCAGCAATGGTATGGTGGTCTAGGGACAGGAGATAGACACCTTGCATGAAGCTGTGGATGTTCTGAAGAATGCCCTGATAGGCAGGGATGCAACCATAGCAAAGCTTGATGGGACCGTGCATGAAAACAATTAGACATACAACAGCTGCAAGGTACCGTCCAGGAAAGGGACCAGACTATTGAAGATATGGCAGCCCAGATTGCCGCTCTCCAAGCACAGCTGAATCCACCCTCTGATGATGACAATGGAGATGATGGCAACAATGATGACGATGATGATAGTGGGAACGATGATGATGATGAGGACGAGGATGATGATGATGGAGACGACGATGGTGGAGGAGATGAAGTTGTTGCAGCCGCATCAGGGAATGAAGAAGAAGAGGAGGATCCAGAAGAGGTGGAGTTTGAGATTTCAAGTGATGACTCAGGAGAGGTGTACACTCCGCCGCCATGGTTGGTTCGAGGACAGAAGCGCCAACGCATGAGTGCAAGGACCTACCGCAACCTCTTCAAGAAGTAGATAGAAGTGCACCAATTAGTTTTTGTTAGGTAAAAATCGTTAGGATTAGTCTCGATCGATGTAAAACTTAATTACTGTTAGTTTAAGAGTGTTTAGTTGCTTATTTGTGTACTCCAATATCCCAGGATTATTTGTGCGAATTTTATGGAAGAGTTATGGCAAGTTTGGTTAATATCTGAGTTATTCTTGTTGTAGTTTTCTGCTGATACAGCAGTACTGCACGAATTTTCATATTTTACTGGTATCTGGGAAAAATCTGAAAAACATAGGGATGGTTCTAAACTCCTTGTACTGTATGCACAAAAATCATCAAAAATTCCTGACGAGTTTAAGTCAGGTAGAAAAATTCGTGAACAATTCTGGATTGTTCTGGCAGATTGCTGTTTTTAATGCTTTGTTGATATATTGTGTAGATAACCATTGCCAACTCTTCTAAAAAACTATTTCAGTAGATATGTACTGCTAGTATAACCCCTGGGATGTTGCTGGATCATTTGTTTGTTTATGTGTTGCTTGCTTGAGATTGTCTGTGATTGTTTTGTTGATGTTTGGTCATAATGCATGGGTAGAATCCTGTTTTCGTAATCGTTTCTTTCTAAGCTTACCTGTGCTGAACCGCAGATGCCTCCCCGCCGTCAACCCACTGAGTTGGAGCAGCTCATTGCAGCTCAGGCACAGTTGACCCAAGTTATGACCCAGTTCATGGAAGCTCAGAACAACAACAACAACAATGGGAACAACCAACCTCAGGGAGATGCACTTACCAGGTTTCTGAGGCTAAGGCCAGCTAAGTTCTCTACTGCAACAGAACCAATGGTTTCTCTCGAATGGTTGCGTTCAGTCAACAAGGATCTGGTAACTGTTGGGTGCACTGATGCTGAGAAGGTGAGGTTTGCCGCTCACCTACAAGAGGGACCAGCCGCTTCCTGGTGGGACACCTTTCAGATCACCCACCCTCTGGACACCGTGACTTGGGAAATGTTTTAGGAAGGTTTCAAGACCAACCATGTATCTTCAGGAGTTCTGAGCCTGAAGAGGAAGGAGTTTCGCAACTTGCGCCAAACCAACCGCACTATGGCTGAGTATATTGAGGAGTTCAACAACCTGTCTCGTTATGCACCTGAGGATGTTGACACTGATGCCAAAAGGAGGGAGAGGTTCCTGGATGGCCTCAGTGATGAGCTTTCAGTGCAGCTACTGGTGGTTTATTGTCCCACTTTTCAGGATCTTATGGACAAGGCCAGAATTTTGGAAGGGAAACACAAGCAGGTGGAAAGCCTCAAGAGGAAGAGCAACAATCACCACTCTGGTTCTCACCACAAGTCTCGCACTTCTTATGATGGATACTCCAAGCATGGAGGGAGTGACCATGGGCACCATGGGAGCCATGACCGCCACAACCATGGAGGCGATGGACATTGCCATGATAGCCACAAGAGCAACCGCCACAACCACAAGGGAGGACACACTCATCACTCTAGAGGACACAGTGGACATGACCGCAACCGTGATTGCAGCTTTGTGAAGAAGGATCTGAGTGAGGTGACATGCTTCAAGTGTGGTCAGAAGGGACATTATCCAGACAACTGTCCGGAGAAGAAGGTACTGAGCCAACCAACAACCAGAAGGCCACAGTGAACCACATGAATGTGGAGGAGATCCTAGATGAGCCAGATCTTGTGATTGGTAAGTTTCCAATCAACACTCACCCTGCACTTATACTTTTCGATACTGGTGCATCGCATTCATTCATATCAAGGGCATTTGTAGATAAGTATAAGTTACCTACGGAGTCTATGAAAGAGTCTATTAGAGTAAGCTCACCTGGAGGAGATATGATAGCTAGCGCGGGATGCCGCGACTTAACTGTGAGGATTGGAGCACACAATTTTATTGCACATCTGGTAGTTTTGGAATCACAAGGTCTAGATGTAATACTGGGTATGGACTGGATGTCTATGCATGGGGGACACATAGATTGCACACAGCGAGCTGTTTCACTCAAAACCCCGGATGGTAAGAGAATTAGGTTCAAGTCGGCTATGCGACCGGGAAGGTGTAAGCTGAATTCTCTTAAGGGAGTTAGTATGGATACTGTGCCTGTGATTAAGGATTACCCCGACGTGTTTCCGAAAGAGCTGCCAGGGATGCCACCTAACAGGGAAGTGGAGTTTCTCATCGATCTGATGCCGGGGACAGGACCTATAGCAAGGAGACCATATAAGATGGATGTGGATGAGCTGAAGGAATTGAAGAAACAGCTAAAAGAGCAGTTGGACAAGGGATTCATTCAGCCTAGTTCGTCGTCATGGGGTGCACCTATTTTGTTTGTGGAGAAGAAAGACAGCAGCAAGAGATTAGTGGTGGACTATCGCTCGCTGAATGAAGTGAACATCAAGAACAAATACCCCCTGCCAAACATAAATGATTTGTTCGATCAACTAGAAGGAGCAAAGGTGTTTAGCAAAATTGATCTGCGATCAGGCTACATCCAATTGAAGATCCGGGAGGAGGACATACCAAAAACCGCTTTCACTACTAGGTATGGTTTATATGAGTATACAGTTATGTCTTTTGGACTAATGAATTCCCCGGCATATTTCATGACCATGATGAACAAGGTATTCATGGAGTATTTGGACAAGTTCGTGGTTGTGTTCATTGATGACATACTGATATATTCCAAGGATGATGCTGTGCATAAGAAACATTTGCGACTGATTATGGAGAAGATGAGGGAACAAAAGCTGTATGCCAAATTCAGAAAGTGTGAATTCTGGCTTAACACTGTTGGATTTCTTGGAGATGTGGTGTCAGGAGAAGGAGTCGCTGTTGATCCAAGCAAAGTGACTGAGTGGGAAGCACCCAAGAATGTGGGTGATATTCTTAGCTTTTTGGGACTTGCTGGATATTACAGGAGGTTCATTGAAAACTTCTCCAAGATTGCTAAGCCGATGACAGAACTTCTGAAGAAGGAGAGAAAGTTTGAATGGACGGATGCGTGTGAAGCCAGCTTTCAGGAACTGAAGCGTCGACTAGTGACCGCACCTGTTTTGTGCTTACCTGATCTTCAGAAGGATTTCCAAGTGTACTGTGATGCTTCTCGACAGGGACTTGGGAGTGTGCTGATGCAGGATGGGAGAGTGGTGTCATATGCCTCGCGGCAACTTAAACACCATGAGAGGAATTATCCCACACATGACTTGCAATTAGTGTCAGTTGTTCATGCGCTCAAGGTATGGAGGCACTACTTAATGGGAAAACACTGCGACGTGTACACCAACCACAAGAGCCTGAAGTACATATTTACACAGAAGGAACTGAACATGAGGCAAAGGAGATGGTTGGAACTTATCAAGGATTATGATATGAATTTGTAATACCACCCAGGGAAGGCAAATGTGGTAGAAGATGCTCTGAGCCGGAAGGTCTATGCCAATGGATTGACAGTTGGGTAGTTGCCCGAGGATTTGTGCAAGCAATTCAAGGACCTTAGACTAGAGGTAGTGTCTGAAGGATATTTGGCAGCAATGGAAGTCCAACCAACGCTACAGGACAGGATCAAGAAGGCTCAAGTAGGAGATAAGGAGATGGATGAAGTAAAGGAAAAGATGAAGGAGGATCGAGAAAAAGAATTCCGCGAGGATGAGCAAGGAACCTTGTGGTATGGAGATCGTTTGTGCGTTCCCAACGATCCGGAGTTAAGGAAGTTGATTCTGCAGGAAGCTCATGACTCGCCGTATTTCATACATCCGGGCAATACGAAGATGTATATGGACCTAAAGGACAGATTCTGGTGGAACAACATGAAGGGAGACATTGCTGAGCATATTGCCTTATGTGATGTATGTAGCCGAGTGAAGGCGGAACACCAGAAGCCAGCAGGACTACTGCAGCCATTGCCTATGTCGGATTGGAAGTGGGATAGAGTGGGAATGGATTTTATCACTGGATTGCCCAGGACCAGGTCAGGATATGACTCCATTTGGGTAGTGGTCGACCATTTGACCAAGGTAGCCCACTTTATACCGGTGAAGACGACATACATAGGGTTCCTAAGAGTATTGTATCTGATAGAGGCACCCAGTTTACCTCACACTTTTGGCGCCAGCTGCACGAGTCATTGGGGACTAGATTGGAGTTTAGCACAGCGTTCCACCCCCAGACTGATGGACAGACCGAGAGGGTAAATCATATTTTGGAAGATATGCTGAGAGCTTGCGCTTTGGCTCATGGTTCTAGTTGGGATGAGAATTTTCTGTATGCTGAGTTTTCCTACAACAACAGCTATCAAACCAGCATCAAGACGTCGCCGTTCGATGTGTTGTACGGGAAATGGTGCTGGACACCATTGCTATGGGATCGAGTAGGAGAACGCCAGCTGTTTGGACCTGATTTGATCAAGGACATTGAGGAGAAGGTCGCCTTGGTGAGGGACAGGCTAAAGGTAGCACAATCAAGGCAGAAGAGCTACGCTGACGCTAAGCGCAATGTAGTGCTGTATGAGGTAGGTGATAGGGCATATCTCAGAGTGTCGCCACTGTGTGGAATTAAGAGATTTAGAATCAAGGGTAAGCTGGCACCTCGGTTTATTGGACCATATCGGGTCTTAGCACGCAAAGGAGAAGTTGCTTATCAGTTGGAGTTGCCAGAAGCTCTGTCTGCTGTCCACAATGTGTTCCACGTGTCCCAGCTGAAGAAGTGCCATCTGGAGATGATGGATACACCACTGAGAGACACAGTACCACTAGAGGAGGTTCAGCTTGAGAATGACTTGACCTATGAGGAGAAGCCGGTCAAGATACTGGAACAGCGGAGAGGATTACCCGTACCAAGACGATCAGGTTTTTCAAGGTGCAATGGAGCCACCACACCGAAGAGGAGGCCGCTTGGGAGCGTGAGGATGACATCCGAGAAGACCACCCACACCTATTTGCTAGCCACGCCGAATCTCGGGGACGAGATTCATCTTAAGGGGGTTAGTCTTGTCACATCCCAACATTACCAAATTCTAGATTTGGTACTACACTGGATCATGATCATCATTCACTTGCAATGACATTCTCCATTCATGAAATTATTTGAGTTGCAAAACGCTATTTTGAAACCCTATTTGGAATCACCGAGATGCACCTACAAGGGAATAGACTATGATTTGTAATGCACTATTTGAAAACTAGTGGAAAGGATTACAAAAGGATCCCATGTTGATCTTCTGAATTTTACAAAAATTTAGAAAGAAAAATCACTCAATTTGGAGTTCATATGGAAAAGTTATGTTTGAAATACTAAAAACATAAAAGATTAAAAGTTTAGAAAAAAACGAAACTAACCTAACCGGCTGAACCACCCTGGCCCGGCCCACCTAACCCGTGGCTAACCGCCGCTCACCGCACCCCCCTGCCAGCTCATAGCCGCTGGGCCGGCCCACGCAGCCTTGCTAGCCTGCACGCGCCACAGCCGCTAACAGGCGGGGCCCGCCTGTCATTCCCGCCACCGTGCCCGACCAGGACTCCACGCCGCTGCCGCGTTTCTCGGCCAATTCGGCCGCTAACTGCCTAACCCCCTCCCCAATCTTCGGGCCTCTCTTAAGCCTCACCCCGCCATCACTTTTCCCCCTCAAACTCGCCTAGAAACCCTAGCTCGAGCTCGGATTCGAGCTTGAACTTTTCCGCCACCTCCGTTCACGGTAAGCTCCGCCGCCGATGCTCCGAGCCGCCCCCCCTTGTCTACTCCTTGACGACCGCCTTGCTCCTTGACGACCTCCTTGCTCCACCGTTTCACCCCGTGCCTTTTTCCCCTTGCCTTCGCAGCGCCGCCGCAGCCGCCTGAGGAAACTCCGCGCGTCGCCATGACCACCGCCGTGACTGCCTCGCCCTCCCGCGTCGGGTACACCGCCGCCGCGTCTCCGAGTACCGCCAGAGCGTCACCAGCCCGCGCCACCGAAGCTCCGCCGCCGCTGCCACGTCATCGCCACCGTCGAGCTCGCCACAGACAAGGTGAGCCGTCCGATCTGTTTTTAACGCGCCAGATTAGATGGATCCCACGAAGGGGTATCGCCCACTTACGCGCTGCCGCGTGGCATGCCATGTCGCCGCCGCGTCAGCGCTGACTCGTCCAGTCGCATTGACTGCGCAGTAAGAGTTTTGATGATTTTGGAAATTGCAGAAAACGGCTGAAACTTGTAAAATTCATAGAAATTAATATACTGGGCCAAAAATTACAAATAAAATATGTATAGATTCAGTGACTCACGTAGAATCTTGCTGTATATTTGTTTTACACTTTTACAGGAAGGTTTTATCCTGATTAATTAAATGAGTTAATGCTCTTTTTGGAATAATTAATTCATAGAATAAGTTCTGTAACTCCAAAAATTGCAAATAAGATGTCCCTGGAATCAGTAGGACAAGGGGAATCTTATAGTGAATTAAAAAGTTAGGCTTATAGTAGTGATTTTTGCAGAATATATTTAAAGGCCTACTGCAGTATTATAATTACTCAGGGAGTTACATAAATCCTTTTTGAGAATTTCCAATTGGTACTGCTTCTATTTAGAGTTGCCTACACAGTAGAATTTTTCCAAGATTTTACAAATAGTATGTTAGCAGTGGTGAATTATTTGGTTTCTAGCTCTATTATTGAGCATTATAAATTGCATGCTTGTTTTATTTGCGCTAAAAATAATTTCCATGCATGCATACGGTAGCTATACTGAATAAGATTATGTGATGCTGCTGTAGCATCAATACACTTGTCATGCATGCATCTTGCATCATATTTGTTGCATATGATTTTGGATGGTTTGTTTATGATTGCAATTGTATCGTGTAGATTGTGACGAGTGCAACGCTTGCTCGTGTGTGGATTGTTATTCCGACCGCTACAGCCAAGGCAAGTAGATGCTACCTTGTTCATGATGTTGTCCTACTATTTTCAATGCATTGTCGTGTATTTTGTAGATGCATGTGTAGGATAATACTATCGCTATGCTATGTCCTATTATGTGGTAGGACTTTCCCTGTAGATGAACCACTGTTGGTAGATGTACTTAGCCATGCTATGATGAACGAGGGCTGGGTTACATCACTAAAAGTTGTTTCTAAATGTCTTGGTTTGTGAAAACTAAAACAACATAATCAATGAATCTCCTGGGTGTGATGGGATTGATAATTTTTGGTGGTATCATTGCGGAAAGGCACCCAGGTATCAAGAGAAAATAATTGGCTTCTTTATTTTGTAGCTTACATGTACAAACATGTGCCAATAATGAAATGGGCGGTTGGTTGGACTTAGTAGGTTGTGGTAACTCGAACCCGTGTATCCAGAGATGTAGAATTTTGGTAGGTTGGACCGGTGCGCGTCGGGATTGGGGAGCTACCTCCCGAACGGTCTCTTCTTGGAATTCTCCCTATCATCATCCAAAATGAGAGTGATGGTACGAGCTGGGCTGGCCAAGTCACATGGGTAAAGTGTACTAACCCCTGCAGGGTGTATAATCTAATCGATTAGCCGTGTCCCCGGTTATGGACGTTTGAGTTGCTTGATATTGATTCCATGACATGTTTCTCGCTCATTCTAATTTCATAATTGCTTTAATGTTGTTGGGTTAACTTAATTGGAATCTTTTCAAAGAAAATCAAAAACTGTTTATGAAAGTAGGACAAAGGTATTTGCAAATGCAAGCTAGCCTCAGCTCCACTTGCCAAATATGCATGTAGATGTTAGCACTATTGTCTCCTTTAATAGCTCTACTTGTCATACATTCCATGTATTGACCCTTCGTGGCTGCTACATTTCATGTTGCAGGATATTCCGATTCTGAGTAATCGATTTAGGCCACGGTTTTCCACTCGGCACTTGTTCACTTGTGGGCAATTTGAAGAATGGAGGATTTACTATATTTATGTTGCTACTTGAATAACATTGAGCTAGCCTCGAGCTAAGCTTTTATTGTAATAATGATACTCTGGATCTTCGCTATTTATGATACACGGATATTTTGCTATGTTATTCATCTTATTCTATTGTGGGCCAATGAACCGATCCAGGGATTGGCATGTCACATAGAAGCTACGGACTTTTCAGAACCGTGGTGTTACACTTCTACGGCCTCCTCATCAAATTTCTGAGGAGGAAACTACAAAGGGAAATTGAGTACTCAATAAAGCCGAAATGGTACGTGATTCTGATGAAGTGATTCGGAGTCGAATTACCTTGGTAGGAGGGTTGTCGCAAGTGAAGGGCTTCCTACCCCACTTCCAATCCTCGTCCATATTTGTCTGAAAAATGGCCTGGACACTCTTCCGAATCTGCTCATCATCAAGCTCGACCGATGACACCCTATTTGAATCCAAAGGGACGCTCATATAGCATAACTTGTGCGAGCGCTTTTGGAGAGGGCAAATCCGGCTTCTAATGAAGGCGTCCATGAGATCGTCGCTGCATAGCCTGGCTCGGGTCAGCTTCTTATGCCGGAGCGCGAGAGCATTACTTCTCTTCGAATCAAAATCCCAGTTCTTCCTGGTGGGCACGCCGACTGAGAAGGTCGGCACCCGAATATTATCCTCCTTGTCATTATTCTTCACGAGGAGGAACGATCTATGCCATTTCTTGGATGACTCGAGGACCTTGACTCAAGGGAAAACAGATTTCTTCCTGAGAGATATGGAGGCAGTGCCGCACCGCGTCAGAGATTTGTCGGCGTGGCACAGATCCTTATTCGGCACTACATTAACTCGGATCTGAAAGAATTTGGCCCAAAGTTCTATAGAGGGCCAGAGGTCGAAGTATTCTTCGAAGGCCGAGACAAAGGCAGAGAGGGAAGCAATGGAATTAGCCGGAAGATGATGCGGCTAGAGGCCAAAAGTTTCTGGGAACTTAACGGTGAAATCGCGAAGCGGAAGAGCGAAACCTTTGGCGAAATGGGAAAGGAAGACTACGAACTCACCCGGCTCAATAGTAGGAGTGAGTTCTGGGCTAGGTAATCGATAACTTACCCCGGGCGGGATCCGGCGGGTCTTGACGAGCCACTCGATCTCCCGCCAGGTCACCGTGGACCCTTTACATGAACCACGCTCCGAGACAGTGGCGGTGTCTTCTTATCCGACGATGACCATACTATGAAAACTCTACATGGGGTCGTCGGAGGAAGAAAACAAAGAAGAAATGGTAGCGGTGGGAAGGGGCCTAGATTTCCACGGACCCGTCGTGGGTATGGAAAACACGGTCACAAGCGGCGAAGCTAGGCCGGAGAGGAATGAGGGCTCGTTGTGAGCACGCGACACGGTGGACAAAGGTCAGAAACTAGCGGTGCGGTCGCGGAGAAGAGAGCTCTGTGGCGGCGGTGCGAGGAGGAAGATGAGAAAGTTGGGAGTGGGGAAAGTGATTGAGGGTTTCACCCCGCTCCCCCCATTTATAACCCTGAACCGCTAGTGGTCATGGGATCGTGCGGGTGTGGCGGTTGCGGCGTACATGCATGTATCACACGCTGGCAACCGCTGAATGGAGCCACACCGGAGGTTACATAGCACAGGAGGTGATCCGGCGGCAGTAACCATTGCGGTAAGCGATGTGACACTGCGACAATATGACCGTTCACAGGGATAGCTGTTCACGTGTCAGCATTACTCTGGCGGCTCAGAAAATGAGGTGACACACAATAATTCTTGACACGTAGAATGAAACTTACGAGAGAAGCTAAGAAAAGGAACTCGGAAGAAATGGAATGATTCAGCTATTGTAGTTTTGACTCGGAAAGAACCAGGATGAGTCGGAAACCAACAATGCAGAAATCGAGACACCCCATAAAAATGAGCCGATTGAGAAATAGGTCGGCAACACGGATTCAAGTTCCGGATAAAAATGAACCTGATGTGGCCTTGCCAACTAAAGTCACCGAGACCGCACCATCTTCGGGGACTAATGTTGGGGGGTTGACCCCAGGTAGGGTCAAGCTAAGGTAAAGGGCAGAGGCCCACCGAGATATTTTCTAGGTTAAAGGACGACCCGGCCGAGTAATACGAATGCCGAACGGATAAGGACCGGGTCAATCCGAGTAAGAATGACAAGGCTTAACCCGGCCGTCATATTAAGTATGTTGGCACAGTATGTACTATATCTTGTACTTGAGGGTGGAGGCTTGGCCCAGTCATAGAGAGCCAGGCCAAGTCAAATGGAAGCTTGCTCGATAAGGGAGGAGCGGAATCCGAAGTCAGCACTGCATATTGTCTCTCCCTCAGAAATCTGTACAACGCCAAGTGCTATAGACAACGGCCAGAGGGACAGAGGAGCAGAAGAGGCGTTATGAGGTGACAGTCCCAGAGCCCGAAGCTCACATGCCGTGGAGTTTGGGTCATTCCATCGATAGAAGGGAGACACAGAAAGGCACCCACCGAGTTACCTCTTTGAGACAAGCATATTCGAGGAATCTGTTGTCCACGTTAGCCCTAAATGTGACCTGGCCACCCCTTTATAAGGTGAGTCAGGGCCTCATAGTAGGGGGATCGATTCATTTTTACACTAAGTTCTTACGAGAGATCTTCTTCTCCCTCTCGCTCATACAACTTGAGGAGCAAGTGTAGCCACTGTTGATCAAAGTAAAGATCTGAGTTTGTGTATTCTACATGTAGAAACCACTACATCATCCCTCCCTGGATCCCACTAGTGCACATTTGCCCCAACTTAAGCCTATCCATGGCATCTGATGTACCACCACCATGACAGGCAAAGAAGGGCATTTTGTTGTTGGATGGTGGCATGATGCATCTATGAGTGTGTGCACTAACAGTTGTCATATAGGATGAACCCTGTATGTCTAGTTGTAGTAAGATGAACCAATGTTTTCTCTGTACTGTAGTAGTTGTAGTAGCTAGTTGGAATGAACTCATATATCCCTGTGCTTCTGTGAATCAAATGAATTTCGAGACTATGTGCCAAAACAAGATATAGATAGAATCCACATATTGAAAATTATATTGAGCATAGAGTTCATTACATTAGTACAATATAGATAGAATCCAAATTAATACAAGTTCACATCCCATGTTATTATTGCAAAAATTACTTTCAGGCTAAACCCACAAATCCCTCTACTTCTAGAGCATGAAATGAACTAAACTATGAATGAACGATGAAAGGAGGAAGTTGCTAACCTTTTAGACCCTTGGATAGATGTGGCGTCGCAAAATCTTGACAAATCTTGAGAAAAAATGGCATGAACTCGAGTTTGAAGGAAGAAAAGAGGAGAAACCAGCTTAAAATAGAGTGTGGCTCGGATAGGAAGAAAAATGATATAAGAAAGACATTAGTCTCGATTTATTAAAATCTCGAACCGGAACTAAAGGCATGTAACAAACCGGTACTAAAGAATCTAACTGTCGGTCTCGTCATCAGACTCTTTAGTCTCAGTTTGTTATATGAACCAGAACTAAAGTTTTTGTTCAACCCGATACTATCTAGCCGTTGAAATGCCTCAGTTCGTAGCAAAATCGAATATTATCACGAACCAAAGGAACGTTTTCTACCAGTGGACGACCAAGCAATTGCTATCTTTAGCCCCGACCAGAGCTCGTCCAAACACGAAAACCGGCCTGTGCAGAACATTGATTGACCGCTTCGTAAGGTTTACCACAATCATCATCAGAATGTAAATCAAGACAGAGAACGAGGACCACTACTTTTGACAAGCGCAAGCATTCCAGCTATGGACAGCATGGCATTCTTGATTATCGGCTTCACTGGGACGAGGACACTGCACGATACTAGTGGCCAATGTTGTGACTTGTGAGGAAAGTAGTCCTCCGTCCAAATCGTGGACAGACAAATATCAGTTGGCGCGCAACGAGCCCACACACTGTGTACGGCGCAGCAACGTAAAGTGGCAGGATGCGAAATTGAGAAGGTCGTAGAAACCAGGCTGGTCAGTGGGGTGTTTGGCAGCGACTAGATGGACCGGTCCATTAACTAATGACATGTACTACTAGTGTGAGCGCAGCAGTTAATCCCTTTGTCGATACCTGTACGTTTGTGTTGATTTGAACAGTGCTTCCACTGAACTGATGCACGTCCATGCTTCTCACTCGCTCAATCACTCGTCACGTACCCATGCAATGCAAATATGCTCCGTTCTTGTTGCTAACCAACCACTTGCGCAGTTGCGCCGCTGCTTCTGCTGGCGCCATTAACTGCATATTGGATCATTATACACATATATGCTTTCTCCGTTTTAAAATATACGATGTTTTAGGTTTGTCAAACATAAATGTATCTAATTTTTTTTATATGCATGTTCACTTATGTTTAGAGTGAATCTACTCACTAAAAAAATTTAGATACATTTTTTTCACAAATTTAAAACATTTTATATTTTGAAAACGGAGGAAGTAGTATATAACTATGCATGCTTTGTGGTCACGCCAGGGATCGATCCACAGCTAGCTTAGCTGGGGAATCCTAGCTATTTCCAGACAACTTGGTACGTACTCATCCAAGCGATAGAGTATGGTTCCCCTGGAAAGGCCTCATCATCGATCGCGCTACATAATCGGCCTTTTACTCGCCAACGGCAGCTGTCAGATTAGGCCACAGTCCAGCGTGTAACCCATTTCGAACCATGCGTTTTCTAACATAGTAACACTTCCAGTGAAGTGCCATGGTAACGGTTAGTCACAGCATTTTACCTGAAACAAGTGCACGTAACATTGCGATCGAGGTTGCCTTTAGCTCATACTTGTACTAGCTAGCTAGTCTCGGCATGCCATCGATTATTGCCAACAAAAACGAGTCGGTCGATTTGGACATCTGGTGATTGCCATGAAAGCGCGGATCCGGATGCCTTCTTTGAGATAGAAACCGATCGATGTGGACGGAAGGAAGGGTGCACGCCAGTTGATATGGTTTTCATTCATACGAGAGTACTGCTTGCCTTTCAAAATATAAAATATTTTATCCTTCTTCTGAAATATCTATCTATTCTCTCCTCCGACCCATATTAGTTGACTCAAATTTGTCTAGATTTGATGAATATAGACACTATTCAGTATATAGGTTCATTCAAATTTTGACAAATCCAACTCAAGTAATATGGGTCGGAGGGAGTACTAATTTCTCTAGAGGTTCGTCGGCCTGATTTTTTCCGTCCGACTATTTATGGACAACTTTGCCCTTTAAAGTTTCAAGATTTTACAAGACCTGCCACCGATACCTGTCCGGGAAAAAAATCGGTTCGCTTCTTCTGTTTCTCCTAGGCTAGCTTCGATACTGACCCTCGCCTTCCTTCATCCACGCATCGACTACCTACCTCCAGCATATCGTCCCCGTCTCCGCGCAAGACCTCCGCCTACTAAATAGAGTCTCTCGCTCGGGAGATCCCGCCGACGGTGGTGGTCCCTGAAGGCATGCCACGACCTGAAGGAAACGGCGGTCGTTCCTCTCTGACTGCGGAGATGCATGTCGGACGAGCAGGGCTCGAGGCGGCAGCTGGAACCGAAGCCTGTCGATGAGGGTGGGAACGGGGAGGCGCTGCAGAAGAGGTCGTCGGACAGGGCAGGGACGCGCAGCATGGTGTCACCGCTGATGGTCGAGAGTACAAGCCACGACCATGCGCAGGTGGAGGCGGAGGGAGCCGGGGCTAGCCGGAGCTGTAGAGGAGAGGCGCAGCCGTGGCGCAGGATGGCCGTCTATGTCGGTGTAGTGTTGGCAGCGACCTCTGTGGTCCACGTCCCGAGCGTCGCCCGTCCAGCCATCTTCTCTGCAGCGACCTCTATGGCCCCCTCCCGAGCGTCGTGACATGGATGCTCCGATACCAACTACGGTGACCCAGCATACCACTGCATGATGTAGTATACTATAGTCGTTGACATAACACCAATGAAACACCGTTCACTAGTATTACATCCTTCAGAATGGCACAACAGAAACACAGCGGGTCCAATACATGGCTAAAGGTTACAACTCACTCTTTACAAAAGATCCAGAGAACACTCTAGGTTAAAGAGAGAGAAAGAACTTCTTACAAAGAAGAATCAAAGATAAATAATGCACCGCCTATTATACTTTTAAGTCTAGTATTTTAACTAAAGGGTTGGCATTGCTACTATTGCAATGCACTACAAAATTAGGTTCTTTGGTTAGAGAGAGAGAGTATATTCCTATCTAATCAGAAACTTCGTCTTCACTTGAGTTGATGTATATTTTGACTTCCTTATCTTTGTTGAAGAGCTTTAGCATTTGATGATGATTCCTGGAGCATCACTTGAGGTTGATGTTGTCTGTACTGGCTTCAGAATCTAGCAAGGGTTAAGAAGATACGTTGAGTACGAGCGTACTCAGCAAGTTCACTAGAAAAGGAGTGTTTGATGCACTATATCTGCAGCCACCGACCATAGGCCGTAGGCAATGCAAGTTTTCGTAAACATTTCTTCAAAGGTTGCTTTTATTCTGAAAAGCTATGTCCGTCAGCCTTCACGGGTTTACCAGAACTTTCATGGAGTTCCTTTCCCGCCGCGTTCGTAGCTCCTTCCCGGAACAGGGAGTGACAAGTTACAGTTCTTACACTCTAGAGGTGCGTTACTTTACCCATGAGAGATCAACTCTTTGTTGCACAACCGAGAAGATGATCCAAGCCAATCACTGCCCCCTTCATGACCTCGCATGTCTCCTTGGTGTACACCATGCCCACATAAAGAATTACGGCGATGGTTTGTACAAACCGTTAGATGCCAGAACTATCGTAGGACGTTGAGGGTTCCCACCTATATGCTGCATATCCTCTACGAATTACCAATTAATATGCATGCTACGAGGATAACAGCCACGACCTTCACATCCGGCTTCATGCGAGAGGAAGAAGATACAACTAACTTCTCCGTCCCATTCCAAATCTCATAGTCAACGCGTAATATACGGCGCAAGACTCACTGGCTACATTGGTTGTTAAGTCCTAGGTGATATAGTTCTGAACAGTGGTATTCCAACTATCAGATTTAATAGATTAGCTGATCACCCTGGATCAGTACCAATAGTTCACATTATTATTGAAAATAGTGTTTTCTGACCTTTTTCAAATGCAGGTGATGACAACACTGAATTTGTAAAATACTTTATAGAAAATAAGCAAAGGACATGAGCAAGTGTGAAGTTGCCTTTTGTGATTGCAAGATTATGCACTGACGGTCTTCGAGTTAGTATAAGATCCAAAATCTGAAATCATCATCATTGGTCCGGTAAGGACTAATGTTTAAAGAAGCAGTATGCTTTTATGCATAAGTAATGTGATGCACGTTCCCGAGAATAACGTTGTTCTAGGGTTTGGATGCTAGGAATGATGTCTTTGAAATGTGTTGTACTTTTAGATGAGTTTAATACTTGTGCTTCTTATTAAGGCTTGTGAGTGTGTCTGAGACAATCATAAAACTGTAATATCATAAAACAATAGGATACACACAAATGTGAGATGCTTCTCAAGATTGCTTACTTAAGAGTTCTTGTTTTAAGTGGAAAAAAGAATAATATTTGAAGAAAAGATTTCTTTTCTAAGGTTTAAACATTTTTTGTGGTTAGTTAGTGGTATTCGATGTTATTTGTGCTTGCTTGAATAGTTTGGGCTTGAGATGCTTTATAACTTAACTATTTCAGACCAAAGTTAACTATAAAGCATATAACAATGTTTATAGTGTTACATTTAGATTCATGTAGACTAAAGTCAACTTTAAAAACAAAGATAGTTTGAAAGTATAATGATCATAACCTTTGTACCTGGTGTACTTGGTAATGTTGCCTTAAGGTTAGTTTAAGAATGGTTAGATTTTTACTTGTTGTAGTGGTTTTCTTGATTTCATAAATGTTTGAAGGGATTTATCTCCCTACAAGGGTGTGGTTAAGGTTTGTGAATAAGTAAACAATATTATTTACTACTTATGAACTCACTGTATTGTTTTAACTTGTTTATATACTTGTTGTTAAAGTAAAGGATTGGGTTTTATCTCATTATAATTATTCTTAGAGATTTTAGATTGGATAAGGATTCTTTTATAAAATAATCTACATTAATGGTTGAGGAATAATTTAATAAAACTGTATTTAAAGTGTGTTAAACCATTTTTACTTTATACTATCAATACTTAAAATTAATACTATTTATTTGACTCAATTAGCTAATATTTAGAATTATTAGCAAATTTTATTTATCTTTAAATGAATTATTAATTGAGGAAATAGCCTTAAATTCAAGTTATTAGAGTATTAATTTTTTATTTACTTTAAAAGTGAAATATTATATTTTTAACAAGTAGGTATTATTTTTGTGATTATTTTGATATATTACATTTATTTTTTTGATTTATAAATAATAAGATATGATTTTGACACTATTTATTATTTTATAAATACTTAATAAATAATAAATATTTACTTAAGTGAAATAATAATGCATGATTATAGTTTTAAATTATAGTTCTTATTTTTTTCTAAGATTTTTGGTATTATATTTATATTTTTAATATTTACCATTATTAAAATATGAATTATCAAAGTTTTATGACTTATAAAACCTTTATTAAATAATATTTATTTAAATAATCATTATAATAATATGTGATAATAATTTTAAGTTGTAGATTTTATTTTTCTATAAATTTTCATATATTATACACATTTTTCTGAATTATAAATCAAAAGTTATTAATTAAACAAGTTTAAATCATTTTATTTAATTTCTGGAATATGAATATTTGGATTTATACCTTTTATTCTTTCTTAAACGGGAATTAACTTTTTACACCGCACCTACACCTAGCCTAAGTCACTGACCAGTGGGCCTATGTCCACCTCAGCCCTCAGAAGAATAAACTTGTTTGTTACTGACCCTGTCTATACTCCCAGACGATGACATATGGGCCCAAGGCCATGACATACAGCCACGCAAGACAGAGACTAGGTCAAACACATCGTCATGCCCAGGGTGATCTCAACCTAACGTCACCTCGCCTGTGGCATTGCAGACAACGGCGAGGAGAGCAGTAGCGTGCGAGTGAGCGGGTGTGCATGGGCTTGTTCGAACCAGAACAACAAGGCGAGTAAGATAGTGGTGGCGCCGCTGGTTTTTGGTCATCGGAGAGCAAATGGCGACGAGCTTATGCGACAGTGCTTGCGGGTGATTATGGTGGCATGGATCTAGGAAGCAAACAAGGCATCAGCGCATGCTAGGAGACTCAGTGACTCACCAGGAACGCGATGGTGTGATTGATTCGGCGAGGCGCGGTCGGAGACGACGGTGAGGTCGATGAACAGTGCCGGGAACCGAGGGTGCGATTGGGTCGATTCACGCCTCCTCCGCAAGTGCGAGTTGGGGCAATCGAACAAGAAGAGCACGACGGTCCCCACTGTAGTCTTATTTGGCCGAGGCGAGCACGGAATCACCGGCTCCGGCTCACCTCCGAGCTAGGGTTCTCGGTGAATAAAAGGAAAACGAGATAGAGTAGTTTGCAGAGGGGGGAAATGGGGATGAGGATGAGCAGGGGCGTCGCTGTGGCCTCCTTATCCTCTCCTGGCGACAGCGGCATGGATCTTGGCGCAAGGGCGATGGCGGACGGCCTCGGCCTCGCCACCGAGCTGCTTCCAGCTGGAGGAAGACAACGATGACGTTTTTGTAGTAAACCCCCTGGCGCTTCTCTCCTCTCAACCCGCAGTCCCTCTTCAGTACCACCTGGCAGCCAGAGACGAGAACGAGCTGGGCTGGTTATTCGGACTTTGTGGGCTGCACAGGGGCAACAGGTAAGCAGAGAGGAGTTGGGCCACGGCCAGGTTTTGTTTTTTATTTGTGTTCCCTTTTTCTATTTTCTATTTTCCTTTTCATATTTGTATTTTTACTTATTTGATTTTAATTCTCTTTAAAGAATTGATTTGTTGGATAATTGTAGTAATACTAAAATGTATTTAGTATCATTTGTGAACTTTTATTATATAATGTTATGTTTCTTTATTTTCTTTATGTATATACTTTTCCTATTATTTTTTTGTAAGGCTTTTAATATGCATTTAATTGGGCTAAAATCCATAAACTTATTATAGGATGCATTATTATTAACTCATGAGATTTTATTCTCATTAACTCATAATATTTAGGAGATTTTATATGGTGATCCTTTATTTTGGTTTGATAAATAAAGTTTCTAGGGAATTAATATGATTAATATTATGCCCATGAATTTAGGAAATAACAATGGATATATTTTATTATAACTAACATATAAGTTAGGGTTTGAATTGCAAATACTTACCCTAGGATTTAGGGTTCTAATTTTACTTCTATTCTTTTGTTGATGTGAGTAAAGATTTAATAACTAAGCATATTGTCTTTTGTTTGTGATATTTGATAACATCACCTTTTTAAAATAGAAGTTATATCTACAATATTTTATGGAGAAGAATTGATAAAGATATTCTAAAGCACATATAATTATGATGGTTGGAATTGACAGAGATGTGCTTATGTGGCTTGCTATAGGAAAGTAGTCCTATATAGTGATGTAGACATCAGATGATGGATCAATAAAATGAAATGGATATTATGGTTGGTTTAAGTTCTAGAGTTGAGTGTTTACCAGGAATGTCTGTTTTCCATAATTCACAATCCTGGATTTCTAATTAAGGAATTCCTTTCCTAGATATACCACCTTTTCCTATCAATCATCATGATTAACATGATGAGCTTTACTTCATAAGAATATTCTTATTCACCTTTTATTCTTCTAAACTCATGGATGAATCCAATGAGTTTGATATTAAAGCATTTCATAGTTTTCTCATATCCTTGCTTGGTTATACCCACTACTTTTCTATTGAAAATCTTCAATCCAACAAGTACTTCCTTCAAACTCCACTCATATTCTTCCTTAATCATCCATCACTAATATATCTCTGATGGATGTATTCATCCAACTACCTTTCTCTAAAGCTTACTATCCTTTAAGGTGAATAACACTATTTCCATAACTCCATGCTATACTAGCTTTAATTGAATCATACTATCTTACATTTACTTTACTCTAATAACTCACACTCAAACCTCACATTATATTAATGTGGCTTGTAATGACTACTCTAGGATAACTTATCTATACTAGGGTTTTAATCATGTTCTACCCACCAATTTCACTTATACTTGATATAATATCCAATCTTGGTGAGCAAGTATCATCATTATAATCCTTTAATTATTTATAGCTTAGTTTTCCAATTGGCTAATCAGGACTTCATTAATACAACCTTACATTTGTATTGAAATTATCTTCTCAATATCTCTAATAGGATTAAGGCTGTTATTCATGGACTATGCCCACGTGGTCTAATAGAATTACTACTGGTAACTATCTTTAGGGTTCATCCTAGTAATCTTCTATTCTACCACCTATATCTTATTTCAAATAACTCTTCTATCCATCCAGGAGTGAGTTTAAATCCATCAATTATCACATTGATTTAATTCTCTTCAATCACTCCCATCCTATAGATAATATATAAGACTAGCATTACTATTTACCTCTACTTAGTTGTTTCTTTATAGGCACTTAAGTGTAAACTATGATATGGTCAAGAGTTGACAGATTGAGATCTGATGAATCAATAGTTGATTTCTCATCATTGATGAACAACATATAATGGAATATAAATCAATAGAGATGATAAGGATTTATATAGAAATAAATATATATGGTGAATGATCTAAACTTAGTTTCTTTCCCAATCTTACTTAAGAAGTAGGGTTAGGTATTACCATGATACTCATGGTATATGCAGATGAAATTAAGATATAGTTGTTAAATTCTTATTATTTGTGTTATCTCCTTAACTTGGTACTTATGAGTGATTATAACGAATACTATAATATGATCACCTAAGGACCAAATATAATTCATAACGTATTAGGGTTTAACTTTTATTACATTTGATCTACCCTTAGATCAAATCTCCCTTACACAAAATAAGGTTTTAGCAAAGGTCATATTAAAACTTATCACAGTCAACTTGATGATCTACTTCAATTCCATCAAGTTGAGAGAAACTTCAATCACTTTGATAAATTTTGTTCAAAAGCGCGAAAATTATTCTGATTTTCTATGGATGAATGCAATGCACACATCTGGGTTCAGCTTATTCCTAGGCTCTAATGCTGGGATGTTACAAAAACTCCTTCCCGGAGATGGTGGCGACCAGCGGCCATGGGCTTCCAATTTTGGATGGACAATTTTGGGTGAAGAAGACGCACGCAGTGGATTTGGGGGGAAAACTCAGCAGAGAAGGGCGTCCAGGAGAGAAATTGATCTAGATTAATCTAGGGAGGTGGGCCCAACGTCGTGGTGGCATCAAGTTTTTTAGGAAACGATAGTGTCCCTCACATTGACGCGTGGTCGGTGAGAAAATTATTTAATTATTTTTTACTGTAAGGCTAGCGCTAGGCGAGATGCCAAATAGCTTATAGCTAAAGTGTACATGGGTGTCATCAAATATCGTTAGTTATTACAGATAGATTTGCTTTGTTTGGAAAGTATGCCGCTGAAAGGACATTTATTGTCATAATCACTTTTGGTGTTCATTAACAACAAGTAGATCATTTTACTGTTTTTCACTGTCCACAGGTTGGTATTATGATAAGTGAAAAGTATGCTCACACTTGGGAAAGATTCCTGCAAGAGTGACAGAGTTCTGGAAATTCCAGACCGGAGTGTCCGGTCTCCCTAGACCGGAGTCTCCGGTGTGGTCCGAAGTTTCCGGATTTGTCCCCGGTGGAGGCTTCAGAATCTGGGCTGGGACATTCAGTATGAGGGTGCGGAGCAAGGTCCGGAGGCTTCTCCGGAATCTCCGGTCTTGTCTCTGACCTGAGTCTCCGGTGCTGGAGGTCCTAAGTCTCCGGCCTTGTTGGGTCGTATCTGGCGCTGGTCATTCAGAAGGGTGGTTCGGAGGCTAGTCCGGAGATTGGCCGGAATCTCCGGTGTAGACCGGAGTCTCCGGTGTACAGACCGGAGTCTTTGGTATGACTTTTCGCCAACGGTCAGATAACGGTTCGTGGAGGGGGATGCCTATAAAAAGGGACCCTTATCTTCTTCCTCCAGCTGCTCGACCAGCTCAAGACACAAACTCCATTAGATCCACAAAATCTACAAGATTTCTCCATCCAACCATCCAAAGTCTTTGATCTTTGGAGAATTGAAGGAGGAGGCCTTGATCTACAGCTTCACCAAGAGAGATCTTCATTTCCCCCTCATTCACTTGAGGGCCCCCAAGATCTAGTGTTTCTTTGGAAACCCTAACTTTGATTTGGTTCTTACAAGCTTGTCTTTGATTTGTCTTGGTAGCTTGCTTGTATTTGGGAGCCTCCAATTAAGTTGTGGATGTGTGCCCCGAACTTGTTGTAAAGGTGCTGGCTTCCACCTCGAAGGTTGCCGATATAGTGGAAGGTGGATCAAACCCGTTTGGGTGAGGTTCATCGGAGAACAAGGGAGGCCTCTCGTGGTGTTGGTGGTTTGAAACCACCCCCTCTCCAAACGTAGACGTACTTCCCCTCAAAAGGAAGGAACTACAGGAAACAAATCCTTGTGTCTCCGTGTCCACCACTTTGGTTACTTCTATCCTTTACCACACTTTACTTACTTGTTCTAGATTATTGTTGTATTAGATTGTGCTTGCTTGTCATATAGGTAAATTCATCATAGTTGCATTATCTAGAGAATTTAACTTTCTTGTCAAACCTTAATTTGAAAAAGAAGAAAATTTGAAGTAGCACTTATTCACCCCCCCTCTAGGTGCCCATACGATCATTTCAATTGGTATCAGAGCCTGGGCTCTTTATTTGGGCTTTACCGCCTAAGAGAATATAGGTAGCCGTGAAGGTGATGGTGATGGTGAGCCCACCACGGTGACCATGGAAGATCTAAAAAACTTGGAAACAAGATTGAGCTCTTCCTTGGTCAACGAATTCAAGAATATGCTTGAGCAACTTCTTAAAGACAAAGATGGCTTATCATCCCCATCTCCTCAAGAGGATCCTCCATCCGTTTTACCTAAAGGGAATGCTTCGGTATCCCCCGAGGTTATGATGGTGGGGGGTAAACAAGACAACCCTAATTCCTCCACACAAAATGATGGTGGGAAGGGTGAGCACTGTCATTCATGGTACTCTCCCGACCCTCCAATCCCTCACCCTCATGTATACAATATAGGTGACCCACCTAAGCTTGAAGAATCTGCTACTTTTGCTCAATGGCAATCTCTAATGAGAACTCATATGCGCAGCTCTTGCATTGAACTATGGAACATCATCGATCATGGACTCTTTGTTGGGGATCCAAACAACTTGACAAGAAGAGAAGTTGTCAGTAGTCAACTCAATGCCACTGCCTTGCACATGATTCAACAAGGATTGGGTACAAAGGATTACCCACACACTGAGCACTTTAGCATTGCCAAGGAAGCTTGGGATGCTCTCACGGTATTGTTTGTTGGAAATGAGAGCATCATGAGGAACCGGTATGATGCACTAAGCAATAAAGCCGAAGGCTTCTACATGATCGAAGGTGAAAATCATGAAGACATGTACCGTAGGCTCAAGACCACCGCCACCGCTTTTAGAAATGTGGGTGCCTCACATGTGGATGATGTGTGGATAAAAAGGAAATATGTGAGTGCACTCATGCCCTTTGAACCCATCGACCTGAAGAGCCTACAACAAAGACACAACTACCATCTCATGACCTCCAATGAAGTTATGCAAGAGATGGCCTCTTTCAAAGTTGCCGCCAAGAATGCCAAAGATGCCCATGCTCGTTCCCTCGGTATGAGCAATGTTGTCAACGTTGGTTTGAAGGCCAAAGTTGTGGACCATGGGGATGAAGATGATAGTGATGAAGGCCTCTCCATGGACCACCCCGATGAGGTGAAGATTGCTCATAGTCAATATATGGCCTTCTATGCAAAGAACTTTTGGAAGAAACCCGCCAATGACAATATGGAAATTCAACGAAGAAGCAACCCAAATGGGAGAAGAGAAAATACCACTAGATTGAGAACTTTCTTCAATTGTGGTGACCGCTATCACTTTGTGGTGAGTTGCCCCCATGAGAAGAGAGAAGATCATGGGGGTAAGCTTGTGTTGAAGAAGACTCTCAAAGCACCTTACAAGAAACCCTTCATCAATAAGAATCCCATCAACAAGAAGTCGAGAGAAATTGTCTTGATCACTCATGAAGAATACTCCTCGGACAATGAAGATGATGATGATGAGGAAGAGGAAACCTCTAATGGTGTGGTGGCTCTATCCACTACTTCTACTCTGACATTCTCACTCTTCGATTCTCCAAATGAGAATTCCCCCATCAATAACGTCACTTGCCTTATGGCAAGAGGAACGGAGGTATCCTCATCATCCCACTCCACTCCCTTAGCTAATGATGAAATTGATGATGAGATGTCTCTTGATGTTAAAAGGGAATTAATTGCTTTCGATGAGTTTATGACTAAGCTACAAGGGGATGCTAAGATACATTTTGGGAACATCTTAGATCAACTTTCCCACACACAAGATCTCCTAGATGTAAGATGTAAACTTGGGCATGAACACATGGTTAAGCTAGAGCCTTTAAACAATGCTCTAGAAGAAGAACAAGAGACTAGGATGCCACTTGAATTAAAACTTGAAGGGCTTGATGAGGCCAATGACATTATTGTTAATAAACTCATCAAAGAACATGATCATGCTATTGCTAAATGAAAAAGGGGTAAAAAGGACAAGATTGAGTTTGGTGTGGTTCATGAAAAACTTGCCGAGGACTTTAGTTTGATAGACAAGGCTCACAAGGCTTTGGAAAGTGAATTCTTGTCACTAACAAAGTCCCATGAAACGCTTCAAACTCAATTGGCCAATATTCCTTCACCTAGTAACTTCATTCCATCTTGTAGTACAACTATTCTTGAAGAAAATGCTAGGTTGAAGGGGAAGCTAGCCAAGGCCACATTTCCACAAGGCAACAAGTCCATTGATGATCTTTTGAGTAAGAAAAGGACTAGTGGTGAAAAAGGGGGCATTGGTTTTGTCTCCAATACTAAGAAGAAAAACAACAACAACAACAAGAAGGCCAAGCCCACATAAGAGACAAACAAGGCCATTGTGGATATTAAGACCACAAGTGGTAAAACTATCTCTCATGATGACTTTGCAGGAAGTGCTAACCCTCACTATGTTCTAATGCGTGATTATTATGGTGATGTGTATGCTCAATATGTTGGCCCATATGATGGTTATATTGCTTGGTCTATTTGGGTTCCCAAGACCCTTGTTGCTAACAAAAGAGGACCCATTGAAAAATGGGTACCTAAAAACTAGCTTGATCTTTTGTAGACATATGCTTCCGAAGGGTCAAAGTGGGTGCTTGATAGTGGTTGCACGAGTCATATGACCGAAAGCTCGTCTATTGTCAAGTACTTAAAGCCAAATGATGATCAAATCACCGTGACATATGCCGACAAGTCAAAGTCTAAGGTAATGGATTTCGGCAAGGTAGTGGTTGCTCACAACATTACACTCGTCAATGTCATGCTTGTTGAGACCCTTGGATACAATTTACTTTCAGTCCGTGCTCTTGGAGAGATGGGTTTTGCCATCTTTATTGATGTTGATATTGTGGTCCTCCTGTGGAGCAAGTCTCTCAAGGTAGCTTTCGTTGGGTACGTCGAGCATGACTTGTACGTGGTGGACTTTTCGGGGCAAGCCACTACAAGTGTGATGTGCTTATAAGGAAAGGCCGATCTGGGTTGGTTATGGCATCACCGACTAGCCCATGTCAATATGAGAACTTTGCAAAGTCTCCACAAGGAGGGCCATATTGTTGGACTAAAAGAAAATGTTTCCTTTGCCAAAGATCGTGTTTGCAGGGCATGTGTTCTAGGGAAGATGCATGATGCTCCTCACAAGCCTAAGAACCGCATTAAGTCAACCAAGATCTTGGAGCTCCTCCATGTGGACCTCTTTGTTCCTCCATCTCATGCAAGTCTTGGTGGGAAGAAATATTGTTTGGTGATTGTTGATGACTTTTCAAGATACTCGTGGGTATATTTCTTCAAGTTGAAGAGTGAGACCCAAAAGACCTTCATCGACTTCATCAACATGGTCCAACGTCAATACAATCTTCCCGTTTTGATTATAAGAAGTGACAACTGCACCGAGTTCAAGAACTACACCTTGAATGATTTCCTTAGTGATGAGGGTATAAAACATCAATATTCCGCTGCATACACCCCTCAACAAAATGGTGTGGCCGAAAGGAAGAACCGGACTCTTATTGAGATGGCTAGGACCATGTTGGTAGAGTTTAAATCTCCATACAACTTTTGGGCCGAAGCCATCTCCACCGCTTTCCATGCTTAAAACCAGCTCTACCTCCGCAAAGAAATCAACAAGACTCCATATGAAATACTTACCGGTAACAAGCCCAATATATCTTACTTCCGGGTGTTCGGTTGTAAGTGTTTCTATTTCATAAAAGGTGTTTGGTTGTCCAAATTCAAGTCTTAAGCATTAGAGGGTATTTTTGTTGGCTATGGTCTCGAATCTCACACTTATAGAATCTATGATAAGCTCTCTGGAGCCATCACAGAATCTTGTAGTGTGACCTTCGAAGAATATGATGGTCCCAAGGGGGGCGTGTTTTGATGCTTGTGATGCAGATGATGAAATGCCTTAGGATGCCATAGGAAGAATGGGTGTGGGATATATCCTCCCTAGTGACGAACCTCTTATGGAGGATCGAGAAGAACTATGCTCCACTCAAGTGGAGCCCTCATCTTCACAACCTCAACATGCTCCATCCACTGAGGAGGGAAATGACACAAGCCAAAGACAAGATGTGGACCCTCAACATGTTGATCATAGTGATGACTCTAGTCAAGAGGAGCTTGATTCATTCTCCAGGATGTCAAGTGGTGCCAAGTCAATTGTTCAAGGAAGATCCGTACAAACTGCCTTGATACAAGCTCAAATTGATGCTAGAAGAGCGCTTGATCAAGACTAAGGTCAATCTTTTCCTCTCTATGAAGAGAATGATTCCGGTGATGATCAAGGACAAGTTGATGGTCAAGACGAGGACCAAAATGATGAAGAGGGCCCTCCAAGAAACAACTTGGAGATCCACGCTCGTCGTGAAGCTAGAAAGGAGAGAATGTTGGAATTAAGAGACCACTCTCTACAAAATGTGGTTGGTGATCTAAGGAAAGGCATTTCCACAAGAGCACAACTAAAGAGGTTCCTTGAACACCAAGCACACATCTCCATGATTGAACCAAAGAAAGTGTGGGAAACTCTTGAAGATTAGGATTGGTTGGAAGCAATGCACAAAGAGCTCAACAACTTTGAGAGAAACAAAGTATGGAAGTTAGTTGAGAAGCCAAAGGATTGCTGCAATGTTATTGGCACGAAGTGGATATTCAAGAATAAGCAAGATGAGCATGGAATTATAGTAAGGAACAAGTCTAGATTGGTTGCACAAGGGTTCTCTCAAATTGAAGGCATTGACTATGGAGATACTTATGCACCCGTGGCTCGCCTTGAATCCATCTGTATCCTTCTTGCTTATGCAGCACATCATAACTTTAAGTTGCAACAAATGGATGTAGAAAGTGCATTTCTTTATGGTCCATTAAATGAATTGGTATATGTAAAGCAACCCCCGGGATTTGAGGATCCCAACTTCCCAAACCATGTCTACAAACTTGATAAGGCGCTCTATGGGCTCAAGCAAGCCCCACACACGTGGTATGAGCACCTTAGAGAGTTGTTGTTTGACCGTGGATTTGAGGTTGGGAAAATCGATCCCACTGTTTTTACTAAGAAGGTCAATGGGGAGCTTTTTGTATGCCAAATATATGTTGATGATATTATCTTTGGCTCATATAACAAAGCTTTTAATAATGAATTCTCAAATCTTATGACTAGTAGGTTCTGGATGTCTTTGATGGGGGAGTTGAGAGTATTTCATGGTTTTGAGATCAAGCAACTTATAGGGGGGACATTCTTCAACCAAGCCAAGTATACTCAAGATATGCTCAAGAGATTCAATATGCAAGATCTAAATGGAGCTCCTACTCCCATGGCTACAAAGACTAATCTAGAACAAAATCCAAATGGTAAAGATGTGGATCAAAAGGTATATCGGTCTATGATTGGTTCTTTGCTCTACCTTTGTGCATCTAGACCCGATATTGTGTTGAGTGTAGGTGTGTGTGCAAGATATCAAGCGGCTCCTAAAGAAAGCCACTTAATGGCGGTCAAGAGAATCTTTCGATATTTAGTTCATACCCCATTTTATTGCCTTTGGTATCCTCGAGGCTCAACATTTTCTATTTGTGGATACACAGATTCGGATTGGGCGGGTGATAAGGATGATAGAAAATCAACATCCGGGGCTTGCCAATTCCTTGGTAGGTCCTTGGTATGTTGGTCCTCTAAGAACCAAAATTGTATATCTCTCTCCACCGCCGAAGCCGAGTATGTGGCAGCTGCTAGTGCTTACACCCAATTGCTATGGATGAGGCAAACTTTAAAGGAATACAGTGTCCATTGTGACAAAGTGCCTCTTCTATGTGACAATGAAAGTGCCATCAAAATTGCCTACAACCCGGTGGATCACACAAGGACAAATCATATTGAGATTCGCCATCACTTCATTAGAGATCATGTTTCTCGAGGTGATATTGATCTATCATATGTGTCAACCAAAGATCAACTTGCCGACATCTTCACGAATCCACTTGATGAAGCAAGGTTTTGCTATTTGAGGAATGAACTAAATATGGTAGATTCAAGGAGCTTGACTTGATTATCTTGCATTCTCACCTATGATTTGACCCATATTTGGTTTAGGTGTAGGCATGGATATAGGGGGAGTGCGGTCCTAATTGATTGGACTATCCCTCCCCCCATTATGCCCAAAGCAATCAAAATCATTCCTCTTAATATCATTTTGTGATATGTGAGCTTAATGATGAGTTTCAGTAATGGACCAAAGATATATCTTCGTGGTGCCAAGCCGCGTATACACAAATATGGTGGCCTAGGCCACCACCCTCTCTCATTCGAGAGGTTGGTACTTACTCATGTTTGTCATTTGCTTGATTTTAGTCTCTTGGAGCTTATCTGAATGCTTTTGTGAATTCCTATGGCTCTTGTTGGTTCTTCACAGTTTGATGTCTCAACCCAAGCCCTTTCCCTATCTTAAACCTGTCTATCTCTCATATATGTCCCCAAACACCTATCCTAGAATTTTTGGTCGAGGAGGACCGGAGTCTCTGGTCCGAACAGTTTCTGCCACTTATAGCAATGGGACGGGGTGAACTGGTACAACAGTTCCTCATTCTTCACCCCGTATCCCTCCTCCTAACCCGTCACCTCCCCTTCCAAAACTCCTCCGTGGAGGTCAAGAAGCCCCCAGGATCCGCCGTGCCGCCGGCCAACCTTCTCATCTCCATTGGGTCATTCCCACCGGAGGAATTGATCCCATGGACAGATCTGGTACCTCTCCTCTAGATTTTCTCCTAGGGTTCATCTCTAGATGTGTTTTTGAGGATTGGTGTTGATTTGTCCATTGGAATCACTTGTTTGCGTGCACTCTAGTAGTTTAGCCTTGTTGCATTGCCCGATCTACTAGATTCACCCCACCTGCATCTCCCAAGCTCATGCCCGAGCCTCCCGACCGGAGATTCCGGACCCAGGTCTGAAGACTCCGGTCCAGGCCAGAGAGTCCAGTATGAGGTGCGGAGACTCCGGTGTTTGGGGAATCAAAACAGACCAGAAATGCATCAAATCTCTTGTACTGCATTATTGGGACATATATACTCATCTCCATGCTATCTCCCTCACTGATGCTCACAGGTGATGGTTCTAATCGTCCTCGTCGTACCAAGGCCAAGTCACAAAGGGGGACTCCTCGCTATGATGAAGCTCAAGGTCAGTTTGTCGTGCCTCCTTCCAACCGTAGACAGCAGGCATGTGATGCAGCATACTTGAAGAGGGATCAGGAGAGGGATAAATGAGAGGACCATGCCAAGAAGGCCAAAAATGAAAACCTTCAGTCCTTGGCCAAAATGTCAAAAGAGGAGTACCGTGAACTGAGAAAGACTGATTTTTATGAGCTGCCTCGTACCAGCGAGGACCCTCGTTTCTGGAGGAAGGAACACGTTGTGTTCATGAAGGATGTGTATGGTGTGCTCACCAAATCACCTATCTGCCCTCAGAAGTTCATGTGTGTTGAGCAGATGCGCCTTAGGCCCTACTTCAATGATGCTTTGTGGATCTGTGAGAAGCTAGGACTGTATAACTTGATGGAGCTACGTGAACACTACAATATCTACCTTGTACAACAGTTCTATGCCACCGTTGTGTTTGGGTCTGATCAAGACAGGACCATGATTTGGATGTCTGGCACCATTCGCTGCATAGCTACATTCCATGACTTTGCCAACGTCATCTTTGAGACCTTTCATGGAGTATCCACTCCCTTTGGGATGCGTATGCACTCTGTAGCTCTGGGTGAGAACAAGATGAAGCTGGCACCTCTGTATGGCAGCGAGGGTGTTGTAGGGGGGTCCAAGGGACTCAAGACTCTCTACAACTTAATGTTGAGGATATTCCGTCATACCATTGCACCAAGTGCTGGGAATGACCATGCTATTAGGGGCAGGCTTGTCAACCTTCTATACCACATCCACCGGATCTACAATGCTAGACCAGAGGCAGATGCTGAACCTATTGATGTGATGGATTTTATTTTTGAGGAGATGTTCCATGCTATTCTTTACAAGAAGTCTCCTCCATATGCACCTTTGGTTATGAGGCTCATCAACTCCAAGGAGCACAATTCTCCACTTGGCATAGCACCGCATCTCACTAAGCACACTTTGGTCTCACTACAGCAGAAGGGGCATATGGGGCCTGCTCCTAGGCGTAACTATGGGGATGATGATGAGGAGACTGAGAGGGCTCCCTCTCCACCTAGAGTACGTAGGAAGAATGCCTAAAATGCAACTATGCCTACCATGACTCGAGACTATGTACATGAGCGGTTCAAGAAGACCACCTTTTGGGAGAGGACCCTTTGTTGCATGAACGTAGACATCCGTAAGCAGCAGCATGCATCCTACCAGAGCAACCGTCGCATTGAGAAGCTCCTCAAGGAGATCAAGGAACAAGGTGAAGGGGATAATGAGGAAGGTGAGGATGAATACAATGATGAGCATGGTGCTTAGCAGTCCACAAAGTCTGACCACACCCTCTCATTTGGGGCATGAAATTCCCAACAGGATAGCCTGGTGGATTGGAAGACCTTTGATGATGTCACCTCCGGTTTCGGGTACCAGGGTACCTCTAAACCCTAAACCCTAACAAGCTCATGGATTCAAGTACACCCGATCATCACGTGATGTCTTGAAGCAACGAAACATTGTCGGTGCATACTTAAGGAAGAACACATTCTTATCTTGATATCTAAATGAGGGATCATCTTATTATGCTAATAAAACGCCAAACAAGCAATATAAGATGCAATCAAAACATCACATGTTTATAAGTGAAATGATATGGTTCCCGCATTTGATCTCCATCAGGTGCATCGTGGTATGATCTCTATCATACCTCTATGTGTAAGTCCAAGGTCTATGGAACCTACACGTTATGTGTGTTGTAAGAGTATCATCTTATACTTCTACTTACAACATCACCATATCATAACACTAGCCCAACAACAATCTAAACTAGACGCCTTTAATTTATCCATTGCAAGTTTTACGTGGCTTAGGGCTTTCGAAGATAGAACCGTTTTTACATACGAACATGAACCACAACGAGGATAACCAAATTGTTGACAACTCGTTGCAAATTAGATATTGACTATAGTAGGAGAGACAAACACCCGCTAGCCACTTATGCAAAACTAGTTGCATGTCAAGCGTGGAACATGTCTCATGTGCGAGGACATGTAAAGTTTGTCCGGGCCGCTTCATCCCACTATGCCACCAATATCCAAAGTACAACTAAGAAGCAATAAAATGATCATCATCGCCCACATACTCATATGTGTACTACCCGTGCAAAGTATCTACGCATAGATCCGGCTCTGATACCACTGTAGGGTTTGCAGCATAGAAAACAAAAAATTTCCTACAATGTGAACTATGTACCAAGATCTATCTATTATATACAAACAACGGGCGGATGTATATCCGTAGAGAACATACCATTGAAGACCGACAAAGCTTAACGAGTTCAACTCGTGGTTGATGTAGACGATCTCTTGCCGATCTCAAGATCGAGAGGAAGTCCTAGCTCCGCAAAACAGCAGCGCATCCGTGCTCGCACACACGTACAAGGCACTGAGCAACATCCGCCTCTTCGCTCCAGCGATGCAGCGGAAGCAGAACTCTTTCTTGTCAAATAGCCACCGGGAACATGTATCTCGCTAGTCCGAGACCATGGGGGATAAATTCTAGAGGGGGAGAGAGATCCTTCACGAGGAGGTGTGAGTGAGAGAGAGGAAGGGGGGCTCCTTTTATAGGGAGAGGGGGGCACCCAAGGGGCCATGCGCCCAGCCATGGGGCCGCCCCCACCTCTTCCACATTCATGTGGGTGGACACTCCACTCACTCAAATGCCTTTCAATTCCCTCCACTCAAAAACCCACTCAAATTACCATTAAATTTCCACCAAATTTAATGCAAACTCTCATTAAATAAAACTCTTTTATTTTATTCACAATTTTGTCAATTACTTTAATGACAAACATTCACAAATAACCCCTTGCTAGAATTCTATTTCACATGCATAACCACTTTATGCAATTTCACCCGAAAACCTGTTTTGGTATCTAGTGAAATAAATTCCTGCGCTTGTTATTCTTTTCGGCATGAAACTTTTGCTCCAAATGGATGTCGGTGTCTCTTAAGTGTGTCACCCTACGGTTCGTGAATAATGCGGACATGATCGAGACCCCTCTCGAATCAATAATCAGAAGCGGGATCTGGAGACCCATACTGACTCCCACACATTCAACGATTACTTTCTTGTGATCGTCGGAACCTTTTACGCTAGTATCTTAATCCCTTTGTTTCACGATATATTACATGTCCGAGATTCGATCATCGGTATCTCCATACCTAGTTTGATCTAGATCGACATGCACTCTTTTCTCGTTCCCGTGATATAACATTGTAGTGATCAAATCACTTGCTTGCAAGCTAATCAATGTGATATCACCGAGAGGGCCCAGAGTATATCTATCCATCATCAGGATGAACAAATTCCATTCTCGATCCATGAGCCTCAACATAACACTTTATTAGTTCTGAATCCATCTTTATAATCACCCTGTTACGGTGTGACGTTTGATGTTATCAAGAAACTCTTCCGGTGTTAGTGATTGACATGATCTCATGGTCTAAGGATTAGGATCACTTCGTAAGTTGTTATAGCAATATAAACTCAATGACTTTGATCGTAATGCTATACTTCGGATGAATATTCATCACACCATTACACTAATGTTGTGATCCCGTTATTAACAACATCCAATGTCCATGATCAGGAAACCTTGATCATCTTGGTAATCAACGAGCTAGTTTATGAGAGAGGCATAACTAGGAACTTCCTTTTTGTTTATTAAACACACATGTATTAACGTTTCCGTATTAATACAATTATAGCATGTAAAATAAACATTTATCATAAATAAGGAATACGATAATAACCACTTTATTATTGCCTCTCGGGCATATTCCCTTCAACCTCCTCTTCTCGCCCTCACGGCAAAGGGCCAGCAGTCCCTGAGGATGATGATGATGACTATGATGAGGGTGGTGATGACTAGGATGAGGAGGAGGAGGACGAGGATGACGAGGTTACTGAGTTGCTGGGGCGCTAGCTTAGGTCTTTTCCCTTTTTCAGTGTTTCGATGCCAAAGGGGGAGAAGACATTCTCATCGATTTGCATGGGTTTGGGCTTTGGATTTGCTACTATCTGCTTTCATTTGCCATATTCGAACTTTGAACTTCATGTGTGTTATTTGTCGTTTATGTGTGTGACTATGTGCTTGTGTGCACTATCTATTTTAAGTCATGTGAGATTTATGTGTGCTATCGTTGATACTATCTACCTTGCATGATTTACTTATTTACCTTATTGCACATGGTCAGGGGGAGCCCCATATATTTATTCCATGCAAAATCACTTGTTGTCATCGAACACCAAAAAGAGGGAGATTGAAAGGACATTTATTTTCATAATCACTTTTGGTGTTCGTTAACAACAAGTAGATCATTTTACTGTTTGTCACTATCCACAGGTTGGTATTATGATAAGTGAAAAGTACCCTCACACTTGGGAAAGATTCCTGCAAGAGTGACTGAGTTCTGGAAATTCCAGACCGGAGTCTCCGGTGTGGTTCGGAGTTTCCGATTTTTCCTTGATGGAGGCTTCAGAATCTTGGCTGGGACATTCCGTATGGGGGTGCGGAGCAAGGTCCGGAGGCTTCTCCGGAATCTCCGGTCTTGTCTCTGACAGGAGTCTCCGGCCCTGTTGGGTCGTATCTGGCCTTGGTTATTCAGAAGGGTGGTCCGGAGGCTAGTCCGGAGATTGGCCGGAATCTCCGGTGTACACCGGAGTCTCCGGTGTACAGACCGGAGCCTCCGGTCTGACTTTTTTCCAACGGTCAGAAAATGGTTCGTGGAGGGGGATGCCTATAAAAAGGGACCCTTATCTTCTTCCTCCAGTTGCTCAACCTACTCAAGAACACAAACTCCATTAGAGCCACCAAATCTACAAGATTTCTCCATCCAACCATCCAAAGTCTTTGATCTTTGGAGAATCAAAGGAGGAGGCCTTGATCTACAGCTTCACCAAGAGAGATCTTCATTTCCCCCTCATTCGCTTGAGGGCCCCCAAGCTCTAGTGTTTCTTTGGAAACCCTAACTTTGATTTGGTTCTTACAAGCTTGTCTTTGATTTGTCTTGGCAGCTTGCTTGTATTTGGGAGCTTCCAATTAAGTTGTGGATGTGTGCCCCGAACTTGTTGTAAAGGTGCCGGATTCCACCTCGAAGGTTGCCGATATAGTGGAAGGTGGATTGAACCGGTTGGGGTGAGGTTCATCGGAGAACAAGGAAGGCCTCTCGTGGCGTTTGTGGTTTGAAACCACCCCTCTCCAAACGTAGACGTATTTCTCCTCAAAAGAAAGGAACTACGGGAAACAAATCCTTGTGTCTCCGCGTCCACCACTTTGATTATTTCTATCCTTTACCGCACTTTACTTGCTTGTTCTAGCTTAGTGTTGTATTAGATTGTGCTTGTTTTTCATATAGGTAAATTCACCATAGTTGACTTATCTAGAGAATTTATCTTTCTTATCAAATATTTGTTTGCATGTTTATCTATACAACATGTTTAGATACACGTGAACCTATACAAATATACGATCATTCGGTCTTCATCTAAAGACATGGGTTGGATCTGAGTTATACAATCCTTGACATACATTCCGATTGAGAGACTAGAGGTCGTCATTCCTCCGCTGATTTCAAAGTCTATGGAGATCGACTATATTGATTTATTGTAAGCTTTTTGTCCTGCATGCAAAATATACACAACCTTTGGTTCTATTTCGATGCATCTATTTTTTGTTCATTGCAATATGTTAATCGTGAGCTTATGCAACATATTTAAGCCACAAATATTTCTAAAGGTGTTTCTACAATATAATTCAATAAAAAACACTAATTTAGATTTGTTTAAGAACTAAATAAATTTTCCACGCATCTATCATACTAGGAGTGTATTTTCGCAAAATAAAGTGTGTATGATTCTATTTTTTGCGACTTATTTTTAATATCACGTAGCAACGCACGGACAATCTGCTAGTATATATATAGATAGAGACACATTTTAATATGTATGTTCGAACCCACACATTAAAAGATATCTATATCTATATATATATATATATATATATATGTTTTTAGAAAAAACTACTAAAAAATCTTATATCTTGGAATGGAGGGAGTATATTTTCCTCTTATTTTTACAGTAATAAATATGGTTTTCATTATGAGTCTCGACATTAAAAAATCAGATCATCCATGACTGGTTGATATGGATGGCACACAAAAGGGGCAAAACTAAGCTCTAGAAAAAGCTCACTATAAATAACATCGATTTTGACACGTGAGTCACTGTCCTTAATTAGCCAATTCAGGAACACCATGTTACCAAACACAATAGAACTCGATCGTATATTCCACATGGCTAGCTCAAGATCGGGGAGAACAAAAACTTGCCCAGCTTCACTTCGAACGATGACAGAAGGATCCAACTGTTCCTACGTATGCTCAAGGTTGAAGCAATCTCATGTACTATTAATAATAAAATCTTGCTTTGGTTAGATGAGACAGCTACATCAACAAGTTGTTGCCCATCATGATCCTGGCTAGCGGCGCAGCTGCGATGACTTTTTGTTTCGAAATGCATCAGTTGATGCACACACAACCTTCCATTACAAGTTTGTCATACAAAGTTATTACATAATCAAAGATCTCTCAAAACTGAAACATGAATAAACCAGCAATTTAAAAAAGAATATGACAACTAAGTTTCTTGTAGTTGTCTAATATGCTCGCAACCAGTCTGGTTGAAGTTATCATATGCAACCATCAACAAACGGTTACATCTAGTAGCCATAAGTTACATCTAGTAGTCATAATATTCCAATGATCATATGGTAGTAGGAATACCTATAGATGCACCCGATACATCAACATATGAATACACTACAAAAGGTTAAAACTTCTGTGTTTGTTATGGCATCTCTAACCGATCCACAAAAACCAGTTAGAGGAGTAAAAATCTGAAGAATCGTGCACCTAACGAACCCCATAACGGTTAAGTATTAAAAATTATAGGAGTCAGAGGAGTAAAACGGCTGCAGAGGAGAAAAAATAGGAGTCATCGACCACTCTAGAGAAAAAGTTCAGCCTCCTTCCCTGTCGCCCCCAATCACACTGGTGTCGCCGCCGGTGACCACCATACCCTGTCGCCGCCACACCGGACTTTGTGCCTTCCTCGAGCCCACCTCTCTGTCGCTCGCTGCTTCTCGCCAACTGTCGCCTTGATTTGTCGCAGATCAGCCTCTGACCGGCTCGATTTGTCGCATCACAGAGCCGCCGTAGGATGTGAAGGTGGTGGAAGGCCGGCACAGGAGCTGAGTTGCGGCCGTAGACGAGGGAGACCGACCCTAATGACGGAGACAGTCTACAGCCTCGGTGAGATTGGCCACACATCTCCGTAGACCTGTCGCCCTTACTGCAGCCACATCGCCCTCGTCACCTCCTCCGCCCATCAGCTATTCGACACAATCGGTAGGTGAGGATTTATCTATGATTTTGTTTGTTTGTTTTCCAGTTTTGACCGACGCCATCGTGTAGATGAAAATCTTAATTAAGGGAGTACATCATGTATGACTCATTGTCAGAGGAGGAAGAGGACGACGACAACGACATTGAGATGGCCATGGCCATCATTTTGAACGATGATCACTAAAAGAATCTGGACGGTACATGAAGATCTTATATCGTCATGGATCAGGGGAAAAGTTCATCGATGACCATTCACGACGAATTCTATGATGAAAGAAAATTCGTGAACCTCACAGTATAATCTGATCCGTGATGTTTTTTTTCTAAAAAGTCAGGTTCGTATGTGATGTTCCTTCAATTTCGTCCTATCCAATAGGACCGGCCAAGCCCTGGCCTAATAAGTCATGACGTTTTGTTTTCTTCCTAGACAACGCCACATGGAAGACGACACCGCGAGCAGCCGTTAGCCACGTCAACTGATGTCATGCCAGCCGTCAGTGACGTCATCGATGTCCTGACATTTTTTGTCATGGCTTGATTTCGTTGTCGAAGGTTTCATGATGTCATCCATCCCGTTCCTAACGTCATCTAGGCCTTTCCTGACATCATCCAGGCCATGACAAATTTGTTTACGTCGCAACCTGTCTTTGTTCTTCTAACATGTGGATGGCTATCAGCACGACACGCGCACCAATTGGATGACGCCACATGGAGCACCCACAGCATGACACATGGACTAATCATAACGGGATATGTATATCATGCTTGGTCCTAACGTTTTTTAGGTAGTTGACCAACGAAAGCGGGCCACGTTGGAATAGAACTAAAACATATGAAACAGATGGAGACAATTCGTTTTTATCGTGGATGCGAGCTGGCATAAGGAGCCATTTGTGCACGTAATTCTTGCGTGTAAATTTCTATGAGAACTAATCATTTTTGGTCCACTTCACACCACATGCATCAAATGATAGAATTTGACAATAAATTTCACCACAAGTTTCCACGTTAATTTCCACAGCAGTGTCTGAACCACGTAGATTTGACAGAAACTGCTAAATATTCCACAGCTGTTTCTGAGCCAAAAGCCTCACAAATTTCCACACTAGTTAATTTTCAAAGCTTTCCACAAGTTTCCCTTCCTAAAAACTCACAAATACAACCACAACTTCACAAGTTTCCTAGATCATCACAAGTTTCCCTGCCAAAAATTCTCGCAAGTTTTCACACCAGTTAACACTCCTAGCTCACCACAAGTTTTCCTACCCAAACACTTACAAGTTTCGACCATCAGTTCATTTACCTTGCAACAATTGAAGCTGCTATTCCTGTTGATGCTTTTGTTGACTCATCTGAGACAACACTTGCTGAAGAAAGTGATTTGAATGGTATTGTTTATACTGCAACTCTTCTTTCTTGTTTTGCATGTATTGCAAGTCTTGAGCATACTACAGCCTCTCTGCTTTGCTAGCTTCTTTCGCTTTCTGCAACTCCTCTATGGTACAACGAATTTTTTCACTCTCTGCTCTCTCAGCCTCCCGTTCCGCTTCAAGGCTAGTCTGGCTTCGTCTTGAAGTACATGGATGGAGGTTGATATTCTTCAGGAACGTTGGCTTTATCTCGTTGTTCTTGGAGAGTGCAAAGTGCACAGCCTCAGTGGCAGGAAGTTGTTTATCATCAGTACCGTCATCCGAACCATATGAAGCCATCTTCTTCTGAATGACTGCCTACAGTTTTTGCAATAGAACTAAACATTAGAAAAATAGCAAGAAAATTACAATCACATCATATCCATTTCATAGAGAAAGAGGGCATTAAATTTTACAAAGATGAAAAGTATCGTAGAGGACATTTTTCACATTCTCCGTGTAGCCATTTTTCGGGCTGTGATGCGTATTTTTAAGAGTTCACAGGCATCAAACTGACTGTTGCACACAACCTCGTAGATATGAGAACCTATGGCAGTAGGGTACAAAACTTTGCTCCTGTTTGCCATGTTTTTTAAACATGTACTCTACACAAACAGAAAACATACATTATAAGAGGCAGTTCCAGTAAAACAATTCAAACATAGGTAGTAATAGTACAAGAGTAAACAAAAGGTAAAATATTTCCTGGGGTCAGACCAAGTATCGAAAAGCTTGCACCACTGCTCATCGTTCATGTGTTTCACTTCATTAGGACATTTCCTTGTAACTTGGTTCAGAGTGTAATTATCAAAATACTTCTTCAAATAATAGCGTTGATTTCTTGCATGCCTCATAAACTGCTTGTCGCAAGCCTTCTTCATGCCAGGAAGATTTGTGTCCATGGAAAACTTTTGTTGAAATAAAACATGGAGCATTAGCATTTGCATGAACATAGCAATGGAAAGGCAAATGAAAACTAAGTTACAAAACATACAAAAACATTACCTATGAAGTCAGCTTTCACATCCTTCCTCACCTTGTACTCTTTCCAGTGGGGGAAGATAGGAATGCAAGTCCTGAATGTTACTGCACACTTAGTGGCAAAGTTGGCAGCACCGTCCGCTCTTCTGGTGTAGTTCTTCCTGGATGAATGGTAAGTGAAATCCTCCCTCCTTTGGACATCATGTCAAGCCTCTTCCCCATGTTTTACCCGTCAACACCACTTCCGATCATCATGCAAAACTATATCTTTAGAATGTTGGGTTTCGATGTCTTCAGAACAAGGTGCATCAAAGTATTGAGACTGATTGTACCCATAAGCATACCAATAATCATCTACAACAATACAATGTGTTGATTTAGTATTACATAGTAATATGATGCAATTAAATGAATTACTGTAGAGAAAGCAATTTGTGTAACACATTACGTGGACGTTGAAACCACTCACTCCAGTCTTGACGTGGATCTTAACGAGTAGGATCAGAGTCCCTATCTTTGGTAGCTGACCTATAGTATTGGGTAGCTGACTGCTCACCCTTACATTGGGTACATGTCTCCTCGTCATGTTAACCCATCAGTTTCAGATGATGTACGATCGTTTTGGGGAGGTGCCCGCAGATGGCTGGGCGTTGGCTGCTAGCTTTGGAGACGTGGCAAGTCACCTTTTGGAGATGGCTGTGGACAACAGGATGGGGACTTTATGCCTCAGGAAGTTGGCTGCTCTATTTGGAGAGGTGGCAGGTTGGCTTTGGGAGGTGCCAGTGGACAACGATATAGGGTGGTGGTTCCAGGCCTTCGGTATGTGGCAGTTGGCTTTTGGGAGAAAATTGTTGTCTATGGGTACGTGGCAGCTGGCTTTGGGTATCTGATGGATGGATTTGGGGAGGTGGCGGACAACATACCTGTAGGTTAGAGGGAGTGGACATATCGTCTTGGGGAGAGTGTTGCTCATGTTTGGCAGCGGCTAGCATGCCTTGGGAAGGTGGCTTCTTTATTTTGAAAGGTGGCAGGTTGGCTTTGGGAGGTGCTAGCAGACGGCGGGATGGGGGTTGTGGTTCCAGGCCTTGGGTATGTGGTGGATGGCTTTGGGCAGACAACTGATGTCTATAGGTACATGGTTGCTGGCTTTGGAGAGGTGACTCCTGGCTTTGGGGAGATGGCTGCTTGCTTTGGGGAGGTGTCGCTCGACATACTAGCAGGTAGGAGGGAGTTGGCAGCTTTCCTTGGGCAGAGTGTTGCTCATGTTGGACAGCTGCCAGCTCGTATTTGGAAGCTTGTTGCTTGTCTTGGGATGCTTCCCTCTTGGCTTTGGTAGGTGGTAGATTGTTTGCTGCTGGCTTCTCTCCATGGTGGGCATCAGGAACTGCAGCATTAACCACCTGGCCGACATTAGGAAGTACAACTTTGGCCTGATGGTGGGGATTTGGAACTGAAGTTTTAGCCAGTTGCCCGGCATTGGGAACTAAAGGATTGGCAACTTGGTTGGCATCATGAACTACAACCTTGGCAACCAACACAGATAAATTAAGTGTAGCTCTATCCGCATCCATACCACCAGGAAGTGCAGCTTTGGTCGTTTGTTAGGCATCCGGAATTGTAGCTTTCGCAACTTTCTACGTTGCACTACGTGCTTCTTGCGAATGGGACACAAGATTTGGCACTTTTGTTGTTCACGGTGTGGAATTTGTAGGCGGAAGTCCTCCTTTTAGTGGATTCCCCTAGGATCTCGTGTTTCTCTCATTTTCTGTGTCCAAAGATATTGGTCCCACAATGCGCTTGCGAGATGATCCACCACTAGGAGCCATCTTCACCTTGACAGTTATCTTCTTAAATTTCCTCTTCTTAAGATACACATTTCACATGTACAAGTCAATTGGGGAAGATAAAGAGGCACAAAATATATGGAAAAAACACACTTCAAGGATTCTGGTCTACTGCAACAAAAAAGTTTGTTGCAATAAGTACAAAATTGTTGCAATAAGCACCTATTGCCACGACATCTTTTTTGTTGGCAGACGTTGCGATAGGGCGCATGGTTATAGGCTATCGCCACAAAAAACCAATGTTCGAAATAAAATACGATATTGCAACAATCGCGTATCAAGTTGCCAGTTTTTTCCCGTGGCATCATGTCGTTTGATGCCACGTTTTGTTTTGTGGCGATAGTTTAATGCAATAAATATTGAAACTATGGAAATTGATGGTTCATGGTAATAGACATTCGTGGAATTAGCCTATGGCAACAATGCTTGTTCGTGGCCCGTACTTTTCATGGCAATAGTCAATTGTGGAATTAGCTTACGACAACAACTCTTACTTTCATGGCACTAGCCTTTCGCCACAAATCCTATAGTGATGGCACTAGCTTATGGCAACAACTCTTAATTTTGTGGCATTACCCTTTCACCACGAACCACTATGTTTATCGCATTAGCTTATGGCAACAATACTTGTTTTTGTGGCATCAACCTTTCTCCATGAACCAATGTTTGTGGCAACTCTTATTTTTGTGGCACTAGCCTTTCGCAACAAGACAATTTGTTTGTTACATTAGCTTATGACAACACAATCCTACAAAAATATTTAACAAATGTAATAAAACATACATGATTCAAGCCATACATGATTCATAAATATCATAGTTCGCATAGCTAATATCCAACATACATAACTCTAAATAATTTAGACCATTCAACATACTAATGCACCATCCTAATTAAGTGTCAATACTAAATTTTTTGTACTCTAGAGTCTGGTCCGGTTACTTCTTTGATTCTTGCAATCAAGAAATAAAAAATATTTAATTTAACATAACTATTGCCATAAAATTTTGTAAGCCCATTGTACTTTTCATTGACAAACTACTAGTAGTGCAAGCAACTACACATACATATTGTTTCCATGATAAATTTTGTGAGGTGGTCAAAATTACAGGCCAAATGAAAATAAACATGCAAACCAATGTCCTTCTAGCAATGACAGCATTTGTGTGCAATATATCACAAGATGACAGTATTTGTGTCCTGAACATGCAAACCACATGTATGCTAGTATGTGAGAACATACTATGTATGTTTTACCATCCTAACATATTTTAGGTTTGCAAATAAATTGATGATGCAAGATGCTGATTGCAAGTTTGAGAATGGCGCTACAACCATGTTTGGAATATATAATGGCCTACTCAATAGAACCTAATAAGCAAGTGAATTATTTTTATTCCAGCGATAGAACCAAATGACCAAACCTCTATAGTAACACCAGTTCAAACAAAAGTCGACATGAAGATAGAGTAAGGTTGTGTCTTACCATTGCTCTAAAAATTCGAGAATTCATTATTGAAGCTTGTATGAGCATATTTGGAGCAATTAAACTTTGCCTTGTACCTAGAGTCCCACTTTTACTAGGGGTCTGTAAAGGAGTACTTTGAAAGTTTGGGTTACTATTTTCTTTGCCAGTCCTTTTCTTAGACATATGCAATTAGAATTGAACTTTTAGCAATGAAAGTAAGGAAAATAAATCTTAGAAGTTCACAAGCATATGACTATTGGGTTTCCAACATTTGGCTCCTTAATTGTTGCAAACTTTGCGATCATGTTTTTTTCAAACTCCTCCTTTATCTTTGCACCTCTTCCAACAATCTTTCCCTCTGAGCACACTCTTGTACATGCAAGTGTGTACAGATAATCGAGGGGGCATCATGTACAGGAGATATATGAGAAGATGCACATGCATATCAGCACATATAATGAATAATGTCGAAGTAATAATTACAACATGCACGTACTGCTCTGGATATGAAGTGGCATATTCAGAGGTAACTGGGAACACTACTGAACACTATTGGGAACACTACTTAATTTTCTCACTGAATTCATAAGTGTTCCCTTGTGTATTTAATATCAGAATTTGCGTCAATTTCAAAAAACTAAATCATTTTATAGTTTCAACCAGACAAATATTACTTAGGTAATAACTTTATTCAGTTCATGAAAATATTGAAAATTAAGCAGCTAGATATGTAGCATATCAATCCACATGTACCCTCAAAGTTGCAACATAACAGACCCAAAAACAGAAACATAACAGAGAAAATGATCATAGACAGAGAAAAAATTGTCTTTAAGAGTTCAAAATAAAAATAACATTTATAGATTTAATAACATTAGGGAGCTACGATGTCTTCTAGATTTTCATGATTGTAGACTTGAGCTAGAATGTTATTGGGGAGATATTATAAGAAATGACATGGGATAGGTGATGCTGACGGCTTGGGGTCCGATCCCTCACTACCAAAATGGAGTAACAACAAAGGCTTTAGGACATTTAAACGGTGCACAAGTCATCCTGCAGTTGTACGCTGGACATCTTCTAGTGGAAAGTGACAATAGTTTTCTTGTAAACGAGCTGAAGCAGAACATGCCTAGTAAGTAAAGTATTGCAGGTACAACACGGGACATAAAAATGACCTCACTTCGTTCTATAAAACTCTCTTATCAAAGTTCAATAGAACAACAAACAAAGATGTTGTTGGTATAGATATTCTATTACATAGTGTGATGGAGATGATTAGGCAAGAATGTATGCAAATGGATGTTGATTCTATGTAAATGAAATAGCCATGTTTAAAAAAGATATATGTGTCAGTACTACCCTTTCGTATTTGTATGGATTTCTAGAAGTGATGATCGTAGAAGATCCCTCTTTAACATTCTCTATAAATAGACTATTCTATTTGTATAGATATGGTAGAGGGATGTATCCAACCCTATTTTATCCACTAGTTCCCCCTCTCTAGTTTAAGAGGGTAGAGAAGCTTGGTAGCTCAAAAGGCTCATACCCTTGGGGTTGCAGGTTTGATTCCCACTACCCATGCCATACTCCTTCTTTTTGTATAGGGATTTTTTTCTTTCCTAAAAGGGTTTCGGTTTAACCGTTTTTTCTCGGAACAAGAAACTAGATAAAAGAAGAAATAAAATATGAATAAAAAGTGTCCAAGTGTGTAAAGATAGACTTTACGCTGGACTCTGCTCTCTCTCTTTGCATATGATCAGTTACATGGGGCATACAAAGGTATATCTCACTGTTCTGCAATAAACATTTGTTAAAAACAACATTTCACCATAAAAATAAAAACTATAAATTAAATTAAAGAGTAGAAATGCAATATATCATATGATTTTATGATCCAATGAAGCCAAAAGTGCACATGACCCAGTTAAAGTAAATTCCCTAGGCAACTTCTCGACGCGCTACGCATCATGTGGCCCAATTCATATGTCAAAAGCTCACAGATTAATGCCCAACCATCTCAAGGCCTCAGAAATATTCAGGATAAAATTCAGGTTCTGAAATAGCTACGGCATCTTCACCTAAAAAAAGAAACCTTTAGGCTACATAGTTTCCTCAACAACACCACAAGCACCACCAGCACCGAGAAATCCAGCAAGATAGAAAATAGAACTAAAAAATACCATCGAGCACCATCCCAGGCTAAACATCTTCGTCTAAAATTATCTAGCTACATCTAAAATTATCTAATCATGGACAAGGAAAAGTGGAATCAAGGCATGTACGACCGCTTGAAATCAAGGCATGAATCCAGATGCACGAGCACCATCACAAGCTAAACAGCTCCATGCGGTGGAAAGGAATTACCTCGACGGCATTCTCTCTAGAAGGGATCCAAGTCTAGCCGGGGTATCGGCGAGGTGCTGGCAGCCATGGTTGTGGTCGCCCTGGCCGAGGCCATGAGTGCCGCTTCCCCTGCCCGACATTTGTTGTAGTAGAACAGCGAGGCGGGATGTCCCCTTCATGAGCGTCCCAGAAGTGCCAATCACCACCTGATCGGTCACCGAAGGCATCTTGGAGATGGGCACATAATATTTCTTGGACGGCGGGATGCCGCAGAAACAGGTAATGTCAGTGAAGTTTCCCATCTTCATGAGCAAAGATTAATTCTGCATAGGCCTTGGATTCAGTAAATTACAGGGTCAAAAACTTAAGCCGGACCAAGCATCATAGTACTCCTCACCGTGGGGTAGAATAGTATAGGGGGTCAAGTTAAGAAGAACCTTCTAGGCGAACTCCCTGGTGGGGAAAATGCAGGTGGCTTGCGGGACCTTGCGGTTGGGGTTGACATAGATGAGTATACCAAGAACGAAGCAGGTGGTCTTGTCAGAGCCATTGTGCGCCTGCACGATGAGGTCCTTGTAGGGCGGCGTGTGGATCATGGGGAGGGTGATCACCTGGATCTTGCTAGGGCAGATGAAGCCGGAACAATCATCACAGTACTCCACACCGTGATTTGTTTTAGAGCGCTAATCACGATTAATAGTTATGAGGGTTCTTTAGTAGGGAGGTTAAAATAATTGGCGCAAGACGCAGGCTAAAATATTTGGTGGAAAACTAATATATTTTGAAGGTACACGAAAGTGGTTTAGCGGGAAAGTATTGATGCATAGTATACATGATTTGGTGAGAAACTACAATTTTTACGAAAACATTTAGGATAATAAAATAAATTGGAAAAAGAATATTTCGAAGCAATATAAAATATATATGCTACTGAAAATATTATGAAATAAATTTGTTAGTAAATGTAATTTTATCCTGATCAAAATGTGGGATTCGAGAATCACGGAGCGGTGAACTGGTGCCCTCACCACTAAGAGCATCTCTAGCAGACCCCTTAAGAGGGGAGGCCAAGTCAGCCGTTCCATGGCTTCATTGCCGTGCAACCGAGGTCGCGACGCTGGATCCTACTCGGAGGAGTAGAGATGTCGCCGTGTACGATCCGATGGTGCGCAGAAGCACACTCCTCCGCCACGAAGTGGAGGAGTTCAATCGCTGCCACTGGTCAGGGGAGTGGAGCTCGTTTGGACCTCGTCTGCTGCTATCGAAGAAAGAGGAGGACAAGATCGAGGGATATGACTCGGCGGCATACGACGTCGTCATCAACAAGGAGGACTTCGTCAATGAGGCCTCTTGGATGGCTGGACATCGATGATGATGCAGCGGAGCATGGCGGAGGAGGAGGAGCACCGGGCACACGTTCGCCTGGACACAGAGCTCAATAAGCTCCTCCCCAAGCATGGGATCGCCAATGAGTGTGAGCACCAGTGGAAGGAGGTCGAGTGGGAGATCGATCATCTGTTGCAGGCGGAGAATTTCATCGACTTCATCTCTGAAGACGAAGGCAAGTGAAGACCGTCGCTGATACCGTCGCTGCCGCAAAGCTTCGATGAGCCTAATTTGTGTATAGGTTTAGGGTTAGGGCAGCGACGACGGAAGATCCCCGCCTAGTAGATGATCTTGGATGCCTTTTGTACGTAAGCATGATCGTAGTGATCATGATCAATAATTCACTTTGGAGGATATTGTTGCAATCTGTTGGATTATCTATAATTGTTGCAATATGTTGTCTCTACACTTTTTATTCTTTGCACCTAATAAACTTGAACCATTGTGTCATCTATGTTGTATATGCTTGCACTTATATGTTGGAATTAGCAGAACCATGTTGTCATGGGGAACATTTTCAACATTGCATTTGTACTTTGTACACAGTTGATATCATGCTCTTTTGTCTATGGATGTCGCCGGTGTAAAATAAAAAGGGAGCTTGTAAGACCATGGAGTTATGTATTTTGTGTTTGATAAACGCCTAGGCCGCTAGCCTAAGTCATGCCTAATCATGGTGAAAACTTGCGGCATCACTATAATGAGAACGATGTGAAGCATCCTCAATAAAATCCTATGCACATAGTAAATAAAAAGATCGCTGAGATGCTCATTGTCTGCTTGCCTTGTCATTTTGGTTATGGGATAGCTCTTGTACCATGTGCAAGGGGTACCCCGTTGGTGGTTCTCTATGATACACATGTACTTATTATGACAAGAACTTACAGGCGACTGAAGTTGAGTAGCATGAGGTGTGGCCCTCGTATTCAAGGGACATGAGATTGCCAATGTATACTTTGTCAAGCATATACTCCATAGTTTGTTCACTTTAACCTTAATCACTTCAAGATGCTTATGATAGGGGCAATCAGGGCTGAAAGCTAACAAGTACCATAATTTTTGGAAGCACTTTTTGAAACTTGAAATCCCTCCTTCCCTTTATGAAGGGCATTTCTTCCACTATTATATTGAGTCTCCACCTTCTACCTTTAGGCACCATTAAGAGAGTATAGTTGTCATTCTATCTATAGTGTCCCAAAAGTTATTGATTGATGCATATTGTTGATATTGCTTTTTCTTGTGCTATTTGTATCTAGTCACTCTTATGAACTTTGAAGGTGTCCTATGTATCTGTTTGCTACTCTATGAGGAACAAGCTGAATGCCACTATGCCATGTTTTCTGTATGTGAAACAAACAAACGTTTTTTAATGCATGTTATTCATGATCTTTGTTTGTAGCCTTTCATGTTGCATGCATAGTTTCTTTGTATTATTGTTAGAACTCCATCTTTCATGTACATTTTTAGAGTTCTTTGATCCCAAGCTTTCAATGCTTGCAAATGGTTTGATCTTGGTTTTGATAGTGCATGTCACCTCAAAAATTATTCTTTTATCACTTACCAACTCTAAGCTTGGGGATGCTTGATACGTCGAAAACGTATCTATAATTTTTGATGTTCCATGCTTGTTTAGTATCTACTTTGCTTTGCTTTGTCCACACTTTGAGGAGCTTTTTACATGTTTTCTGGTACTAACCTATTAACAAGTTGCCACAGTGCCAGTTGCCTGTTTTCTGCTGTTTTTGGTTCAAGAAAATCTAGTAAGGAAATATTCTCGGAATTGGATAGGACATCCAAAGTCAATATTTTAATAAGGAGAACAAGGAGTACAGAGGAGAGACGGAGGGGCGCCACAGGGTGGCCACATACCCCTAGGTGTGGCCTAGGGTGGGCCCGCACCTAGGCAGGGTGTGGGCCCCCTGGACTCCTCCCAACCTCGCCTCTTCGCCTATAAGAAGCCCCCAACGCCGAAACCCTAAACACCCGATCAATATTCCACGAAACCGTCTGTAGCTGCCGCCACCATCGTCCCTAGATCGGGGGATCTGAAGCTCTTCTCGGCACCCTACCGCAGGGGAGATCACCCCGGAGGCCTTCTTCTTCATCATGCCAGCCTCCGGTATGAAGCGTGAGTAGTTCCACCTTGGACTATGGGTCCATGTAGGAGCTAGATGGTTGTATCTCCTGCTTGTGCTTTCATGTATAGATCTTGTGAGCTCCGTTCATGATCAAGATCTAATCTATTTGTAATCATGCATGTTGTGTTTGCGGGGATCTGATAGATATTGAGATTACTATGTCAGATTGATTAATGGTTTTGTATCATTGATTCTATCATGTCTGTGTAGTTTGTGATCTTGCATGCTCTTTGTTGTTAGTAGCTATCTTAGCCAATTAGTTGCTAGTAACTCCAAGAGGGGGTATTTATGCTCGATAGTGGGTTCATGACTCTAGTTTCCAAGTGAAGTGACAGAAATCTCTTCGGTTATAGATGTGTTGTTGCCACTAGGGAGAAAACAATGGTCTCTCGTTCATGGAATAAGTGGATTGTTTACTTTACACACTTTGCTTAAAGCAGTTGTCTGTTGCTTGCAACTTAATACTAGAGGGGGTTCGGATGATAACCTGAAGGTGGAATTCTAGTCATAGATGCAGTTGGATGGCGGTCTATGTATATTGTTGTATTGCCCAATCGAATATCATAGGATATTTTGTCTAGTATTGCATTGTTATGCCTTGCTCAGTCCTGTCAATTGCCCTGCTGTAATTTGTTTACCCTGCATGCCATGTTTGTTTATCTAAGGAGAGCACCTCTAGTGAACTATGGACCCCGGTCCAATCTTTACCATTGATACATCTTCAACTGTTACTCGTTTACTTGCTGCAAACCATCATCACCTTCCACACCGTGCATTTAATCCTTTGTTACAGCAAACCGGTGAGCTTGACAACCTCACTGTTTGTTGGTGAAAAGTCTTGAGGTTGTGTTGTGCAGGTTTCCACGTTGCTTGCAACACCTTTGAGACGTTTTCTACCTCCCACTGGTTCGATAACCTCGGTTTCATACTAAGGGAAGAATTTATATTGTGCTCTTCACACCTTGCTCTTGGGGTTTTCAACGAAGTGTTCCACGTCAATAGTGTGGCCGTCATATGGTCCCACATGTCATCCTCACATTAGAAGAAATGTGTGCATGATGTATTTTTTTCTTGGCTCGTGCATCACTGATTTGAAATCGATAACGTTGCTCGATATATCTACCATTTAGTCACGCTACTGATCCCCCCATGTCATCTTATTAGAAGAATCGTGTGTATGATAGAATTTTTCTCTTCGCCCGTGCTAACCTGTTCCGAACATGATAGAATTGCTCGATGCATGTACTACTTAATCATGTTGTTGGCCCCACATGTCATCCTATCATTAGAATAAACGTGTGTATGATGGAATTTTTTTTCTTATCTAGCGCTACCCTATTCCGAACTTGATAGTGTTGCTCGCTGCATCAGCCCGTTTATTCAGGATGGGGGGGTCCCCTATGTCAACCCTCACATTATAATAATCATTTCTATGATGAATTTTTTTCTTATCTAGCACTACCATGTACCGAACTAGATAGCATTGCTCAACGAATCTGCCGTTTGGTAACGCTGCTGGGTCCCACATGTCAGCCTCTCATTAGAATAAATGTGTGCTTGCTGGACTTTTTTCTCGCTCGCGCCTCCCTTTTTCGAAATTGGCAATGTTGCTCGCTGCATCATCCATTTATATAGGCTAGTGGGTCTCTCATGTCAGCCTCTCATTAGAAGAAACATGTGCATGTTGGATTTTTTCTCGCTTGTGCCTCCCTGTTTTCAAACTTGGTAACATTGATCGCTAAAGCACATATGTAATGTCTCGCTGGTGGGTCCCACATGTTAATCACTCTGTAAATAAAACGTGTGTATGATCAAAAAATTTAGGCTTTGTCTGTTGTTTTGACCTTGGCAATGTAGCTCGATGTTGCAGCCGTGTATGGTCTTACTGTTGGGGCCCACATGTCAGTCTCTCTGGTATGTCCTGGCTTGTCGATCCCTTATGCCAGCCTCTGTGTACATGTACCTAATTTATTTTTTCAAACCCGCCCATTAAACTCGAGGGAAGCTGCAGGCTCATGGGTCCGCGATGTGAGCCTCTCCTTAAAGCAACATTACGAGAAGAAAAAAATGTAAACCTAAAAAAATATATGTCAATCACAAAGGATTCAAACTCAAGACTTCAAAACACATATAAACTGTGTGCATTGCTACTACGACAAAGAAATAAAATGAACATTATCATTAAAAGATTTACATTACCTACAAATTATGCATTAGTCTTCTTAAAAAGGTTTTGTGTGTCCATGTTTATCTCTCTTAAAATAAAAGGGAAGCGCTCATGGCATCTTAATTTATTAAATACCACATAATGGAGTAGTTTCTTAAAAACATGGGTAGGCGGATGTGGAGTGCAATGCAAAAAATACGAATTAAAAAGATCTTGGGATATTCTACATGTGCTATACTAAATGGGCTATACTCCATGCTCTATTCTCCATGGGATCCTTTATAAAATTTCAATGGTCGGTGGTTAGCAGTCCCCTGATCCCTAAAAGACCGAACTAAATTATTTTGGGATAAAGAGTGATCGAATGGGCTAGATTTCATCTCCTCGTTAGTAAAACTTGCATTATGTTGTGGCTTGGCCAGATTTGAAACAATGACCTCACCGACAGAGGAAAAAAAGAGATAATTATTTTGATAGATATATTCATGTAAAACTATCTAAAGAACCAGGGACACACACCACGCGTGCCAAAATAGAACTGGTATCCAATGACTTCACTTGGTGAAATCACGCTATATCCTAACCCTCTCATCACTGTCCAAAACACATCCAACGGTTCCGATGACACACATGAAAAAGTGCTAGTGCAAGCATCCCAGCAGCTGCGACATAACTTTTCATAAATTCAGTACCATTTGAAAGATTGAGAAGTACAGAATATGACAGAAAATATATACATAGAGGGAACCTGCAGAAAATATATACATATGAGAAGTACAACACTTGACCGATTTAGCAAAATTTCAAAGACCGATTCAGAAATATATACATTGAAATTCAATAGTAGTATAGAGGGAACCAATTCTTGTTTCATATCTAAAAATCTTGTGGATAATCAGGTTTCCCTTTTCTCCAAACACACTCAATCATTGGAGCTAGTAAAACTGACGATCAAGTCAGGTTTTGTGTGCATATCTCCGCTTTACATATTAAGATGAAACACAATCATTATCATAATAGTTGGTCATATAGGGAACCGTCATATAGATAAAAATATACCTTACTAGTATGTACTAGTCATAGCTCCAATCCAGCAAAAGGTTATCATAGTTTTACCACCCATATATGATCGGAGATAAAAAACCACATAATCTCTACTACTTATAAACAAGCAAACAATAATTTTGCTTCATGTATCAGCAAATTACATACCTACAAAACACAGCCACACAATCAATCCCGCTTCAGATAATCTAACACCTGGGCTTAGGCTAATCTAATTCTTGGGTACGCTTAGCAATAACCAGCGTCGGACAAACTTATCCCTCTAAAACCCACACCCCGCTTCCTCCACCCATCGCTGGTTCCACGAAATTTTCATAGCCTATGAAGAAAACATAAACCTCATCGCACGATCTACATCAGGATCGTCTCATTCCCTAACGCACTGCCTCCTCTCCATGCTCCTTTCCACGGGTTGCAGCCTCCTCTCCATGCCCTTCTCCACACGCTGTTGTTTCTTCTGGATCGCGATGAGCGGGAGAGTGGAACATTGTCGGCTCCATGGTATCCTCACTAGGGGCGACGGAAGGGAAGCCAAGATGGGAGGGAAGGTGCATGCTGATACAGAATCCATCTGACCAAACGTGTTCACGGCCTCGCTCCAACCAAGGGCGGCCGAAGAAGGACTCTGCGATGAATGCGCAAGAGTTGTGTTCAGGATGTGATGATCCCGTTGCCTCGATCGACTCCTTGTTGTCCCTCCACTCGCAATCAAGGTACAATCCGTGAGAAATTTTCCCCTAAACATGATCTCTCCCCTTTTCGCGTCGTCGCCCGTCCTTATCTCGCTGCAGTTCTCTACCCACTTGTGAATTTTGATTATGATTTTTGTTCTCAACAGGTTTAAATTCAGATCATGGTGCATGCTTTGGTAGTTTCAGGTCCATTTCTGATTCTTAAAGATGCTTGAGCTGCGGTTTTTTGCTATGCGTGGTAATTTTGAACACCAATTGCACATAGTTTCATGGAAAGGTTTATTTACCAATATCAAAGAAATATTATGCTATTCTCTAGGAATGTTTTATGATATAGCAGTTGTAATCGAGTATGAGGCCATGACGAGCTATGTTTTTGTACCTCGATAAACTGTGAATGCTTTGCCAAGATAGAAAATATGAGGATATTGGCATATAAGCCCCAATAGGGTAGCTGTATAGTAATTCACATGTAGTAGTATGGATTATGGTCATGCTCTCTCAATTAGTGTAGATAGCTAGGGCAATAAATTTGATATATCAAGTGTATTTTCTAAATTTTTGTTAAGAGCTTCACGTATAAGGTATGCAAAAGTCCTGACTTTGGTGTAGTGATTAACCCTTGGTGTGCATGAACTTGGAGATATGGTGGTGGTGGCTTCTAGCCGCAAGGTGTGGCTTGATCCTTCAGTAATCATATTAATTTAAAAAAGGGATGTGAAGTTATTGGGGATATACTTTTCGGATATACCCACAGGACTCGCTGACCAGGGTGGCCCACCAACGGGTTAGATCTTTGCTTCACGGGTGGCCTAGTCAGAGAAAGAGGATGAGCTAGTTCCGGCTACGACAAGGTCCAGAAGAGTTACCGACTTAGGCCTATAGTATTACTTGTAATCCAAGTTGTATCTAGTTACCGACTCTGTAACGTAGCTAGATAGGTATGTCCTATAACCCTAGGTCCAGTTATCTATATAAACCATCCCTATGGGATCCTTTAGGACAACAACCAATCTTACAACCAAAATCAACTCGCAGGAGAACCTCTCTTGTAATCCGATGTAACATCCGTCTTACACCGATATATTACTGGGTTGCTAGCAGGAGTAGGATCCGATCACCGCAGTCGGATCTGAACCTAGGTAAACTTGTGCTCACCGCTCCCAAAACATCCGCCACAAGGACCCCCTATGGTGTACTTGTCGATAATCCGATGACAGTTGGCACCCACCGTGGGGCATGTGACCTTTGGAGCTTCATTCCAGGCGGAATGTGTGCATGCAGGAATCGGCAAAACTATCACAATGGGTCGCATGGTCTACGCCTGTGATGTCCCTCTCGTTCTTCTCGACGAGACTTGGATTATGGCTAGCAAACCCGTGACGACCTACATGATCATGTCTACCGGCGAGATCAATATTTATCTCGGCTTCACTGAACCCGCCCAACCTAGCCTTGAGGTGATGACCATGGCAGAGGAAAAATCCGGATCTACTTTGTCCGCAGAGGCGGAAGAATTCAAGATCCCGCAAAAAATCGAGCCCACCCATCCCACTCCTATAGTGGAAGAAGCGATGGAGGAAAAATCCGGATTTGATCCCCCTGATGAGATCAGGTACACGGACGAAGAATATATCTTCTACGGATTCGTCCATGCCGATGTCGTAGAAGAAAAAGAAATCTTGAGGAGCAAGACAAAGAAGATGACGAGATGCCCTTACATCGATTACGAAGCAATCACCGATATCAAGGAAAGCTTTGAGATGGAGGAGGTGGAAACCCAGATGTGTCACTACCTCAAGAACATGAACAAGAAGAGGCACTGTTTCGTGTACCATATAAGCTCTGCATCTGAATATGTCGGTGCTGGAGCCGACAGCGATTTAGTTCTCCACGCAATCAAAGAAAACACCGACTTACCTGGCTCTCAATAATGTCGTAGGAACTTCAAGACTTCGAGAAAGAGATGGAGGAGTACGTAGAAGAGCATGCCTCCAAACCAACGCAGGGTGAGCAGTAAAATCCCCCTAGTCCATATGATAGCATGTCTAAATGCAGGATGACATGGATACTGGAGATTCCTCCGAGGTCCACAAGCCAACCACTACGGAAAGTACCCACGGATGTTTATCCCCCGGTATCGGGCCAAAAGCAGTATTTGCCACCAGTATACACGTTAAGGCTACTGGGAGGTCAAAGAAGAAGAAGAAGAACAAGAATCCAACACCGGCAGAGCCGAAGGTCGAGGAAACCAATAAATAAAAAGTTGATGAAGAGATCGAGATGGATAATCAGGATGGAGATCTGATTAATACAATGGCGATCGACCCTCCTGTGGATGGACACGTCGTCACCAAGGGTGCACGTGAAATTTACGGAGATGCTCTCACGGTTCCAATCCCAATGGCTTCGGCTCTCACTCCGGAGGCATTGGAGAAAAGGGCCGAGGACCTGGAAAAACACCGTATGTTTTTGCTCAAAGAGGCATCGCGGATCGTCGAGCTTAAGCAACAGTTAGACAGTGATCCTGCCAAATATCAGTCAGATTTCAAGCGACATCCAAACAAAACAAGAGGAGGTCTATTTCTTGCTAACAAGAACCCGGATATCCACAGAGACCTATTTGACGAAAAAATAGGAGAGAAGATCTGAGTCTACAGCACGCCGTTGGAAAACACCGCTGCATCTCAAGCTATCCTCGCCAATAATCCGTCTCCACAACAGGTCCAACAGTGCATTCTGTTGCTGGACAAAGGATTGAAGCAGCATAAAACAGCCGCGCCATTTAGTAGCAAGCTGGCCTCGAAGTCAGAATTTGGCCACACGGGCGCCGACCAAAGCGTTGACGGAAGGCTCCGCAGGGATACGGATCAACGCTATCATCCCCATGGAGAACAAGAGAATTCAAGGACCGGCTCAAATGGCCACTCTCGCAGGCCGGGAAGTGACTAGGCAAGAGTTATTCCGGCTGCGTCCGAAGATGCCATCAGGGCAATGGTTCCTCACCAGGACCATCGTCGGAAAAACAACCTCTATAGAGAAGACCCAGAAGTACGCCACCACTGAGAGCAAGATCGGCTAAGGATGCCACCACCGAGCCGTCCGGCTGGTGACGCCGGACGAAGGGATGATCCGGATCATCCTCAATAAAGTAGGGACGGAGCCCGAAGAAACCATCATCGGAGTCAGCATAATGAGGCTCCACCATCACTTAACCCAGCCGGAAATAATCCACCAGGGTCATCCTTGCCCCCTGGCAGCAACCATGAAGGATCCCGACATAGCCATGGAAGCCGCAGGGGCGGAAATTCAACTCCGCCATGCAGAATCCGTTAGCCTCCGAGGCGCAGATCTCTCTCGCCAAACGACGCTCGCCATCGCATTGAGTCAAACATAGAGGCGCAGCGGTACGAGGAATAACATGTGTACGTGGGACACAAGTGCTTTGGCCCACGCATACGCCGGACCAAATTTCCAGTTGGCTTTGGTACTGCCAAACACATCTAGCCCTACGATGTCACAGCTCGGCAAGATACCTGTCTCCAGGATTTTTTCCAGGCCTGCTGCATCGTCAAAGGAGGAAACAGCCTTGTCGCAGTCCGATATCTCCTGCTTATGCTGAGAAAGACGAATCGATCATGACTCAACGAACTGCCAGAGAATTAAATTCATAACTAGTATGATATGCAAAGTGCGTTCTTTTCAAACTTGGAGGGAACATATAGGAGGGCCTGCACAGTCGAAGACTTGCAGTGTTGCACGCAAAGACTCGGAGAAACCTGTCGGGATTACCTTGGACGGTGGATTTACACGAAGAACTCCTATGAAGGAGCAAACTAGCAAACTTCGATAGAATATTTCATTGCAGGACTCCCAGTTGGACTTTTGCGTCACAGACTGAAGCGTGACCACGTCACATATTTGGGAGAGATGATAGAGATGGATAGCAAATATGCCAATGCCGATGATGATTGAGAAGGGCTGCTAAATATTTTGGCCAATCCCAATGCGGCCAAACAGCCAAAACAACAAGCTCAGAAGTGCAAGAATACCTCGAAATTTAAACCGGATCCGGACAATGCAGTTGTCGACGTTCAAATCTCAAGGACGAGGAGGGCGCGGAGGCGGCCGGGGTCGAGGCCGTGGAACTTCCCGAATCCAGGGCAGAGGAGAACAACAACCCGGAAGAACCTATACCTGGGACGAGATTGCAAACAATCCCTGTGTCCACCACTTGGATAGTAACAGAGGATCTACCCACACAAATGCCAATTGTCGTTTCAATGACAACATCAAGAAAGACGAATCCGCTGGCTACAGAGCCAAGCGACGAAAAGGAAAGAAAATGCCGAGAATGGCAAGGAGCCCAAGGAAGATTCCGACATGGAAGAAGCGGATGCCGCACAACCCAAGTTGGATGGAAAGAAGGAATTTATGACTAAAAAAGACGGATACGTCTGCTTCCTTGGATCTCAGCCGGCTAAAGACAAGAAGACAGTTCTCCGTGAGCTCAATGCCACGGTTCCGGCTGTTCCACAATTTCTGGATTGGTCGGATGTAACCATCACCTTTGATCGCTCAGATCACCTGAGGAAAGCACATCTTCGAGGAAAATACCCTTTGGTCATCGATCCTATTATTGATTGCTATGAGTTTTCTAAAACTCTCATGGACGGTGGAAGCAGCATTAACATCCTCTACATCGAGACGCTCCATCGCATGAAGCTACACGAGAGCCAGTTGAGTTACAACAGTGTAACTTTCCATGGCATTGTACCAGGGAGACAGGCCGATTCTCTGGGTGAGATTACTCTGGACGTGACATCGAGATAATTACTGGAGCGAGCCAATCTTTTGAGGTGGTACCATTCAAAAGTTCTTACCACGCCATTTTCGGACGTCCGACTTACTGGGCGTTCATGGCTCGTCCCTGTTACATCTAAAATATGATTAAACTTCCAGGTCCAAAGGGCATCATCACCATCCGGGGAAATCCGAGGAAGGCGCGAGAGTGCGACGAAGGATCTGCTTCCTTTACCGAAGATGTGCTTCACGCCCAGGAGTACCACGAGATCAAGAAGACCATCAACCCGTCCGAGATGCCCGCTATGAAGAATGAGGTGCTGAAGCCAAGCATACAGTTCAAGGCATCGGAAGAGACAAAGAAAACGTCGCTGAAGGAAGATGATCCCTCCAAAATGACGAACATAGGGGTAGGATTATACGTCGCATAGGAAAGCGCGCTCGTCAAGGTCCTCAAAGCTAATAGTGACATCTTCACATGGCAGCCTGCTGACATGACTGGAGTACCTAGGGAACTTGCGAGCACTCTCTTAATGTGTACCCTGATGCTAAACTCGTCAAATAGTCCTTAAGACGGTTTGGTGATGAAAAGCGCAAAGCGATAGCCAAGGAATTAGCCCGACTAGAATTAGCCGGATTCATAATAGAGGTCATCCACACAGATTGGGTGGCAAATCCTGTACTTGTCCCTAAAAAGGACACTATTGATTTAAGGATGTGTGTTGATTATACCTCTTTGAACAAGGCATGCCCAAAAGACCCGTTCCCTTTGCCAAGAATCGATCAAGTTATCGACTCAACGGCAGGGTCAGAATTACTCTGTTTTCTCGATGCGTATTCCGGATATCACCAAATACTGATGAAAGAGTCGGATCAAATTAAGATATCTTTCATCACTCCTTGCAGAACCTTCTGCTACAAAACTATGCCTTTCGACTTAAAGAACGCAGGAGCAACATATCAACGTACTATGCAGCGTTGTCTCCACGATCAAATCAGATACAACGGCCATGTACATGTAGATGACATAGCAGTTATGTCCAAAAATAAGGGAACTTTAATTTCCGATTTGGAGGAAACATTTACCAGTCTACGAAAATTCAACATGATGCTAAATCCTAAGAAGTGTTTCTTTAGAATTCCAGCTGGAAAATTGTTAGGATTCATCGTCTCAGAACGAGGTATAGAGGTTAACCGGGACGAAAATAAAGGCTATACTCAACATTACCAGGTCGACTCGCCTGAAGGACGTGCAACGTCTCACTGGTTGCATCGCAGCAGTGATTCGGTTCATCAGGCGGCTCGGCGAAAGAGCTGCACCTTTATAAAAACTCTTGAAAAAAACCAACAAGTTTGTCTAGACTCAGGAAGCCGAAACAGCCCTACAAAGTTTGAAAGACATACTTTCAAACCCACCAGTTCTTGCAGCGCCAGAACCTCAGGAGCCTATGTTGCTCTACGTTGCAGTGACCAACAAGGTCATAAGTGTGGTAACAGCAGTTGAGCGTGAGGAAGAAGGCCACAAGCATAAGATGCAGCGTCCACCTTACTAACTGAGTGATGTCCTCACAGAATCGAAAAAACGGTATCCACATCATCAAAAGCTAGCCACTATTTTCAAGAGAATAAGATCACAGTGGTGAGCACCGCTCCCCTCCGAGATATAATCAATAATTGCGACACCACGGGACGTGTCGCAAAGTGGAGAATAGAGCTTGCATCTTTTGACATTGAGTACAAGCCGCACACAGCAATCAAATCCCATATACTTGCCGACTTTGTTGTTGATTGGACAGAGACAGCAGAAAATACAAGTCCTCCAGACTCGGATCAAAAGCACGAGGAGTCTCGGGGGCTAGCGTGGTGCTAAAATCACCCCAAGGAGATAAGATATTCTATGGGTTACAAATACACTTTACGACAACTAACAATATTGTCGAGTATTAAGCATTGTTGCATGGAATACGCATGGCCAAAAACATTGGCGTTACAAGACTCATGTGTTATGGAGACTTGGATTTAGTTTCTAAGCAAGTACCCAACATCTGCAATGCAAATAAGCACATGGCAGCTTACAAAGCTATCGTGGATGAATTATCTAAATTGTTAGAGGATTTTGAAGTACAAAATATCCCTCGAGCAGAAAGCCGGTAGATCGTCCGACGAGCAAAAGCCTACATTATAATAAATGGTGAGCTCTATAAGAGGAGTGTTTCTGGCGTTTTCCAGCGATTTTTTTCTTCGGAAGAAGGAGTGGAAATCTTACGATAAATCCATGAAGGCTAGTGTGGTCAGCATGCTGCAGCCAGATCCTTAGTGACAAAAGCTTTTAGACACGGATTATTTTGGCTTATAGATAAGGCGGATGCCGACAAACTGGTCAAAACGTGCAAAGGTTGCCAAAAATACGCCCATCGGGCACATGTTCCGGCTGAACAACTATAAACAATCCCTATTACATGGCCATTTGCGGTCTGGGGGTTTGATATGGTAGGGCCATTTCGTATGGAAAAATGTGTATTTACTCACCTACTAGTGATGATGGATAAATTTACAAAGTGTATTAAGGATAAACCCATAACCAGTTGTGATGGAGCCACAACCAGAAAGTTCATTGAGAATGTGATCAATCGATTCGGATATCCGCACAGTATAATTACTGACAACGGGAGTAATTTTTCCATGGGAGAACTTGCCGAATTGTGCGAAGAACAAGGGATCCGACTCGATATTGCATCAGTCACGCATCCACAAGCTAATGTACAAGTCGAAAGAACTAACGGTCTTATTTTACAATGAATCCAACCTTGTCTCGAGGCACTGCTTCGTCGTGTCGTGGGCGCTTGGATGGAAGAATTACCGTCTGTGATATGGAGCTTACGTACAGATCAACCAGATACACTCCTTTATTCTAGGTCTATGGTGTAGAAGCAGTTCTTCCAAGTGATGTAATTCATCAGTCTCCACGAGTCAAAGTGTATATCGAAGAGGATGCAGAAGTTTCTCGACGAGATGATCTCAAAATAATCGAAGAAGTACGCGTCGTTGGTGAGCAGAGATCTACAACCTATCAGTAGAAGTTGCGCAAGTACCATAGTCATAGAGTACAAAACCGTTCTTTCAGGATAGGCGATTTGGTTCTCCGACTTGTGCAAAAAATAAAGCACAAGCTTTCCCCGATTTGGGAAGGACCTTTTATAATTAGCAGAGTTCTGCATAATGAGTCGTATTATTTAACTAATATGAGACCAGACAAGGAAAGACCAGATACTCGGAAAAGAAAGCGAGCTGGCGGTAGCACATACCCGGATGAAATAGACCGTCCATGGAATATTGCACATCTACATCCCTTCTATTCTTAGTTATATTTCCTTGTAATCATATATGTACATGTTCAAAGTGAAATAAAGTATTGGTTTCCTCATATGTTATCTTTGAGAAGTTTTTTCCATCTTATTTCCAAAAGAGCATGTCATTTTCAAAATTCCCAGAATGGTTGAAAGTACTTTATGCTCATTTTCGTTCTGATTACGATTTTTGAATATCCCAAAAATGTTTCCTTGGGGTAAAAAATCAATTTATTGTTTATACTATGTTTTTTTATCTGATTGCTTAGACGTGGGTATCTTCCGAGTAATGAATTATTGGTATTGGATGCCGGCTTTCTTTCCGAGTTTAAACTGGTTTAGCAATTGAGCTCCGTTTCCTCACAAAGTTTCTGTGCTAAAGGTTGGTCGACTCATGAAAGGGACGAGGCAGAGAGCCAGATAAATAATAAGTACAAGAATAAAAAGCTAGTGATTCAGAAATTTTCAAGAAAACACATAAAATATATGCAAACAAAAGTGCTACTATAGTAAAACCATCGGTTTCTACAGACCAGCACAATAAAAATAGTGTTTCCATCATTACATTTCCCAGAGTTCATAGTAATGCATATAAATTGTTTATGATGCAGACTCAGGTGGTGGTCATGAAGAGCGTGGAGCGCTGGAGTCGACAACATTGTCGCCCTGAACCTCGGACTCGGAAGCTACTTCAATGAGGCTGTCTTCTGGCTCTTGAGGCGAGGGAGGCACAGTGACGGATTCGAAGAATGGAGTCATGTAATTGGTCATCTCCGCCACACGGCAAGCATACCCTGCACATGAATCTTGGATAGCCTTGATGTCCTGCGGGTTACCCTCATTGTCCTCCTTGGCAATACCCTTGGTGACATGCCAGATTTCCGTCTCGCTGTGGTAGCTCATCACCATGGTAAGAGCAATTTGTGCAACAGTCCGAGTGTAGGAGATCTTCTAGTCCTCGATAAGCTATGGAATCTACTTGGCCTTGTCCCTTACCTCTTGCACTGGCATCTTGTGCAAATCGGAAAGTTTGACCGACTCGCCAGCCTCTTCAAGAGTCTAGCGGAACTCAAACAAAATATCTCTAACGAGCTTGATGCGTTCGAGGCGAGGTTCGGAGGTAGGAGAGTCGGAAAGGTTCAAGGGGCTAGGAAAGAACTAAAGGTCAAAATTTGACTAAAAAAGTCAAAAAATCAATCGAATAAAGTAAGTCGGAAATCTTACCTAGCACAGAATAATTACACTAGGGATGCTCCTCACGGAGGCTGTTCAGCTCACTCTCTGTGGCCTGGGCTAGATCCATTTGACTATCGAAGTCCTTCTAAAGAGCATCCAATTGTTTGTCTTGGAGGGCTAGCAGCTTCTCGAGCCTCACGGTCTCATCGTTTCTCGAGTCCAGGACATCAGCTACAGATTTCTACGATTCAATAGTTAGATTTTCAAGCTTGTCCCGAAGCTGAACATTTTCCATTTCCAAGACCTTGATGTTCTCGGATTGCATGTGACCCACTTCCCTCATAAAATCCTGAGCAAGGCATACCAGGTCCTTTGGCATCCAAGGCACCACCAGGATGTCTATCGAGTGTGAGTTAACATAGCTTTCAACTCTAGATTCCCCTCGTTGCCCAGAACATGGAACCACTCCATGTATTGAGCCCAAAACCAACACCTAGCTCCCTCTCGACATCACAAGCAACTTATTCAATATATAAATTTTGTGGTCATTTGGAGCAATCCTGACTTTCCATTTTCCGAACCCGAAAAACCGGTGTTTTTCCAAAGGAGGTCCAAGATTAGGGCGTGCCCAAGGGCCCGAGGTAATTTTCACGCATGCTACACCATGGTGCATGGCCATTCTAGGGATGTGGGTATTTATGTCGTCATGCAAGCATATATTGTATCTTGTGTTATGCCCTAGTAAATGCGGTTTCTAAGTACATGTACCCTATAAAACACTCTCAATTTTCAGAGAAAATGGTTTGGGGTGCCCCATGGGGTACCTAGTTTGGATGCATGCCTGGGTCCAAGATTGCACCAACCGTTGCGTTTCCGCGGCCGCCAGCATGTTTCGCCGGTTTTTTAGACAACACCAAAAAACATCTAAAAAATCATAAAAATATGAAAATATCTCTTGGATCCCTTGCATGTGACCAACTACCATCATCAAATCATAAATCAAGGAATTCCAGGTCCTTTGGCACCCAAGGCACCACCAGGATGTCTGTCGAGTGTGAGTTAACATGGCTTTCAACCCTAGATCCCCCCTCGCTGCCCAGAACATGGAACCACTCCATGGATTGAGCCCAAACCGGGGACCTAGCTCCATCTCGGAATCACAAGCAACTTCTCCAACTAGAGATTTCGTGGTCATTTGGAGAAATCCTGACTTTTCATTTTCTGAACCCGAAATCCGTTTTTTTTCAAAGGAGGTCCAAGGTTAGGGCACGCCTGGGGGCCGAGGCAATTTTCACGCATGATACACCATAGTGCTGGCCATTCCCGGGAGGTGGGTATTTATCTTGTGGTGCAAACATATACTATATTTTTCTTGAGTTATGTCCTGGTAAATGTGGTTTCTAAAGGCAGCTACCCTATAAGACACTCTCAATTTTCAGGGTAATGGTTTGGGGTGCCCCATGGGGTACCTAGGTTGGATGCATGCCTGGGTCCAAGACTACACCAACTATTGCGTTTCCGCGGCCGCCAGCAGGTTTCGCCGTTTTTTTAGACAACACCAAAAAAAATCTAAAAAAATCATAAAAATATGAAAATATCTCTTGGAGCCCTTGCATGTGACCAACTACCCTCATAAAATCATAATCAAGGTATTCCAGGTCTTTTGGCACCCAAGGCACCACCAGGATGTCTATCAATTGTGAGTTAACATGGCTTTCAACCCTAGATCCACCCTTACTACCCAGAACATGGAACCACTCCATGTATTGAGCCCAAACTCATCATCTAGCTCCCTCTCGGCATCGCAAGCGACTTCTCCAGATAGATATTTCGTGGTAATTTGGAGAAATCCTAACTTTCCATTTTCTAAACTCGAGAAACCGGTGTTTTTCCAAAGAAGATCCAAGATTAGGGCGCGCCCGGGGGCCCGAGGAGATTTTCACGCAAGCTACACAATGGTGCATGGCCATTCCCTGGAGTTTGGTATTTATCTCATTGTGCAAGCATATACTATATATTTCTCGAGTTACGACCCAGTAAATGCGGTTTCTAACTACAGGTATCCTATAAGACACTCTCATTTTTCAGGGAAAATGGATTGGGGTGCCCCATGGGGTACCTAGGCTGGATGGATGCCTGGGTCCAAGATTGCACCGACCTTTGCATTTTCGCGGCTGCCATCGGGTTTTGCCATTTTTTGACAGCACCAAACAAAATCTAAATAAAATCATAAAAATGTAAAAACATCTCTTGGAGCCCTTGCATGTGACCCACTGCCCTCATAAAATCATAAGAAAGGCATACCATGTACTTTGGCACCCAAGGCACCACCAGTATGTCTATCGAGTGTGAGTTAACATGGCTTTCAAGCCTAGATCCCCCTCGCTGCCCAGAACATGGAACCACTCCATAGGTTGAGCCCAAACCTGGGACCTATCTCCCTCTCGGCATCACAAGCAACTTCTGCAACTAGAGATTTCTTGGTCACTTGGAGAAATCCTGACTTTTCATTTTCAGAACCCGAAAAACTGATGTTTTTTTCAAAGGAGGTCAAAGGTTAGGGCGGGCCCGAGGCAATTTTCACGCATGCTACACCATAGTGCATGGCCATTCCCGAGAGGTGGGTATTTATCTTGTGGTGCAAACATATACTATATTTTCCTTGAGTTATGTCCCGGTAAATGTGGTTTCTAAAGGCAGCTACCCTATAAGACACTCTCAATTTTCAGGGTAATGGTTTGGGGTGCCCCATGGGGTACAAAGGTTGGATTAATGCCTGGGTCCAAGACTGCACCAACCGTTGTGTTTCTGTGGCTGCCAGCAGGTTTCGCCATTTTTTTAGACAACACCAAAAAAAATCTAAAACAATCTTAAAAATGTGAAAATATCTCTTGGATCCCATCCATGTGACCAGATACCCTCATAAAATCATAAGCAAGGAATTCCATGTCCTTTGGACCCAAGAAACCACCAGGATGTCTATCGAGTGTGTGTTAACATGGCTTTCAACCCTAGACCCCCCTCGCTGCCTAAAACATGGAATCACTCCACGTATTGAGCCGAAACTCGGCATCTAGCTCCCTCTCGGCATCGCAAGCAACTTCTCCACCTAGATATTTCATGGTCATTTGGATAAATCCTAACTTTCCATATTCTGAACCCGAAAAACCTGTGTTTTCCCAAAGGAGGTCCAAGATTAGGCCGCGCCCAAGGGCCCGAGGCGATTTTCACGCATGCTTCACCATGGTGCGTGGCCATTCCCGGGAGGTGGGTATTTATCTCATGGTGCAAGCATATACTATATTTTTCTTGAGTTATGTCCCGATAAATGCGGTTTCTAAATTCAGGTCCCTTATAGGACACTCTCATTTTTCAAGGAAAAATGGATTGGGGTGCCCCATGGGGTACCTAGGCTAGATGGATACCTGGGTCCAAAATTGCACCGACCCTTGCATATCCAAGACCGCCATCGTGTTTCGCCTTTTTTTTGGAGACCACCAAACAAAATCTAAAAATATATCATAAAAATGTGAAAACAGCTCTTCGAGCCCTTGCATGTGACCCACTACCCTCATAAAATCATAAGCAAGGCATACTAGGTCCTTTGGCACCCAAGGTACCACCAGGATGTCTATCGAGTGTGGTTAACATGGCTTTCAGTCCTAGATCCCACATATCTGCCCAGAACATGGAACCACTCCATTGATTGAGCCCAAACCTTGCATCTAGCTCCCTCTCGGCATCACAAGCAACTTCTCCAACTAGTGATTTCATGGTGATTTGGAGAAATCTGGACTATTCATTTTCTGAATCCGAAAAACCGTTGTTTTACCAAAGGAGGTCCAAGGTTAGCGCGCGCCCGGGGGCCCGAGGCAATTTTCACGCATGATACACCATAGTGCATGGCCATTCCCGAGAGCAGGGTATTTTTCTTGTGGTGCAAACATATACAATATTTTTCTTGAGTTACGTCCCGGTAAATGTGGTTTCTAAAGGAAGCTAACCTATAAGACACTCTCAATTTTAGGGTAATGGGTTGGCGTGCCCCATGCGGTATCTAGGTTGGATGCATGCCTGGGTCCAAGATTACACCAACCCTTGCGTTTCTGCGGCCGCCAGCAAGTTTCTCCATTTTTTTGGACAACACCAACAAAAACTAAAAAAATAATAAAATTGTCAAAATATCTCTTGGAGCCCTTGCATGTGTCTAGCTACCCTCATAAAATCATAAGCAAGGAATTCCAGGTCCTTTGGCACCCAAGACACCACCAGGATGTCTATCGAGTGTGTGTTAACATGGCTTTAAACCCTAGATCCCCCCTCGCTGCCCAGAACATGGGACCACTCCACATATTGAGCCCAAAGTTGGCATCTAGCTCCCTCTATGCATCGCAAGCAACTTCTCCAATTTGATATTTTGTGGTCATTTGGAGAAATCATAACTTTCCATATTCTGAACTCCAAAAAACGGTGTTTTTCCAAAGAAGGTCCAAGATTAAGGTGCTCGCGGGGTCCCGAGGCGATTTTCACACATGCTTCACCATGGTGCATGGCCATTTCCGGAAGGTGGGTATTTATCTCATGGTGCAAGCATATACTATATTTTTCTTGAGTTATGGTCCGGTAAATGTGGTTTCTAAGTTCAGGTACCCTATAAGACAATCTCATTTTTCAGGGAAAAATGGATTGGGGTGCCCCATGGGGTACCTAGGCTGGATGGATACCTGGGTCCAAGATTGCACCGACCCTTGAGTATCCACGACCACCATCGTGTTTCGCCATTTTTTTCGACACCACCAAACAAATCATAAAAAATATGAAAATACCTCTTCGAGCCCTTGCATGTGATCCACTACCCTCATAAAATCATAAGCAAGGCATACCAGGTCCTTTGGCACCCAAGGCACAACAAGGATGTCTATCGAGTGTGGTTAACATGGCTTTAACCCCTTGATCCCCCTCTCTGCCCAGAACATGGAACTACACCATGGATTGAGCCCAAACCTGGCACCTGGCTCCCTCTCAGCATCACAAGCAACTTTTCTCCAACTAGATATTTCATGGTCATTTGGAGAAATCCCGAATGTTCATTTTCTGAATCCAAAAAAACGATGTCTTTCCAAAGGAGGTCCAAGGTTAGGGCGCTCCCGGGGGCCCAAGGCAATTTTCACGCATGCTACACCATAGTGCATGGCCATTCCTAGGAGGTGGGTATTTATCATGTGGTGCAAACATATACTATATTTTTCTTGAGTTACGTCCCGGTAAATGTTGTTTCTAAAGGCATCTACCCTAAAATACACTCTCAATTTTCAGGGTAATGGTTTGGGGTGCCCCATGGGGTACCTAGGTTGGATCCATGCCTGGGTCCAAGATTGCACCAACCATTGCGTTTCCGTGGCCGCCAACAGGATTCGCCATTTGTTTAGACAACACAAAAAAACTAAAAAAATCATAAAAATGTGAAAATATCTCTTGGATCCCTTGCATGTTACCAGCTACCCTCATAAAATCATAAGCAAGGAATTCCAGGTCCTTTGGCACCCAAGACACCACCAGGATGTCTATCGAGTGTGTGTTAACATGGCTTTCAACCCTAGATCCCCCCTGACTACCCAGAACATTGAACCACTCCATGTATTGATCCCAAACTCGGCATCTAGCTCCCTCTCGGCATTGCAAGCAACTTCTCCAACTAGATATTTTGTGGTCATTTGGAGAAATCCTAACTTTCCATATTTTGAACATGAAAACCGTTGTTTTTCCAAAGGAGGTCCAAGATTAGGGCGCGCCTGGGGTCCTGAAGCGATTTTCACACATGCTTCACCATGGTGCATGGCCATTCCCGGGAGGTGGGTATTTATCTCATGGTGCAAGCATGTACTATATTTTTCTTGAGTTACAACCCGGTAAATGCGGTTTCTAACTTGAGGTACCTATAAGACACTCTCATTTTGCAGGGAAAAATGGATTTGGTTGACCCATGTGGTACCTAGGCTGGATGGATACCTGGGTCCAAGATTGCACCGACCCTTGCGTATCCACGACCGCCATCGTGTTTCACCAATTTTTTTGTACACCATTTCTAGTAGCTATCTTGGCCAAGTAGATTCTAGTGACTCCAAGAGGGAGTATTTATGCTCGATAGTGGGTTCATGACTCTAAGGTTGTGACAGGAATCTCTAAGGTTGTAGATGTGTTGTTGCCACTAGGGAGAAATAACAATCTTTTGTTCATGGAACAATTGTATTGTTTACTTTACACACATTTCTTAATGCAATTATCCGTTGCTTTCCCAGCATTTTATAGATGCAGTTGGATGGCGATCTATGTATATTGTTGTAATGCCCAATCAAATATCATAGGACTCATGAATGTCTAGTATTGCATTGTTATGCCTTGATCAGTCTTGTAAATTTTCCCGCTATAATTTGTTTACCCAGCATGTTATGTTATTTATCTTAAGGAGAACACCTCTAATAAACTGTGGACCCCAGTCCAATCTTTACCATTGATACATCATCTACTGTTACTGTTTACTTTCTGCAAGAAACCATTACTTTCCACACCATACGTTTAATCCTTTATTTTCAGCAAACTAGTGAGATTGACAACCTCACTGTAAGTTGGGGCAAAGTCTTGATTTTGTGTTGTGAAGGATTCCAAGTTGCTAGAAACACCTTGGAGTTGTTTCCTTGCTCCTACTGGTTCGATAACCTTGGTTTCATAACTAAGGGAAAATTTGCCGTTGTGCTCATCATACGTTCCTCTTGGGGTCTCCCAATGAAGCTCTACTATTGAGCCTCGTCAATCGACTCCTTGGGTTGCTTTCTACTCTTTCGAAAGGAATATTTGCAACATCGGGTAGTCTTGTCATCGTAATTCTGAGATTTGCGCGTACCGGGAGGGTCAAGTAGAGTTCAGACGATTGTTAATGATGTCTATGTTCTATTCTTCTGACGACCATCGAGGTGGTGGTTGTGGAAGGTTCCTGGATTGTCTTCACGTAAGCGGTCCTCTGGAGTTGAGTGGGAAGACGCAGTCTTCCTACCTTATAGCTTTCTTTAGTGTCGTCGAGGCTGGGGTAGATCCTCCGTCTTGGAGTTTTTGCGTGTCGCTCGGGTTGAGGTCTTCGAATGACGCCTTATTGCGACGACCTTGCTACAGCGGTTTCCTAACAAGGCCATAAATGTTAACTCTGGGTAGGTTTCGTGGTTAGCGACACTTCTTCTGGGTGTTCGGTTGAGGTGGGGGCATGTTAGCTTCAGAGAGATTGTCTTTGCTTGAACTCCTTGTGGTTCTTTGGTTCGATGACGGAGTAGACTCATTGTTGTTGGCATCCTTCTCTTGAGGATTTTGGGGCATTTTTTTATGGAGAGGTCTTCCCGTGGGTTCGATAGGGGGTTGGATGGGCTCGTCATAGATTTCCTTTGGTGGCCATCCTGCTAAGGAGAGGTTTCAATTTATAGGGTTATGGTTCTTGGTGTCGGGATACACAAACAAGGTGGTCGCAGTAATAGGGTCGAATGACCCAAGAAAGACACACAACACATTCCAAGCATCATAAAAGCATATGACAAGAAAACAAGAGTACCCTAGGTACTAAGGGGTGACTACACAACATAAGGGAAATTCCTACACTAGGGATACTTATTCTATGTACGGACGTTACTGGAGGTCTTGGCTTCTGTCTTGCCATCTGGTGTCATCGGTGATGTACTTGATTGATTTGGGGCGATGAAGGACTCCGTTGGTAAGTCGATCTTGTGGTGTCTTTCGTTGTTGGTAGTTTCTTTGATTTGCTTGGCATGGCTTATCTTCATCTCGTGATCTCCGTCTTTAGGGTTTCGAAGTTGGGCTTGTTTTTGAAAAAGGAACATTTGAAGGAAGACGAGAAATAGAATAAGCCATTTTCAAAAATATTAAATTAGAGAAGACAAGATAGGAAATCTTCCGAAAAAGTTTTTTGAGAAAGTAGTTTTCAAAAGTCGGTGTTTTCTGAAATAGGTGTTGTCCTGTCTAACGTCCATGCTAACTAAGTGTTGGGGATATGCTATATGGGTATCCTCATAGAATATCCTCTATCCGGATAAACCGGGTGGCCCACAGTTGGTAGCATGGCCCTTGGCCTGCTGGGCAGCCCAGTTAGATGGATGTAGAAGGGAAGCCCATGCCGGATAAAGGAAGGCTATGGAGGAGTCACCGACGTACCCGGAGCCTTGGAGTGCAAGACACGCTAGACTAGTTATAGACAGTGTAGGACTTTGTAACCTGTCCGGCAAGGACTTCTCCCTGTAACCCTAGGACCTGGCGACTATATAAGTCGGGCCTATGGGAGCCTTTAGGGAAGACAACTTCACATAACCTCGCATAGGGAATCGATCCCTGTAACTCGGCGTATTGCCATTATAGTGATTTATAGCAGGATTAGGACTTCGCCACCATCGTGGGATCTGAACCTGGGTAAGCTATGTTACGTCGTACTTGTCAACCGTCCGCCTTCCCCCACGTCTCTAAACACGCACTGTGAGGACCCCTCGATGGCATACTCGTTGGCAATATCACGCCAGTTGGCGCCCACCATGGGGCAAGAGGCGCTTCAGGCTCTTTAGCGGGGGAGGACCAAGATCTTCGCGGGAATCGGCAATACCATAGCCATCGGTCATGTTCTCTTCTCCGGCAACATTCCGATCGTCCCTCCCGACGAGTTCTGGATCCCGGCGAAGACGAACCCTACGTGATGCTTGATCGTCCCCATCAGAGACATCCACCTCTTCATCGACGAAACTGACTCGGGCACTAGTTCCCTGGGAGTCAGAGGAGCATCAAGTCCCGCACACGGACCGCCTACGGGCAGGACACGTTCACGGAAGGATCGATGTCGGATCTCTCCTTGGAGTTTGCCGATAAAGATCAGAAAAATTCAAGGCCCACCCAAACTGCCCCTGTGCAGGATATAATGGTGGAAGATAACTGCAAGTCCGTCGGCTTCGTTCGCGCGTCTGGACAGTAGAGATACAAGTTCGTCGGCGTGGTAACCATCTTCGATCTGGCGCGTTGCGTTCAGAGAGAGGGTGAAAACCCCCGCGATTACCTTGCTAGGTGGCTCCGTATACGGGCCGATCTGGCGCACAACCCTAATGATGATGCTATGTATCACTTTGTGGAAGGACTGGACCAGGGAGCACTTCTCCGGTATTCTCTAAGGCGGCAGCCGGCTTCAGAACGTCTCACCTTCGAAAGCATGGTGAACACTGTCAACAACTACGCGGAGGCTGAAGAGGCAGCTCAGGTAGCTCCTGTGCTCATTGGTGGAGCGCCACCAATTAAGCCACCGCCACCACCACCTCCGGCCGCCATCGTCGTAGCTGCGCCACCACCTCCTGTCATCGTCGCGCCCGTTGCACCTCCACCCCCCGACATCGAGGAAGCCCCGACACCCTCTGACTCTGTGATTGACGCACTTTACGCCGACTTCAGTGCAGATTCAGAGGAGATAGATTTCAGCCCGGGGGAGCTAGACTCTGCTATGAAGGAGATGGAGGAAGATTACTAGCGCGGCGAGCAGGCCAATAACACCGTCGCATCCCGAGAAGTGTTCTTCACCATCAGGACGACGATGGATGAAGATCAACCAGTAAGAGCTCCGCCTACAACGCTGGACAAGGGGAAGGGACCACTTATTTCCTCCGACAATGATCGCGCAAGGGACATGCCCCCTCTGCCTAACCCAGTGCAATAGCCGCAGGAACTCGGAACCGGCCTGAGCAACAACAACACCGCAAGCTTGCCGCCTATGGCATCTACGTCTGCTGCTGCCCAAGTTACTCCAGCTGATAGAGTGATGTACGGCAATCTCCTCGTCGAGCCCTTGACCCTAGCTCATATCCGGAACGTAACCCGGCTTGACGAGAAGCGCCAGCAGCTGCTGGAGGAAGCACAAGTTATCACGGAGCAAGGAGCAATGCTAGATCGAGATCTGGTCAACGTGTAGAAATCCACAGAGAAAGCTAGAGAAATGGAGGCCGAGTACGACTCGGCAGCAGCAGCAGAAGGCCAAGAAAACTCTGGCTCGCGTCATCAACGATCCTGGTGTGCGGTGTCATGGTATTGCCAACGAGTACGCCATGGAGGGGTCCTCACAGTGCGTTTTTAGAGACGTGGGGTAAGGCGGACGGTTGACGAGTACGAGGTAACACAGCTTACCCAGGTCCAGATCCCACGATGGTGGCGGAATCCTACTCCTGCTATAAATAACTATAATGGCAATACACCGAGTTACAAAGATAGGTTTGCTGTGCGAGGTTGTCTGAGATTGTCTATGAACGTGCCCTAAAGGCTCCCATAGGCCCGACTTACATAGTCACCAGGTCCTAGGGTTACAGGGAAAAGTCCTAGCCGGACAGGTCACAGATTCCTACACCGTCTATTACTAGTCCTGTGTATCTTGCACTCCAAGGCTCCGGGTACGTTGGTGACTCCACCGTAGCCTTCCTTTATCTGGCATGGGCCTCCCTTCTGGATCCACCTAACTGGTCCGCCTAGCAGGCCGTAGGCAATGCTACTGACTATGGGCCACACGGGTTAGTCGGATAAGAGACATGCTATAAGGATACCCATACGGGTTAGTCGGATAAGAGACATGCTATAAGGATCCGCCTGCAAGGTTTTCTCCATCTTTGAATGGTAAGCCAGAGAAATGCTGAATCTTCCATCGTACTCTTCCGTAGTCGGTATAAATTCGTCCATGCCAGAATCTTCGATGCGACGGCTCATCTACCCGTGTCAGCTAGGACGACGTAGGCTTAGGTCAGCGACGCCTCGTAACTCACACATGCAGAGAACGCAATCATATCTGATTTTCCCGCGCGAGCAATACGAACCGTTGGCGACAGCGGTTGGAGATGTGGTGAAATTACGAACCGCAGATGTTCACGAACACGTCGTCTACGCGGCAACCGTCTGATTAGCTGCACAAATCTTGACGCAGAGCATGATAAATAGTAACCGTGGGACACTTTACACTTTTTACCTCATTCCTCTCGCGTCATCGTCTTCTTCCTCCAGCTGCACGCCTCCTCGAGCTCTCCGTGAGAAACCTCGAAAACCCTAGCCTTCCTCTGTATCAGTCGCATTCTTCCAACACTCCATGGCCAGTAGCAGCTCCTCCCCATCGATGGAGGCGTCGAGCGAAGCCGCGGCGAAGCCGGCGAGCTCCATCGTCGTGCCCCCAGAGGGCCTGGTCATCCCCGCATCGGCGGTGATCGAAACCACCGGCGGCAACCATAATCTGGTGGCGCTGGAGCCACTAGAAGAAGAGCCAGACTCGCATAAGGGTGACTGGCGCGGCCCGGACATCACCGACCGCGACATCCAAGAGATGGTCGCCGAAGGCTACCTTCCCGTGACGGAGGGGCTCGCTTGGCGGGCGGCGCCAGCCGGTGAGGTGACACCTTCTCCCCAAGCCGGAAGAAAGGTGTACCTCAAGGCTCAACTGGTACGCGACGTTTCCCTGCCCATCTCCCACTTCTTCCTCTCTGTCTTGAACCACTACAATGTCCAACCCCATAACCGCTCCCCCAATAGCATCTTAGTGCTTAGCAACGTCGCGACACTTTGTGAGGGTTACCTAGGGATTAGGCCTAGGTTAGACTTGTTCGTGTAGTTCTTCACCGTCAAACATGAAGCCGGACATAGTAGGGAGGAGCTTAGGAATTGCGGCACCATAAGCTTCAAGATTCGACCTGGCCGGCGGTTCCCCGACATCGTCGGCCACGAGTCCTGCAAAAACTGGCAGCGGACGTACTTCTACGGCCCCGACATTCCTTTGGCGGGCCGAGAAGTAATGTACCCGGACTTCGCGGATGGAGCCGCCACTGAAGTTTCCACATGGAGGTCCCATGCCTCCCTTTCCTCCGACCTTGACGCTTCTCGCACAATAAGGCAGGTCGAATGGTTCGTAGAGACGGGTTTGACCAGCTTGGACCTGGCCATGTGCTGGTTCATCAGGTGAATCCAACCTGTGCAGCACCGCGCGAAGTTCATGCACGAGTATACCAGTGATCGAAGGGATACCCTCCGGATCTCCGTGGATAACTTCTCGAGCGACTCCGTCAAGCTCCGCCTGAAGGACATCGTCAAGGTGAAGGATAAGAAGCATGCCTTCACCATCACCTACGACATGTTCGTAGACGGCAAGTGCCCAAAGGTAGATATGTATTTTCTGTGTATGACATATTCTCCAGTTTCTCCGTCTTGCCATCACCATCTCATCTAATACGGTGATTTCTTACTTAACAGCTTAGCGATCTAGATGAGGACAACCTGGCTGCCCAAATCTATGATCCAAAGATGAAGGAAGTCACGGTCATGTCTGACGACGATGTCCCGTTGGCGTGAAAGCGAAAGAGCTCCACCTCTGACGCTGCCGACGGAGGAAAGAAAAAGAAGACGGAGGGTGGAGCCTCCAAGAAGACTACCGCCGCCCTGGAGGAGGAAAAGAGAAAAGCCACCGGGATGTTTGCCAAAGCACCCCCCCTAGTGTAAGCTTCTCATTCTCCGACATTGTCTATCTGTCTGTTTTGTTTCTGTACTTATGCACTTTGCACGTTTCAGGAAGAAAGCCACAACCAGCCTCAAGAAGACCTCCAAGACTTTGGGGGCTTCTAGAAATATCAAGGATATGCTGCATCGCGACTCCTCCCCCGCCATCGCCCCTGCTACTCCTGCCATCAAGCCTTCCTCTGCCCCGACAAGTTCTCAAGCCCAGGAGGCACCAGGCCCTTCCGCCATGGAAGTGGATTACTCGCCGAACTGTTGTCGGGAAACAGGCGACGCAGGAGAGCACTACTCTACAAATGGCTGAAGCTCCGGCTAAGGATGCCATCGGTAGTGGCAAGGCAGTAGTGGGAACTGGTACCTCTGCCGAAGGCGGCGCCCCTGCACCCCAGAAGCCCTTCGAGTTCCTGAAGATAGTTTACCCGGCGCTCACGCCGAGTAACACAACTCTGGTTCCTGGAGGAGTGTCGTCGTCTCCGACATGCGGTATTGAGGAGCTTCTCCGACAAGCGGATATCTTGCGAGGAAATAGCATTTCCTTTGGCAAGCTGCTAGCCGAAAGCGCTACAAACCTCAAGATTATTGCACTTGTAAGTTTTACTTTACCTTTTGCATTTCATATGAGTATCCCATCAGAGCCCCGAGGATGTAGACGGAAAACCATGGGTTTTGCATCTATATGCTCTAAGAGTGACTAAGTTAGAAAGAACTCTCACTGTAGCCCCCCAAGCATTTAGATGGAAGAAACTATTTCGACTAGATGCTTTAAGAGTAGCATAAGCAGTGTTTATAATCTTCAATACTGTAGCCCCCAAGCCTCTAGTTGTAACTAAATCAGTTCTGACTAGATGCTTAAAGAAAAGCTAAGCATTTTCCGAGTTAAAACTTTATACTGTAGCCCCCAAGCTTCTAATCGATAACTGAAGTAGCTCCGACTAGATGCTTAAAGAAAAGCTAAGCATATTGCTAAGTTGAAAAACTCTCGCTGTAGCCCCCGAGCGCTTAGATGGAAAGGTTCCGACTAGGTGCTCCAAGCAGACTAAACAACAGTTTAACTTTTTCCTTTTTTCCACCGAATGAGAATGCTTGGAGGGGCATGGCCAACGACAAGTACCAAAAAATGCACGCAGATCTTGAAGCCGAAAAGGGTAAAACTGCCATCTTGAAGGAACAGATCATCAAAAACAAGAGTCTGTTTTCTTTTTTGCGTATTCCGTGTTGGTTTTATGCCTTCATTCTCCGAGTACTCACTGTGTACTTTGTTTTCTCCGACTTTTCAGAACATGTCGCCAAGGCCAAGGATATTGTCGAGCAGTCCAAGCACATCCAGCAGCTGGACAGCGATAACAGAATCCTTAAGAAGTAGAGGGAAGAGATGCTGAAGATGCACGAGGATTCCATGAAAGCCCTGCAGGATTCCGCCTCCGCGGAAATCAATCGCTTGAAGGAGGAGCTTGCGATCTTAAAAGATCAGAAGCAAGCTGTTGATGAGCAAAACCAACACCACAGCGAGGCATTTAAGCTCCTCCAACAAGAGAAGGAATCCTTGGCGGACACCCTCTGGCAGGCCAAGGCCAGCATCTTCAGTAAGTTTCCTCCGCCTTGTATTTCTGTAGTCTGGATACTTAGAGTTTATTGAACTCATGCGCTCATTGTCGAAATTTTAAGCTCCTATGGGTTTAACCCGCTCGCCTCCTTCGGACAAGGAATGCATGGTTCTTGCTGGCAACTTTATCAACACCGCCATCACCCAAGCCAAGGAGATTGCCAAGCCCCTTCAGATATATATCAAGGCCTCGGACTCCATGACGAAGTGCTCGGAGATTCTGCGCCGAGCCCCCGAGCGTGTTACGAGCTAGAAAACTTCATGTGAACGGGCTGGCGCAAGGATGGCGCTCTCAATGGTGAAGGCACACTACGAAGGTGCCAACATCGACACGGTGACCTCTGGTATCCCCGACGTTGATGATGACAGCAAAGAGATTGATCACGAAGCCATCTTGTCATCACTCGTGGGTTATGACACCAGAGTTGCCGATTTGGTGGACATCGATGTCTTCGTGCCCATGAACACGATCGACAGCGTCAACCAAGATTCTTCCGAGTCTCATCATAGCGTCGACGTTGAGGGTGATTCTCCGGCTGGGGACGATGCTGCTTCCAAGTCTCCTGCGTCCAAAGAGTGAAAAACACTATGTAATATTTGTTTTGCCTTTGGTGTATGCGCGGAAAAAACTTGATGATGTAACTTAAGGCGGAAAACAATGGTTGTTATTTCCTGCCACTTAAGAACTTAGTTCCCAGCATGTATATATTTTTAAGCAAGTGCTGGCTTATCCATTACTTTGGTTCGTATGCTTGACCTTTTGTGAGTCGGAAGACTCGTTGTCGGAACCATGCGCCTAGGTGATGATGCTCAATGGCACCGTCAATAACCTGAGCACAAAATCGCCGACAATAAGTGCCAAAAGTCACTACTCCAGAATCCACATAAAAACGACAAAGAACGTGTAGACCAGAAAACTTAAGCTAACGCCCGTAGACGGAATTTTCACAAGTGCAAACGCAAAACTTGTGCATAAAGGTTTTACATGATCCAAAAACAAACACTAAAGGAGGTAAAAGACTCAGAAATATGAGTGAACCAAAGAGCTTTATTTCATTGATCATGTAAGAGATACACAATTAGATAAAAAATGCTAAGTGTAAAAAGGATGTAGCCGTGCTATGTTCCATGGCCGATCAAGCTCCGGGTAGTCATCATCCGGGTCACGTCGCTTACGCTTATGATCCTCGTTGGGCCTGTCCTTTAGTTCACGATTGTCAACAAGGTAGTAAGACCCATTGAGCAGCGCCTTGCTGATGATGAACGGTCCTTCCCATGGCGGGGACAATTTGTGTGAATTCTTCTGCTTAAGTCGAAGCACCAGATCCCCCTCTTTAAATGAGTGATGTCGGACGCGGCGACTATGGTAGCTGCATAGCTTCTGCTGGTAGATGGCAGATCTTTGGCATGCCAAAACGTGCTCCTCCTCAAGAAGGTCCACATCTAGGCGTCAGGATTCTTCAGCGTCATCCTCGTCGTAGGCGGCAACTCGTGGTGCATCATGGAGGATGTCGGAGGGCAGGATGGCTTCTGCTCCATATACCATGATGTAAGGGGTGTAGCCGGTAGATCTGTTGGGTGTAGTTCATAAACTCCACAGCTTAGATGGCAATTCTTCCGCCCAGGCTCCAGCTGCTCTATGTAGCGGCGCCTCGAGACATGGCTTGATTCCCTGTAGAATTAATCCATTGGCTCGCTCAACCTGAACGTTGGATTGTGGGTGTGCCACGGATGCAAGGTCAAGTCAGATGCCTTTATCCCAACAATATGCCTCCACTTCTCCGAGTGATAAATTGCTGCCATTGTCTGTGATAATGCTATGTGGGAGACCAAATCTCACCACTAGATCTCGGACGAACCTGAGGGTAGTTGCCCCATCAAGCTTTCTAATGGGTTTAGCTTTTATCCATTTAGTGAATTTATCAACTCCTACAAGAAGATGCGTAAACCCACAAGGTGCCGTCTGTAATGGTCCCACCATGTCTAGCCCCCAGACTGCAAATGGCCAAGTTATTGTTATTGTTTGCAGTTCTTCAGCAGGAACATGTGGTTGTCGGGCATAATACTGGAATCCCATGCATGTCTCAACCAGCTTGTCGGCGTCCGCCTTCACGGTCAGCCAGTAGAATCCTTGCCGGAAGGCTTTCGCGACCAACGATCGAGGAGCGGCGTGGTGCCCGCAATCTCCGAGATGGATTTCGCGTAGGATTTCCTTAACCTTCTAGCTGGGAAACACATTTTAGGTATATACCAGTAGTGCTCCTTTTGTAGAGTTGCCCATTGATTATGGTATAACCCTTTGCTCGTCGTACTATTTGCCGTCTTTCGACTTCGTTGTCGGGCAAAATTCCATGTTCGAGATATTCCATGAACGGTTTTGTCCAAGCCGGAGGTACCTTAGTCACCATGTTGATGAAAGAGTCAGCTCTATCCGGGTTGTCGATGTCGGCTCCCTTCACGGATGGTGTGCGTAGGTGCTCTAGGAAAAATCCCGGCGGAATTCGCTTGCGCCCTGATCCTAGCTTAGATAATAGATCAGCCGCCTCGTTTTGCTCCCTAGGCACATACTTGACTTCGTAGCCCAAGAAGCTCTTGGCTATCTCGTCCACTTCGTCTCGATATGCCGCCATCATAGAGTTCCGCGCATTCCAGGTGCCAGCCACCTGCTAGGATACCAAGTCGGAATCTCCACAACAAACTATGCGCTTGATTCCAATATCCTTGGCTACACGTAGTTCGTGAATGAGTGCTTCATACTCTGCCATGTTATTTGTAGCCTCGAAGTGGATCTGCAGAACTTAGTGTAGCTTGTCTCCTGTTGGTGACTGTAGCAATACACCAGCCCCCGAGCCGTTGAGCAGCATTGATCCTTCAAAGTGCATCACCCAGTACTCTGGTTCATGCAACAGAGTAGCATCTGGCATCTCCGTCCAATCTGCAACAAAATCCGCCAAAGCTTGTGACTTGATAGCGTCTCGTCTTTTGTAGGTGATCTCGAAGGCGGAAAGTTCAATGCCCCACTTCACGACCCTTCCTGTAGCGTCGCTGTTATTGATTATGTCGGACAGTGGAGTCTTGCTCAACACTGTTATTGGGTGCTCCTGAAAGTAATGCCTCAGCTTCCGAGAAGCAAGGAATACTCCATAAGCTATCTTTTGGTAGTGCGGGTAATGCTGCTTAGACTCCGTCAAGACCTCGCTCACATAGTAAACTGGTCGTTGAACTCCGTGCTCATAGCCTGGTTCCTTCCGCTCTACCACGACGATGATGTTGATAACCCGGTTGGTTGCCTCCATGTAAATTAAGAGGGGCTCTCTAGGCTCGGGTGCTGCAAGGATGGGCGCTGAGGAAAGAATCTCCTTGAGTTGCTTCAATGCTGCATCTGCTTCGTCCGTCCATGTAAATTTGTCTGCCTTCTTTAGCAACTTGTACAGCGGCAGAGCCTTCTCCCCAAGTCGGTTGACGAACCGACTAACTACTGCAACACAACCTGTTAGTCGTTGTATGTCCTTTAGGCATGTCGGACGGTTTATGTTTAAGATGGCCTTGATTTTCTCCGGGTTGACCTCGATTCCACGCTGGGAAACGATGAAGCCCAACAATTTGCCGGCTGTAACCCCGAAGACGCACTTCTCAGGGTTAAGCATCATGTTGTATTTCCGGAGATTATCAAAGGTTTTTCTTTTAAGTCGGAGATTAAGTCATTTGATTTGTTAGACATCACCGCTATATCGTCCACATAAGCATGAACGTTCCGTCCAATTTGACCGTGTAGGCAATGTTGCATTGTCCGCTGGTACGTAGCACCTGCATTTTCAGCCCAAAGGACATCATAACATAGCAAAACGTGCCGTAGGGGGTAGTGAATGAAGTGGCCAATTGGTCCGACTTCCTCATATTGATCTGGTGGTATCCTGAGTATGCATCGAGAAAACACAAAAGTTCCAAGCCAGCCGTCAAGTCAATGACTTGGTCAATGCGAGGCAAAGCAAACGGATCTTTGGGACATGCTTTGTTCAAGCCGGTGTAATCAACGCACATTCTTAATTCTTTGGTTCCCTTTTTGGGGACAAGTACAGGATTGGCCACCCATTGGGTGTGAAGGACTTCTCGGATAAAACTAGCCTTAAGTAACCTAGCTATCTCTTTGCCTATGGAGCGTCTCTTCTCATCTCCAAAGCGTCGTAGAGGTTGCTTCACTGGTTTGCATTTTGGATCAATGTTCAAGCTGTGCTCGGCAAGTTCCCTAGGTACACCTTTCATGTCGGCAGGTTGCCAGGAAAATATGTCCCTATTCTCACGGAGGAACTCGACGAGCGCGCTTTCCTATTTGGTATCCAGGTTCATCCCAATGGCGGTGGTTTTGGAGGCATCTCCTACCACAAGTTCCACCGGCTTGGTCTCGATGGCGGCCTTGAACGCAGGAGCGGAGTCGGAGATCTGCTTCTTCGACGCGGGCATCTCTGAGTCATCGACCTTGCTCTGGATCTCTTTGAATTCTTTGTTTAGTGTACAGCTTCTGCAACGGGTGCTTCGTTGATCTAGCAGTCCCTTGCCTTGGTAAAGCTTCCGGATACGGTGATTATGCCGTTTGGTCTGGGTATCTTGAGCTTGTTGTAGACGAAGCATGGCTTGGCCATGGACGTGTGGAATATGTCGCGGCTGAATATGACGTGGTACACGCTCTTGAAGGGGACCACCTCGAAGGTCATGCGCTCTTGACGGTAATTATTAACATAGCCAAAGGCAACCTGAAGTGTAATGCACCCAAGGGACCGAGCCTCCTGACCAGGGACTACGCCATGGAAGATGGTGTTGGTTCGCCTTATGTTTGCCTCCGTCAAGTTCATCTTTTGCAGTGTATCCAGGTACATGATGTTGATGCTTCTTCCACTATCCAGCATACACTTGGTGAACTCCACACCGTCAATCAAGGGGTTGATGACCATGGCGTACTGGTTCTCCGTGGGTATAAGGTCTGGGTGGTCCGTCATGTCCCAAGTTATTGGAACCTCCGACCAGCGTAGGTACTGGGGGACTGGGGGTAGAGTTGCCATCAGGATCCTCAGAGAGGTCTTTTGTTGTCGGACGGTGGGGGTGCCAAGGAAAGTGTGGTCGACTAGGGCCTTCTTCGCGAAGGGGTTCTTTCCTTTGTCGTCGCTCTTGGCGGCGTGCTTGGGGTCAACGTCCTCGTCCATGTCACTTGAATCCTTGGACTCCTCCTCCTTCTTCTTCCCCTTGCCCTTGCCGCGCGGTCTGTTCTTCCGACTTTGCTTGTAGCCGGACTCCGGGTCTTCCTTGAGGTCGTTGACGAACTTGGAGTGTCGATTGGTATGGGTGGCTTTGCCGTTGATGTCGAGGTGTACGAGGCATGGCATATCATGGTACTCCTCGTAGGTTTGGGGAACGTAGAGCGGCACCGAGGTGGTCTCACTTCCTCGTTGCTGTCCATGACCAGCTCCCCTTCCTTGGCCACGTTGTCCGCCCTCTCCTCGTCCTGCAAAAGTCATAGCAACCATGTCAGTAGATTGCTTTTCTTCTAGAGCGGTCTTCCGCTTTGTACTGCTGTTCCTCCGAGCTTGAGTTGGAACGGCCGTTGCCGGCAAGGAGCCACGAGCGTCGTCGTCGGCAGTTGCGAACTCACTAGCCAACTGAATCAATTGGTTCAAGTCAAGCTGGTGATTGTCCTGCAAGCGCTTCAGTTTATGTCGGAGCAACATGCCCCTTTCCAACCCATCGATGAAGGCGTCCATGGCGGTCTGAGCGTGCACTCCTGCGCAGGAATTCTTCATGTCCAGCGAGCGGGAGAGGTAGGCGCGATATGTCTCGTCTTTTTCTTGCACGCACCGCTGTAAATCGCCCACAGTGCAGGGACGCTTATACGTACCCTCAAAGTTCTTGGTGAACACTTCTTGCATGTCCAACCAGTTGTAGATAGATTTCTCCGGCAAGTCGTTGATCCATTGACGGGCCGTGCCTGCCAACATTAATGGGTGGTACTTGACGGCGACGTTGGGGTTGCCTCCGACAATCTCCACCGCGTTGCCGTAGTCCTGCAACCATGTGGCTGGCTTGGCGGCACCGTCATAGGGCTTGATGGTATTGTCAATCTGGAAACCTTTGGGGTAAGTTGCGGACCGTATTGCAGGTCCAAAGCAACATGGTCCCAGGTATGGTCCTTCCCGGGCCTCGTGGATCTTATCGATCCGCGAACACGCATCGTATGGCTCCGGGTTCTTCTTCTTCTTGTCAACAGGGGATGGGCTACGTGAACGATGCGGGCCTCCTCCGCCGTGGTGACTGCTTGGTGGTGACGGAGGCAGAGGTGGCGGTGGGTTAGCCTTCTTGCTGTTACCCTCCTGCGACGCCTCACGCCTGTCACGGTTGCTTGTCGGACATGGAGGGTCATGGCGCAACCTGCTCTTATGTCCTTGGTTGCGCTCTCCATCATGACGGGTCTGCTCCGCGTTATCGCGGATGACGATGCCACACTGCTTTGTTGGGGGCATATCCGTACGATGGTGAGCTTTGTAATCTTCACGATTTTGGGGAGATTGGGGTGGTGGCGATGGGTGACGAGGTCGGGCCTTTTCTCCGTGGTCGGAGGATATTGGGATAGCATCCTTCCTGTTGCGTGCATCCCTCCGTCTTCGTTCTGATGAACCCGTCTGGGACCCGACATCGAGAGAAGATCTGTCCCTTGGCGGTTTGTACTGGCTAGACTGGCAGAGCGCTGGGTTAGACTCAAGCCTCTGAGAGGTGGCCTTTTCCTGCTGCTTCACCACCTTGGCCACTAGGTCGTAGACCTGTTCCACTACTTCAGGCGATCTATCCTGCTCCAGAAGGGTCTTGGCGACGGCGAGGTTAAGGAGTGGGGTGGGCATCACCTGCTTGCCTTCACTGTCAATGTATGGCTTGGCCTGTGCCGGATTAGAGGGAGCCCATCCTAGGTTGCGCCGTACACCAGGATCATTGATGACGCAAGCCAGAGCTTTCTTAGCCTTCTGCTGTTGTAGCAGAGTCTTGTACTCGGCCTCCATTTCTCTAGATTTTTCTATGGACTTCTGCGCGTTGACCAGATCTCGATCTAGCTTAGCGTCTTGCTTCGCGATGGCTTGCGCCTCCTCCAGCAGCTGGTGGCGCTTCTCATCAAGCTGGGTCACGTTCCGGATATGAGCAACGATCAGTGGCTCGACGAGGAGATTGTCGTACATCACTCTATCAGCTAGAGTAACTTGGGCTGCTGCAGACGTGGATGCTGGAGGCGGCAAGTTTGTGGTGTTGTTGTTCTCGGGCTGGTGCCGAGTTCCTGTGGCTACTGCACTGGGTTGGGCGGAGGAGGCATGACTTTTGCGCGATCATCGTCAGCAACAATAAGTGGACCCTTCCCCTTTTCCAGCGCCGTAGGCGGAGCTTGTCCGGGTTGATCTTCATCCATTGCCGTCCCAATGGTGACGAATACCCCTCGGGACGCGACAGCGTTGTTGGCTTGCTCGTCGCGCGAGTACTCCTCCTCCATTTCCTGCATAGCGGAGTCTAGCTCTTCTGGACTGAAGTCTATCTCCTCTGAATCTGCACTAAAATCAGCATAAAGCGCGTCAATGACAGAGTCGGAGGGTGCTAGGACTTCCTCGATGACGGGCGGTGGAGGTGCAATGGGCTCGACGATGACTGGAGGTGGTGGTGCTGCTACGACGATGGAGGCAGGAGGCGGTGGCGGTGGCTGCTGAGCCGGAGGTTCTCCGTCTCTGAGCGCGAGCTCCATCTGGGCTGCCGCGTCAGCTGCCGCGTAGCTGTTGACGGTGCTTACCATCTCTTCGAGGGTAAGGCGTCCTGTTGTCTGCTGCCGTCTTAAAGAATGTCGGAGAAGCGTGCCACGCTCCAGTCCTTCCACGAAGTGATATAGAGCGTTATCATCAGGGTAGTGGGCTAGGTCGGCTCGTATACGGATCCACCTGGCCAGGTAATCACGGGGGTTTTCGCCCTCTCTTTGAACGCAGCGCGCCAGATCGAAGACGGTAACCACGCCGACGAATTTGGATCTCTGCTGACCAGACGCACGGACTAAGCCAGCGGATTTGCAGTGATCTTCCACCTTTATATCCTGCACAGGGGCGGTTTGCGTGGGCCTTGAATTTTTTCGATCTTTTTCGGCAAACTCCGAAGAGAGATCCGACATTGATCCTTCTGCGAACGTATCCTGCCCGTAGGCGGTCCGTGCGGGTCTTGATGCTTTCCGATCTTTGCCTGCAAACTCCGAAGAGAGATCCGACATCGATCCTTCCGCGAACGTATCCTGCCCGTAGGCGGTCCGTGCGGGTCTTGATGCTCCTCCGACTCCCAGGGAACTAGTGCCCGAGTCGGTTTCGCCGATGAAGAGGTGGATGTCTTCGATAGGAACGATTGAACACTGCGTAGGGTTCGTCTTCGCTGGGATCCAGAATTCGTTGGGAGGGACGATCGGAACGTTGTCGGAGAAGAGGACGCGACCGATGGCTACGGTATCTCCGGTTCCCGCGAAGATTTTGGTCCTCGCCCGCTGAAGAGCCTGAAGCGCCTCTTGCCCCACGGTGGGCGCCAACTGTCGTGGTACTGCCGACGAGTACACCATGGAGGGGTCCTCACAGTGCGTGTTTAGAGACGTGGGGTAAGGCGGACGGTTGACGGGTACGAGGTAACACAGCTTACCCAGGTTCAGATCCCACGATGGTGGTGGAATCCTACTCCTGCTATAAATCACTATAATGGCAATACGCCGAGTTACAGAGATAGGTTCTCTGTGCGAGGTTGTCTGAGATTGTCTATGAATGTGCCCTAAAGGCTCCCATAGGCCCGACTTATATAGTCACCAGGTCCTAGGGTTACAGGGAAAAGTCCTAGCCAGACAGGTCACAGAGTCCTACACCGTCTATTACTAGTCCTGTGTATCTTGCACTCCAAGGCTCCGGGTACGCTGGTGACTCCACCGTAGCCTTCCTTTATCCGGCATGGGCCTCCCTTCTGGATCCACCTAACTGGGCCGCCCAGTAGGCCATAGGCCATGCTACCGACTATGGGACACCCGGGTTAGTCGGATAAGAGACATGCTATAAGGATACCCATATAGTATATCCCCAACATGCGGCGAAACCTATGATGGGCTCCCCCTAAGCCGGCACAAGCTAAGCCATACATTGACAGTAAAGGCAGGCAGGTGATGCCCACTCCTCTCCTCAACCTCGCCGTCGCCAAGACCCTTCTGGAGTAGGATAGATTGCCTGAGGCGATGGACCAGGTCTATGACCTAGTGGCCAAGGCGGTGAAACAGCAGGAAAAGGCCACTCTCAGAGGCTTGAGTCTGACCCAGCATTTTGCCAGTCTAGCCAGCATAATCCACCAAGGGACAGATCTCCTCTTGATGTCGGGTCTCAGACGGGTTCATCAAAACGAAGACAGAGGGATGCACGCAACAGGAAGGATGATATCCCCATATCCTCCAACCACGGAGGCAAAGCCCAACATCGTCGCCCATCGCCACCGCCCCGCTCCCCCCGACATCGCGAAGAAACCAAGGCTCACCATCATACGGATATGCCTCCACCAAGGCAGAGCGGCATCGTCATCCGGGATAACGCGGAGCAGACCCGTCATTCCGGAGAGCGCAACCAAGGACACAAGAGCAGGTCGCGCCATGGCCCTCCGCGTCCGACAATCAACCGCGACAAGTGTGAGGCATCGCGGGAGGGTAATAGCAAGAAGGCTAACCCACCGCCACCTCCGCCCCGTTGCCACCTAGCAGCCACCATGGCCGAGGGGGTCTGCTTCGTTCATGTGGCTCATCCCCTATTGGCAAGAAGAAAAGAAGCCCGGAGCCATACGATGCACGTTTGCGGATAGACCAGATCAACGAGGCCCGGGAAGGACCATACCTGGGACCACAATGCTTTGGACCTGTCATATGGTTCGCTACTTACCCCAAAGGTTTCCGGATTGACAAGACCATCAAGCCTTATGACGGCACTGCCAATCTAGCCACATGGTTGCAGGACTACGGTAACGCGGTGTATATCGCCGGGGTAGCCCCAACGTCGCCATCAAGTACCTCCCATTAATGTTGGCGAGCACAGCCCGTCAATGGATCGTTGACTTGCCGGAAATATCCATCTGCAATTGGTTGAACATGCAAGAAGCATTCACCAAGATCTTCGAGGGTACGGATAAGCGTCCCTGCACTGTTGGCGATCTACAGCGGTGCGTGCAAGAGAAAGACGAGACATCTCGCGCCAACCTCTCCCGCTGGATGGATATGAAGAATTCCTGCGCAGGAGTGCACGCTCATACCGCCATGGCCGCCTTCATTGATGGGTTGGAAAGGGGCACGTTGCTCCGACATAAGATAAAGTGCTTGCAGGACAATCACCAGCTAGACTTGAACCAGATGATTCAGTTGGCCAGTGAGTTCGCAGCTGCCGACGACGATGCTCGTGGCTCTCTGCCGGCAACGGCCTTTCCAACTCAAGCTTGGAGGAACAGCAGCACAAAGCGGAAAACTGCACCAGAAGAAAAGCAAAGTGCCGACATGGTCGGTATGACCTTCGCAGGACGAGGTGATGGCGGACAACGTGCCCGAGGATGGGGAGCTGGACGTGGGCAACAACGAGGAAGTGAAACTACCTCGGCAGCGCTCTGCGTTCCCCAAACCTATGAGGAGTACCGCGATATGTCGTGCCTCGTACACCTCGATGTCAACGGCAAGGCCACCCACACCAATAGCCACTGCAAGTTCGTCAACGACCTCAAGGAGGACCCGGAGTCCAGCTACAAGCTAAGTCAGAAGAACAGACCGCGAGGCAAGGGCAAGGGGAATAAGAAGGAGGAGGAGTCCAAGGATTCAAGTGACATGGACGATGACATTGACCCCAAGCACGCCGCCAAGAGCGACGGCAAAGGCAAGAACCCCTTCGAGAAGAAGGCGACAATTTTCCATACTTTCCTTGGCACCCCACCGTCCGACAACAGAAGACCTCCATGAGGATACTGATGGCTACTCTACCCCCAGTTCCCCAGTTCCTGCGCTGGTCAGAGATTCCAATTACTTGGGACATGAAGGATCACCCAGATCTCATCCCTACGGAGAACCAATACGCCATGGTAATTAACCCCCTGATTGACGGCAATGAGTTCACCAAGTGTATGGTGGATAGTGGAAGCAACATTAACATCATGTACCTAGATACACTGCAGAAGATGAACTTGATGGAGGAAAACCTAAGGCGGGCCAACACCATCTTCCACGGCGTAGTTCCTGGTAGGGAGGCTCGGTCCCTTGGGTGCATCACACTTCAAGTAGCCTTTGGCGATGTTAATAATTACCGCCAAGAGCGCATGACCTTCGAGGTGGTCCCCTTCAAGAGCGTGTACCACGTCATATTCGGCCGCGACATATTCCACACCTTCATGGCCAATCCATGCTTCGTCTACAACAAACTCAAGATACCCGGACCAAACGGTGTCATCACCATATCCCGAAGCTTTGCCAAAGCTAGGGACTGCGAGATTGGAGAAGCAGCCTATGCGGAAGCTTTCCTCTACAACGAAGAATTCAAGGAGATCCAGAGCAAGGTTGATGCCTCATAAATGCCCGTGTCGAAGAAACATATTTCTGACTCCGCCCCAGCATTCAAGGCCGCCATCGAGACCAAGCTGGTGGAACTTGTGGTAGGCGATGCCTCCAAAACCACCGCCATGGGGACGAACCTGGATCCCAAATAGGAAAGCGCGCTCGTCGAGTTCCTCCGTGAAAATAGGGACATCTTTTCCTGGCAACCTGCCAACATGAAAGGGGTAGCTAGGGAACTTGCCGAGCGCAGCTTGAACATTGATCCAAAATGCAAACCAGTGAAGCAGCCTCTACGACGCTTTGGAGATGAGAAGAGATGCTCCATAGGCAAAGAGATAGCTAGGTTACTTAAGGCTAGTTTTATCCGAGAAGTCCTTCACACCCAGTGGGTGGCCAATCCTGTACTTGTCCCCAAAAAGGGAACCAAAGAATTAAGAATATGCGTTGATTACACCGGCTTGAACAAAGCATGTCCCAAAGATCCGTTTGCTTTGCCTCGCATTGACCAAGTCATTGACTCGACGGCTGGCTCGGAACTTTTGTGTTTTCTCGATGCATACTCAGGATACCACCAGATCAATATGAGGAAGTCGGACAAATTGGCCACTTCGTTCACTACCCCCTACGACATGTTTTGCTATGTTATGATGCCCTTTGGGCTGAAAATGCAGGTGCTACGTACCAGCGGACAATGCAACGTTGCCTACAAGGTAAAATTGGTCGGAACGTTCACGCTTATGTGGACGATATAGCGGTGATGTCTAACAAATCAAATGAGTTAATCTCCGACTTAAAAGAAACCTTTGATAATCTCCGGAAATACAACATGATGCTTAACCCTGAGAAGTGCGTATTCGGGGTTCCAGCCGGCAAATTGTTGGGCTTCATCGTTTCCCAGCGTGGAATCGAGGTCAACCCGGAGAAAATCAAGGCCATCTTAAACATAAACCGTCCGACATGCCTAAAGGACATACAACGACTAACATGTTATATTGCAGTAGTTAGTCGGTTCGTCAGCCGACATGGGGAGAAGGCTCTGCCACTGTACAAGTTGCTAAAGAAGGCGGACAAATTCACATGGACGGATGAAGCAGATGCAGCATTGAAGCAGCTCAAGGAGATTCTTTCCTCACCGCCTATCCTTGCAGCACCCGAGCCTGGAGAACACATGTTAATTTACATGGCGGCCACCAACCGGGTAATCAGCATCGTCGTCGTGGTAGAGCGGGAGGAACCAGGCTATGAGCACGGATTTCAGCGACCAATTTACTATGTAAGCGAGGTCTTGACGGAGTCCAAGAAGCGTTACCCGCACTACCAAAAGATAGCTTATGGAGTATTCCTTGCTTCTCAGAAGCCGAGGCACAATTTCCAAGAGCACCCCATCACAGTGGTGAGCAATACTCCACTGTCCGACATCATCAACAACAGCGACGCTACAGGAAGGGACGCGAAGTGGGGCATTGAACTTGTCGCCTTCTAGATCACCTACAAGCGACGTGACGCTATCAAATCACAAGCCTTAGCGGATTTTATTGCAGATTGGACGGAGATGCCAGATGCTACCCCATGTCCGGAACCAGAATATTGGGTGATGCACTTTGATGGATCAAAGCTGCTCAACGGCTCGGGGGCTGGTGTACTTCTACAGTCACCAACTGGCGACAAGCTACACTACATTCTGTAGATCCACTTCGAGGCTACGAATAACATGGCAGAGTATGAAGCACTCATTCACGGATTACGCGTAGCCAAGGATATTGGCATCAAGCGCATAGTTTGCTGTGGAGATTCTAACTTGGTTTCCCAGCAGGTGGCTGGCACCTGGAATGCGCGGAACCCTATGATGGCGGCATATAGTGACTAAGTGGACGAGATAGCCAAGAGCTTCTTGGGCTACGAGGTCAAGTATGTACCTAGGGAGCAAAACGAGGCGGCTGATCTACTGTCTAAGCTTGGATCAGGTCACAAACAAATTCCGCCTGGAGTTTTCCTGGAGAATCTATGGACATCATCCGTGAAGGGAGTAGACATCGACAACCCGGACAGAGTAGACTCTTTCGTCCACATGGTGGCAAAGGTCCCTTCGGCTTGCACAAAACCGTTCATGGAGTATCTCAAACACAGAACTTTGCCCAACGACGAGGTCGAAAGACGACAAATAGTATGGCGAGCAAAGGGCTATACCATAATCAATGGACAGCTCTACAAAAGAAGCACTACTGGTGTATACCTTAAGTGTGTTTCCCAGCAAGAAGGTATTGAAATCCTCCGTGAAATCCATCTCGGAGATTGTGGGCATCACGCCGCTCCCCGATCATTGGTTGCTAAAGCTTTCTGGCATGGATTCTATTGGCTGACCATGAAGGCGGACACCGACAAGCTAGTTGAGACATGCATGGGATGCCAGTATTATGCCCGACAACCAGATGTTCCTGCTAAAGAATTGCGAACAATACCAATAACTTTGCCGTTTGCAGTCTTGGGGCTAGACATGGTGGGTCCGTTACAAACGGCACCATGTGGGTTTACACATCTGCTAGTAGCAGTTGACAAATTCACTAAATGGATAGAAACTAAACCCATTAGAAAGCTCGATGGGGCAACTTCCCTTAGGTCTGTCCGGGATCTAGTGGTGAGATTTGGTCTCCCACATAGCATAATCACTGACAACGGTAGCAACGTGTCACTCGGAGAAGTGGAGGCTTATTGTTGGGACAAAGGCATCCGACTTGACCTTGCATCTGTGGCACACCCACAATCCAATGATCAGGTTGAGCGAGCCAACGGATTAATTCTGTAGGGAATCAAGCCACGTCTTGAAGCACCGCTACATAGAGCAGCTGGAGCCTGGGCGGAAGAATTGCCATCTATGCTGTGGAGTTTACGAACAACACCCAACATATCCACCTGCTACACCCCTTACTTCATGGTATATGGAGCAGAAGACATCCTGCCTTCCGACATCCTTCACGATGCACCAAGAGTTGCCGCCTACGACGAGGATGACGATGAAGAATCCAGATGCCTAGCTGTGGACCTTCTTGAGGAGGAGCACGTTTTGGCATGCCAAAGATCTGCCATCTACCAGCAGAAGCTACACAGCTATCATAGTCGCTGCGTACGACATCACTCATTTAAAGAGGGGGATCTGGTGCTCCGACTTAAGCAGAAGAAGTCACACAAATTATCCCCGCCATGGGAAGGACCGTTCATCATAAGCAAGGCACTGCTCAATGGGTCTTACTACCTTGTTGACAATCATGAATTGAAGGATGGACCCAACGAGGATCATAAGCATAAGCAACGTGACCCAGATGATGACTACCCGGAGCTTGATCGGCCATGGAACATAGCACAACTACGTCCTTTCTACACTTAGCATTTTTTATCTATTGTGTACCTCTTATATGATCAATGAATAAATCTCTCTGGTTCACTCATATTTCTGAGTCTTTTACCTCCTTTAGTGTTCATTTTTGGATCGTATAAAACCTTTATGCACAAGCTTTGCAATTGCACTTGTCAAAATTCTGCCTACGGGCATTAGCTTAAGTTTTCTGTTCTACACGTTCTTTGTCGTTTTTATGTGGATTATGGAGTAGTGACTTTTGGCACTTATTGTCGGCGATTTTTTCTTAGGTTATTGTCAGCGATTTTTTCCTTAGGTCACCTGAGCGCATGGTTCCGACAACGAGTCTTCTGACTCACGAAAAGTCAAGCATAAAAACCAAAGTAATGGATAAGCCAGCACTTGCTTAAAAAATATATACATGCTGGAACCAGTTCTTGAGTAGCAGGAAATAACAACCATTGTTTTCCGCCTTAAGTTCACAAGTAGTTTTTTCTGCATACACATTACAGAGGAAACACATATTACATAATTGTTTTTTATTCCTCTGGCGCAGGCGACTTGGACGGAGCATTGTCAGCAGCAGGAGAGTCACCTTCCTCGAAGTCGGCAGTATTGAGTGACTCGGAGGAGCTTTTGTTACCGTAAATGGTTTTCATAGGCACAAAGACGTTGGGGTCGACCAACTCGGCAACTCTGGTGTCAAATCCCGCGAGCAACACCAAGATAGCATCGTGATCTATCTTTTGGTCTCCGTCGTCTATGTTGGGGATACCAGAGGTCACCGCGTCGATGTCGGCACCTTCCTAGTGTGCCTTGACCATTGACAGCGCCATCCTTGCGCCGGACCGTGCACACGAAGCTTTCCAGCTTGAGCTACGCTCGGGGGCTCGGCGTAGGATCTCGGAGAACTTCGCCACAGAGTCCGATGCCTTGATATTAATCTGGTTGGGCTTGGCTATCTCCTTGGCCTGCTTAATGGCGGTGTTGATAAAGTTGCCGGCAAGGACCATGCATTCCTTTGGCGGAGGAGGCGACCGGATTAAACCCATAGGAGCTCCAAATTTCCGACAAAGGAGCACATGAATTCAATAACTCAAAACGTTCAGAGTATGTAGCTTACAGAAATCTAAGACAGAGAATCACTTACTGAAGATGCTTATCTCAGCTTGCTGGAGAGTCTCCGCCATGGAGTCCCGTTCTTGTCAGAGGATCTTGTACGCTTCATGATGGTGTTGATTTTTCTCATCAGCAGCTTTCTTCTGCTATTTCAAGATTGCGATTTCCTCCTTCAAGCGGTTCATCTCTTCACTGGCGGAGTCTTGCATGGCTTTCATTGAAACCTCGTGCATCTTTAGCATGTCCTTCCTCTCCTGCTTAAGGATCTTGTTTTCGCTATCCAGTTGTTGAATATGCTTGGATTGCTCAACAATATCCTTAGCCTTGGCAATGGCTTCTGCAAGTCGGATAAAGAACAGTACATAGTGAGTACTCGGAGAATGTTGGCACCAGACCAAGTCAGAATACGAAAAAGAAAGGAAAAACAGACACTTGCTCTTGATGATCTGTTCCTTCAGAGTGGGTTCTTTGGCAAAGGGGATCCCTGTAACCTTTATTTTCTCCGCCTCCAGGGAGGCAGTAGTCTTATTGGAGGCTCCACCCTCCGTCTTCTTTTTCTTGCCTCCGTAGGCAGCGTGAGAGGTGGAGCTCTTTCGCTTTCGCGCCAACAGGGCATCATCATCGGACACGACGGTGAGTTCCTTCATCTTTGGATCATAGATTTGGGGAGCCATGCTATCCTCATCTATGTCGCTGAGCTATTAAGTGAAGAACCACCATGTTAGATGAGATGGTAATGGCTAGACGGAAGAACAGGAGTATATGTCGTACACGGAAAATAAACAGGTACCTTTGGGCACTTGCTCTCTACGAACATGTCGTAGGTGATGGTGAAGCCACGCTTCCTATCCTTCACCTTGACAATATCCTTGAGGCGGAGCTTGACGGAGTCGCTCGAGATGTTGTCCTCGGAGATGCGGAGGCTATCCCTCCTCTCGTTGGTATACTCGTGCATCAACTTCAAGCGGTGCTGCAGAGGCTGGATCCGCCTGACGAACCAGCACATGGCTAGATCCAATCCGGTCTGACCCGTATCTAAGAACCACTCTATCCGCCTTATAGCGCGGGAAGCATCAACGTCAGAGGGAACGGAGGCCTGGGATCTCCATGTCGAGGCTCCAGCGGCAGCTCCATCGACGAAGTCCAAGTACTTTACTTCTCGGCTGGCCAGAGGGATATCTGGGCCGTAGAAGTACATCCGTTGCCAGTTCTTGCAGGACTCATGGACAACAATGTCAGGGAAGCACCAGCTAGGCTGGATCTTAAAACTAATAGTGCCACAATTCCTGAGCTCGTCCTTGCCGGCTCCGACTTCGCGCTTGACTGTGAAGAAATAGATGAAGAGATCTAGCCTAGGCCTAACCCTAAATAACCCTCGCAAAGCGCCGCATAGTTGCTAAGCGCTAAGATGCTATTAGGGGAGAGGTTCTGAGGCTGTACTCGGTAATGGTTGAGGACAGGAAGGAAACAGTTGGAGATGGGCAGGGAGACGTCGTGTACCAGTTGGGATTTGAGGTACACCTTCTCTCTGGCTTGGGGAGAAGGAGTGACCTCGCCGACCGGTGCCGCCCGCCAAACGAGCCCCTCCGTCGCGGGGAGATAGCCCTCATTGATCAGTTCTTTGATATCACGGTCCGTAATATCCAAACTACACCAATCGCCCTTGTGGGAGTCATACTCCTCCTCCAGCAGCTCCAGCGCCACTGGGTTATGGTCGCCGCCGGTGGTTTCGACCACCGCGGATTTGGGAATAACCAATCCCTCTGGTGGCACGATAACGACACTCGCCGGCTTCGCCCCGGCATCGCCTGACGCCACCATGAAGGGGGTGGAGCTTCTGCTGGTCATTGGGAGTTTTTCTGTGGTGACTGGGAGAGATTAAGGAGCTAGGGTTTTTCACACAGGTGCGCGGAGAGCTCGAGGAGGCGCTCGATGGAGGAAGAAGATGAAGCAGATGAGAATGAGGTGAAAAAGTAAAATTTCCACTGCTGTTACTATTTATGACCTCCGCCTCAAGATTTGTGCAGCATGGTCGAACGGTTGCCGCGTAGGCGACGTGTGCGGGGATATGCGTGGAAATTTCGCCACGTTTCCAACCGTCGCCGCCAACGGTTCGTATCGCTCACGCAGGAAAAACGGACATGATTGCGTTATCTGCATGTGTGAGTTACGAGGCGTTGCTGACCTATGTCTACATCGTCCTGTCACTGGCAGGTGAACCATCACATCTGAATATTCCGGCATGGACGGATCCAATCCGGCTACGGAAGAGTAAGATAGAAGATTCAGCAATTTTCTGACTTACATATTGAAGACGGAGAAAAACCTTGCAGGGTTCTTGGGAGAGGACTACAACATGTTGCTTGACGATTTGCCGACATCCATCTAGACGGAGCATTCAACGTGAAGAGGCAAGACGGCGCAAGATCTCGGAGTTCTCCGGGGGCTACTGTTGGGGATATGCTATATGGGTATCCTCATAGCATGTCCTCTATCTGGATAACCCGTATGGCCCACAGTTGGTAGCATGGTCCTTGGCCTGCTGGGCGGACCAGCTAGATGAATCCATAAGGGAGGCCCATGCCGGATAAAGGAAGGCTACGGAGGATTCACCAACGTATTCGGAGTCTTGGAGTGCAAGAAACGCTAGACTAGTTATAGACAGTGTAGGACTCTATAACCTGTCCGGCAAGGACTTTTCCCTGTAACCCTAGGACCTGGCGACTATATAAGTCGGGCCTATGGGAGCCTTTAGGGCATACAACTTCACATAACCTCGCATACCGAATCGATCCCTGTAACTCGGCGTATTTCCATTATAGTGATTTAAAGCAGGAGTAGGATTCTGCCACCATCGTGGGATCTGAACCTAGGTAAGCTGTGTTACCTCGTACCCGTCAACCGTTCGCCTTCCCCCACGCCTCTAAACACGCACTGTGAGGACCCCTCCATGGCATACTCGTTGGCAATACCACGACACTAAAGTCTCCTACAGTCAGGATGGCTCTGATACCAAATCCGTGGCACCCCGGATTTGCAGTCCAGGAGTCCCCGTTATGCATACAATTCACGTTACCATGATAAGTGAGCCGTGAGCATAACCGACTAGTATCATTACAACATCAATACATTAATGATTAAAAAACATACAAGGTTTCCATTATGGCGATTACAACATCAAATAGTGGAAGTCTTCATCGTAGCTCCCATGTCATGCCTTAACCTACAAGCGACTGACTGGGAGATGGCCTATCTTGCATAGACGTCCTAATCCTCTTCATTCCTCGATATTCTAAAAAACTAGCCAAGTAAATAGCCAGGGACAATATCGGTTACTACTTTGAATGTACTCGCAAACCACCTTAATATAAATGATAATAACAAGTGGATATGCAATATGCCTGTGGTAATGGAGGGCTCCAAGAATGGTTCTTTTCTGAAATAGTTTCTCTTGTAGATATAACATCTACAAGGTTTTGTTGGAAACTATTGTAAATCATTTTGGAAACCTTTTTGAAAAGTTTTGGAAAACAATAGGAATGGGTCACCTTATCGTATCGCCACGGTATTCAACTGACGAGGTTATCTTCCTTCTTCTCTGGTTTCCCTCGGATCACCAGGTTTTAGAAAACACTCATGTTCGAAAACTGTTTTTGAAAACAAATCCAGCACCGCTCTACAACAACCTTCCCAACCGTCCATAACAGAGGACTCGACTATACAAATAGATTTACACTCTGCCGAGGTTGTACACTTTACCCACAAGATTTGATACATCCGCGGGGATCACCCCAGGTCGTCATACTAAAGAATACGAGCGTCGGATAGTCAAACTCAACCTTTGAAAAGTTAAATCCGACACGGGTCCTACCTTATGAGTTGTTCCCCTCAACACCAGGATGTCGGGATCCATAGACCAACCGGACTGCAACCCAGCTCCTGCAGTGCCAGCACTTTCAATGAGGGGCTCATAGTATTGCCCGGCCACTCACATGGGTGATCCTGCTTCCTCCAAGTGACTGCCTTATAGTTGAACCTTTTCATAAAGAAATCCCGGAATTAGAGGGATATGATCCTTATACGTAGTCATGCGGATAATCATATCGAGGTGAAATAACTTTGGGTTAAGACCCATCCCACTTAAGTGTATTGTGGTTTTACGGGTTAATTGTTCTAGCAAAACAGCAAAGAACTAGGTGCCTATTTGTAAACCTTTTTCCTCCTTCCTTTGTCACACCCTTTTTGTAAAACAAAACCTTTCCCTTTTTCAATACTGTCTTGGTAGGTCGAACCTGACCAAGGTTTTTCTCATAAAACATTTTATAAACAGTTTCCCGGGGTCTTCCCATCCTATAATTTTACTTCGGCTAAAACGGAGTCTCCAAGGGGTTTTGGTGTTAAACACCATCTATCAGGCTAAGGGAAAGTAGGTTTCAAGAAGGGGGTTATACTTGGTAGTACAAATGGCGTAATGGTTTGAAGGAGCCAAACATTCCCCATATAAAACAGAGTATAATAAAGCCATGCAATTTTCGTAAACCAATATTTAAAGCATGCACAAATATAAAAGTAGGACAAGGGCTTATGAGCAAGAAGGTTGCTTGCGTGTTGTGGTGACCCAGCATACCACTGCATGTTGTAGTATACTATAGTCGTGGACATAACACTCACGGAGTACCATTCCGCAAATATTACATCCTCAGAGTGGTACAAAAGAAACAAAGCGGGTCCACAATATACATTATCATTATTACAACCAGAAATTACATGACGACTTTGAGATCCTCCTAGGTCCATAGAGGTATCGCAATGACTCAGGGCTAAGCTATAATAATTCGGAGAACAAGATAAAGAAGCAAACTAAAATTTTAGGATTTATACAAGATTTAATATAGATAGAGAATAGAGATCTATGGTACTGGACTATATCACTATATATGATACATCTACACTTCAGATACGTCGGTCTCCATTCTATAGATGTTTTTGTAATTATTCCATTCGACGCTTCCGGATACTTCTGGTTCTTCATAGCAGAATTCTTCTTGGTCTTCAATTGGATATAGTATTTCCTCTTCCTGACTGTTATTGTCTTCAGAATCTAGCAAGGGTTAAGAACATACATTGAGTACGATCGTAATCAGCAAGTTCACTAAAAAGGAGTGTTTGATGCACTATATCTACAACCACAGACCATAAGTCATAGGAAATGCAGATTTTCATAAACATTTCTTCAAAGGTTGCTTTTATTCTGAAAAGCTATGTCCGTCAGCCTTCACAGGTTTACCACAACTTTCATGGAGTTCCTTTCCTGCACCGTTCGTAGCTCCTTCCCGGAACAAGGAGTAAGAAGTTACAGTTCTTACACTCTATAGAGGTGCGTCACTTTACCCATGAGAGATCAAATACTTGATGCACAACCGGGCGAATCTTTCCCGTCCACACTTCCTATGGTGTGGGGCCCAGTAGATGATCCAAGCCAATCATTGTTCTTCTCCGCGACTCTGTATACACCGCAATTGTTGTATGCCCAAACTCAAGGTAGAACTTTCCCCGTATAAAACGGCTATACCTTAGTTGGATACACACAACAACCATTAACACTAGTAATCTGTCTTTTGTAAGCCCAGATCCACGGTAGACCTTTCCCCGTATAAAACGGCTATACCCACGATCTGCAACTCACAAATGCCTAGAACAGTGTCCAATGCATGCGAAAGGGAACCGATCCAGCTGACTTCTCCGTCCCATTCCAAATCTCATGATTAACGCGTAATATATGGTGCGAGAATCACTAGTGACATTGGTTGTTAAGTCCTAGATGATACATTCCTGTGCAGTGGTATTCCAATTGCCAGATTTAATAGATTAGCTGATCACCCTGGATCAGTAACCAATAGTTCACTTTAATTATGAAAATATGGTTTTTGACGTTTTTGAAATGCAGGTCATGACAACACTGGATTTGCAAAATACTTTACAGAAAATAATCAAAGGACACGAGCAAGTGTAAACTTGCCTTAATATAGCAAAATATTGTAGTCGAATGTCTCGACTTGACCCTGGACCTCGGTTTCTACAAAAATATCATCATTGCCCGGTAAGGACAATGTTTAAAGAAGCAATATGTTTTTATGCATAAGTAATGAGATGCAACTGCCAAATCCCAAGTAATTCTTCAATCATTACCAGTGAGATATATTTATGATTTATATAAGTTTTTCTTTAATTTAAGTTTACTTTATAAGACGGGTAAACATATAAATATGAATAGTAAAGTACAATCATAATATAATTCTATGGTTCCATGATATTATGTAATTATTACAAAATTCATGTTTTAAGCTGTCATGGCTTTAAATAAATGGTATAATGTTTCTTTTGAAGTGGCAAAAAGAATAACATTTGAAGAAAATATTATTTAGGTTAAGTTATTCAACTCTAAAGATTAATAGGATTGAAGCTATGGTTTTGTAATAAGGTTTAACTGATTGGAGTTATTATATATCTAGATTAAGATATCTTAGACCAAAGTAAACTATAAAAATGTAACTGGACTTGCGATATAGCATTTATAGAATTATCAATTATTAGGGTTTTTCCTAAAAATAAAATCTTATAATTAGGAAACTTTGCTTTAAAGATGTAAATTTAGCATGTGTGATATTTATAGATCACACTTTGAGATTTTTCTTTATAAAAATAAAAATAGATGAACTTTATTATAATTTATTTAGTGAATTTCAAGTTGGATAAATATGATTATTTATGATTTGTTAATGATTTGCAAAGGATAACTTTGTAAATGCTTGACTTATAGTTAGTTAAGGATTTTGAAAGAATATTATAAAGTTAATTCTTTACACCTAGGTTTTATATTAAATTATAATTATGGTTTAGACTAGTTAGATTCAAAAGATTATGTTTTGAATAAGATCATTTCTTACTTAGGAAATAATATAAAACAATTAACAAAACAATTATCTTATTTTACTAACTTAGATAATTTAAGTTATATGATATAAGAATTTAAAATGTTTTTATAATAATATACTTAGTACCTCTCTAGTAAATATACTTGCTTAACTTCTTAAAAATGAATTTTATTTATTTTTTAAACATTATCTTTATTATTATTATTTTATGCAATTTCTTAATTATTTAATATCTTTAAATATTTTTTTTAAATTTTATTAGTAAAACTTTAAGTTAATATTTTTATGAGAGAAGAGATTTCTTTTTATTCATAATTTGTTTTTATTTATTTTTAGGAATTTTTCTGAATTTATTAATTTTCATTTAGATATTTTAAGGGTGTTAATATTTATTTGCATTTTATTAAACTTAAATAAATATGATTATATTTTTCTTAAGTGAATATTATTTTAATAAACACTTGGATGTATTAAATATATTTTTTAATTTTTTTTACATTTTTTTCTAGAGCATAAAAAGGGTAGAGGTTATTTTAGTAATTCCATTTTTTTGTTCTTATATAATTTGGGCCAATTTCTTGGGCCCATTTAGCCCAATACCCAGCCCAAACCACATGGTTGTACTAGGCCACAGAGCCCAACTAACCAAGTCGGTCTACTCGATCCATTTGGCCCCTTCCCTTCTCCCACGCTGGCTCGTTCCTCACCCTCTCCCTCTCTGGCGGCGTGGTGTCGCCGCCGTCGCCACGCAACCATGGCCGGCCCCGGCCTCCTTGGCCGCCGCCATAGGTCACCCTCGACGCTTCCCCCTCTGCTACACCTTTCCATCCAATTCGATCCGTGATAGGAACCCTCTTTCGCTCGTCCTCGCTACACTCCCGTGGCTAGGGTTTCGACCTTCATCTTTGGTGTGCTCCGTATGGTGACGGTGGCGGAGTGGTGGTGTCCTGGTGATGCGGAGAGGGTCTGGTGGTGGTGTGCTCGTGGTCGCTGGCCACAGTTGCTTGCGGTGACGAGCTGGTGGTGCTGATTGTCATAGGTTGCTGCTCGGCGCAGCTCGGCGCGGGGTTAGCACTTGGTGCTCTCGAGCTTAAGCGAGGACCACCAGTAAGTTTCTCTTCCCCCTTTATTTCTCTCTTTTCTTTGCTCTTCCACATTGCTCTGTACAATCCCTAACTAGGGTTTCCCCTCTGTAATCCTATTAATGGCTCTCTAGGATTCGCCCAACAATGTTGTTGAGCATGTCTTTATCAACAAGATTTATGTCTAATGCCTTCTGAAACCCCATTAGTCGGATGCTATGATGTTAATTTAATTAGAGTTCATATTATACTCAAGCAAAAGATGGCCTTTCTTCTAAATTGATTACAGTCGAAATGCTTGGATTCCACAGTGTGTTTAAATTCAACTCAGTGAGCTCTTTGCGTATCTAGATGGATTGATACTTGGGTATAAAGTACTGAAGCTTTGCTTTAGTAAGTAGTTCCTGGAATCTACTATATATGTATGTTGGCTTAAATAACTATCTCTTAAGAGTGACTTCAGATTTGTATCTAGATATGATTCCTAGAAGCATTTCTAGGAAAAAATGACTTGTTTTCTTGTGTGAATTTTGGTATAAGTGATACCTCCTGTAGGGTATAGTTGATTGATTACTGCTTCTGTGATGTTGGAATTGTAAATTTACTTGCAGGTGTTCCCTTGACCTATAAATCTGATACTGGTTATATTTAGTTAAATAGCAGGTTCTGTTATCTAACCATGTGTCACTGTGGTGCATTCAATTGGAATTTGCAGAGTGGTATATGTAATATCATGAGTTACTTGTGTCCTAAATACTGTCCCTATGATAGTGGAATTATATATGTCTCCTAGATGTGTTGACTAGGAGAATTATGTACTTAATGGAGCTGAGGCTCAAAAATGAAGTAGCAAACAAAAATATGATTCCTAGTGTAATACTAGGAAAATGATTAATATTTTCTAGCTGAAATTTGTGAGTGGTTATTTAGTTAATGTGAATGGTGGCTTCTGCTAATATGGTTCTACTATTGTGATACCTCCTTGGAGTGTACACAATAGTCTGATCATCTCTAGCATGATCAGATGTCATAGATTTGGCTAAATTTGATGAGATTCATAGGATAAGCATTGGAAAGAAAAATATTTATGTCTCTTCCCATGATATCTAAATTGAGGCTTTAAGTTTGTAAGATTAAGCATGGAAGAAAGATGCTTTGTTTAGGAGCTTAAGAAAGAAATGATCTTCCTGTCATTTGTATAGTGAAGAAATTTATGGATCTGATTCCTAGAAAATTTACTAGGAAAATGATTATGTGGTGATGATTTACTGTACTATGTAGATTCAATAGTTGAATGCCACTATGATGCCTCCTTTAAGATGAAACATAGTGATTTTCCACTAATGGATCTGCTAGACTTGCCAAGTAGGTGTGGAAAAATGATATCCTCTAATCTGGATGATCTAGATGTACCACCCTACTATTTGGCCTTGGTCCATGATGCACAAGGCTGAGGCCAAACTCTTAGAGAGATAAGAACAAATAATTTGTTGGTTTTAACAGCTCTAGGATGAACTAGTGTAGCATTTCTACACTATACTGAGAGCTCTCTCCTTCTTCCCCACTGATGCTTGTTTTAATTTGACAAGAACAGATACTAGAATGGTTCTAGTAGCTAACGTGATTCTTGAAGTGGAGATAGACGACTTGGTTGTGGATGTTGTGGTGATTCTGTTCTGTTGCTAGATCTAGTGTCTGTCCTGCTCCTCCTTGCACTCCTGACTTCTCCCTCTTGCTGCTCACTTGGTCTACTCCTTATGCTCATTGCCTCCTCCTGGTGTCCTTGGATGGCTTCCTGGAGCAACCAGGGTTCTAGTGATGTGGTGGTAGTACACTATGGGATGTTGGTGCTAAACTATAAACTCAGGAAGTGTAGAAATTGCCTGGATGGTTGATCTGTGTTGGTTGTATTGGCTATTTATTTCTATGGTGAAGAAAGTTCAGCATAGCACTCCCTCTGCTATGCCTGTGTACTTATCTCTCTCTCATAGTGCCTCCTGTGTTAACAGCACATAGGTATGCATGTGTGTGTGAGCTGTGTGGTTGCTTGCTGTGATGTTATGGATCAGATCAAGTTAAAATATCTTGATATTTGCTGATGGTTTTACTATTTGACTTTTACCTTTTACTAAATTGGTGAAACTTACCCCTCTGCTTGTGAGGTTATACTGAGGCAAATAATATACTGATAAGATCAGATATTCCTTTGGTGAAACTTTCCCCCATTTTAATATGCTCAATGATGTGACAAAACAATGCATCTCACTGTTACTACTAAGAGTACTAATACTAACCCTTAATTCCTTTATACTATATTTTGTTTACTTTATGCTTTTACAGGAACAAGATCAGGAAATGAGAAGATGTGAAGATGAAGATTAGTTTTAGGATTTTCCTTTTATCCAATTTTGTAATTTCCTTTTCTGTCAAGAATTAATGTAAATACATTGTAATACATTAATTTATCTTATTATTGTAACCATTCTTATTATTCCTTTATTGTAAAAGAATAGTGTAATATATATTCATTTAATAAATAATTCTTCTATTTATTTTACTATTGTAATTTATTTTCCATTTTCTTTATTCATTTAATTATTTTATTATAATCTTTTTTGTATTTTTTATTGTAAAAGAACAATATAATATTGGTCTTAAATATTCTTTATACTTTTATTGATAGCACTTGTATTTGTCTTATTGTAAATAATTATTTATAATTCAAATTTCTCCCCTCATAATTCAATAAAACGATAGAGGTCATGTCAAAATTCATCTCACTCCCCTTCTGATGACACTAAACCTAATTCATCGGAGTGAGAATTCTGATCACTCTAGTCTTTTAATTTGGCGAAAATTTTACCCGGATTTTCAGATGCATGCATGCAGATGCACATAATCCTAAATCTACCCTTCGTTTAGTCCTAAATGCTTGGATATTACAAACTTCCTCCCTTAAATTAAACTTTGTCTCGAAGTTTGTGGTTTCTTGTTCAAGAAGGTTTCCGATAGTCCCGTCCTGAGTTTTCTTCTTTCCTCCTAGTTTCTTGTCTCTCCAAAGTAATGTTTTTAATAAACTCAGCACTCCTTGAGTTTACTCTCAACCTTGATTCGGTTATTGTTAATGCCTAATGCTAATTTATACTTCCTCCCGAAGCTTCATGAGATTACTTTTAACCCCGAAAAACTTTATTGTCGAAGGACTACTAATATTAAACATACCTGTCATAGCCTCGTCAACATGGTTGCATGCAAAGTTTCCACCCCTTGATGGTGGTTGTACTCCTCGAGTAACCATCTTGTTGGGACATTCAGATCTCCTATGTCCTTCTAGACCACACCTATAGCACACCTTTTCGGTCTTCCAACAATCCCTCCTTATATGACCTAATGCTCCACACTTACCGCATATGATTTGTTTCATTCCTTTTGGTGCCTCATACTTTGATGTACCACTTGTGGATATGAATCTAGGTATGAAACTTAAGTTTGATGTTGACTTAGTAAATTGAAACTTCTATGGTTCCCTTTTAGCTCTCTTCTTGGCTAATTTCTTCCTCTCTTCCAATAACATCTTGTAATCATCCTCGAAAGTAATTGCTACATCAACCAGCTCTTGGAAAAGTCTTATTGAAGCCCTTCGTATTTTCATCTTCATATAAGGGTTTAGTCCTTCCAAGATCCTTTTCTTGCGCTTCTCCTCCGTATTTACCTCATCAACTGCATAACGAGATAATTGACTAAACTTACTAATATATTTCATCACGGTTTCATCGTTTTGCCGTAAGTCCAGGAGTTCTCTCCTTTTAAATTCCATAATGCTCTATGGAACATGATACTCGTGAAACTTCTGCTTGAATTCTTCCCAAGTGAATATCTCTTCTGGTGTGTGCATAGCTAATTGATTCTCCCATCAATTTGCGGCAGATCCAGATAGAAGAAATGTTGCATATCATAACTTCTCCTTATCATTGCATCCTACTGTTTTAAGTTTCCTTTCTGTATCCATCAGCCAATCCTCTACATCCATAGGTTCTGATGCAGATGTAAAAGGAATTGGTTTGGCGTTTTGGAAATCAGAAAGACTTACTTGGATACCTTTGTTTTCCTCTCCGGGTCCTATTCGTTTGAGTATTTCCTGCATGAACTTATTCTGGTACTCTTTCATCATTTGCATGTATTACATGAAATTCTCCTTTGTCAACGGACGAGTTAATGGTCCAGTTGCAATTACATCCATATAGCTTTCCCTCGACTTAGCTTCTTGTTCCACACGCTGTCCTACAAACCCATCTTCTACTCCCGTATCCATACCCCCTCTAGTCCTGTTACATAAAGCGATTACTCATACTTACATCATGCATATGTTTTCTGAGATCAAATCTATGCACAGTGCTAGTCACACAAGGAAATCAAGAACCAATCCAAATAACAACCAAATCTATACCATGTATTATACATGGTTTCTATAAGCGATTACAAACAATCCTCACAACTATGGTTTGACTCTCACTTGGTACATTACTTGTATATTACAAAGACTTGCTTGCTCATATGAGCATGCTCTTACTTCTTAAGTCATGCTTCTCAAACACTACGATGCACATTACTAGTTGTGTACATCATTTAAGCCCTTTACTTCTATGGATTGTCTCTTCTTACATTTCTCTCTCTTTCTAGTATTTCCTGGAATTCCGTCCATGATGACGTGAAGTCCAACAACTACCTTCTGTAGTATATAGACATCCAGCGGGTGTGCACTCTTGATTACAAGTACATAGATTGAGATTAACCATTGAAAAATGGCTAGAAAATGCGTGATCTTCTGTGGAATTCTCATGTCCACCTTCAAATGCATTTTCAAAGTAAGAAGTATTCTTTGCTTTTTCCTTGACTTAGTTATACATATAGATGTAATAACCATCAGTGCCTTCTTCTAGGTCAATAGGTTTGGTACTACCCCCATATGGATCATAGGTTCCATGCTAACCTAACTGGTTTCTACTCCTTTACTGGGATCACAGGGTATAGGATTCTCCCTGGTTCTAGTGTAAGATTCTACTCCCCATCGTAATTCCAAACTGGAATACTTAAATTGGATGTATCATAAGTTTTCTGTATTACTCTATACTTGTCCAAGGTCTACATGTTTCTAAGGCCCATTCTAATAATAAGCATAGGTTTCAGACTATGGTCCCTCAACTTATTCTCTTTATACACCACTTTTGAGAAGACTGTTCTAAAATGCCTAGCTTCTCTATATAACTCCCTTTTGCATTCTATTTCTTTTAGTAAGATCAACCTAATCCTCAAGGTTGTGTCCAACTCCTGGACTAGAACCTTAATATGTGTCATGGTAGGTTTTGAGTAATGACCTATTATGACCTATGCATTCGGCATCTCAAGTAAATTCAGTCTGCATAAGTGCAGTATGATCCAACTTAAGTTTCGAATTGATAGAATCTCAAGGTATAGTAGTAAGATTACTACCCACCAATTTCCTTGGGTTCTTGTTTTAAAAGCCTACTCATTGCTTCTAGAACTGCAATTTGGTACGCCGCCGCCCTACATCTCGTCTTCCCTGATGACATTACTTCTCTTATCCCCAACTCTTTTGGTAATATAAGCACTATACAATATTAGACTAACACTTTCCCGTGTTGGAAACTATAAACCTTGACGAAAAGTGAAGATTTGCAATTCCATATTCCATAAAAGTTGTATCAAAAATTCTGTTTCATCCTCTACATAGTCCTATATATCACTTGAACATCACTTGGACATTTCGGTTTGGGTACTAGATTATAATTCTCCTACTAGATTATAACTTATTATTATTACCCAAATTGCATCATAATAAAGAATTATCGCACTAGAAACATGACAATGTAATTCTCAAGTGAATACTCATCATTTTTCTAGAGAAATCTTTACCGTTGCTACATACTTCCTACAAGTTCTACCCATTTAATAGGTTTCCAACCTAAGGTCAAAGCTTTTGCTCTGATACCAGCTGCGGTGACCCAGCATACCACTGCATGTTGTAGTATACTATAGTCGTGGACATAACACTCATGGAGTACCATTCCGCAAATATTACATCCTCAGAGTGGTACAACAGAAACAAAGCGGGTCCACAATATACATTATCATTATTTTTTTGACCCTGTACTGTGAGGCAAAAGCCCCACAACAATTTATTACTCCAAGTATAACCAAAGTTATTTACAGAAATAAAACAAGAAATTAAAGAAAAAAACCTGAGTGGTAACTATATATAACTAGTGTAAGTAAAACTAATGCAGATTAGATATCCAAGCCAAAAGACTATCCCTGTACTTGTGTTTGATCCTATGTTGGAGAAGAGTGATGTCATGTATAAACTGAGATCTCCACTTAGCAAAAGATGGCCTCTCATTGTTGAAAATCTTCCCATTTCTGACCAACCAAATGTTCCAACGGGCATTTATTAGAACCTCCATAAAGAAAGGCTTCCCAAAATCCTTTTTGGCAACTGAAACAATCTGCTGCAAATCCATATAAGGCTGCCAAGTAATCTGTAAGTAGTTCCAGATTCTAGCACTGAAATTACATTCAAAGAAAAGATGAATTCTATCGTCATATGCTCTTAATGGACAAAGCTCACAGTGTGTATCATCTATAACATTCCAATGTCTTCTCTGAAGTAGATCTCTTGTATTTAACCTATCTCTGAGCAGCAGCCAGGCAAAAACTTTTGTTTTCATAATGCAGCAAGATTTCCAGATCCATGAAAAAACTTTTGGTGCCTGGATATGCTCATGTATATACTTATAAAGTTTCCCTGGAGAGTATGTTTCCCCCCATCTGTAGTTCCAAACATCATGTTGTAAAGACAAGGGATTATTCTGCATCAAAAGTTTAAGCTGATCTAACTCCTGATAAGCACCAGCCGAGAGAGGGAGATAGAACAAATTATGGATATCCTGGACATAGTACATAGAAGTAGCCGATAGGTTTTCATTCAAAGCATATGAGAATAACCTGGGAAATCTCTGTTTAAGAGGTTGAATACTTCCCTGTAGACCAATTGTCAGACCAGAATAGAAATGTGTCACCTTTTCCCATAGTAACAGCTGCTACTCCTCTGAAATTGTCAACTTGTTTAAGCACATCACGCCACCAGAAGGAACCACATAGATTTTCAGCATGGGGTATTTTATCAGCATAATAGGAGCTCCAAACAAGTTGCACCCAAGGAATCTCCTTATTATTGTAGAACTTGTAGAGAAATTTGATTAATAACGCTGCATTTTTCTTCTGAAAATCCACCACTCCTAGACCACCCTTATCCTTTGGCAAACACACTAACTCCCAAGCGGCCAGTGACTGTTTTAGTTCATCATGCTTATCTCTCCAGAGACATTGTCTTAGTATCCTATCCAATTGAATGGTGAAACCTTTCGCCAATTGCAAGGTACACATGAAATGAAGTGGCATAGATGACAGACAAGAATTAATAAGTTGTAATCTCGCCCCTTGAGAAAGGGAGCTAGAGCTAGAAGTTAATTTCCTTTCTAAACGACAAACTAGAGGCATCAGATCAGTGATAGTAGGTCTAGTCGTCCCCAAAGGCAAGCCTAAATATGTAAAAGGCATTGTGCCAACCTGGCAGCCAAAATCCTCAGAGAGTTCTTTAATTAAATCATCAGGTACATTCAGTGGGATCATTTGTGATTTGCCATAATTGATCTTCAGACCAGTAGACAATGAGAATTTGTGTAGTAATCTTTTAAGGGCTCTTAGCTGATCCAAATCAGCAGGCATAATCATCAATGTATCATCCGCATATTGGATTATGGGGAAATCTACATCATTTTTATTAATGGGTTTACATATTTCACCCATTCTCACTGCCAAATTAACTGCCGACTGCAATAAATCAGAACCAAAAGTATATAACAAAGGTGACAATGGATCTCCTTGGCGAACACCACGTTTACCTGGGATCCCATTAAGAAGGATTGCTGATGTACCAGAGGACAAGATAGCTTTCGTCCAACCAATCCATTTTGTGTTAAACCCCATGTGCAACATTATTTGTAATAAAGCCTCATGCTCAATTGTATCAAAAGCTTTAGCAAAATCCAGTTTTAGGATAATAATTGGTTTCTTCGAAGTCTGACAAAGGAAAAGATACTCAAAAGACCAGGCCAGGCAATCTTGGATGGATCTAGATCTAAGAAAACCATATTGGTTCTTATGAATGCATTCCAGAATCTTTCCTTGAAGTCTGTTAGCAACGAGCTTAGTAAGAAATTTTAAACAGACATTTGTTAAGGATATGGGCCTGAAATCATTCACCTCCAAAGGTGTTTGTTTCTTGGGAACAAGAGTAATCAAGGATCCATTTATATTCTGTAAATTCAGAATTTCAGCATGGAAATCATTACCTAGCCTGTAGAACTCATTTTGAATAACTAGCCAACATTTCTTTAAGAATAAACCGTTGAAACCATCCGGACCAGGGCACGATCAGATGGCATGGCCATGATAATATCATCCATCTCTTTTTTATCAAAAGTCTTGGTAAGATCATCTAATCCCTCAACTCTTTTAAGAAGGTTTCCAAGATTAAATTGCATATCTATGCCATCCGGTCTCCCCATCTTATCTTTATAACTATTCCACAATAAGCCAGCCATAGAATCATGGTCAGTATATTCAGTGCCATGCTCATCACAGAGAGTAGTAATATTGTCTCTGCGAAAACATTCTGAAGCCATAGCATGGAAGAACTTTGTGTTGTCTTCTCCTTGTTAAATCCATCGAATAGTACATCTCTTGCGCCAATAGTTGCACTCAACTACTAGAAGATCATCAAGGTGAAGTTTAACTATGCTTCTGAAATTGAATTCAGACCTGAACAAAGGTCTATTTTCTTCCAGAGAGTTTAGGGACAAAATAACTCTGTTACAATCTTTAATTAGTAGCTTCAGTCTAGAAAGACTAATCTGCCACTTCTTAAGATCAAATCTTAGAGTTTTCAGCTTGTCCACTAGGATTGCAGAAGTATAATTTTTCCTGGAAAGCTTTGCCCAGGAAGTACTCAAACATTCCTTAAAGCCAGGCATATCCACCCAGTAATTCTCAAATCTAAAGATTCTAGGCTTGGGAATGTCAGTATCAATGTTTGCTACAAAGGGAACATGATCTGAACCAGTTTTAGCTAATGGAAGCACCATAGTGTTTGGATATTCACATATCCAATTAGCACTAGTGAAAAACCAGTCAAGCTGCTCCAAAAGTGGTGTTGTTTGCATATTCGACCAAGTGTAAGCCCTTCCCTTTAATGGCAGTTCAAGTAGGACAAGGTGGCCGATAATATCATTAAACAAGAGCATGCCATTAATATTACCCCCCGGCATGTTACGGTTATCTTGGGATCTAATAAAATTGAAGTCTCCAATAATTAGCCAATTATCAGTGATTGGAATATGTAATTTATAAAGCCAAGACACAAAATTGTCCCTCTCTTGTCTAGCACATGGGCCATAAACACACACTAGCACCCAACTGGCAGCATTATGAGTTGATGAGAAACTGATCACAAGCCCAAACCTTTGCATTTCAACCAGCATACCAGAGAAGACAGATGAATTCCATAGCACAATAATACCCCAGAAGCTCCCATGGAGGGAGAGTAAGAAAAATTGTCAAATCTTTAGGGCAGAATTTTCTAATTAACCTCCAATCAAAAGATTCACATTTAGTTTCTTGTAAGCAAATGACATCACATTCACTTTCATTTAACTTGTGATAAACTTCTTTTTGTCTGATTTTAGAATTTAGGCCACGCACATTCCAGCAAAATATTCACCACTTCCTCTTAGATAAACTACAAATTATAAGCATCCATATAGATAGCATAGTACCTGGAACATAATTCCAGACAAACCCCGAGATTGATATAACCAAAACACTGACACACAAAAGTATGGAAGGCGAAGTTTTCTCCCCAGCAGCTAAACGTTTGAGAAACAGATATAAAAATATACAGGCCATTCAAAAGGTGAGGCCCTGTCACCCAACTCAAAGCTTTAATCATCAACACCACTTCCCTCAAGGATCCCAGTAGGATCAGCCTCAAGCTTATCCTCTGTCAGCTTCTGCTCATCAATCCCCAACTCCCTGCCGACACGCTGCAAAACTGCTATTGGTGTAGCAGGAAAGGTTCCCTGCTCGTCATCTGAATACTCAGTGTCCGTCCTTCCATTGGCATCATCCTGACCAAGACCTTGCTCAACGATCAATAGTTTAGCTCGAATATTTTTCTTTGTCCTCATGACCACATTAGTGATAGGTTTAGGTCTCATACCATCATTCTTTAAGAAGCTCCTGGTGAACCTACGCTCTGATAGTTGCACCACCTGTTTCTTGCCTCTAGAAGCATGCTTCTTGACTGCAGATTTTGGTGATGCTCTGAATACTGGAGGGATCTCTTCTAAAATGTCAGAACTGTCAAAAGACACCTTGTAAAAAGTCAGAGCACGAGCCACATTTCTATTCCTTGTAAACTTAACAGTCCTCTTTGATGTATTATCAGTGGGAGTGAATTGCCAATCAAAAACATCTTGAAAAGCCATATACCAAGATCTCTTCAGAGAAATCATCTGAAAAGGAGATGACACCAGAGATAGAGGCAACTGTTTTGAGAGGAGCAAAGGCATCATCTCATCAAATAACCTTCTCCTCGTCATTTCAGGTAGGATCACAGGGCCCACCACATGTCTAACTATGCCAACCTATAGAAAATTGAAGAAAACAGGTCCATGCCCATATATCAATAGGGTTACCAACATAGGGGCAATGTTTAAATCCAAATTTGGCTGCTTCCCTCCATTTCCCTGTTGGCTATCAGAAGCCAATTGGATTGAATCATCTAGGATCATTGACCCCTGGTCATCCTGTTCTTCCTGCAAATTATCTTGATTTTGCAAATTATCATTATTACAACCAGAAATTACATGACAACTTTGAGATCCTCCTAGGTCCATAGAGGTATCCCAATGACTCAGGGCTAAGCTATAATAATTCTGAGAACAAGATAAAGAAGCAAACTAAACTTTTAGGATTTATATGAGATTTAATATAGATAGAGAACAGAGATCTATGCTACTGGACTAGATCTGATACATCTACACTTCAGATACGTCGGTCTCCATTCCATAGATATTTTCGTAATTGTTCCCTTCGACGCTTCTAGGTACTTCTGGTTCTTCATAGCGGAATTCTTCTTGGTCTTCAATTGGATATAGTATTTCCTCTTCCTGACCGTTATTGTCCTCATAATCTAGCAAGGGTTAAGAAGATACGTTGAGTACGGGCATACTCAGCAAGTTCACTAAAAAGGAGTGTTTGATGCACTATATCTACAGCCACAGACCATAGGTCGTAGGCAATGCAGATTTTCGTAAACATTTCTTCAAAGGTTGCTTTTAGTCAGGAAAGCTATGTCCGTCAGCCATCACAGGTTTACCAGAACTTTCATGGAGTTCCTTTCCTGCAGTGTTCGCAGCTCCTTCCCGGAATGGGGAGTAACAAGTTACAGTTCTTACACTCTGCAGAGGTGCGTCACTTTACCCATGAGAGATCAAATCCTTGATGCACAACCGGGCGAATCTTTCCCGTCCACACTTCCTATGGTGTGGGGCCCAGTAGATGATCCAAGCCAATCACTGTCCTTCTCCGCGACTCCGCATACATCGCAATTGTTGTATGCCCAAACTCAAGGTAGACCTTTCCCCGTATAAACGGCTATACCTTAGTTGGATACACACAACAATCATTAACACTAGTAATCTGTCTTTTGTAAGCACAGATCCATGGTAGACCTTTCCCCGTATAAAATGGCTATACCCACGATCTGCAACTCACAAATGCCCATAATAGTGTCCAATGCATGCGAAAGTGAGCCGATCCAGCTGACTTCTCCGTCCCATTCCAAATCTCATGGTTAATGCGTAATATACGGCGCGAGAATCACTGGCGACATTGGTTGTTAAGTCTTAGATGATACATTCTTGTGCAGTGGTATTCCAACTGCCAGATTTAATAGATTAGCTGATCACCCTGGATCAGTAACCAATAGTTCACTTTAATTATGAAAATAGGGTTTTTGACCTTTTTGAAATGCAGGTGATGACAACACTGGATTTGCAAAATACTTTACAGAAAATAAACAAAGGACATGAGAAAGTGTGAACTTGCCTTGATATAGCGAAATAGTGTAGTCGAATGTCTTGACTTGACCCTGGACCTCGGGTTCTACAAAAATATCATCATTGCCTGGTAAGGACAATGTTTAAAGAAGCAATATGTTGTTATGCATAAGTAATGAGATGCATAATGCAAAATCCAAAGTAATTCTTCAATCATTACCAGTGAGATATATTTATGATTTATTTAAGATTTGCTTTAGTTTAAGTTTACTTTATAAGAAGGGTAAACATATAAAATATGAAGAGTAAAGTACAATCATAATATAATTCTATGGTTCCATGAGATTATGTAATTATTACAAAATTCATGTTTTAAGTTGTCATGGCTTTAAATTAATGGTATAGTGTTTCTTTTGAAGTGGCAAAAAGAATAACATTTGAAGAAAATAGTATTTAGGTTAAGTTATTCAACTCTGAAGATTAATAGGATTGGAGCTATGGTTTTGTAATAAGGTTTAATTAATTGGAGTTATTATATATCTGGATTAAGATATCTTAGACCAAAGTAAACTATAAAAATGTAATTGGACTTGCGATATAGCATTTATAGCATTATCAATTATTACGATTTTTCATAAAAAATAAAATCTTATAATTAGGAAACTTTGCTTTAAAGATGTAAATTTAGCATGTGTGATATTTATAGATCACACTTTGAGATTTTTCTTTATAAAAATAAAAATAGATGAACTTTATTATAATTTATTTAGTGAATTTCAAGTTTGAGAAATATGATTTGTTAATGATTTGCAAAGGATAACTTTATAAATCCTTGACTTATAGTTAGTTAAGGATTTTGAAAGAATATTATAAAGTTAATTGTTTACACCTAGGTTTTATATGAAATTACAATTCTAGTTTAGACTAGTTAGATGCAAAATATTATGTTTTGAATAAGATCATTTCTTACTTAGGAAATAATATTAAACAATTAGCAAAACAATTATCTTATTGTACTAACTTAGTAAAACAATTAACAAAACAATTCAAGTTATATGATATAAGAATTTAAAATGTTTTTATAATAATATACTTAGTACCTTTCTAGTAAATATACTTGCTTAACTTCTTAAAAATGAATTTTATTTATTTTTTAAACATTATCTTTATTATTATTATTATTTTATGCAATTTCTTAATTATTTAATGTCTTTAAATATTTGTTTTCAATTTTATTAGTAAAATTTTCAGTTAATATTTTTATGAGAGAAGAGATTTCTTTTTATTCATAAAAATGATTTTTATTTATTTTTAGGAATTTTTCTAAATTTATTGATTTTCATTTAGATATTTAAGGGTGTTAATATTTATTTTCATTTTATTAAACTTAAATAAATATGATTATATTTTTCTTAAGTGAATATTATTTTAATAAACACTTGGATGTATTAAATATATTTTTAGAATTTTTTTACATTTTTTTTGTAGAGCTTAAAATGGGTAGAGGGTATTTTAATAATTCCATTTTTTTTGTTCTTATATAATTTGGGCTAGTTTCTTGGGCCCATTTAGCCCAATACCCAGCCGAGTCGACATGGTTGGACTAGGCCAGAGAACCAAACCGACCGAGTCGGTCAACTCGATCCATTCAGCCCCTTCCCTTCTCCCACGCTGGCTCGTTCCTCACCCTCTCCCTCTCTAGCGGCATGGTGTCGCCGCCGTCGTCGCGCAGCCATGGCCGGCCCCGGCCTCCTTGGCCGCGGCCATAGGTCGCCCTCGACGCTTCCCCCTCTGCTACACCTTTCCATCCAATTCGATCCGTGATACGAACCCCTCTTTCGCTCGTCCTCGCTACACTCCCGTGGCTAGGGTTTCGGCCTTCATCTCCGGTGTGCTCTGTATGGTGACGGTGGCGGAGTGGTGGTGTCCTAGTGATGTGGAGAGGGTCTGGTAGTGGTGTGCTCGTGGTCGCTGGCCACCGTTGCTTGCGGTGACGAGCTGGTGGTGCTGATTGTCGTAGGTTGAAGCTCGACACAGTCGGCGCAGGGTTAACACTTGGTGCTCTCTGTGCCGCTGTGCTGCTGTGCCGCCGGTGTGCCCTCCGTCACCGGTCTGCCTCCTCCTCTCGAGCTTAAGCGAGGACCACAAGTAAGTTTCTCTTCCCCCTTTATTTCTCTCTTTTCTTTTCTCTTCCTCATTGCTCTGTACAATCCCTAACTAGGGTTTCCCCTCTGTAATCCTGTTAATGGCTCTCTAGGATTCGCCCAAAAATGTTGTTGAGCATGTCTTTCTCAACAAGATTTATGTCTAATGCCTTCTGAAACCCCATTAGTCAGATGCTACGATGTTAATTTTATTATGTCAAGCAACAGATGGCCTTCCTTCTAAATTGATTACAGTAGAAATGCTTGGATTCCACCATGTGTTTAAATTCAATTCACTGAGCTCTTTGCGTATCTAGACTGATTGGTACTTGGGTATAAAGTACTGAAGCTTTTCTTTAGTAAGTAGTTCCTGGAATCTACTATATATGTCTGTTGGCTTAAATAACTATCTCTTAAGAGTGACTATCGATTTGTATCTAGAGATGATTCCTAGAAGCATTTCTAGGGAAAAATGACTTGTTTTCTTGTGTGAATTCTGGTATAAGTGATACCTCCTATAGGGTATAGTTGATTGATTACGGCTTCTGTGATGTTGGAATTTTAAATTTACTTGCAGCTGTTCCCTTGACCTGTAAATCTGATACTGGTTATGTTTAGTTAAATAGCAGGTTCTGCTATCTAACCATGTGTCACTATGGTGCATTCAATTGGAATTTGCAGAGTGGTATATGTAATATCATGAGTTACTTGTGTCCTAATGTAACATCCCTAAAATCATGTTTTCAAAAAGATTTCATATCATGCATGCATGCATATCATTTAGGGGTCAAATTCAAACTCATTTTTGAAAGAAACAGAACCTGAGAGATATGATTTTATGTGATCAAACTTTAGTCAAATGCTACTCTCCAATGGGAGATTATTTGTTAAAAACCAAACCTTGTATCTCTCATATTGTTTTGCTTGATTGCTAGTGCTTAAACCAAAAATTTACAAAACAAATATGGATTTGAAACCATTTTCAAAACTTGTTCAAATCAAGTGCTATGTCACTGTTTATTTTGTTTGATCAAAAGGACCAAGCTAATACAGAGAGACCATATGATTTTATGCCCAGAATATGAGTGTTACACTCTACAACAATCCAGAAAAAGTTTGAATTCAAATGGTTTTGAAATCATTTGAAAATGTTTCCTAGAAATTCAAATAGAAAAAGAAAAGGAATAAAGAAATAAGAAAAGGCCGGCGCTGCTAATCTAGCCCAACAGTGAAAACAGCCGACTAAGCCCACCCGGGGTTTTCCCCTCTCTCTCTCACTCGTAGCCATAGCCACAGAGTCACTGATCGCCTAGGTCCATCCCCTCTTTCCTTCTCTCACTGACAACCGCGGCCCACATGGCAGTCGTCGTCTCCACCCCAGCGACCAGTTCATCCCCAAAATTACGCCGGGCGTTTCCTATTTAATTCGAGGCTTCAATTCCCGTTCAATGCCTGAGTGAATCACGCCCGCGTCCTTGCTACTTAAACCCCCTCTGCCCCCTCTCCATTTTCCCCCAAACCCCAAGCACAGAGCGCCACCAGGCTGCTAGAATTTTCCCTCGCGCCGCCGCAGTACTGAGCATCTCCGGCAGGAAATTCCGGTGAGTCCTGACCGCCCCTATGCCTCTGATTCAAACGAGTGTGACCAGCATGTCCTAGTGCACCTTATGATACGCTTTGTTTGCCTGCTCGTGACCCAGGACGCCGTCCCCGTTCATTTCTACAAACGACCAAGCCGCCACTCAACTCCGGCAATCGATTGCGGTAAATACTGAGTGCCCTTGACCCCTCTTGCATACGACTAGGTTTGCCTTGTCCTTGCGCAGCTACTGATACCTCTGGATTGTGCTAGGAAGGTCCAGAGCATCGGCAACAACTCCGTCTGCAAGGACCCGACGCCGTGCACGACTCCGACGAGCTCCCACGACCACAGCAGCACGCCCCTTCGCCAACCGAGCACACGTTGAGCATCTCCTCGGCACGGAGATTCTGGTGAGCAACCTACCACCTCCCCGCGCAACCTAGTTCGCCGGCTCCGCCACTGACAGAGCGCACCGCCGCCTGTCACCGCCGCTAGCGCCGCCACTTGGTGGTCAGTTGCTTAGGACCGTTCGATTTTGATCCAGTGGATGCGATAGATCATATCCAAAGGGGTAAGTTTAGATCCGAGCCACGCATTTTAGTTAGATCCAAAGGTGCGCAATCACGATCCGGTGCGAAGCGGTACCAGCCAGTAAGAAAGCTCCGCGTGGCATGTTCTTCGTTTTAAAATTCTGATTTAAATCTATTAGATGATTAGACTTGTTTAATTCATAACTTTTGATTCCCACGTCCAAATTTGACAAATTTTATATCAATAGAATCAGGAGAGAAAGCCCTTTCCATATATGCAATGTGTTTAATGTTTTGCCTCTGTTAAATTGGTTGTTTTTACAGAAACATGTGTAAGCATAATTTGAGTATAACAATTATTTGGGAAATATTTTAATGTTCAAATAAAGGTTGTTTGGCAAGTTTTGAACTTGTTTATGAATCAGTACTGTGCACTTTTCTTGTTGAGTATAGAAAATCATCACATATCATATTGCATGCATCCATATATTTTTTCTTGTATTTGTTTTGTATGTGATTTGGTGCTATCATTTTATGTGTAGATTTTGGTGCAAATAGTGATTGTGAGGATTGTAGCTACTCTCGAGACTACCAAGGCAAGTGGTGCTTCATGATTTTATTCCTATGTTCTCAACTCTGCATTAGAAATATTTTGCTAGTCTTGCATGGTTATTTTGATCTATATGCTATGCTTGGGAAATCCTAGTAGTTGTAGAATTGCTAGAAATATTTCTAAGCCTTATCAATGCCATGCTTAGCCTAGCTAGTAGCAACCAAGGGTGGTTGTATATTCATGCTATGAATAAATATTTCTAAGTCTTTGGACTATGTTTTTGCTTAATAAAACAACTAAGTGAATGAAACACTTGGGTGGAATGGAAGGAATGGTTTATGTTGAGTGGTTACACAAGGCCCATTTCTATGGTTTACCTTGTGTATCTCACTTGTGGAAAGCCACCCAGGAACAAAGGGATTTGAGATGCCATATGTTAAGAAGCTTCTAGTGCAGCCACTTGGCAATATGGGCTCTTCCTGGATCATATAGGTTGCAATAACTTAGCCATTTGGACAGTTGGTGGTAGTGGGATGATAGGTTGGAGAGCGTCCATTTGGTCTAAGGGAAGGCTTCTGAAAGGTCCTGTCTTGGTGAAAATCAAGTCTTGTGGGGAAAGTGCACAACCTCTGCAGATGGAAGAATCTAAGTACTTAGCCATGTCCCTGGTATTGGACAACTTGAGCATCAAGACATGGAACCTATCAAGAATCTCCTCATCCCAATTTCTAAGTAAAAACTTGTGGTTGAACAAGGGTGAAGGACCCCAATGTCTATTGGCGGTTCCTTGGGAAAGATTTTGACAAAGAAAAACTTAGTGTTTTCAACTAATAGGCAAAACCTATTTTGTCCAAAGAAAGCCTAAGCTACACTTAGCCAAAACGCATATAGTATCTAGTCCACCAATATTCTACTAAGGTATCACTTGCCAATACTATTCCAATGTATTGACCCACTGTGGCTATAACTTGTGATGTTGAAGGATATTCTGATGATGATTAGGAGTCATGAGTCTACACTCAACATGCTTGCCTGCAGCACATGAAGATGAAGACTTGTTTATCTTATTATATATTTGAACTCTTGTATTAGGCATGTGGCCATGGAGTTGTAAAAGACTATGTTTGTCTCTGGAATGATATGTAATAATGACCTTTGATTCTGTGTACTTCATCTTAAACTGTGGATGCTAGCATTGATCCAGGGGCTAGCATTGCAATCACAGGGATCCTTTCCTTTACAAAGGAGGGATCTTACAGATGGTATCAGAGCACTGTGTTGCCTGTAGGATTATGACCCTAGGATTGGAAACCACTAAGGAAAAATTTTCAACAACTTTCACACTTGTCTTATTCTTCTAGTAAACTTTTCTAATCTTCTTTTCTCATCTCTTTTGATAGAAGGATGCATTGTTAGACTTTAGATTAGAAAGTGAAATATGAATTGAGCCTTATTAGTTGGACCACCACACTCATCATTTCATTTCCAAAAATTTGACTAAGTTATATTGAAACTAGGTTGTTTGTGTTATGTATGCCATGAATTGTGTGTTTTGATTTCCAAAGTTATGCATGTGATGCCTTGTCTTGTAAATTGTCTTAAAATGTGTTGATCCTAACTTTTTCTATCTTATAAATAGATGCCTAATGTTACTATCAACATGGCTGAAGAGTTCAAGGGAACTCGTTTTGGCCCCCGTATTATTGAGCTCACTAGTCTGCTTAATCTCCCTCTTCCTACTATCATGATGCTTCACCTCACCAAGTTTGAGAGGAAAGACCTTTGGGGCTTCAAGGTTAATCAGCAAGGACGCCAGACTGAGCCAGCCACGGAGGCCATCATCTTCAAGCTCATGCATGATGACAAGGAGAGAGGCCTAGAGGTAGTCATGCAGGATTTGATTGGACGTTTACTAGGGAGACACTCTCGTGAGGTTAGAGGTACTCACTTCCACACCTTTGGCAGACGTTATGATGATGGTGAGGCCATTGACTTTGAGGATACTTCGAGAGAGACGGCAGAGCCGATTCGCCTATACCTCCAGGACTTAGAGGTTCTTCTTAGGCACGTAGACACTGATAGGACCAACGTCATGCTTAGTAAGAAGGACAAGCTCTTCGCAGAGCAAGATGAGATAGTCAAAGAGATGGAGGCCAAGTTTGAGAGTCAGGACAGAAAGTTCAAGAGTCAAGAGAAGCGAGTCCAAGATAGGAACAAGAGGATTCGAGACATGACTGCAGAACTAGAGTCCAAGGACTTCGAGCTCGAGCATCAGCAGACTGTGATTGAGAGGCTTTGTTCATAGAAGAGGGCTCTCAAAGCCAAAGTAGAGACCTTGACCACCAATGTCGAGGAATACAAGACCGTAATGGAGAATGCAGGTCTTACATTTGTTGATGAGGAGGTTGATGCCGAGGAGTAGTGATGACTACTCATTTACCTTTATTTATCATGTCTTTGATTATTGAGTCGCAATGACCATCCAACATGTGGATGGCTTGCTATTGGTGTGTTTACTTTGCAAACTTGTTGTCTATGTTGTTGAACTTTTATTATTATCATGCATGTTTGGTGATTGTTTATGTGATGTATTGTGCATGTTAGCATCTATGGGTATCTCATTCTTATCTCTATTAAACAAACCACAGATGCCTCCCCGACGTGCCAATCCCAATCCCAACCCCAACAACAACAACATCACCCCTGAGATGCAGCAAATAATGACAGCTCAGACTCAGCTGATGCAAATGATGACTATGTTCATCTAGAATCAGAACAACAACAAAAAAACAACAACAATCAGAACAACCCACCGAGTTTTGACATACTTACGAGGTTCTTAAGACTGAGGCCAGCAAAGTTCTCAAGAACTACTGATCCTATGGTGGCCAATGATTGGCTACGCTCTGTGAATAAGGACTTGGTAACTGTTGGCTGTACTGATGAAGAAAAAGTCATATTTGCAGCACACTTGTTGGAGGGACCAGCAGCCACTTGGTGGGATAACTTCCAGACCACCACTCCCATTGAGGATGTGACATGGGCTATCTTTGAAGATGGTTTCCGTACTGCTCACATCTCATCCAGAGTGATGAGTTTGAAGAAGAAAGAGTTCCATAACTTGAAGCAGCGCCACCGCAGCGTGGCTGAATACATTGAGGAGTTCAACAATCTGGCGTGATATGCACCGGATGAAGTTGACACTAATGCTAAGAGGACGGAAAAGTTCCTTGAAGGGTTGAATGATGAACTGATCCTGCAGTTAGCTGTGGCCTATGTTCCCACATACCAGTCTCTTTGTGACAGGGCTGCTATTTTGGAGAGCAAGATGAAACAAGTTGAAAGAAGGAAGAGAAAGCACTCTGACAAGCACAGCTCAGGATCATCTCACAAGTGTTCCCATTATGATGACAGTGGGAGTTCTGGATCCCACAAGCATGGGAAGTTCAACAAGCACCACAACCACAACCGTTATCATGACAACAAGCACAATCGTAGTCATGACAATGATAAGTATAAGAATCACAAGGGTGGATATAAGAGCCACCACAACGGAAGTGGAAGAGGCAGTGGAAGCCAGCCTGTCAAGAAGGATCTTAGTCAGGTTGAGTGTTTCAAGTGCAAGAAGATGTGGCATTATGCAAATGAATGCCCAGAAAAGAAAGTTGAAGGACCCGACAAGCCCAACCCTTTTCAAAAGGGACAAGTGAACCACATCAATGTGGAGGAAATCTATGAGGAACCTGATGCTGTTGCTGGTAAGTTCAAACTCAATTCTATTCCAGCACTTGTTCTTTTTGATACTGGAGCATCACATTCATTCATATCAAAAGCATTTGTTGATAGCAATGGGTTTCCAACTGAAAACATTGGGTGTCCAATAAAAGTAAGTTCTCCAGGTGGAGATATGATTGTAAGTCTTGGATGCCGGGATCTAGTGATAGAATTTGGAAAGCATAAGTTTCTAGTGAGTCTGATAATCCTAGATTCCCAAGGAATGGATGTAATTTTGGGAATGGATTGGATGACCAAGTATGAAGGAGTACTAGATTGTGCCAATCGTACTGTTGCACTCACAACCCCGGAAAGGAAACGGATTAGATTCAAGTCTAACTTTGAATCAAAAGGGAGTAAGCTTAATTCTCTTAAGGGGGTTAGCATAGACAGTGTGCCTATTGTGAGTGGGAGAAAGAAGTTTTTTCGGAACAAAACTAATCAAAGAGGCTGAAGAGAAGGTCAAGCTAGTTAAGGACAGATTGAAAATAGCACAGTCCCGACAAAAGAGCTACGCAGATCCTGAGCGTAGAGAAGTCACCTATGAAGTTGGTGATAGAGCTTATCTTAGAGTGTCACCACTTCGTGGAGTGAAGAGGTTTGGAGTCAAAGGAAAGTTGACCCCAAGATATGTTGGACCATTCAAGATTCTGAGTCGTAAAGGAGAAGTAGCCTATGAGATTGAACTACCAGAGTCTTTGTCAGTTGTTCTAATGTGTTTCATGTTAGTCAGCTTATGAAATGTCATCCATAAATGGAAGAGACTTCTTTGAAGGATACTATACCTTTGGAAGAAGTCCAATTGGAAAGTGATCTCACTTATGAGGAGAAACCAATCAAGATTCTTGAAACAGAAGAAAGAGTTACATGGACTAAGACTATCAAATTCTGCAAAGTTCAATGGAATCATCATTCCGAAGAAGAAGCAACATGGGAAAGAGATGATGATCTTCGGAAAGACCACCCTCACCTATTTACTAGCCAACCCGAATCTCGAGGGCGAGATTCACCTTAAGGGGGTAAGATTTGTAACATCCCTAAAATCATGTTTTCAAAGATTTCATATCATGCATGCATGCATATCATTTAGGGGTCAAATTCAAACTCATTTTTGAAAGAAACAGAACCTGAGAGCTATGATTTTATGTGATCAAACTTTAGTCAAATGCCACTCTCCAATGGGAGATTATTTGTTTCAAAACCAAACCTTGTAGCTCTCATATTGTTTTTCTTGATTGCTAGTGCTTAAACCAAAAATTTACAAAACAAATATGGATTTGAAACCATTTTCAAAACTTGTTCAAATCAAGTTCTATGTCACTGTTTATTTTGTTTGATCAAAAGGACCAAGCTAATACAGAGAGACCACATGATTTTATGCCCAGAAATATGAGTGTTACAATCTACAAAAATACAGAAAAAGTTTGAATTCAAATGGTTTTGAAATCATTTGAATATGTTTCCTGGAACCATCCCACTAAGCCCACCCGGGGTTTTCCCTCTCTCTCTCACTCGCAGCCGTACCCACAGAGTCACTGATCGCCTGGGCCCATCCCCTCTTTCCTTCTCTCGCTGACAACCGCGGCCCACATGGCAGCCGTCGTCTCCACCCCAGCGACCAGTTCATCCCCAAAATTACGTCGGGCATTTCCTATTTAATTCGTGGCTTCAATTCCCGTTCAATGCCTGAGTGAATCAGGCCCGCGTCCTTGCTACTTAAACCCCCTCTGCCCCCTCTCCATTTTCCCCCAAACCTCAAGCACAGAGCGCCACCAGGCTGCTAGAATTTGCCCTCGTGCCGCCGCAGTACTGAGCATCTCCGGCAGCAAATTCCGGTGAGTCTTGACCGCCCCTGTGCCTCTGATTCAAACGAGTGTGACCAGCATGTCCTAGTGCACCTTCTGATACCCTTTGTTTGCCTGCTCGTGACACAGGACGCCGTCCCCGTTCATTTCTGCAAACGACCGAGCCGCCACTCAACTCCGTCGATCAAATACGGTAAATACTGAGCGCCCTTGACCCCTCTTGCATACGACTAGGTTCTCCTTGTCCTTGCACAGCTACTGATGCCTTTGGTTTGTGCTAGGAAGGTCCAGAGCGTCGGCAACAACTCCGTCTGCAAGGACCCGACGCCGTGCACGACTCCGACGAGCTCCCACGACCACAGCAGCACGCCCTTTTGCCAACCGAGCACACGTTGAGCATCTCCTCATCACGGCGATTCTGGTGAGCAACCTCCCACCTCTCCGCGCGACCTAGTTCGCCGGCTCCGCCACTGATAGAGCGCGCCACCGCCTATCGCCGCCGCTAGCGCCGCCACTTGTTGGTCAGTTGCTTAGGACCGTTCGATTTAGATCCATTGGATGCGATAGATCATAGCCGAAGGGGTAAGTTTAGATCTGAGCCGCGCGTTTTAGTTAGATCCAACGGTGCGCAAGCACGATCCGGTGCGAAGCGGTACCATCCAGTAAGAAAGCGCCGCGTGGCATGTTCTTCGTTTTAAAATTCTGATTTAAATCTATTAGATGATTAAACTTGTTTAATTCATAACTTTTGATTCCCACGTCCAAATTTGACAAATTTTATATCAATAGAATCGGGAGAGAAATCCCTTTCCATATATGCAATGTGTTTAATGTTTTTCCTCTGTTAAAATGGTTGTTTTTACAGAAACATGTGTAAGCATAATTTGAGTATAACAATTATTTGGGAAATGTTTTAATGTTCAAATAAAGGTTGTTTGGCAAGTTTTGAACTTGTTTATGAATCAGTACTGTGCACTTGTCTTGTTGAGTATAGAAAATCATCACATATCATATTGCATGCATCCATATTTTTTTGCTTGTATTTGTTTTGTATGTGATTTGGTGCTATCATTTTATGTGTAGATTTTGGTGCAAATAGTGATTGTGATGGTGAGGATTGTAGCTACTATCCAAACTACCAAGGCAAGTGGTGCTTCATGATTTTATTCCTATGTTCTCAACTTTGCATTAGAAATATTTTGCTAGTCTTGCATGGTTATTTTGATCTATATGCTATGCTTGGGAAATCCTAGTAGTTGTAGAATTGATAGAGATATTTCTAAGCCTTATCAATGCCATGCTTAGCCTAGCTAGTAGCAACCAAGGGTGGTTATATGTCACATCCCAAGATTTTCCCAAATCTTGTAATGTGAAAAATAAATGAATAAAATAAAACTTTATTGATTTTTAGGGTGAGAAGAAACTTTTTGATTCCAACTGGAAACCTTCAAACCTATTTGATCAAACAAATCCTAAAGGGATTTGAAAAGATAAACAATTAATAAAGAAAATATTAAATATATGAAAGTACTTTTTTGGATCCTTTAGTAAAAAGATTTAGTTTTCAAAAGAAAAGGTAGAATTATAAATAAAGATTATTCTATAGAGCCAAATTAAATCTTGGCCAAACTTTTGAAATAAAAATATTTCTATTTAATAAAAAAAAGAGTAAAGGGTTATTCAAATAAAATAATGAGGATTTATTAATATCCCATTTTATTAAAGTAAAGACTTTTCCCATTTTAATTAAACACTAAAACTTGTTAAATTATTTTAAACAAGTTTTCCAAGTATTTATATATTCTCAAATAAAACCTACTGAAGTGTTTTTGGTTTATTTAGATTTCAAATGGAGTTTTAAATAAATCAAATCCTATTTGATTTAATAACTAAGGACTATTTTATTTAATTAATAAATGGATCCTAAAAAGAATAAAAATATTATTTTGTTTTGGACTTTGATTTGTGTTGTTGAACAGAACTAAACACAATACAAAGTTTGGTGGAAGTTTGATTTGATTTGGTTGTTTGAATTGTTGTTTGAAATTCAAAACAGAAAATCAATTAGAAAAAGAAAAAGATTATTGGATAAAAAAATGGAATCAGACTCGACCCAGCTAAGCAGGCCCAGCAGCCCAGCTCCAGCCCAACTAAACCCCCACGCGCGAATCGTTTTCCACCGAAAAACCCACCCGCGCAGACACCGACGAGTGGACCCCTCTCCCTCTTCCTCTCTCTCGCAGACAGCGCGGCCCCACGCCACCTCAGCGTCATCTTCACCGCGACGAACTCGCCTGACCGTTTCCTGCCATTGATTGCTCGAATCAATATGTGTAAATGGCTCAATGAATCCTCGCCGTGACCATGCCCATTTAATCGCCTCAGTCTCCTCTTCCTTTCCCCTCAAACCCCGCTGCAAGTGAGCCACCAGGCTGCCCCCAATTCTCTTTGCCTTGCCACTGCTCTGACGACGTCTCTGACCAAATTCCGGCGCCGTCCAGCCTTGCCTCGCCTTCCCAAGCACACGAGCTCGCTCCTCACCTCCTGACGCATCTCCCCGTGCCAGTCATTCGGTCGCGGGCGCTCCGCAACGTCGACTTTGTCATCTACTGAGCGCCGCCGCGTCTGTCCCTTTTTCCGGCGACCTCCCTAGTAAGCCTCGACTGCCCTGGCACCTCCTATTGTTTCTCACATCATCAGCATCTCAACCCGCGTCTAACTGTGCCCCTGTCTTGCCTCGGCGCGACCTGCAGCCCCATCCTCGACAACCTCCAGAACCACCTGCCGCTCGCAGCTACTCCGACGAGGAATTGGCCGCAGCATCGAGCGCCCCTCGCTAGAACAGCACCACCTCGAGCTTCGCCTCGACCAAGAAAACACTGTAATCCATCTCCCCCTCTCCCTTGCTTCCTAGAATCGCCGCGACGCCATCGCTAGAGCGTGCTCCGCCGCTCACCGCCGCGCAGCCCCGCCAGTTAGTGGCAAGCTGATTGTAGCCGTTCGATCTCGATCTAGTGGATAGGAAAGAAAACTTAAACGAAGAGGTATTGTTGCCTCTGCGCCACATGATCACACTTAGATCCAACGATCCACAGAGGCCGATCCGTGTGAACCGGTACCGGCCAGTAGAAACACGCCACGTGGACTGGTTTTGATTTAAAACAAAATTCTGAATCTGATTTAGATACAAACTTGTAAAATCCATAGCTTTAAATCTACACGTCCAAATTTTGCAAACTTTATATCAATGGATTCATAAAAACAAGCTATCCAACCATGCCATTTGTTTAGTAAAAAGCTTATGTTAAAATGTTTGTTTTTGCAAAAACTTGTGTATGCTTGTTTAGGATATAAAATTTATTCCAAAATGATTTTGGGGTTGAAATCTTTGCAAAATGTTTTGTTGTGAACCTACTGACCCTAGGAAACAACTCATTGATTTAAAAATGAATTTTGTGAAGTTTAGGAATAAAAACTTGAATTAGCTCATTTCTAGTCAAATAAAAATATTGTTTTTGATATGGAAATGATTTTTGAGAAAAACCTTTGGGAAATGTGTTGATTCAAACCCACTGACCCTAAACACCAAGTTTTGTGAATTAACAACTTATTTGGTGAACAATATAAAATTGTTGCTTTGCTAAAAGCATTTTCAACCACATAAAATAATGAATTGATTTAAAAATGGTTTATAGATAAAACCCTTTTGCAAATGACTTTGCCACTTTAGAAAATGACCACTTTGAACCTTACAATGTTTAGAGCCTAGTAGAAACCACTTTTGCAAATAAAATTATCTTTTGCATGCTTGCATGCATAACTTTTTTTCCATTATTTTATGTGTGTTAAATTGTTTGAATATTGGTTGGAATGCTAGTTGAATCTATGTTTGCTTGATTGATTTGTAGTGAAGTAAAAAGAGTGTGATATTAGCAAGATCAAGAAGTGATCCCTCCTTCTCTACCAAAAAGGCAAGTGACACTATCATCTAAGTCCTACTATTTTCATTACACTTAGTGGATTTTGAAACATGCATGATAAGGACTACTATATTTTGCTATGCTAAATCCTAATAGGATACCCTTATATATACCTTAGTGAAAACAATGTAGTTGTAAAATGCTTAGCCATGCTATATATATTTTAATATGAGATACATGTTGAGATTTATGAAGTTGGGAAAAGACTTATGTTTTATATAATAAAACAAGTACTCAATGAACCACCTGGGTGGACAAGGATACTCAAGTTTTGGAAAAGGTGGCAACAAAAGGAACCATGTTTATATGGCAATCTCTTTTTGTATGTGCGCTAAAAGAAATCCACCCAGGGACTTAGAGATTGAACATGTTTCTCAAATGCAGTGTACAGCCACATGCTAAATGGGCACTGGCTTAGTCAATTACATTGTGGAAGACCCATGGATTGGCCTCTTCAGGTTAACTAAATGAGGGAACTCGGAACCCTACATTGGTGCCTGAAGACAAGCTAGCATTGTGTATTGGGAGGACCCTATGGAAAGACTTCGTCACATTCTCAATCTGCCAGTACTCCATCTTGGTGAGTACTTATCCAGCGACCACTGGTGGCAACAAGATTTGATTGTGTCATGTGGGTAAAGTGTACAACTTCTGTAGAAGATAAAAATCTAAGTACTTAGCCGTGTCCCCGGTTATGGACAATAATGAGCAACTATGGCCTGAAGCTATGGGAAATCTTGACATTCCAATTTCTAAAAACAAAACTTGAAAATGACAACAAGAGACTTTAAGCACTTGGGGATTTACCAAGGAGACTTGAAGCACTTGGGGATTTACCAAGGAGACTTGAAGCACTTGGGGATTTACCAAGGAGTTCAGAAATATTTGACAAAAGATCAAAACTATTTTGAAAAGATAGGATAAATTATTGCTTTCTGCAAATGAGCCTAAACCCTATTTAGCCAAATACGCATGTAATGATAGGATCCACTTAATTCTACATAGTAGTGAAACTTGCCAATACAATTCAAATGTATTGACCCTTGTGGCTGTAACTTGTAATGTTGCAGGTTTGTTAGGTGTTAGTGAAGTTTATTGATTAGGATTACAAGTCTACAACCAACATGTTTGCCTGTGGCACTTTGAAGATGAAGGACCCCATGATTATAGATATTCTGCTGCAATGTATTGTAATAGCCAAATGAGCTATGTAAGATGTAATGAATTATTTTATTCCTGGTTATAAAGTTGTATTATGAGCTTTGTTTCTTGATATTACATCTTAACTGTGGATGCTAGCTATTGATCCAGGGACTAGCATTGTAAACACATGGATCTCTACCTTATTAAAGTTTGGGACCTCTACAGATGGTATCAGAGCATTGTGTTGCCTGTAGGATTGTAACCCTAGGATTGGACAAAACCCCTTAGAAAAATAGGAGTTGTTTTTGTTCCAAAACTTATTTACAAACAATCTTGTAAAACTCTTTCCTCGAACCATTTTTGGTTTTGATTCCACATCTCTTCTATTTCAAACTTGATGGAAAAACCTACCCCATGGCCAAAGACATCACCATGTGCAAAGGACTTCATCAACTCTAATGACTTCAACATCTTCAACTCTAATGACTTCAACATCTTCAACTCTAATGACTTCAACATCTTCAGCATATTCACCAAGGACTTCAACCTTGGATATCACTAAGGACAAGTGAGACAAGAAATCTTACTCAAAGACTTGAAGACTAAGGAAACACAACTTAGAAGGAAACACCATCACCTTTGAAGTTTTTTGACCAAGAGTTTTCCCAAGGAAACCATGATCTCATGCAAGAAGAATCAACCAAGAAAGATGGAAAGATCTCAAGTGAACCATATATATGGACCACCATATTAAGTATAGATCAAACACACCAACTTATGTGGTGTACCAAAAATATTTTTGGTTGCCTAAAAATGTGCTTGAACTTTGTTGTTTGAGTGAAATGTTTGGCTTGTGATTTCTTGCACATTGCTTGAGTGAATTGTGATGTGTGTGATTAGAATTATTTCCTTAGAAATACCTTGCCTATTCTAATCTCATTTCAACCCAAACAGATGACTACTCCAAGAGACTCCAACATCAAGGTTGATGACAACAACAACAACCAAGAGGACAACATGAGAGAACTTATAGCAACACAAAAACAGTTGAACCAAATGACAGCTCAATTCATAGCCAACACCAGTGGGGAGGATCCAACCCTGCAAAAGTTTTTGGAAAACCAAGCCCAATTGTTGCATAAGGTGACAGATCAAATGCTCAACATGGAAAGCAACTTTTCCAAAGGAGTATGTGACAACAAAGATGACAAAGATGTTATTCTAGAAGGAACCAAAGCTTGCAATATTTGTGGAGACAAGGATCACACTTCCAAGGAGCATGGAGATCAATGCCCCAACTGTGAAGAGAAACATCAAGTTGGCCAATGTCCCACCTCTCAAGCTACTTGTTACCTATGTGAAGGAAATAATCATGTCCCTATCCAATGCCCCATCTACTCCATAGTTGAACAAAGGAAACAAGGTGGAGTGCAACAACTGATTGCAAACTATCAAGAGGGATCCAGGTCTACCAAGAAGGATGAGGACAAAGGAAAATCTCCACTTATACCTCCATGCAATACAACCCAATTTAAAGGACCAAAGAAGAGGCATATGAATTATCCAAGGAGCAATAGAAGGTCAAAGAAACCAGTAGACATTCCTACCTATAAGATAACATATGAAGAACATGAACTAGAAGCACTCCTAGCTTTGGAGAAACCCAAGAAAAAGAAGGACAAAAGCCATGTGCAATGTCATCATTGTAAAGAAATGGGACACTATTCCAGTGAATGTCCAGAGAAACAGAAGTATAAGGAGATTGGCCAAGTATGGTGCAACAACTGCAAAGAGCTAGGCCATTATGCAGCAACCTGTCCACAAGAGATACGTGAAGAACTCAAACTTATCACATGTTACAACTATGGTAACCAAGGACATTATGCAAGCAACTGCCCAGAAAATATGAAGCACAAGATAAACAAGCCTATGAAGGATCTCAGCCTTGTCACATGTTTCAAGTGTGGAAACAAAGGACACTATGCAGATGTTTCCCCATAGAAGTTTCCCCAAGAACCCAAGCAAACCAATATGTAATTTAGTTGGAAATTTTTTTAAGGGTGGTAGTACCCTAGATGCTTTGAGCCTGCTTGTAACCCTAGCCTTCCCAAATCTCGGGACGAGATTTATTTTAAGGGTGGTAGCCTGTCACATCCCAAGATTTTCCCAAATCTTGTAATGTGAAAAATAAATGAATAAAATAAAACTTTGTTGATTTTTAGGGTGAGAAGAAACTTTTTGATTCCAACTGGAAACCTTCAAACCTATTTGATCAAACAAATCCTAAAGGGATTTGAAAAGATAAACAGTTAATAAAGAAAATATTAAATATATGAAAGTACTTTTTTGGATCCTATAGTAAAAAGATTTAGTTTTCAAAAGAAAAGGTAGAATTATAAATAAAGATTATTCTATAGAGCCAAATTAAATCTTGGCCAAACTTTTGAAATAAAAATATTTCTATTTAATAAGAAAAAAGAGTAAAGGGTTATTCAAATAAAATAATGAGGATTTATTAATATCCCATTTTATTAAAGTAAAGACTTTTCCCATTTTAATTAAACACTAAAACTTGTTAAATTATTTTAAACAAATTTTCCAAGTATTTATATATTCTCAAATAAAACCTACTAAAGTGTTTTTGGTTTTATTTTAGATTTCAAATGGAGTTTTAAATAAATCAAATCCTATTTGATTTAATAACTAAGGACTATTTTATTTAATTAATAAATGGATCCTAAAAGGAATAAAAATATTATTTTGTTTTGGACTTTGATTTGTGTTGTTGAACAGAACTAAACACAATACAAAGTTTGGTGGAAGTTTGATTTGATTTGGTCGTTTGAATTGTTGTTTGAAATTCAAAACAGAAAATCAATTAGAAAAAGAAAAAGATTACTGGATTAAAAAAAATGGAATCAGACTCGACCCAACTAAGCAGGCCCAGTAGCCCAGCTCCAGCCCAACTAAACCCCCACGCGCGAATCGTTTTCCACCGAAAAACCCACCCGCGCAGACACCGACGAGTGGACCCCTCTCCCTCTTCCTCTCTCTCATAGACAGCGCGGCCCCACGCCACCTCAGTGTCGTCTTCACCGCGACGAACTCGCCTAACTCTTTCCAGCCGTTGATTGCTCGAATCAATACGCGTAAATGGCTCAATGAATCCTCGACGTGACCACGCCCATTTAATCGCCTCAGTCTCCTCTTCCTTTCCCCTCAAACCCCGCTGCAAGTGAGCCACCAGGCTGCCCCCAATTCCCTTTGCCTTGCCACTGCTCCGACGACGTCTCCGACCAAATTCCGGCACCGTCCAGCCTCGCCTCGCCTTCCCAAGCACACGAGCTCGCTCCTCACCTCCTGGCGCATCTCCCCGTGCCACTCATTCGCTCGCGGGCGCTCCACAACGTTGACTTCGTCATCTACTGAGCGCCGCCGCATCTGTCCCTTTTTCCAGCGACCTCCCCTGGTAAGCCTCGACCGCCCTGGCACCTCCTATTGTTGCTCACATCATCAGCAGCTCAACCCGCGTCTAACTGTGCCCCTGTCTTGCCTCGGCGCGACCTGCAGCCCCATCCTCGACGACCTCCAGAACCACCTGCCGCTCGCAGCTACTCCGACGAGGAATTGGCCGCAGCACCGAGCGCCCCTTGCCAGAACAGCACCACCTCGAGCTTCGTCTTGACCACGCGAACACTTTAAGCCATCTCCCCCTCTCCCTTGCTTCCTAGAATCGTCACGACGCCATCGCCAGAGCGTGCTCCGCCGCTCACCGCCGCGCAGCGCCGCCAGTTAGTGGCAAGTTGATTGTAGCCGTTCGATCTCGATCTAGTGGATAGGAAAGAAAACTTAAACAAAGAGGTATGGTTGCCTCTGCGCCACACGATCACACTTAGATCCAACGATCCACAGAGGCCGATCCATGCAAACCGGTACCGGCCAGTAGAAACACGCCACATGGACTGGTTTTGATTTAAAACAAAATTCTGAATCTGATTTAGATACAAACTTGTAAAATCCATAGCTTTAAATCTACACGTCCAAATTTTGCAAACTTTATATCAATTGATTCATAAAAACAAGACCTAGCCAACCATGCCATTTGTTTAGTAAAAATCTTCTGTTAAAATGTTTGTTTTTTCAGAAACTTGTGTATGCTTGTTTAGGATATAAAATTTATTCCAAAATGATTTTGGGGTTGAAATCTTTGCAAAATGTTTTGTTGTGAACCTACTGACCCGAGGAAACAACTCATGTATTTAAAAATGAATTTTGTGAAGTTTAGGAATAAAAACTTGAATTAGCTCATTTCTAGTCAAATAAAAATATTGTTTTTGATATGGAAATGATTTTTGAGAAAAAACTTTGGGAAATGTGTTGATTCAAACCCACTGACCCTAAACACCAAGTTTTGTGAATTAACAACTTATTTGGTGAACAATATAAATTTTTTGCTTTGCTAAAAGCATTTTCAACCACATAAAATAATGAATTTATTTAAAAATGGTTTATAGATAAAACCCTTTTGCAAATGACTTTGCCACTTTAGAAAATGACCACTTTGAACCTTACAATGTTTAGAGCCTATTAGAAACCACTTTTGCATGCTTGCATGCATAACTTTGTTTCCATTATTTTATGTGTGTTAAATTGTTTGAATATTGGTTGGAATGCTAGTTGAATCTATGTTTGCTTGGTTGATTTGTAGTGAAGTAATAAGAGTGTGATATTAGCAAGATCAAGAAGTGATCCCACCTTCTCTACCAAAAAGGCAAGTGACACTATCATCTAAGTCCTACTATTTTCATTACACTTAGTGGATTTTCAAACATGCATGATAAGGACTACTATATTTTGCTATGCTAAATCCTAACAGGATACCCTTATATATACCTTAGTGAAAACAATGTAGTTGTAAAATGCTTAGCCATGCTATATATATTTTAAGATGAGATACATGTTGAGATTTATGAAGTTGGGAAAAGACTTATGTTTTATATAATAAAACAAGTACTCAATGAACCACCTGGGTGGACAAGGATACTCAAGTTTTGGAAAAGGTGGCAACAAAAGGAACCATGTTTATATGGCAATCTCTTTTTGTATGTGCACTAAAAGAAATCCACCCAGGGACTTAGAGATTGAACATGTTTCTCGTACAGTGGCTTCCGTGTATAGCCACATGCTAAATGAGCACTGGCTTAGTCAATTACATTGTGGAAGACCCATGCATTGGCCTCTTCAGGTTAACTAAATGAGGGAACTCGGAACCCTACATTGGTGCCTGAAGACAAGCTAGCATTGTGTATTGGGAGGACCCTATGGAAAGACTTCGTCACATTCTCAATCTGCCAGTACTCCATCTTGGTGAGTACTTATCCAGCGACTACTGGTGGCAACAAGATGAGATTGTGTCATGTGGGTAAAGTGTACAACTTCTGCAGAAGATAAAAATCTAAGTACTTAGCCGTGTCCCCGGTTATGGACAATACTGAGCAACTACGGCCTGAAGCTATGGGAAATCTCGACATTCCAATTTCTAAAAACAAAACATGAAAATGACAACAAGAGACTTGAAGCACTTGGGGCTTTACCAAGGAGACTTGAAGCACATGGGGATTTACCAAGGAGTTCAGAAAGATTTGACAAAAGATCAAAACTATTTTGAAAAGATAGGATAAATTATTGCTTTCTGCAAATGAGCCTAAAACCCTACTTAGCCAAATATGCATGTAATGATAGGATCCACTTAATTCTACATAGTAGTGAAACTTGCCAATACAATTCAAATGTATTGACCCTTGTGGTTGTAACTTGTAATGTTGCAGGTTTGGTAGGTGTTAGTGAAGTTTATTGATTAGGATTACAAGTCTACAACCAACATGTTTGCCTGTGGCACTTAGAAGATGAAGGACCCCATGCTTATAGATATTCTGCTGCAATGTATTGTAATAGCCAAATGAGCTATGTAAGATGTAATGAATTATTTTATTCCTGGTTATAAAGTTGTATTATGACCTTAGTTTCTTGATATTACATCTTAACTGTGGATGCTAGCTATTGATCCAGGGACTAGCATTGTAAACACAGGGATCTCTACCTTATTAAAGGTTGGGACCTCTACATTATATATTCATGCTATGAATAAATATTTCTATGTCTTTGGACTATGTTTTTGCTTAATAAAACAACTAAGTGAATGAAACACCTGGGTGGAATGGAAGGAATGGTTTATGTTGAGTGGTTACACAAGGCCCATTTCTATGGTTTACCTTGTGTATCTCACTTGTGGAAAGCCACCCAGCAACAAAGGGATTTGAGATGCCATATGTTAAGCAGCTTCTAGTGTAGCCACTTGGCAATATGGGATCTGCCTGGATCATATAGGTTGCAATAACTTAGCCATTTGGACAGTTGGTGGTAGCGGGATGATAGGTTGGAGCGCATCCATTTGGTCTAAGGGAAGGCTTCTAAAAGGTCCTGTCTTGGTGAAAATCAAGTCTTGTGGGGAAAGTGCACAACCTCTGCAGATGGAAGAATCTAAGTACTTAGCCATGTCCCTGGTATTGGACAACTTGAGCATCAAGACATGAAGCTATCAAGAATCTCCTCATCCCAATTTCTAAGTAAAAACTTGTGGTTGAACAAGGGTGAAGGACCCCAATGTCTATTGGTGGTTCCTTGGGAAAGATTTTGACAAAGAAAAACTTAGTGTTTTCATCTAATAGGAAAAACCTATTTTGTACAAAGCAAGCCTAAGCTACACTTAGCCAAAATGCATATAGTATCTAGTCCACCAATATTCTACTAAGGTATCACTTGCCAATACTATTCCAATGTATTGACCCGCTGTGGCTATAACTTGTGATGTTGCAGGATATTATGATGATGATTAGGAGTCATGAGTCTACACTCAACATGCTTGCCTGTGGCACATGAAGATGAAGACTTGTTTAACTTATTATATATTTGAACTCTTGTATTAGGCCTGTGGCCATGGAGTTGTAAAAGTCTATGTTTGTCTCTGGAATAATAATGACCTTTGTTTCTGTGTACTTCATCTTAAACTGTGGATGCTAGCATTGATCCAGGGACTAGCATTGCAATCACAGGGATCCTTTCCTTTACAAAGGAGGGATCTTACACCTAAATACTATCCATGCGACAGTGGAATTATATATGACTCCTAGATGTGTTGACTAGGAGAATGATTTACTTAATGGAGGTGAGGCTCAAAAATGAAGTAGCAAACAAAAATATGATTCCTAGAGTAATACTAGGAAAATGATTAATCTTTTCTAGCTGAAATTTCTGAGTGGTTATTTAGTTAATGTGAATGGTGGCTTCTGCTAATATGGTCCTACTATTGTGATGCCTCCTTGGAGTGTACACAATAGTCTGATCATCTCTAGCATGATCATATGTCATAGATTTGGCTAAATTTGATGAGATTCATAGGATAAGCAATGGAAATAAAATTATTTATGTCTCTTCCCATGATATCTAAATTGATGCTTTAAGTTTGTAAGATTAATCATGGAAGAAAGATTCTTTGTTTGGGAGCTTAAGAAAGAAATGATCTTCCTGTCATTTGTAAAGTGAAGAAATTTATGGATCTAATTCCTAGATCATTTACTAGGAAAATGATTATGTGGTGATGATTTCTTGTACTGTGTAGATTCAATAGTGGAATGCCACTGTGATGCCTCCTTTCAGATGGAACACTGTGATTTTCCACTAATGGATCTGCTAGACTTGCCAAATAGGTGTGGAAAAATGATATCCTATAATCTGGATGATCTATATGTACCACCCTACTATACTAAGAGCTCTCTCCTTCTTCCTCACTGATGCTTGTTTTAATTTGACAAGAACAAATACTAGCATGGTTCTAGTAGCCAACCTGATGCTTGCAGTGGAGATAGATGACTTGGTTATGGATGTTGTGGTAATTCTGTTCTGTTGCTAGATCTAGTGTATGTCCTGCTCCTCCTTGAACTCCTGACTTCTCCCTCTTGCTGCTCACTTGGTCTACTCCTTATGCTCCTGGCATCCTCCTGGTGTCCTTGGATGGCTTCCTGGAGCAACCAGGGTGCTAGTGATGTGGTGGTAGTGCACTATGGGATGTCCATGCTGAACTATAAACTCTAGAAGTGTAGAAATGGCTTGGATGGTTGATCTGTGTTGGTTGTATTGGATGTTTCTTGCTATGGTGAAGAAAGTTCAGCATAGCAGTCCCTCTGCTACGGCTGTGTACTTATATCTCTCTCATAGTGCCTCATGTGTTGACAGCACATAGGTATGCATGTGTGTGTGAGCTGTGTGGTTGGTTTCTGTGATGTTATGGATCAGATCAAGTTAAAATATCTTGATATTTTCTAATGGTTTTACTATTTGACTTTTACCTTTTACTAAATTGGTGAAACTTGCCCCTCTTCCTGTGAGGTTGTACTGAGGCAAATAATATACTCGTAAATCAGATACTCCTTTAGTGAAACTTGCCCCCATTTTAATATGCTCAATGATGTGACAAAACAGTGCATCTCACTGTTACTACTGAGAGTACTAATACTAACCATTAATTCCTTTATACTATATTTTGTTTACTTTATGCTTTTACAGGAACAAGATCAAGAAATGAGAAGATGTGAAGATGAAGATTAGTTTTAGGATTTTCCTTTTATCCAATTTTGTAATTTCCTTTTATGTCAAGAATTAATGTAAAGACATTGTAATACATTAATTTATCTTATTATTGTAACCATTCTTATTATTCCTTTATTGTAAAAGAATAATGTAATATATATTCTTTTAATAAAGAATTATTCTATTTATTTTACTATTGTAATTTATTTTCCATTTTCTTTATTCATTTAATTACTTTATTATAATCTTTTCTTTATTCTTTTATTCTAAAAGAACAATATAATATTGGTCTTAAATATTCATTATACTTTTATTGATAGCACTTGTATTTGTCTTATTGTAAATAATTATTTATAATTCAAATTTCTCCCCTCATAATTCAATAAAATGATAGAGGTCATGTCAAAATTCATCTCACTCCCCTTCTAATGACACTAAACCTAATTCATCAAAGTGAGAATTCTGATCACTCTAGTCTTTTAATTTAACAAAAAAATTATCCAGATTTTCATATGCATGCGAGATGCACAAAATCCTAAATCTACCCTTCATTTAGTCCTAAATGCTGGGATGTTACACCTGTGACCAGCAGATGTCCCTGTACTTCTTCTTTTAGAAACCCAGAATACCACAATAATAATAATAAGAAGAATATCCCGATGCTTCCTTCTTATCGACACCTCGCAAATGCATCTATTGCCGTTATCGAGCATAAATGAAAACAAGAAAGTCCACAATCAAGCAAGGCATACAATCATAAGAGCATATAACAAACAAACAAGGATGACAAAATATATTTCAGTATAGTTTGGAAGGATGAATTTAGGAAGAGTGAAATGGATCATGGAAGCATTTTGCGGAAATCCATATGGGTTTTATAGTCTAGAATCTAGGTAGAATGGGGTGTTTAGACCAAGGTCACATTCATTATGGTTTATTTGTATAAAAATGATATCATCAGATTGCTATTGATAAAGTGAAACCAACAAAAGTGGTTTCACTATTTTATCAATTACCATTGATTTATAGTGAATAATACTCTAGTTTTAGGAAATAATTCACCAAAATAGTTTTGGAGTTCCAAAAATTATTTGCTTGGTTATTAAGTTGAGTTTGATGGACAGTATCAAGGGGATTTGGAATCACATCAATATAATTACCAGTATGCCCTCAAGAAATTCCCAAATGTAGTACTGGATGGTTTTTGTCTTTTTAACCAGATTAAATCTATAGAAACTTTTGAGGTGATTCCAAGGAAACAGGCTAGGTACTTTCAGTACCTTTCTGTAGAAATTGGAATCACAAATTTTTGATGTAAAGAATTATTATGGTGATTTTATTAGTGAATGTTCTATGCACAGAATAGATTAATTCCTAATAAATCAACCACTACCAATAAATTATACTATCTTAGGGTTTGAAGGGTATTGATATTCCAGTGTACTGGGAGTTGGAATTAGGTCAATACCATCTATGGTTTGACCTAGAGAAATTATTAAAGGTATAAACATATTGTTCTTGTTATTTTTATTATTGGCAGAACATAGATCACCTTGGTAGGGGACCAAGTGTATTGGTTGTGTATTTCAAATACTATCCAGAGGAGTTTGGGTTCAACACATTTGTATCTACCAAATTCCCAGCAATAAATATTTGGTGAAAAGATATATCTAGGGGGTGGATTTAATATGTTTCTTACAAACACTGATTTGGCCAACCAGGGTTAATACACGTTGGAGGATACATATTTGAACAAGAGAAAAGTAATAGCTGGACAATCCTAGTGATTTTCCATTTAGTTATCTATTTATACTTGCAAGTGTATTTGCTGATCTAAATAGATATTAGAAAAACAAATAACAGAAGGGGGGGTTTCTAGGCTGGTTCTGCCCAGCGCTAGCATCACCATGCGTGGGCTGGCCTAGTCTTGCTGCATGACGCACACGCGGGAGGGACAAAACAATGCACAGGCAGGGGCGCGCTGGTCAAAGGCTCACCTCACCGAAGGGGTATGGGCGGATCCTGCCGTTGGGCTAAAACCGATCGCACGGCATGGGCGCGTGTTTTGTCCTTTCCACGAGGACATGGGCAGAAACCATAGCAGCGACAAAGGCTCATCGGGGAGGATTCTCCGGGCCTTGCCAATGTCGAGGTAGTGGTGGGGGAGGAGCGGGGCAGCACGACGACCTCGGAGATGGGGGGAAGAGGTTTTTACAATGTCGGGGAGGACCTCATGCAGGGATACCCGAGGCGAGCTCGTCGATGATGGTTGGTGCCGCCGGTGGAGTAGTCCCTAGGCTAGAAAGAGAGGAAGATTAGATAGATCTGGACCATATACGCACACACATGTCGAAATGGAGGAAGGATAGGGTCCGAGTGGTGAGGGGCATGACCGGCAAGTTTTCAAAACCATGGGGAGGTTATCCTTCTCCTAAGCTGCAAAGGGATAGTTAGCTTCTCTGGGCGTGTGGGGAGGAGAGTAGGGTAGTAGGGGAGGGTGCTGGGAGTGATTGAGGGGTAGGGTGATTGGGAAATTAGCACTATATTGGGAGATCAAAAATGGCCGAGGGAAGCTTGTTCTCCCTCTCCATGGTGATGGAGCTCAGAGGGAGGTGGGAGGAGCTCGTGGGTAGGCTCATAGAGGGGAGTGTGGTGAAATAAGGGAGCAGGGGTGAGGTAGGTGGCCTCTAGCCTCATAAACTAATAGATGGAGGTCCATAGTGGACATGGGGGAGGGGAAACCAGTGATGGTCCTTGTTGTGGGCGTGTGGAGAGAGGGGCGGGTGGTTTCTGGTCTGGCTAGGGCATAGAGAGAGAGTGATGGCAATATATTTCAAAGGGGGCAAAACTAGATATTTATGTGTGTGTCTCCTCCTCATTCCAAGCACTAGGGACAAAAGGTAGGGGTGTGCTATCGTGGCTACAGTGCTAGCTCGACCAGGGGTGTGATATGTGTTGTGCAAGCTTGGTGACTCAAGTTGGTGGGGTTTTGGTTGAGTTTGGGTCAAGCTTTGATTATTGTGTTAAAGTTTATCATAGAGATGATTAGGAAGAAAGTTTATGAATTTGTATTGTCCATGACGGATAAATGGTACTGGTAGATAGATAAGGTCAAGGTATCTCTCTAGGAATTGTTTTATATTTTTCCAAGAATTATAAGTGCATCTAAAACCAATTATTAAAATATGCAAAAATGGTTTCCAGAAGCTAATGTTATCTTTTGACATTAGACAAGACATGTTTTTGGTGTGAAATGGTTCTAAATACCATAGCACACATTGGGTAATTTTAGTGGAATTTATTGAGACAAAAGTATTTTTTAATAAATTAATTCTTGTTTCTGCCATTTAAAAAAGGGCAAAAAGAAATAATAGAGCATCTAAAAAATATTTATATTTGAGATGGGATTGTAGGATATTATATATAGGCATCAAATGTGCCTTGATTTGGCAAGGTGGTTTGGAGAAAATCAAAGTTGTCTTTATAGAGAAGGTTTTGAGGATTTTGTAAATGAAGGAATTTAGATAGTTTAAGTTCTAAATAATTAGGGAAATTATTTTGAATTTTTTTATCCAATATGGATAATGGAAAATTTAAGTATTTATCATAAACAACCTTGAGTATTGTCAAACAAGATGAATTTTTGGAAGAAGAGACGGATTGGAGGATCTAGGGCATTTATATTTTTATCCCACATAAACAAGGTTGGATTAGGGAGCTCAGAGCTCAACTTGGTACAAGGGATGTATGGATAGCTAGACCAAGTTAAATAGATGATCATGGTGCCAATGTTTGGGCTTGGTTGTATTTGAGGTGATATAGAAGAGATGGCAAACTTTGTTGAAAACAATGATACCATAATAGATGTGTTAGGATGCCTAGTAAACCATGTGGGTTTAGGAAGCACAATGATCCAATGGAAACAACTTAAGGATGGGTTGATAGACCATGGTTAGTAGGTCACAACCATGCAAAGATTTGGTCAAGGGAGGTAGCACATGGAAGTTAGGTTCAACCAAAGTAGGCAAGATGATAAGATTTGTAGAAAAGATTATTATCTTGACTACAAAACCATCATGGATGAGTGGGTACAGGAATGTATTATCCAAAGATGTAAGGTTCCCAACGTTTAATAAGTTGAAGTCCTTAGTGAAACTAAAGTTGAAGTCATTGGTCATGGTGAAGGCTTTGTCCTTCAAGTTGAAAAGGAAAGGATGTAGAATCAAAACCAAAAGGTTGAGGAAAGAGTTTACAAGATTGTTTGTAAATAATTTTTTGGAACAAATACAACTCCTATTTTTCTACGGGGTTTTGTCCAATCCTAGGGTTACAATCCTACAGGCAACACAGTGCTCTGATACCATCTGTAAGGTTCCCAAACTTTAATAAGGTAGAGATCCCTGTGTTTACAATGCTAGTCCTTGGATCAATAGCTAGCATCCACAGTTAAGATGTAATATCAAGAAACAAAGGTCATAATACAACTTTATAACTAGGAATAAAATAATTCATTACATCTCACATAGCTCATTTGGCTATTACATTACATTGTAGCAGAATATCTATAAAGCCTGGGGTCCTTCATCTTCAAAGTGCCACAGGCAATCATGTTGGTTGTAGACTTGTAATCCTAATCAACACACTTAACATCAAACAAACCCGCAACATAATAAGTTGCAGCCACAAGGGTCAATACATTTGAATTGTATTGGCAAGTTTCACTATTATGTAGAAATAAGTGGATCCTATCACTACATGCATATTTGGCCAAGTAGGGTTTAGGCTCATTTGTAGAAAGCAATATAGTTTTATCCTATCTTTTGAAAATAGTTTTGATCTTTTGTCAAATATTTCTGAACTCCTTGGAAATCTCCAAGTGCTTCAAATCCCTTGTTTTCACCATCAAGTTTTACTTTGAGAAATTGGAATGTTGAGATCTTCCATAGCTTCAGGCCTTAGTTGCTCAGTAGTTGTCCATAACCGGGGACACGGCTAAGTACTTAGAATTTGATCTTCTGCAGAAGTTGTACACTTTACCCACATGACACAATCTCGTCTTGATGCCACCAGTGGCCGCTGGATAAGTACTCACCAAAAATGGAGTACTGGCAGATCGAGAATGTGACAAAGTCTTTCCATAGAAGTCCTCCCAATACACAATGCTAGCTTGTCAACCAGGCACCAATGTAGGGATAAATTTCCCTTACACAATTCTAGTTCACTTGAAGATGCCAATGCATGGGTCTTCCACTATGTAGTTGACTAAGCCAGAGCCCATTTAGCATCTGGCTGTACACGAAAGCCACTGTACGAGAAACATGTTCAATCTCTAAGTCCCTGGGTGGTTTTCTTGTAGTGCACATCCAAAAACATATCCATATAAACATGGTTCCCTTTGTTGCCACCTTGTCCAAAACTTGAGTATACTTGCCCACCCAGGTGGTTCATTGAGTACTTGTTTATTAGATAAAACATAAATTTTTCAACACTTCATATAATCATAACATGTATCCCATCCCAAATATATAGCAGGGCTAAGCTTACTACATCTACATTTCTTCCACTAAGGGAGATATAATGATATCCTATTAGGATTTAGCATAGAATAAAATATAGTAGTCCTTATCATGCATGTTACAAAAATCCACTAAGTGTAGTGAAAATAGTAGGACATGGATGATAGTGTCACTTGCCTTTTTAGTAGGGGGTATTGGTTCACTTCTTGATCTTGCAAATATCACACTCTTCTAACTTCACTACAATTCAATCAAGCAAACACATATTCAACTAGCATTCAAACCATTTCTCACACATAAAATAACAAAAACAAGGTCATGCATGCAAGCATGCAAAAGATAGTTTTATTTGCAAAAGTGGTTTCTACTAGGCTCTAAACCTTATAAAGTTCAAAGTGGTCATTTACTAAAGTGGTAAAACCATTTGCAAAAAGGTTTTATCTCATAAACTAAATATCATGTTAAGGTGACATTTTATGTAGTTGAAAATATCTTTTAGCAAAGTAATAACTTTATATGGTTCATCAAATATGTTCTTAATCTAAAAACTTGGTGTTTTAGGATCAGAAGGTTTGAATCAAATCATTTACCAAAGGCTTTACTCAAAAATCTTTTCTAAACCATAAACAATATTTTTATTTGACTAGAAATGGGCTAATTCAAATATTTATTCCTTAACCTCACAAAATACATTTTTAAATCCATAAGTTGATTCCTATGGTCAGTAGGTTCAAAACAAACCATTTAGCAAAGATTTCACCTTAAAATTATTTCTAGAACAAATTTTATATTCAAATTATGCCTACACATTTTTCTGCAAATTCAACCAATTTTCCAGAAGCAAAACATTAAACAAAATTCATGGTTGCAAAGTACTTTCTCTGATGATTCCATTGATATAAAATTTGCAAAATTTGGACGTGTAAAACTAAAGTTATGAATTTTACAAGTTTGCAATTCTAATAGATCAAATTTCTATTTTAAATCCTCAGTCTGTCCACGTGGCTCATTCCTATTGGTTGGTACCGCTTCGTGCAGATCAGCCTCTGCGAGTCGTTGGATCTAAATATGATCGTGAGGCACTGATCAACTCGTACCCCTTCGTCTAGATCTAATCCCAGCCAGACGATCGAGATCCAATGGGCACAGTGCTTTGGACCAAGGACTGGCGGCGCTAGCGGCGGCGCACGCACGGGCGGTGGCGTCACGGTGACTACAGGAAGCAAGGGAAGGAGGGGAGGGGTTTACCAGAATCGCCGTGCTTCACTGATGCTTGACGTGTTCAAGAGGAGGCAGGGGGCGCACGGGGACGATCACAATTGCTCGCCGGAGTTGCTCTCTGCGTCGGGTTCCTCTAGTCGTTGACGGGGGCGAGGTTACAGGTCATGCCGAGGCAAACAGAGCATATGGTTAGACGCGGGCAAGCATGGGGAGTATAGGAGCATCATCGGGAGGGTTCGGGGTGGTCTGCGCTTACCAGGGAAGCTCGCCGAAAGAACGGCAGACGATGGTGGCGCTCAGGTGATGACGAAGCCGAGGCTACGGTGCTCGTGCAGGCTAACTAGCAGCACTGGGAGATGCGCCAGGAGGTGGGGAGCAAGTCTGCGTGCAGCGGGAGGCGAGGCGCGGCAAGGTGTGGCCGGAATCGGTTGGGGAAGCTCGTCGGAGCAGTGGTGTTGCCGGCAGAAATCCAGGCAGCCTGGGGGCAGAGAAGGTGGGGTGAGCGAGGGGAATGAGAGAGGAGAGGCAGGCGCTTAAGTACGCGTGGTCGGGGCGAGATTAACGCAGGCAATAACTCGAATTCATCGCTGCAATCAAGGGCAGCAACGGCGAGGGGGACGTGGTCGCGAGGTTGATGACGCTGCGCTGGCGGTGGGGCCGTGCTATCTGTGAGGAAGAGAGAGGGGAGATGGGGTCCACTCGTCAGTGACTTCGCGGGTGCAAGGTTGAGTGGAAAACGTTTAACCGCGGGGAGTTTAGTTGGGCTGCGAGTTGGGCTTGCTGAGCCTGTTGGGTTGGGTCTGCTTCGTTTCATTTTTTTTATACTAAACCTTTTTCTTTTTCTGTTTTGAATTTCCTGATTTGATTTTCATTCAAACAATTCAATCTCCAAATCAAATCAAACCACCACCAAACTTTGTGTTGATTTTAATTCTGTTTAACAACATAATCCAAAGTCCAAAATAAAATAATTCTTTTATTCTTCTTGGATCTATTAATAATTAAATAAATAGACCCTAGTCTTTAATTCAAATAGGATTTAATTTATTTTAAAACTCTATTTGAAATCTAAATAATACCAAAATCTTTTCAGTAGGTTTTACTTGAAAAACAAAACACTTGGAAATCTTATTTAAAATACTTTAACAAGTTTCAATGTTTATTTAAAATGAAAAAGTCTTTACTTAGACAAAATTGTATATTAATAAATCCTTATTATTTTATTCAAATAATCCTTTACTCTTTTTATCAAATAGAAATATTTTATTTTTTAAAAGCTTAGCCAAGATTAATTTGGCTCTTTAAAATAATCCTTATTTGTAATTCTACCTTTGCTTTATAAAAACCATATCTTTTTATTTAAAGATCCAAAAATAGTGATTCCAACTATTATAACTTTATTTATTATTTGTTTATCTTTTTAAATCCCTTTAGGATTTTATTTGATCAAAATAGGTTTTGATGTTTCCATTTGGAATCAAAAAGTTTTCTTCTCACCCTAAATTTCAACAAATTTTTATTTTGTTTAATTATTTTCACATTACAAAATTTGGAAAATTTTGGGATGTGACAGGCTACCACCCTTAAAAGAAATCTCGTCCCGAGATTTGGGAAGGCTAGGGTTACAAGTTGGCTTGAAGACAACTAGGGTACTACCACCCTTAAAAGAAAGTCTCATAGGATTACATTGATAGTTCACTTGACTATGGGTTCAGCACTTAATATCCAGACAAGGAATCCTTATTTGACTCTTCTGAGTTAACTAGTTCCTGACATCCACTTCTTCTATCTCTTCAAAGTTTCCATCCATGTCAATGTGGTTCACATGTCCTTTCTGGGTCACATTGGAGTCACTTCCATTGGATCTTCTAGCATCCTTTTTCTTTTTCTTCTCAGGACAGTCTCATGCATAGTGTCCAAGTTCCTTACAATTATAGCACTGCAACTGGCTAATGTCTTTCTTCCTGAAAGTGTCATGTTGGTTCTGACCAAGGTCATCTCCATTGTCAGTATCATTTCCATTATTATCATTTCCATTGTTGTTGTGGTGATACTGATGTGGTTCATAATCTTCCTTGCTATTTTTGAATGAATGCTTATTTTGTGATGATCCTGAGTGATTCTTGAGTTTATGCTTCCTCTTTCTATTCTCAACTTTATTCATCTTGTTTTCCAAAATGGTGGCTTTGTTATAGAGTGATTGATAAGTTGGGACATAGGCAACAGCTAGCTACAGGTTCAACTCATCATTAAGTCCTTCAAGAAATTTCTCCTTTCTCTTAGCATCTGTATCAACTTCATTCGGTGCATAGCGTGCCAGATTGTTGAATTCTTCAATATACTCAGCCACACTGAGGTGACGCTGTTTCAGATTGTGGAATTCCTTTTTCTTTAAATGCATCACTCCAGGTGAGATGTGAGCTGTACGAAAACCATCCTCAAAAATATCCCAAGTCACATCCTCAAGGGGAGTGGTGATCTGAAAGTTGTCCCACCATGTTGCTGCTGGTCCTTCAAGCAGAAATGCTGCAAACCTAACTTTTTCTTTGTCGGTGCAGCCAACAGTCACTAAATCTTTATTCACCGAACGTAACCAATCATTGGATTCCATTGGATCAGTTGTTCCAGAGAACCTTGCAGGCCTAAGTTTCAGAAACCTGGTGAGCATGTCATGAGCTGGAGGATTATTCTGATTGTTGTTGTTGTTGTTGTTGTTCTGATTTTGTATGAGCATGGTCATCATCTGCATCAGTTGAGTTTGGCATGTCATCAACTGTTGCATCTCGGGAGTGATGTTGTTGTTGTTTTGGTTGGGGTTGGCACGACGAGGAGGCATCTGTTGGTTTGATAGGGATAAGTAATGATGGATAGGTTTTTAAGAAGTTCTAACACACAACTCAAAACAACCCAGTTCAATCAAACAATCAATCAATCAACAAGCAACTATCCACTTAACAACTTATGAGCTTAACTCATGAGTTGAGCAATCAACAAGTTTTTCTTGAAATAATCAACTTAGTATAGTCATACCTCATAGGTCAATATGATCCATACTCTAACTTGATATCAATGTCTTTGGTAGGCAATCTAATGTCTCTTGGTTTTCACTTGTAGTCCTTAGTGATGTCTAGGTTGAAGTCCTTAGTGAAACTAAAGTTGAAGTCATTGGTCATGGTGAAGGCTTTGTCCTACAAGTTGAAAAGGAAAGGATGTAGAATCAAAACCAAAAGGTTGAGGAAAGAGTTTACAAGATTGTTTGTAAATAAGTTTTTGGAACAAATACAACTCCTATTTTTCTAAGGGGTTTTGTCAAATCCTAGGGTTACAATCCTACAGGCAACACAGTGCTCTGATACCATCTGTAAGGTTCCAAAACTTTAATAAGGTAGAGATCCCTGTGTTTACAATGCTAGTCCCTGGATCAATAGCTAGCATCCACAGTTAAGATGTAATATCAAGAAACAAAGGTCATAATACAACTTTATAACCAGGAATAAAATAATTCATTACATCTTACATAGCTCATTTGGCTATTACATTACATTGCAGCAGAATATCTATAAAGCATGGGGTCCTTCATCTTCAAAGTGCCACAGACAATCATGTTGGTTGTAGACTTGTAATCCTAATCAACACACTTAACATCAAACAAACCCGCAACATAATAAGTTGCAGCCACAAGGGTCAATACATTTGAATTGTATTGGCAAGTTTCACTATTATGTAGAAATAAGTGGATCCTATCACTACATGCATATTTGACCAAGTAGGGTTTAGGCTCATTTGTAGAAAGCAATATAGTTTTATCCTATCTTTTGAAAATAGTTTTGATCTTTTGTCAAATCTTTCTGAATTCCTTGGAAATCTCCAAGTGCTTCAAATCCCTTGTTGTCACCATCAAGTTTTACTTTGAGAAATTGGAATGTTGAGATCTTCCATAGCTTCAGGCCTTAGTTGCTCAGTAGTTGTCCATAACCGGGGACACGGCTAAGTACTTAGAATTTGATCTTCTGCAGAAGTTGTACACTTTACCCACATGACACAATCTCGTCTTGATGCCACTAGTGGCCGCTGGATAAGTACTCACCAAAAATGGAGTACTGGCAGATCGAGAATGTGACAAAGTCTTTCCATAGAAGTCCTCCCAATACACAATGCTAGCTTGTCAACCAGGCACCAATTTAGGGATAAATTTCCCTTACACAATTCTAGTTAACCTGAAGATTCCAATGCATGGGTCTTCCACTATGTAGTTGACTAAGCTAGAGCCCATTTAGCATGTGGCTGTACACGAAAGCCAATGTACGAGAAACATGTTCAATCTCTAAGTCCCTGGGTGGTTTTCTTCTAGTGCACATCCAAAAAGATAGCCATATAAACATGGTTCCCTTTGTTGCCACCTTGTCCAAAACTTGAGTATACTTGTCCACCCAGGTGCTTCATTGAGTACTTGTTTTATTATATAAAACATATATTTTTTCAACACTTCATATAATCATAACATGTATCCCATCCCAAATATATAGCAGGGCTAAGCTTACTACATCTACATTGCTTCCACTAAGGGAGATATAATGATATGCTATTAGGATTTAGCATAGCATAAAATATAGTAGTCCTTATCATGCATGTTACAAAAATCCACTAAGTGTAATGAAAATAGTAGGATATGGATGATAGTGTCACTTGCCTTTTTAGTAGGGGGTATTGGTTCACTTCTTGATCTTGCAAATATCACACTCTTCTAACTTCACTACAATTCAATCAAGCAAACACATATTCAACTAGCATTCAAACCATTTCTCACACATAAAATAACAAAAACAAGGTCACGCATGCAAGCATGCAAAAGATAGTTTTATTTGAAAAAGTGGTTTCTACTAGGCTCATTTACTAAAGTGGTAAAACCATTTGCAAAAAGGTTTTATCTCATAAACTAAATATCATGTTAAGGTGACATTTTATGTAGTTGAAAATATCTTTTAGCAAAGTAATAACTTTATATGGTTCATCAAATATGTTCTTAATCTCAAAACTTGGTGTTTTAGGGTCAGAAGGTTTGAATCAAATCATTTCCCAGAGGCTTTACTCAAAAATCATTTCTAAACCATAAACAATATTTTTATTTGACTAGAAATGGGCTAATTAAAATATTTATTCCTTAACCTCACAAAATACATTTTTAAATCCATAAGTTGATTCCTATGGTCAGTAGGTTCAAAACAAACCATTTAGAAAAGATTTCACCTTAAAATTATTTCTAGAACAAATTTTATATTCAAATTATGCCTACACATGTTTCTGCAAATTCAACCAATTTTCCAGAAGCAAAACATTAAACAAAATGCATGGTTGCAAAGTACTTGCTCATATGATTCCATTGATATAAAATTTGCAAAATTTGTACTTGTAGAACTAAGGTTATGAATTTTACAAGTTTGCAATTCTAATAGATCAAATTTCTATTTTAAATCCTGAGTCTGTCCACGTGGCTCATTCCTATTGGTCGGTACCGCTTCGTGCGGATCAGCCTCTACGAGTCGTTGGATCTAAATATGATCGTGCGGCACTGATCAACTCGTACCCCTTCGTCTAGATCTAATCTTAGCCAGACGATCGAGATCCAACGGGCACAGTGCTTTGGACCAAGGACTTGCGGCGCACGCTCGGGCGGTGGCGTCACGGCGACTACAGGAAGCAAGGGAAGGAGGGGAGGGGTTTACTAGAATCGCCGTGCTTCACTGATGCTCGACGTGTTCAAGAGGAGGCAGGGGGCGCACGGGGATGATCACAATTGCTCGTCGGAGTTGCTCTCTGCGTCGGGTTCCTCTGGTCGTTGACGGGGGCGAGCTTACAGGTCATGCCGAGGCAAATGGAGCATATGGTTAGATGCGGGAGAGCGTGGGGAGTACATGAGCATCATCGGGAGGGTTCGGGGTGGTCTGCCCTTACCAGGGAAGCTCGCCGGAAGAATGACAGACGACGGTGGCGCTCAGGTGATGACGAAGCCGAGGCTACGGTGAGCATGGCTAACCAGCCACCGGAGATGCGCCAGGAGGTGGGGAGCAAGTCTGCGTGCAGTGGGAGGCGAGGAGCGGCAAGGTGTGGCCGGAATCGGTTGGGGAAGCTCGTCGGAGCAGTGGCGTTGCCGGCAGAAATCCAGGCAGCCTGGGAGCAGAGAAGGTGGGGTGAGCGAGGGGAATGAGAGAGGAGAGGCAGGCGCTTAAGTACGCATGGTCGGGGCGAGATTAATGCAGGCAATAACTCGAATTCATCGCCGCAATCAAGGGCAGCAACGGCGAGGGGGACATGGTCGCGAGGTTGATGACGCTGCGCTGGCGGTGAGGCCGTGCTGTTTGTGAGGAAGAGAGAGGGGAGATGGGGTCCAGTCGTCAGTGACTTCGCGGGTGCAAGGTTGAGTGGAAAAAATTTCACCGCGGGGAGTTTAGTTGGGCTGCGAGTTGGGCTTGCTGGGCCTGTTGGGTTGGGTCTGCTTCGTTTCATTTTTTTATACTAAACCTTTTTCTTTTTCTGTTTTGAATTTCCTGATTTGATTTTCATTCAAACAATTCAATCTCCAAATCAAATCAAACCACCACCAAACTTTGTGTTGATTTTAATTCTGTTTAACAACATAATCCAAAGTCCAAAATAACATAATTCTTTTATTCTTCTTGGATCTATTAATAATTAAATAAATAGACCCTAGTCTTTAATTCAAATAGGATTTAATTTATTTTAAAACTCTATTTGAAATCTAAATAATACCAAAACCTTTTCTGTAGGTTTTACTTGAAAAACAAAACACTTGGAAATCTTATTTAAAATACTTTAACAAGTTTCAATGTTTATTTAAAATGAAAAAGTCTTTACTTAAACAAAATTGTATATCAATAAATCCTTATTATTTTATTTAAATAATCCTTTACTCTTTTTATCAAATAGAAATATTTTATTTTTTAAAACCTTATCCAAGATTAATTTGGCTCTTTAAAATAATCCTTATTTGTAATTCTACCTTTTCTTTAGAAAAACCATATCTTTTTATTTAAAGATCCAAAAATAGTGATTCCAACTATTATAACTTTATTTATTATTTGTTTATATTTTTAAATCCCTTTAGGATATTATTTGATCAAAATAGGTTTTGATGTTTCCATTTGGAATTAAAAAGTTTTCTTCTCACCCTAAATTTCAACAAATTTTTATTTTGTTTAATTATTTTTCACATTACAAAATTTGGAAAATTTTGGGATGTGACAAAAGACAAGAGTGGTCTTTGGTTGTACTAATGATTTACTACAAGATGGTTCAGGTACATTCTCAAGAATGCACATAGATTGAATCCAGATAAAGGTTTCAGACTTCGCCATTTTGGAAGATTTAGGGTTTTAGGCTAGATTGCAAGTGGAAAGAATTTGGAGGTGATGCTATGCTCCAAACTAATGATCAAGTAGATGAGGTAGATTTTTTGCTTGAGTATAAATAATCCATACTTAGACTTGGTCTTCATGGAGTTTGGAAACTATTAAAAGGGATTGTCCTTTGATTGATCTAAGTACGATAAGAGAGGGTCACTTAGGATAGATCTAGCTTATATGGCTTGGTTTAAGATTTGGAGATCTCAAACATTGATCTGATCCTAAAGGATGAGCTCCTAGGGTGGCTCATGCTACTTCCTAAGCAAACAAGGCAATCAACAGATCAAGGCAATTCATCAAACAACAAATTAAGGCAATTCATCTTATCCAACTATTACTAATGTTACCAGCAAGTCTGGCTGGTGGTAAGCATGGGTATTTTTAAGGGGTTGTAGTTTTAAGTAAGCTAAGAACCTCTTGGTATTTCTACCAAGATTGGAAAGAAAAGTTTTTACGAAAGGTTTTGGAAAACCTAGAGGTAAGACTAGTTGAAGTTCTGTCTTGAAAACGCAAGGAGATTATATATAGGTATCCATAGTTTTGTGAATAGAAATTATAAAATAATTTGTTGTATCAAAATCATCTTGGCTCAAGTTTGAAATGCTAGAACAATTGGGAATATGAAAGATGATCCAAGACATCTCTTTTGTAAAATAGCTTTTCTCAACTAGGGTTGAGGTAAGGAGTATATCATATAATACACAATCAGTTGCATGAACACAAGCAAACAAGTAAGCAAACATTGCAACACTTACTAAGAAAAAGTTTTAGTTCCCCCTGATTTTTGCCTATTTGACAAAAGATCGGGGTTGCTAAAATTGGGATGTTACAGACATTTTGAGTACGTGATCACTAACGGAGCTGTTCACTTCCATCATGCATCTAAAGAACTTTTTCATAAGCATTATAACTCTCTACAGTAGCATGGGTGTATAAAATCATTTCAACAAACCCAGTGTATCCAGGGGATTGCCGTTTTCGAAACGCTTTCAAAGTTTTGGCTCTAGACCATATAGTATGCCGTAATGAAATAAGTTGCGGTCCTCCTGACAAGTCAAATAGGCATTCTTTTCCTTGTTACGGGCATCATCAAATAGTGGGAGGCCTAGAAGCACTTATAGCACATATTGCTTTTGTATAGTAGAGAGGAGTCTCCTCAAATTCTTGCCCTAGTCGGTAAATTTCCTACCATTCATCGCAAGTTTCTCTTTCTGCATTAACACATTGAAATTAAAAGCAGGTGGTGCCATCTACAATAGAAATTGTAAAGTTTAGACTAAGTTTATGATAGATCGAGTTCAACTAATCCAAATTATGAATGAACTCCCACTAAAAAATGACATCCCTCATGACTTTTTGGTGATTACATGAACCAAATCCACTACACCAAGTCCGATCATCACGTGAGTTAGTGTAGCTTCAAAGGAGAGCATCTATATGGGAATCATATCAAATATATGACTCATGCTTAACTTTTTGATCTGTGTTCCGAGGCCATGTCTGTACATTCTAGGCTCGCCAAGTAAGAACCTTAGTATTTTGCGTGTGTAAAACTGTCTTACACCCGAAATATGATAGTGGATTCAAGTACAATCGATCATCAGGTGCTGTCTTGAAGCGGCAAAACATAATCGGTGCATACTAAAGGGAGAACACATTTTTATCTTGATATCTAAATGAGGGATCATCTTATAATTCTAATAAAACGCCAAACAAGCAATATAATATGCAACAACATCATATGTGAAAAGTGAAATGATATGGTTCTTGCACTTGATCACTATCATGTGCATCGTGGTATGATCTTTATCCTTTCTTTGTGTGTAAGGCCAAGGTCTATGGAACTTACACATTAGGTGTGTTGTAAGAGTATCAACTATACATCAACTTACAACATTACCATATCATGACACTAGCCCAACAACAATCTAAACTAGACGCTTCTAATTTATGCATTGCAAGTTTTACATGGCTTAGGGCTTTCGAAGATAGAATCGTTCTTACCTACGAACATGGAACCTCAACGATGATAACCAAATTATTAACAACTCATTGTAAATCATATATTGACTATAGTAGGAGACACAAACATCCTCTAGCCACTTATGCAAAACTAGTTGCATGTCAAGCATGGAACATGTCTCATGTGCGAGGATATGTAAAGTTTGTCCGAGCCGCTTCATCCCACTATGCCATCAAAATCCAAAGTACAAGCAAAAAGCAATAACATGACCATCATCACCCACATACGCATATGTGTACTACCCGTGAAAAACATCTACGCATAGATCCGACACTGATACCACTGTAGGGTTCACAGCATAGAAAACAACTACAATGGGAACAACTAAGTACCAAGATATATCAACTAGATACAAGCAACGGATAGATATACATCAATAGATAAAATACCCTTGTATACCAACAAATTTTAACGGGGTTGTACTCGTGGATGATGTAGACGAACGCTTGCCTATCTCAAGATCGAGAAGAAGTCCAGCGCCACAAATCAACAGCGCATCCGTTCTCGTACACATGTTCAAGCCACCGAACAACCTCCGCCTCCTCGCTCCCGATGCAGCAGAAGCAACAACTCTTTCCAAATGAAAATCCTCCGGGAACATGTATGTCGCTAGTCCGAGACCATGTGGGATAAACTAGAGTGGGAGAGAGATCCTTCATGAGGACGTTTGAGTGTGAGAAAGGGAGTAGGGGGCCTTTTATAGGAGTAGGGGTCACCCCAAGGGTTGTGGCTGGCGCCATGGAGGATGCCCCCACCCTTTCCACCATTCATGTGAGTGGAGCTCGCACTCACAAAATGCCCCTTCATTTCTCCACTCAAAATCCCACTCAAAAATTCCATTAAATTTCCACCCAATTTAATGTAATCTCTCTTTAAATAAAACTCCTTTTATTTATTTATTCAGAATTTTTTCAATTACATTAATTAACAAACATTCACATAAAACCCCTATCTAGTATTCTATTTCACATGGAGAAACAATTTCAGCAATTTCACCCGAAACAATTCCGGTGTCTAGTGAAATAATTCCCACGCTTTGTAATTCTTTCGTCTAGAACATATTTGTTCCAAATGGTGTCACTGTCTCTTAAGTGTGTCACCCTACGGTTCGCGAATAATGCGGAGATGATTGAGACCCCTCTCAGATCAATAATTAGAAGCGGGACCTGGAGATCCATACTGACTCCCACACATTCAACGATGAATTCTTGTGATCGTGAGAACCTTTTAAGCTAGTAACTTAATCCCTTTGTCTCGTGATATATTACATGTCCGAGATTCGATCATCATTATCTCCTTACCTAGTTTGATCTCGTTACTGACGTGTGCTCTTTTCTTGTTCCTGTGATATAACATTATAGTGATCACACCACTTTCTTGCAAGATAACTAATGTGATATCACCGAGAGGGCCTAGAGTATATCTATCCATCATCGGGATGGAAAAATTCCACTCTTGATCCATGAGCCTCTACATAACACCTTCGTAGCACTGAACCCACCTTTATAGTCACCTTGTTACAGTGTGACGTTTGATGTTATCAAGATACTCTTCCAGTGTTAGTAATTGATATGATCTCATGGTCTAAGGATTGGGATTACCCCATATGATGTTATAGCAATATAAAACAATGACTTTGATCGTAAATCTATACTTCTGATGAATGTTCATCACACCTTTCCAATAATGTTGTGACCTCGTTATTAACAACATCCAATGCCCATGATTAGGAAACCTTGATCATCTTGTTAATCAACGAGCTAGTTTATAAGAGAGGCATAACTAGGAACTTAAAATTTGTTTATTAAACACACATGTATTAATGTTTTCGTATTTATACAATTATAGCATGCAAAATAAACATCTATCATATACCTTGAATATACATAATAACAACTTTATTATTGCCTCTCACGTCATATTCCCTTGATGGGGTGCCCCATGGGGTACCTGGGCTAGATGCATGCCTGGGTCCAAGAATGCACCGACCCTTGAATTTCCACGGCAGCCGGCGGGTTTCGCCATTTTTTTTGGATAGCACCAAACAAAATCTAAAAATATCATAAGAATGTGAAACTAGCTCTTGGAGCCCTTTCATGTGACCCACTTCCCTCATAAAATCATAAGCAAGGCATACCAGGTCCTTTGGCACCCAAGGCACCATAAGGATATCTATCGAGTGTGAGTTAACATGGCTTTCAACCCTAGATCCCCCCCTCGCTACCCAGAACATGGAACCACTCCATGGATTAAGCCCAAACACGGCACCTAGATCCCTCTCGGCATCGCAAGCAACTTCTGCAACTAGAGATTTCGTGGTCATTTGGAGAAATCCTGACTTTCCATTCTCTTAACCCAAAAATTGGTGTTTTTGCAAAGGAGGTCCAAGATTAGGGCGCTCCCGGGGCCCCGAGGCAATTTTCACGCATGCTACACCATGGTGCATGGCCATTCCCGGGAGGTGGGTATTTATCTCATGGTGCAAGCATATACTTTATTTCTCTTGAGTTACGGCCCGGTAAATGCGCTTTGTAACTTCAGGTACCCTATAAAACCCTCTCAATTTTGAGGGGAAAATGGTTTGGGGTGACCCATGTGGTACATATGCTGGATGGATGCCTGGGTCCAAGATTGCACCAACTCGCTGCCGCCAGCGGGTTTCGCCATTTTTTATAGCACCAAACAAAATCTAAAACAATCATAAAAATGTGAAAACAGCTCTTGGAGCCCTTGCATGTGACCCACTACCCTCATAAAATCATAATAAAGGCATACGAGGTCTTTTGGCGCCCAAGGCACCACCAGGGTGTCTATCGAGTGAGAGTTAACATGGCATTCAACCCTATACCCCCTCGCTACCCAGAACATCGAATCACTCCATGGATTGACCCCAAACCTGGAACCTAGATCCCTCTTGACATCGCAAGGAACTTCTCCAACTAGATATTTCGTGGTCATCTGGAGAAATCCTGACTTTGCATTTTCTGAACCCAAAAATCCGGTTTTTTCCAAAGGATGTCCAAGATTAGGCCGCGCCCCAGGGGCCCGAGGAAATTTTCACGCATGCTACACCATGGTGCATGGACATTCCCGGGAGGTGGGTATTTATATAGTGGTGCAAGCATATACTATATTTTTCTTGAGTTATGTCCCAGTAAATGCGGTTTCTAACTGTAGGTACCCTATAAGACAGTCTCATTTTTTAGGGAAAAATGGTTTGGGGTGCCCCATGGGGTACCTAGGCTGGATGCATGCCTGGGTCCAAGATTGCACTGACCCTACCATTTCTGCGACCGCTAGCAGGTTTCGTCTTTTTGGACAACACCAAACAAAGTCTAAAAATAATCATAAAAATGTGTAAATAGCTCTTGGAGCCCTCGCAAGTGACCCACTGCCCTCATAAAATTATAAGTAAGGCATACCAGGAATTTTGGCACCCAAGGCACCACCAGGATGTCTATCGAGTGTGAGTTAACATGGCTTTCAACCCTAGATCCCCCCTTGCTGTCCAGAACAAGAAACCACTCCATGTATTAAGCCCAAACCCAGCACCTAGCTCCCTTTTGGTATCGCAAGAAACTTATCCAAGTAGAGATTTCGTGGTCATTTGGAGAAATCCCGACTTTCCATTTTCTAAACTCGAAAAACCTGTGTTCTTCCAAAGGAGGTGCAAGATTAGGGCGCGCCCGGGGGCCCGAGGCAATTTTCATTCATCCTACACCATGGTGCATGGACATTCCTGGGATGTTGGTATTTATCTCACGGTGCCAGTATATACTATATTTTCCTTGAGTTACGGTCTGGTAAATGCGGTTTCTAACTGCATGTACCCTATAAGACACTCTCAATATTCAGGGAAAATCGTTTCAGGTGTGGCATGGGGTACCTAGGTTACATGCATGCCTAGGTCCAATATTGCACCGAACCTTGTGTTGCCACGGCCGCTGGCGGGTCTCGCCTTTTTTTGGAAAACACTAAAAAAAATCATAAGTATGTGAAAACAGCTGTTGGAGCCCTTGCATGTGACTAGTGCCCTCATAAAATCATAAGAAAGGCATACCAGGTCTTTTGGCACCCAAGGCACCACCAGGATGTCTATCGAGTATGAGTTAACATTGCTTTCAACCCGATATCCCGCCCCCCTTGCTGCCCAGAACATGGAACCACTCCATGGATTGAGCCCAACCCCGACACCGAGCTCCTTCTCGGCATCGCAAGCAAATTCTCCAAGTAGAGATTTCGTGCTCATTTGGAGAAATCCTGACTTTCCATTTTCTGAACCCAAAAACATGGTGTTTTTCCAAAGGAGGTGCAAGATTAAGGAACGCCTGGGGGCCCAAGGAAATTTTCACGCATGCTACTTTCGCTAATAAAAAGCTTTTTGTGAAAGACTGATGATATTTTGAAATCTAGTCAGATCCATGATAAACCTCATGGGCTAGCTCATTAACCTTGCAGAAACTATGCCTATCCCTTACAACCAATGATAGCCGTTGGACAGTAAGGCTAGCGCCCATTGGTAGCCATCAGGTCGGGTCTTCTAGAAGCCCCCCCCCCTCCCGCGGTGCTAGGTTGATACTGTGTCCCAATTGTTAGGCACCGTTGGATTGGGGAGAATGGATGATAAGGATCGTCCTCTGCAAGAACGATCCGCGAGTAGGCAGTTCTGCGTCTATATTGGCCCTCGCAACCCCGACTAGGCCTACCTCCTTTAATTTATAACCGTGACCGTGTGGACTAAGCTCAAACCCCATTTGTTCCCTGAAACTCATGTCACCAAAGGTCTCCCGTCTCATATTGCACGAGGGCGAGATGTTCCCACACTATGACATAATCGTGCCGCCAGTGAGGCTACCGGCCGACTATGAGATCAGCTATGCCGGGGTGCCCATGGTGCCGCTCTTGTGTGGCAACTACAGGAGCGAAAGAGGGAAATGGACCGATACGCGCCTACGAGCGCGTACTATCCAAGGCGCTTCAAGAAGGAGCAGGAGGCATTGCTCTGGCTGTGCAGAGCTCACCATCGGGAGATCCACCCGGATCTGCGCAGCCCCGAAGGGAGGCAGAACTTTTTAGGTAGTGCCTGGGTGTACGCCCTCCACTATTATCGATGTGGAGTGTCGTGCAGAACTCGTGAGGAGGAACCCCATTGGGCTTGTCCTCATCGATTCCAACTCATAAGAGGCGGACGGTGACGCGGAGGACATCGTGCACGACGAAGAAAGTGGGAGCAGCATAGTCAATTAAGGGTCACTTGAGCCTAAATTTAATATATGTACGGTAGCTTAATAATCACTTCGGATAGAATGTCCAAGTTATAAGTGTGTTAGCCACCGGCACCAAATCCACCACCGGCAACTCAGCCACAGCCACCTCCAGATAATCCGGGGGCACCACCGCAGCCATCGTGGCAGCTCTGGTAGGACCATGTGGATGTAGTCGCCATTGCTGGAGATGAAACATGGGAGTTGATCACAACTAAGGAGAGAATCAATGCCCTTGACATAGCCTATGTGAGTATCAGACGTCGTTGACAAAGACGAGGCGAGGCTGATGGCACGGTATGTTGTCTCTTCTCCCATCAGTTGATGACACAATCATAATTTTGGAGTGAGCTAGAGGAAAAGGAGACGCGCGTGTCATGTTTTTTGAGATGGGAATCCAAGGGAGGTGAGCCTCACCAACTCCATGGAATGGCCATAATTTTGGTCATTGTATGGTTAAAAAACCATGATTATTGTTTATCGATAATCAATTTAAAAATTAATGTACTATTTAACGACCTAGAATCTGGTCCACACCACATATCACATACCCATTACAAGCAACAGATATAAATAAATTACAAATGAATGGTTCAGTTTCAATGAAAATTCAAGAAACAACGTTACTGTGCCAGCTTCTCTCTGCTCCTCTTATTATTGTTCAATCCCGCGCTGCACTAAAAAACAGTTGATGAGGACTGAAACAAAAATGATCAAAATGCCAAGTAAAACAAGTTACATGCTTACCTTTCATACGGAGAGTTGTACGAAGAAGAAATTGGCAGGGATTTATTTTTACTCCTACAGTTAGCCGAAATATCCTCAAGAGCATCCTAAATAACCCCGTTCGATTTGTTCACACCAACACACTCCCCTCTCTCTCAGAACCACCCCACCTCATCCCCGCAGCAAGGCGAGCAGCAGGTCGCCGGAATCTGCCGCGGAGGAGGAAGAGGAGCCATCGATTAGAGGTGCCCCAGGAGAAGCCACCGGTACCAGGAGGTTAGCCGTCGTCGACTTCGTCGTTCGCCCCCATCACCTACCCTCGCATGAGCCCCGGTGAGCACCTGTAGACCCCCAATGGCCACGCTAGGGTTATGTCTTGCTGACATTGCCTAACGGAGATGATGAGTCACATCCGTTCGATTAGAAATTGATTGTGTAGTTTAGATTTCCCCATACCGCTTCGCACCTGCTGTCTTGCTAACTTGTGGGGACATCCACTTAAACTCACCCGCGCGCGCTTTGCGCCGTGGGCCGGCCCAGTTACACTCCCGCGCAACCCATTAGTTTGAATTTAGGTTTTTCCATTTATTTTCAAACTCAGTTCTGTGCGTAGATTCAACAATCAACCCAGGTCGATTCATTGAGACAAATTGCATGAAAACCAATTTTGTTAGAAAGGTACTGGAATTCTTAATCCAAGCCCGTTGGATTTAAAACATTTATATTTGTAGATCACCTATAGTAAAAATAACAAGGCAGAAGCTTTTCTGCATTCAAACATTTTTCAAAATTCAACCACAAAATATTTTGAGTTGATTCCAACTCTCAAAAATCACATTTAACAAGACCTTTCTGAATATATAAAAATATATAGGTTTACTTGCAGAAATATTGAACAAGCAATAAAAGAATGCCACATAGGCATTTCTAGTCACTTTATTAAATTAAAATAAAAAGGTTAAACCTTATTAAACTGTGACACCACTTTAAATCATATTCCCAAGTACTGAAATTTGTGGTGATGCCATGTGTCAACATCATCCCATGTTTTAGTTGGATAATATTAAATCTTAAGTAGTTTTTCAATGAGTAGAAATTACTTTTCCAGAATAAAATAAATAAGACAAGTGCTTTGATGATTGTAATGTTTGTGATGATGCTAGATCATCTAGTGAAAACCTTGGGGAGGTGTCTATACTAGGGCGTGTAATTGAAATGTTAGGATTGATTATCCGCATACTAAGTATGGTGAATTCTGAATTGTTCCTAACGGATGTATCGAATGTTGTGGTGAAAGTATACCTCCTCTAAAGAGTGTCAAACTATTCGAATAGCCGCGTCCGTGTTTATGGATAGTTGGAGTGGCCATACTGTTCCATCATCAGATGTTTTTAAAATGACTTGTGAAATGATTCATGACTTGACTTTACCACAACAGGGTTGTGATATGAAATTCAAGTTCCCACTTAGGAGTTATAAAACTTTCAACTAGCTTTCTTTGCTTCTGAACTCAGTAGAGATAAATCTGGCTTTTTGCAAAACAACCTAGAGCTTAGTATCCCTACTCAAAACCACTTCACTTGTTAGTACTAGTTTGCGAGTACTTAAAGAGTACTCATGGATTTGTCCCTGGCTATTCCCGTGGCCAGACAATGAAGAAGACTATCAGAAGAATGGACCACAGGAAGGTTACGACAACTAGGATCATCTCCCATCATCAGCATTGCATGTGACCATGAAGATGAGCCTCGCCTACGCTACCGTTATTATTACGTTATTCCGCTGCTATGATTGTATTAAGACTGGATCATGTGATCCTTTAATTGTTTTAAGACCTTATGTATGGTTTGTAATGGATGATTTACTGTGATATCCAATCTGTTATGTCTCTCAAAAATGGTAATCCTGGGATTGCAATGTATGGCATAACAGCCATCTAGGATTAAAAATACGGGTGTTGACACAACCCCATATCAGGGCCACACAAAGGTTAATAAACTCTCGCCTCCATGCCTTGGTGCGAGCGACCTTACCATAGTGGCGCAATATGGGCGCACGCCGTCAGCGGCAAAGATGATCCATCCTACACACCGTCAACGACCACACCACGGCGACGATTATCCATCTACACTCAGCTTGTTAAAGTGTTCCACAGCTTGAGCCAACGATGGGCAATAGCTCAGCGCAGGAATTCAGGTTCATATTCATAGGTACCTATGATCCTTGCCACGAGAAGCCGGAGTTCATGTTCGAAGAAATTGTTGCAGCGTCACGACTGCTCGTACTAAACCAGGACTAGTTCAAGCGCATCAACTAGTGCATGAACATTGCAGATCTCTTGAAGTTTTGTGGGAAGGAAAAAAGATCAGTTGCGGTTGAACGATCATTGAACATACGTCCTCTCTAGGCAATTGGCAAGCCAACTTTTATGGTGGAGATCTTTAGTTTCTTTAGTGTAGAACAGTTAAGTTCAGACTAACTCTGTAGAATGCCTTTTGTAGAGGCAATATCCCCGAGGCATACAAACCAGCAGCATTTCTTGTATTTTGGACCGTCACCAGCTGCATTTTCACGGCAACGGTGACATTGATCATTGCTAGGCCACCCTATTTTTAGGAGGCTAACCTTGGTTATTCACACAAATTCATTAGGCACACAAACTAAAAATCATTAGCCACACATACTATGAATTCATTAGCCACACATACTACAACAGTTCAAACTATTACATAAGGCGTACTACGTTCTCAACTCTCAAGTCGGAAATCTTTCAGATTCACTAAATCTCTGTATTCACTCGAGGGAAATTAGAAACACCACCTTATCCACGCCCGGTCCCCCCACTGAAACCCTGTGCTCCGTTGCGGAACGGTGGTGGTCCTGTGCCATCGATTCTTCCAGGCCAACACTGTAGGCGACGAGGACTCTTTATGGCCGCCTAGTCAGGGTCTTGAATGCCATGTACCGATTCCAGAACCTCATCCAGGTGGATGATAACCGGATGCTTCCAGAAATGTTGTCATCCTGCCCTGCTTGGAATCTCCACCTCGTAAATCTTAGGAAAGATGTCTGGATTTTTCAGGCACGCATTTGCCTCAATGATCCATCTGTCTCTCAGTGGCACAATCTCCCCCAGCTGGTTGCCAAGTCTACTAACGACGCGCTTGAGGGCCTCCGGTTCCCAATCATCCAAAGCGAGGTTGTCGAAGCCGAGCTTAGAGAAGAAACGAAGCTGCCCCAAGCGATCTTCCCACCGACAGGCATGATGCCAATGCATGAAGCTCATTTTCTCCCCACAGCACTAAAAAGAATGGGAAGAATGTAGAACGGCTCGCTATCTGAGCTATGGGAGAACCATACGAACAAACCAAATGGCGGCGTGCATACCTGTAAGGGTCCCAACCTTTAATAAGGTAGAGTCCCCTGTGTTTACAATGCTAGTCCCTGGATCAATAGCTAGCATCCACAATTAAGATGTAATATCAAGAAACAAAGGTCATAATACAACTTTATAACCAGGAATAACATAATTTTATTACATCTTACATAGCTCATTTGGCTATTACATTACATTGCAGCAGAATATCTATAAGCATGGGGTCCTTCATCTTCAAAGTGCCACAAGTGCATATGTTGGTTGTAGACTTTGTAATCCTAATCAACACACTTCACTAAATCAATCAAACCTGCAACATAACAAGTTACAACCACAAGGGTCAATACATTTGAATTGTATTGACAAGTGATACTATGGTAGTATGGTGGAGTCTATCATCTATATGCTTTTGGCTAAGTGGAGTTGAGGCTTGCATTGCTCAAAATAGATTTTTTTCTTATCATTTGTAAACACTAAGTTTTTGCTTGACAAAAATCATCTTTCCCAAGGCATCTCCCAATCAAAGATTGAAGATCCTTTAACCCTTGTTCAACCACAAGTTTTTAACTTAGAAATCTGGATGATGAGGTTCTTGATCGCTTCCATGTCTTGATGCTCAAATTGTCCTTTACCAGGGACATGGCTAAGTACTTAGATTTTACACTCTGCAGAGGTGGTGCACTTTCCCCACAAGACTTGGTTTCACCAAGACAAGATCTTTTAGAAGCCTTTCCTTAGACCAAATGGACGTGTTCCAACCTATCATTCCACTACCACCAACTGTCCAAATGGCTAAGTTCTAGCAACCTATGTGATCCAGGCAGAACCCATAATGCCAAGTGGTTGCACTTGAAGCTTCTCAACATTTGACACCTCAAATCTCTTTGTTCCTGGGTGGCCATACACAAGTGAGATACACAAGGTAAACCATAAACATGGGCCTTGTGAACCACTCAACCAAAAACCACCAAGCAATTACCATTCCACCCAGGTGATCCATTAATTTAGTTGTTTTATTAAACAAAAACACAAGTCCTCAGACTTAGAAATTTTTCCATAGTATGAAATTATATTCCACCCTTGTTTTCTATTAGCTAAGCTAAGCTTGATAGTAGTAGGAATCTTAACTTAGGAAAATTTCTACTAAGGTTTCTTCTACTAGGTTTTCCCATAGCAAGGTTTATACTTAGCAAAATTCCATGCAAGTTTTACTTAGAGAAATCACTAATGCATAGTGAAAGTAATGGGACAAAAGTATGAAGCATCACTTGCCTTTTTGGTAGAGGGTATAAGTTCACTCCTTGTCCTTGCTACAATCACACTCTTCAAGTCACTAAAATTCAATCAAGCAAGGCACAAGTTCAATCTACCATTCAAGCAAAACATCACATAAAATGATGAACAAAACAATGCATGCAAGCATGCAAAAGGGTTCTTTTATTTGTAAAAGTGGTTTCTAATAGGTCATAAACATTTGAAAACACCTAATGGTCATTTTATAAAGTGGCAAAGTCATTTGCAAAAGATTTCACTTCATAAACCATTTTCAAAACAAGGTATCATTTTATGTGCTGTAAAAATGTTTTCAAAAGGCATTAATCTATAGGGTTCACAAAATATGTTTTCAAACCATAAAACTTTGTGTTTAGGGTCAGAGAGTTTGAAGCAAAACATTTCTCAAAGGTTTTTCTTCCAAAACCATTTTTAATAAATAAACTATATTTTTATTTGACTAGAAATGGTTTTAAATCAAAGAATCATTCTTTTGTTTCACCAAATACATTTTTGAAACCACAAAGTGTTTCCTATGGTCACTAGGTTCAAATCACACCATTTGCCAAAGATTTTATACCCAAAATCATTTTTGAACAATTTTTATAATCTAATCAAGCATACAAATGTTTCTGCAAAAACAAACCTTTTTCCAGAAGCTTTTTACTAAACAAATGGCATGGTTGGCTAGGGATTGTTCCACTGATTCCATTGATATAAAGTTTGATAAATTTGGACGTGCGGAACTAAAGTTATGGATTTTTCAAATTTGAACTTCTAATAGGAAAGTTTCTGTTTTTAAAACGGGGTCTGAGCCACGTGTCGAGTTCTTACTCGCTGATACCGCTTTGTCTGGATCACACGCTGTAGGCCGTTGGATCTAACTGATATCGCACGGCGCAGGTTCACTCTTACCCCTTTGCTCTCTTTCTATCCTAGCCGCTGGAATCTAATCGCACGACACCTAGCACATTTGCCAGAGACGGGCGGCGCTGTGGTGGCTACCGGTGGAGGAGCGGTCAGATGCTGGCGGTGCTGGCGAAGCAGGAAGCGAGAGAGGATGGGAAGATGCTCACCGTGTTCGCAACGTTGTGGGGAAGCTCAAGGTATGGTAAGTTTGTCGAGGGGCGCTCTGGTCCGACGTGGATTGCTCACCGGAGTCCACACGGCGTCGGGCGTGCTCTGGTCGTCATTGTGGGCGCGGCTACAGGGCGTGCCGAAGCAAAGTAAAGGATGTGTTAGACGCGCATGGTACTAAGGAGCATGTGAGCATCACTGAATGGCACCGGGGAGGTCCAAGCTTACCAGGAAGACTCACCGGTGTCAAGGCAGACGGCGGCGATGTTTAGCTGTCGTCGTTGCCGACGCTCAGAGGCGCGCATGAGCGAGTTGCGGATGCAGAAAGATGCGTAAGGGCCTGGGGAACTTGCCCGTGTGATCGGGGAGGCAAGGGGTGGCGCAGGGCTGCCGGAATTTGGTTGCAAGCTCGTCGGAACAGAGGGAGTGCCAGCTCAAATCGTGGCAGCCTGGGGGCAAGGGAGGTCTGGCGTGTGAGGGAGATCAGAGAGGGGAGAGGGACGCTTAAATGCGCGCGGTCACGGGGCTGATTCAACGCGTGGTTATGAGGAATCAAGCGTGCAGTTATTTGACAGAAACGGCGACGAGGTTTGGGGGAGAAGAGGTCGCGGCGGGTGAGGAAGAAAGCTCGGGTGTGGGGCCGTTTCACAAGGAGTGAGAGAGGAGTTGGGGTCCACCAGGTCATTCTTATGGGTTTCTTTTCATGTGAAAACGATTCGTCACGAGAGGGAGAGATGCGCTAGGTTGGGCTGAGTTGGGCTAGGATAGTTGGGCTGGGCCGTTTCATTTTTTTTTTCTGTTCTGAATTCTTTTTCCTTTTTCCAATTCAATTTCTGTTTTGAAATTCAATTCACAATTCAAACAACCAAATCAAATAAGCTCCCACTAAATTTTATATTGAGTTTAGCTCTGTTTATCAACACAAATCAAAGTCCAAAAATAAAATATTAATTTCATTCTTTTTAGGATCTATTTAATAATTAAATAAAATAGACCTTAATTATTAATTCAAATAGGTTTTGATTTATTTAATAAAATCTCCATTTGAAAACTAAATATTATCAAAACCAAAACACTTCAGTAGGTTTTAATTGAGAATATAAATTACTTGGAAAACTTATTTAAAATAATTTAATAAGTTTTAGTGTTTATTTAAAATGGAAAAAGCCTTTACTTAAATAAAATTGGATATTAAATCCTTATTATTTTATTTAAATAAACTTTTACTATTTTTATCAAAAAAAATGTTTTATTTCAAAAGCTTGGCCAAGGTTTAATTTGTCTCTATAAAATAATAATTATTTATAAATCTACCTTTTCTTTTGAAAACCAAACCTTTTATTAAAAGATCCAAAAATAGTAATTTTAAATATTTTTAAGTTTATTGTTTATTTATCTTTTTAAATACTAATTTTAATTTTAAATAATTTTAAATATTTTTAAGTTTGATCCAAATAGGTTTTGAAAGTTTCAAATTGGATTCAAAATTTTCTTCTCACCCTGAAAATCAACAAAGTTTTATTTTATTCATTTATTTTTCACATTACAAGATTTGGAAAATCTTGGGATGTGACAATACCTCAATATTGACCACTTTTTTTTTATCCCAAAACGAGACCTGAAAGACGATAGCAAGTCTGTCGGTGACATGGAGGGACGCGTTCCCAGCATGGTGGCCATGAGAGTGTTGTCTTCGAACTCCTCTGCCAGGGCTACCATGCCCGGGGTGCACGATAGCACGCAACCGCCCGAGGTCGGTCTCTGGTCCGGATTTCCAGGACGGACGCTCTACGCCATGCGAGAAGGTCTTGGCGGTGGAGAGAGGCTAGGATGGGGACACAAAGCTTCGACATGGTGACTAGGAAAAAAGAGGTGAGGGCGATGGCAGCAAGCTTCGGTTAAGGGAATGGGAGGTTGAACGGCCATGGAGGGGACACAAGGAGAGCAACAGCGAGATCCAATCTAGAGACTAGCCGCTGGAGGTAAGAAAGGTGATGGAGAGGGTAGTAATAGGGGAGGAGAGTAGGAAAGAGAAGAAGATCTAGTCCTTGCAGGGTGACCAGTCCATCACCACAAAGGATAACGAGGAATACTGACAGGACGGGGCAAGAAGAGTTGACCTAACGGTGGGATTTGTGTTCAACCATTTTTTGAATGGTTTAAACGATCGTTTGGCCGCTAGATTTGCATTCACACCCATTTGGCCCCTCTCGACAATTGGAGAAGCTACTACAACCCCTCCACAAGATTTCACGCAACTCGGACCCTACGATGCCTTAGCGGCTGAACTTTGAGGATGTATGAAAAACCTCCATTATACTACCAAGACGACACCAAAAGTACACCCCTAATGATCAGCAACCTTTCATCAAGTCCAAGCAGAAGCATTGTACCCGATCCACAACCTTAGGTATATCCTCATCAATGAACAGGTCATCCTCATTACCATCAAAGTCCTTTTTGCTTGTATGCTTCTGCGATTAGTATATTAACATATACATATATAGAGAACCATCAAATACACACTACCTAAGCATTTGCCATTCTACATATATATCTTGTCATCTGGCATAGCGGAAGTACCAGAAATGAAACCTGTTTCATGCAGCTTACGCCTTTTCTATCCTCCCCCTCTCCAAGTTGATCTAGATACTCAGGAGCTGCCTCTGTGATTTGATCAACATGATGAACATATTCTCCCCTATTTGATCTTGATGATAAAGGTGTACTTCCCCGGTTCATATGGAGGATCATATGGTTAATCATGAATTACCTATCTAACATATGTGCTTAGCATCCCAAATATAAAAACATGGTCTTCTGCTATACTAAGGGGAAGGACCCTATGATTCACACACAAGCGACAGAGGAAATGTATTTTAGAGTTGGCACAATGAGCTCTGACAAACTCCATATAACGTAGAACACCAAAGATATGTTTTGCGCTGCCTAATGGACCAACCTCTATCCAAAATATGTCCATCTTTTTAATTGTGACATACAAGATTGGTTCTTAATAAAAAAACTAGGAAACATATAGATGTAGTACAAAAACTATATATGACTATGAATTTTAACAAACATATTGATAGCAAAAGACGGTGAAGGTATTTAAGAACACAGATCGAGCACATAATCAACTATGACCATGCAAATTAAGGACAACTTAAAATACATATTTGAGGAGGCAGATCGGGTGAAAGGGCAATAGAATGTCAACCAGATCGAGCTAGAGATAGAAGGACTACTGTGGGATCCACGTGACAACCAGTGCGTCTCAAGAACATGGACGGGTAGGGAAATCTTCTTTGCCCACAAAGTGGTGATGAGGAGCGGTGGTGAGCGCGTCTATTTTGTGGGCAAGGGGTGAGGGTCTAGGCGGCAGAGGGTGGATGTTATTACACAACGCGAAGGGGTGGGGAGCAATAACTTTCGAAATTATGACCTACCCTTCTTTGGGAACCACCATATACATGGCCCACCTTTTAGTGTCCATAGATCAAGATTGACCCATTTTCGCTAAACCGAGATAAACTAGTTTAAGTGGCGAAATTAGCACAGAAACATGAAAATTCATGAAACTCGTTCATTGTCCCTTAAATATATGTATTAATGTTTTTGCAATTTTTTAAGGTGGCATTTTTAGCCAATCTTCTCTTACCACTATATAGTATACGAATAACTTTGAATATTAACCATTGGATCAAGATCATGAATCCCAACATTGCCCGTCATCGGATCTTCTTTTCCATTCAACTAGCATCTGCTAGAAGATACTATTGATAGTCTTTAACACAATAAACACTATACAAAAACCTCAAAACACACTTCTCCATCATTCTAGAATCTTCTCCATCATTTCTATAGACCATGTTACCAAAAAATTTAAGTATTATGTATAGCTAATAAACGTTGACTTGTACATGATACCAAGTACAAGAACCAAATATACACCCATACTTTATATAAATTTTAAATTTTTGAGATTTACCTATTATTTAATCCTACCGCAATATATTGTATGGATAACTTTGATCTTTGACCGTTGGATCAAGATCTACTAGCAAATCCCAACATTGGAAGTTGTTGGATCTTTTATCCATTCTAGCATATAGAAGAATCACTTGATAGTCTTTAGCATAATGATCGCTATACACAAACCTCAAAACGCACATCTCAATAATTCTAGAATCTTATTCATCATTTCTTTAGTGCATGTTGAGCATTAGGAGCTAAGAGGTTAATTTCTACATTATACAAAGTATAATAACCAAATATACACCCAATAATTTATGGTTGTGGCTCAAAATTATAATTATTTTTGACACCTATTATAGTTTTATATAAAGATTACATATCATACTTATATGATATGATTCTCACGTGTGCAAGACACGGGAAACTTACTAGTTCCTTGTAGTTATGTCATGGTGAAAGCCATTGTTATCACTTGAAAAGTTCAAAATAACTTTAATTTTGGAAGCTTCTTTTGTAGACAATGTTTGAAATGCCATGCACGAACCTACCTAATATGGACAAGTTATAATAAACTATGTCAAATATATGTCCATGACCTTGGTCTTGTTTGAAATCCATGAACGTTCATACATCGTACACCACAATAGCAAATTTGTCCCTAATTTTTTCGAAAAGGGGCCAAATTTTGGCTAAAATATCCTTTAAATCGAGATGCTGAATCTTGCAAAATCTTGGCGGTTATCCCATATATTGTACTTAGGAACCATAAAATGGTTTAAAAGGCATGTGACCTAGCTATAACGCACTTGTAGTTCCAATTTTGACATACTTTCAGCAAATTGCTGAAAGCCAAATTATTGCACGAATATATAGCTACGAAACATGAAGATATATGAAACCTAGGTAATATCAATGAAATAGGTTACAGCGGTGCAATTTTAGACATATACCATGTAGTTTCTTCACAAAAAAACATTGTTGACACTTTTCAAAACTGAAAATAACTTTAAATATGGAAATTTATAGACAATACTTGAAATGCCAATGTGCACTACCGCACCAAAAGTATTGACACGTTATCATGTGGTTTCTTTTGATTTATATTCAGTTTTACTATGTTTCTTCCAAAAATAACACAAATTTGGAGGCATTACCATTCATGCCAGGAAGTCGAATCTTGCAGAACTCTAGGTGGTTTTCCTAGTATTTGACTACTTGAGTACCTTCAAGTGATTTTTTGAAATATATCAAGAGAAACAAATCTCGCACATGTAGAAAAAAAACATGTTTTTTGTAAATTACCATAATGTCAATTTATTGCAAGAATTTATCTAGTAAGATTGAATGGGTGTATCCATTAAACATGTTACTTTGTGTGGCAATTGGCATGACAGAATATTGAGCCATAATCATTGAAGTTGCTTCACAACCAAATACTATGTTGTCACTTGGAAAAATTAAAAAAAATCAAATTTGGATTCTCCCTTTGTATGGAAAGCTTGATTGGACAAGATGCATCTAATGTACGGAGTACAAAACATGGAAACGATATCAGCAACTATGACTCTGACCTTGGTCATCTTATTTCAAAGCCTTGAACGTTCATTAATTTCACCAGATGTCTATAAAATCATTAAATGCTAGAAAGCATACAATCTTCCGTGGCTATCTGATAGGGACATCATACTTTTCGTGGGAATGGCCACGACAGTCGCTATCGGGGGTAGCGATCGATTCGATTTAGGGCAAGAGCGAGTCACCATCCGCGAATAAAGATTGAGGCAAGACACATGGATTTACCCATGTATGTCCCCTCATAGGGTAAAGACCTATTTCCTTCTTGATTGTATTGATTGCAAGTGGGTTACAGGGTGGGCGAACTCGGCGAGTAGGCAGCGACTCACTTAGATGGGGTAGCTATAAGCTGGTGAGTACAAAGGTTACTCTAGGAAGGTTTATATAGGGTCACCTCACCAGGGTTTACACGATTACCACCAAATTAGTTAAGGTTTCAGAGTTTAACCTAATTCGACTGGGTCTAACTACACTTCTAGGCCTTCTTCTTCTAGTCTCATAGGCTTCATTGAAGTCTCCTTCCAATAGCTGTCCTCTAGGCCCACTCGACGCAGTCTTGGGCCAACCGAATCCACTCTGTGGGGATACCCCGATTGCCATATCCCCATCAGTAGTGCCTGAGTGCTCCATGGGTATGATGGAGGTGATTTCTTGGCAGTCGGAGTAGGCGAGTCCAAGTGGACGCCTAGTCGAAACAGTGACAAACTCCTCCAATGAAGGGAGAAGTCTCTGTACATCAATCATAGCCTTGGCGAGTTAGTTGATCCTCGAGGTGAGCAAGTGGCATGAGTGACTAACTAATTTGGTCGAAGTTGTATCATCAGCATGGTCAAACTAGCCATTAGTTAATTTCCAACGGTAACTTCGACGGAATTACCACTAAACAACGAGTAATCACGAGATTATTGGACGGCGCCTCTATATAAGGCGAGTAGCAGAGAGATGTGCAGATCTCACCTGCTCTCCCTCATTCTTCCTTGCTTTGTCTGTCTACACCTTCTTCCGATCCGGACTTATAAATCCTGCAAGTCCACGTCCATGGCATTCGCATGGTCCAAATCGAAGTGCAACACCGTACTGCTGCATTCTTTCTAGGAGGCGGGCATCCTGGTTAAGGGAAACTGGCGAGCTTCGCCAGCAGGCGAGAGCTATCCGCGACCTTGATCGGGGGAGATCATTTCCTTTGTTAGACACCTAGAATGCGTCTTAAGATTCCCACCTCCATTTTCTTCAGGAGGTTCCTCCATTTTTACTGAATCAAACCCTCTGATTTAGGACCGCATAGTGTCGAGCAGTTGGAGGTTTTTGTCACCTTCTACAAATTCTATCTTGTGTGCCGCCCATATTTCCTGCTCTAGCTTGAGTTGTTACATGGCCGAGCCATTCGCGAGGGTAAAGGGGGGCCTTTGCTGGCAGTAGGCGGCTTTACCTTCCAAGTGAGGCCTGGCGTGAAGTTCTTCAAATTGATGCTTCCAAAGAAAGTAGCCAGTGATTGGAAGAGGTTTTGGTTCTATGCCAAGGAGACCCCCTGATGACTGCAAGTGCACAGAATGTTTGTAGCTAGTTTCGAAGTTAAGATATTGATCCCACGGGAATCCTAAAGGAAAGTGTTTATGAATGAAGTCTTTGTCGCACTCAAGTTTGTCACACATCTTCGAGTGAATTGACTACAAGTGTTGAAATAAGAATAATATTTAGATTAAACCGAATGTATTTAAATAAAACTAAAATTTAAACTTAACAAATATATAGCATAAAAGTAAAGAAAGATTCGTTTGTTTGTTGTTTTCCGCAGATGACAAAGTAGGCGCGGGGAGATAGAGTTCTTGGTGATAGTGACTATGCCAAGTGGAAGAGTGATAAGTGTAACATTTATAATCTTATAAGTATGTGGGTAGGCGAGCAACCCATAATTATCCGGAACTCCTCTGGGTAGATTAAATCCCAACTTCAATAATCCTACTAGTCTGTTACCAAAACCATGGTCAGTCACTAGGTGATTAAGATCCTTCAGGTTCCTTAGAAATTAAGCTCCTTGGACCGGACTAATGCAATAGGCACAATGCCTCCTCGTGCTCCTCGAGTTCAACTAGTTTTCAATTAATATCCCCATGTCACTCGGGGGGTCGCCGGTCTGCTAGCAAACAAGATCTTATCTATGTAGAACAAAGTATCATGTTGTCTAGGCCCTTAATTGGACAACAAACATTAGGCATCCCATAGATAGTCAAGCACACATAATATAGTAATTAAAATCAATCACAAACTAATGGAAAATATATAGGCACATCAAATCTCACTAAATCCCTTACATCTCCCACGCCCAAAGGAACTTACTCACACATGAGAGAAGACAACATCATCGATATAATTAATTAAAGGGAGTTCTTCTAGATATTACCGTGAATATCCACAGTAAGAATTAATCCAACACAATTAAAGATAGGAAGAAACAAGCTCAAACCCTAATATTGCAAGGTGAAGATCTCTCTCTCTCTCTCAAGTACAAGTAATCGCTATGGGGGTGTGGTTGCTAGGAGTTCGAAGATCGTGGAGTGAGATGAAGAACGTCTTCCCCTTTCTTCTATGGATCTCTGCTTTCTCCTTTCTGGATGGAACGACGACTGTTGTGTTGTGTTTTTCGTCCCCAGCCTTTTCACAAAAGTTGTTCCTTTTGACAAGACGAAGGTGGTGGCAACTATATGGCCGGAGAAAATTCTCCCGCCCTATATTTGGTCGTTAAACCTTCTGGTCGCCTTCCACGGTTGCTTCCAGAAAGAGACTTGCTTGTTTTCGCCTGAATATTGTATTTCTGCTGTTGAAACCTTCTGTTGATATTCAGAACTTGAAACACACATTGAAAACCAAGTTTTCTTTGCTACTAAAGTATTAGCATTAGGTAAAGCTAGAAAACTATCATATCCAAACGAAAACCATAAAAATGTGTCGAATCTCAAAGCTATCAACTCGCCCAAGCTTAGATGTTGCTCGCCCTTGAGGGACAAGAAAATAAGGAAGAATAGCAGAGATTCGAGACTAAAATAAAAAAATTTACAACCTCAAGTTATTGTCAAATTCCTTTCTTCACAATTCCTGCAATCTTAAACATGATCATACAGGTATTCACAAGATTGCACTAAGTCCACTTCCGAACCACGTATATCTTGCTAGAAAATAAATTATATGCATGAGCAAGTGTCAATAGTTTAGCTAGGAAAATGAAAAAAAATCTTTTGGTTTCTCTCTTTGTTGAGAGATGAAATACTTTTCGCTCTTGTTTCTTTAATCAATTAGGAGTACTCAAGTTGGCACAAAAAACATTCAATTTAAGAACAACTCATCTACTCCCACGTAAAAATTTCAGGACTCTCAAAGAACCTTTTCCTTTCCTTGCTTTTCAAAAACTTTATCTCTTCCATAGAGAAATCATGCCACTATTTTTAAAATGTTAATTGGGATTGTATTGCACTCGTGACCATGCCAATAGATAACTGTTGAGCAATATTGCGCAAGAGGAGTACTACAACTTCACTTGGAATGTGAGACCACAAGGAGACTAAAAATTTTACTCGTCATAGCATTGCAGCTACAGACGCTTACATAAGTCAATAGCCAAAATCAAGTGTTTTCCCACATTTAGATCGTTCGTTGGCCAGTAGAGTTAATAGTTTCCCATGGAGCACGACAGTGTTGTAATGACAAGCGTAAAGCAATATCTTACTTTAATTATTATAAAAGCAGTGGCATAATCTCTACTACTTCAAAGCATCCATTTTATCAAACAATTTCAGTCAAAAGTTTTATCAAGTCTATTACATTAAGCTCAATGGGGTTGAGTAGTTTCCAAAACCAAATCTTTTGGGATAAACATGGACACAAGTCATCTTTTGGATGCTTTTTTTGTTGTAAAAATGTCAGAAATGTTTTAACCAAGTTCATTGCTCATTATTTCAAAGCTAAAAAGGAGACACTAGCAAACGAATAGAATTTATAGGATAACAAGCTAAGCGGGAAGTGACTCAAGTGCAAGCGAGCGAATAGTTGAAGAGGTGATGAAAAGAATGTGATACCTCCTCGTAATTTCTTTGTTCTTGTACTTGAGTTTAACCATGCTATATTTCCCTATTGCCAAGTCATCTGAAATTGAGCAATCTCCGAGAGAAACAAAGAAACAAATTTCAATAAAAGTTACAACTAATTTTTGTGTGGTTTTGATTTAGAAATGCAAAACTGAAAGGAAACATGCAATTTTTGAAGAACTAAAATAAATCAAAAGATGAAATAAAAATATGAATGCAAAGTTTGGAGGTTTTCAAACCTCCCCCAAACATAGGTTGTTGCCAGCCGTCATTCGGAGGCGGGTACGGGTACCGCTGGTAGTAGTTGAGGAAGTTGGTAATGCAGTGACTGAAGATGTTAGTTAGGTAACAAACATCTCATTCACTCCCTGAAGAGCGTGGTCGATCTCCCTAACGCGCTGGTTGAGCTACAGAAATTCTTGACAGGGGACATTGTTGAACCCCTGCTGCTGTTGCTGCTAATTGGGCCATGGGTCCCAGGGTCCTTCCTATTGCTTCTGTTTTCCATGCCAAGCAGGGTTGTCCTTCTCCTCCTCTTTCTCATCCTAATGCTCCTCGTGCTCATCCCCCTCAGGGTCAGGATGGATCCCTGACATGATATCCATCACTTGGTCTTTGGTGGGGATCTATTTGTCCTTCTCCAAAATCGAGAAAGCTTGTGGACAAGGAAACAACACCTGCTCATCCTATGAGGCATCAAGATAACCAAACTAATATGCTCGAATCCCCATGTTAGCTCGGTAAACACTAAGGAAGCCACAAGCAGTTATATATTTGACGTCCATAAGTATGGAGTCGTGAACAGGTTGCATAACAAGTATTGGAATTCCACATGCTTGAAAAAGTTGGGTTACCAATCCACCAATGCGAATGTCACCTTTCTTTTTGTTGCTAGAGGAAATTATCCATAGGATTGGGACTCTATGGTGCAGCGGGGAAGAGTGCCTTGGTGATCATGGCATGTCTGCATTTGCCATGGAACTGGTATCTCCTTTTCCCAAGAGTGTTGGCGAGAAACAAGGCGAAGTTGCGATTATCGGGTTCTGAATGGTGGACATCTTCTAGTAGAATTCCCTGGCACCATTAACAGAAATAACATCCCAGGTTTCTCCACTTGAGACGCTATATAAATTTGTAATAGTTGATTCCCCTTCTTGAGGGAATCCAAAAGCTTCACAAAATTGTTGAAAAGAGATTTGATATAGATGATGGTTTATGGTAAAGCTTACCATGCACGCATTTTCACAAAATTGTAGTCATGGTAGAAGGAGGCGAGGAACTCAAAGGTATGCTCAGTTTAGGTGTAGTGGCTTGAGTAGGTGAGGAGTGATAGCCCTGCATTTTCACACACGTGGTCGAAATCCTCCCTCAACCCTACTGCGGCGAGAAAGTCATCATCGGCCCAACGTGTGGGCATCACCCTCCTTGATGAAACCATGTCATACTTGTTGTCGAGCTCGGCCCGAAGCCCCGAGCCCTCACCACGTTGGCGCTTGCACTTGCGGAAAATGCTACCAAGCTTGTTCATCTTGATGCACTGAAAAATTTCAACATAAAACCTTAGGCATATAAATTCTACATGATATACAAACGATTCTACTTGGAGAAATTTAATCCTAGCATGAGAAATCAAAAGGGAAAATCAAACAAGCTTGAGTTCATCCACTAGATCAATGTGATAGTTCCAACCATGGAATTCTGAAAAAAAGCATGGATAGGGGGATAAACATACCAATATGTTGATTCCCCAACTCAAACGAACGAAATCCGCGAAGAATCAAGAATTCTAGGTCGGTTTTGAGGAGTTTGGAGGGAGAATAAGAGAGAAAAAATGAGGAGGAGGAGGAAGATCTCTAGCCCTGTCGTCTCGTTTAAGAGGTCGCGCGAACTATACGGCAGGAACTATACGGGCGGGATAAGTACTTGCTGCCATATAGTTGTCGCGACATCAACAATTAGGGTTCTTTATGCCAGATCTCAACTATACGGGCGCAACTATATGGCCGGACCAAAACGGTCCTGCCGTATAGTTGGTCGTTAAAACTTCTGTATCCCGAGATGCATTTTGTGAAAAGGGGGGTCGATAACTATACGACCAGAACTATACGGCCGAAATAATATTAACACCGTATAGTTGGTCGTTAGACTCTCTAGGAAATACTTTTTACTAAATTTTTCAGAGATACTCTTTTTAATTAGAACAATATGTTTAGGCTTGTTCTTGCAGATCAAACTCAAACTTTATTTTTACACTTAATCTATGCTGATTCAGTCGATATTTCTACTACTTTTTGACAGTTGCATCTTTACGAGCGTGCTTCCGCAAGAATGTCTATGAAAAAGTTGTAGGAATGCGATGAAATTTTATTATTTAACTTTTTCTATTAATGTGATGGGTGGACTCCCGTTAAGCATTTTATTAAGAATGGTTGAATATTTCAACCACTTCTCTATTGTTGAATTCTTACCTTGGGTTCCCCTCATCAAAGGCACTTACCACTTTAGCTCATTTTGCTGGTGGAATATACCTTTCTCCTGCTTATAGCTTCTTTGGAAAATACTGGATGATTTCAGCATCATAAACATTGAAGATTATTTTTCCTTCAACACAATCAACTAACGCTCCTGTAGTACAAAGGAAATGTTTTCCAAGTATTATAGATAATTTTTCATCCTCTGGCATTTCAAGAATAATAAAGTCAGTGGGAATAACATGCTCATCTATTCTAAGTAGAACATCCTCAATCATACCAATGGGTTGTTTAGTGGATTTGTCAGCCATCTGTAAAGTGATAGAAGTAGGGGAAAACTCCCCTAATCTTAACCTTTTATTGCGGCAATATGGCATTACACTAAATCCTATACCTAAATCACAAAAGGCATTGTGAATATCAGTTTTGCCAACTAAGCACGAAATAGTTGGTATTTCAGGATCTCCCGATTTAGACAATAACTTCCCATTAGCAGGATAACTAGTCACATGGAAAAATTTCAGTTATTTATTTCTTTCTATTAAGAATATCATGTAGAAATTTAGAATAGGCAGGAACTTTTATTTTAATTGGTGTACCCAACGCGTCCGTCGGGATTTTTCATCGTACCTGCTGGTACGGATTCATACTAGCAGAGCGCAGTCAGGTGTGTTGCCAGGCCATCAGATGATATCTGTAGGTCTTATCTTTGCGTCGCAGACGCAACATCCGAACATTTATCACCTCGGAGGTGTTTCGGGTGGCCACGGAGATTGTCGCTCACTCAGCGTTTTGTTGGGGCAGAGTTGCCAAAAAAGTTTTTGCATGCGGATCCGGAAGATCGCAGTCGAAGATTTCATAGGGTGCGCGACCAGCGCTCCCTATGGGAGTAGCCCCCAAGTGTCTGTTCGAGTCGTAGACTCGAACGGAGACTTTTAGTTCAAGCATTGTTTCAATCATTAGGTCCGCAGGACTCGAAAATTTTCGGATGCTTAAATCCATCCTCCCTATGGGAGTAGCCCCCAAGTCCGCAGTGGAGTTGTAAACTCGACGTAGGACTCAGAGAAATAATTTTGTCCTCATTTGTCTGTCGGGTGCGTGGCCAGCGCTCCTGATAGGAGTAGCCCCCAAGTATTTAGTCGAATCGTAGATTCGAGTGAGTACTTTTAGCTGTGGAGCCGAAGTGGTGCTAGTATAGCTTTTGATGACGTCAGTGCTTACGATCGATGACCTCAAGCCGCCCGCTATGCCGTAGATGACTTGATCGACGAAGCGTGGGTCCCACTTGCTGACTTTGAATTGACCGTCACGCGTGAGATGATTACGGCGTCTCCTCGATTTCCACACGTAGTGGACGGCGTGGTAACGACGGTTCGTTTTGGTGCTGACACGTGTACGGCCAGATCTACCGTTGGCGTTAGGTCTTCTCGATGGACGGCCAGCGTGCGTCGTCTTCGCTGTTATAATCCCTGGTGAAATCGTGGTTTGTTTTTCACCGTAGTAGTTCATCTCTTCACTGCCCCCTCGTTCTTGAGCTATTCTTGCTGCGCGCTGAGAGTTTCCTCCACATTTCCTTTGTCTTTCTTTGTTGGCAACGCCACCACCGCCGTAGCGCCATGGGGAAATCAAAGAAGTCCTCATCTGCAGTTGGGACCAGCGCCGCCGGAGGCAAGAAAGGCACCGCCATCGCCGCTGCCACCGACGGTGGCGGCGATCAGAAACGTGGGAGAGCGATCTCCGCAAACTGCACGAGCGGAGCCTGATCCCGCAAGACACGACGGCCGTGAGACTCCCCGGCAATGAGGTAATCCCCCGTCCCCCATCTAGGTATCGGGTTATGTTTGTTGCCTTCATGATTCGCGGGTTTTCTTTTCCGGTCCATGACTTCCTTCGTGGACTGCTCTTTTTCTATGGGGTTCAACTCCATCATCTGTCTCCCAACTCCCTTCTCCACATTGCGTGTTTTATCACGCTTTGCGAGTGTTGGCTTGGCATTGAGCCACACTTTGGCCTCTTCCGGAAGCTTTATTCCGTGAAGAGGCAGTCTGGTTCGGATAGTGTGTATCCCATTGGGGGTTTCATCATCTCCCTCAGTCCCAATGTGCAATTCTTTTCCTTTTCCATGTCCGAATCTGTCCAGTACTGGCGGAGGAAATGGTTTTACATCCGTGACTCCATCGCTGGGCAAGATTTTGGTCTCGTTCCTTTTGACCCCTCCCAATTGATTGAGAAGAAAAGATCCTGGAAAAACCAAATCTTAGACGGTGATGTGGCGGAGATAGAGGCCCTGTACCATCGGGTGGAGGATCTCCAATTGATTCCTGAGAAGGAGGTGAACGGTGTCGACATCATCCGGACGTTTCTTGAGCGTCGGCTGCAGCCTCTCCAAGCGAGGGTGCATCCGATGTTTCTTTACTCTGGGCTCCGTGATCCGACGAGGGTTTCGAGTGAGAAAATCTCCGAGGTGGAACTTGACAAGGCTCTTCGCTCGCTGTTGAAGTTCAAGGCCGACGAAGAAATCCCGAGGAAGTCGCTGACTCCTCCCTTTTCTTCGACGTTGGTCGTACCGCAGGTGTAGATTTGCGCACGTAGTGCTCCCCTTTTGTTTTTGTCAGTTGTGTACTTTTTCCTTTGTTTGCTAACAAAGTTCCTTTTCCTTTTGCAGAGCTTCAAAGTGCCGGGCATGGCACCACCGTTGCCCGAGAGATATCCGAATGCCCCGGATAATGAAGTGGTGGATTCCGTGTCCGAGCTACCGTCAGCGCGATCCCCAGCGGAGGATGCCGACGAATCGAGTGAGGACCATTCACGCAAGCGGTCACAGAGTTCTAGCGAGTCGTCAGATGCCTCGACTCCTCCGACTCCCAGAAATCCTCTGGGCCTTGAGCGTCATGATGATGTTCATGGGGGTTCTTCCTCTCCCCTTCCTGCCATTCCTGTGCGGGCTATTGCTCCGCACCCGCCAGCAAAGCGGAAGAAGGAAGAGAAGAAGAAGGAAGAAAAGAAGGAGGAGAAGAGGGCCCGAAGGGCTTCTCCTATCTTCGACCTGAGCGTGTTGGGCTCGTAAGTTTTCTTGTTGCCACTGTTGTCCTTTGTTCCCTTGTTATTTTTGCACCTGTGTTGATTGGTTCGTATGCAGGCAATCCTCCGACGGCTCTAGTGATGGGGCGCGCGAGATGATGGGGGAGTCGAACATTGCGTCGCCTCCTCCTCAGACGGTGGCGACTTCTGGTGATGCTGCACCAGTTCCTCCTGTGCAGGAGAGGCTGGTGGTTGCGCCTCAGAATTTCGCAGGCGGGCCTGCGGGTTCGCCTTCGGAGCACGTAAGTTTTTCTGCTTGATGTTACGGGGGGAGCACCCGAGTGTCTTCGTATGCTGATGTTGTTTATGCTTCTTTGTGTTGGGCGTAGCCCCCAAGTCCTGCTCTTACTACTGTTGCCTGTTGCTGCAGCCTTTTGTCCAAGAGGCCAAGCGGCTGGTGGAGGAACGCCTGACGCTGGAGGCGAAACTGCGGCAGCTTCAAGGTATTCGCCTGCCTTGTAGTACTTCTCTTGCTTATCTTGGTCCTGTTCTTTGACACTTGCTTGTTGTAAATGCAGAGGAGCGTAACGACTCTCTCCGTGAGGTCGATGCTCTGAAGAAGAGCCTTGGCCAATCGGAGCAGTATACGAAGCCGCCCGGGAGAGAGCTTTGAGCTGGAGCCGACGAAGGCAGCCAAGCGAAGAGCGTCGCAGCAGGAGGCCGCAGATCGTGAGGAGCAGCTGGCCACCGCTATGCCGCTCGTGAAAAAGGGGTGGCGGAGAAGCTCATGGTCACGCCAAGGCTATTTCGGTGAGCTTAGCTTTTGTACTTGCTTCTTTTCACGGATCTTCTTCTATGTTGCCTTTCTTCATGTTTTCTTTTTTTGTCTCGATGCCGCAGTATCGAGTTTGACTGGTGCTCTGGAGCACGGAGTGCTCTAGATGATGCCATCAGCGGTCGAAGACCGCCGCAAGACCGCTGCCAACTCCCTTGCCAAGGCGAAGATGTCCTTGGTCGCTTTACCAGAGCTCTTCCAAGGGCGATCCTCAAGACGTGGATGCCCGGCAGAGGCTCTAACCGGCGCTTACCGCAGCGCATAAGCGCAAGCGTAAGGGCATCGCGCGTCTGGCCGGGCTGGCGATGGCCATGGCGGCCGGGCGGAGCTGGACCTGCCCCAGACATTTCTCGGATGCCTACAGCATGGATGGATCCGAGGTAGCCTTTGCCGCTTACTCCGCTCGCTGCATTTATATGGGCCCAAGCTCATTGACTTGTCTGTCGAGTATGCATTATGCAGCAGGCGAGGCCAAAGCTAGGCAGTCTGGTTCTGAGGCGACTCAGTGTCCTTTGCCTTAGGCATAGTAGACGTAGGGTAGTTTGTAGTCTATTTTTGTTGTAAATATCTTTTGTAGTATCATCCTTGGGCCACGTAGTGGCCTTATATACTTTAATGAATTCCTCCAAGTTGTGCTCTATCCTTGACTGAATGTCTGTGTGCCTTCTTTTTTCTGCTTCTATAGGTTCCTTCGGTGTCAACCGCTTGACACTTCATCCGAAAGGCCCTTGCGAGCATCATTGGATGATTCCTCGCAGCTCGTTTCTTCGAGATCGCTGCGCGCAGCTTGGAGAGAGATTTGCTTGGGTTACGCGGTCGCTGACGCTTGGAAATCCAAAGCGCACTGCAGCAGCCAGAGAGGAGTATTTGATGGCGGAGCTGGGTCGACTGTCCGAGCAGCTGCAATGTAAGTTGATCCTTCTTTCGGGCTGTAGCTCAGTTCTTCGGGTGAGCCTGCTGGCCTTACTCTTGTTTTGTGCGGTTGTCGCAGGTGCCAATCTTGCTCCGAGGGAAGAAAAGGAGCGATATGTTCGAGTCAATTGCTTGACTCAACAGACATGGAGGCTGGTGGCTTCTTCCGGATGGATCGTGATCGCGCCATAGTTCCGGCGACGGTGGTGATCGTGTCTACCAGGTTTCACGGGTGCTCCGCCAGTGCATATCGCTTTCTCGGTGTTGCACGCCATGTTTCCGTTGGATGCCGTACAACGACTTTGTAGGTCTTCCGACGGTTTCGAGTGCCGAATGTCAAGGAGCTGGTGCGGCAGCAGCTCGTCGTAGGGGTGAAGGCTGCCTTGTCTCTTGTGAGGGTGCACCGCCCTGACGTAGATTTGGCTGCTGTGGCGACTGGGCCACCTCCTCGACCAGATGGTGGCGAGTGGAACATGCGTCCGCATTACGCGGCTGTAAGGCAAGATGTAACAGATTGTAGATTTGTTTGAGCAGCGTGCTCAGGTTATTCTTCGAATAGGTAGGACCTAAAAATAAACAGATAGATGTAAAATTTGTATATTGCGGGCGTGTATGTGCCCTTTGTTGTAAAGGTTTGCTTGTTTGCGAGCACGCAGTTGCTTTTGATTTAGTACGCCCTTTTCGCTTGCTCGACGTGGTCAGCTACTCAGGTGTACACGTTTTGTCCTCAGTCGATGAAATCGTGAGGTGGGGGGAGCCCCCGAGTGCGTATGTAGCATATAGTAAAGTTGCAGAAAATAGTCAACCGAGGGTTGGGGGCGAGGTACTTAGCTTTATTTATATCGTAATGGAGGAGGTACATGACTCGGCTGAGTAGCCTTGGCTGGAAGCCTTATTGAAAGTAAAAAGGGGGTAGGTTGCTACGGGTAGAATCGTCGCAGGTGCGAGACGTTCCACGGGTTGGAGTATGCGACTCCAGACTCCACGTGCTTGAGGCGATAGGCGCCACCTGGGATGACTTCGGTGATGACATATGGTCCTTCCCATGGTGAATCGAATTTGTTCGGTCGCTTTTGCTTGAGTCGCAAGACGAGGTCTCCTTCGACGAAGGACCTTGGGCGCAGCCGGCGGCTGTGATAGTTGCGGAGACTCTACTGGTACACCGCTGATCGAGCGGCTACTATATCCCGCGCTTCATCGAGTGTGTCGACGACGTCTTCGAGTGCAGCCGTGGATTCGGCTTCGCTGTACGCGACGACTCGTGGAGCCTGATGGCGTACTTCGGCTGGTAGCACTGCCTCGGCTCCGTGTACCATGAAGAACGGTGTGTAGCCGGTGGAGCTGTTTGGCGTTGTCCGTAAGCTCCACAGGACAGACGGTAGCTCTTTCGTCCAGTTTCTAGCTTTGTGCTCGAGTGAGCTCATGAGGCGCTTCTTGATGCCGGCGCCGATTAGGCCATTGGCCTTTTCCACTTGCCCGTTTGTTTGCGGGTGTGCCACTGAGGCATACGTGATATTGATCCCGAGGCCTTCGCAGAAGTCCTGGAATTCTTCGGAGATGAAGTTCGATCCGTTGTCGGTGATGATGCTATGCGGTACGCCAAACCTGTAGACAATGGATTCGAAGAATTTGACGGCGGTTTTGCCCTTCTGGTTGGTGACTGGCATGGCTTCTATCCACTTGGTGAATTTGTCGACTGCGACCAGGAGGAAGACGTGTCCTCCCTTCGAGGATTTTGGCAGTTTGCCGATCATGTCAAGGCCCCATTGGGCAAAAGGCCAGGCTATGGGTATGGGTCGAAGTTCGGACCCAGGTGCGTGCGGTTTGTCGGCGAACCGTTGGCACCCGTTGCATCTTCGGACGATGTCTTTCGCGTCGCTCATGGCCGTTGGCCAGTAGAATCCTACTCGCAGAGCTTTGGCGACGAGGGAGCGGCTACCTGCGTGGTGGCCGCAGATGCCCTCGGGGATATCTTGGAGTATGGCCTTGCCGTCATTGATGGTGACGCACCGTTGTAGTACGCCCATAATGATGCGTTTGTACAGCTCGCCGTTGATGATGGTGAAGGCTTTTGACCGACGAGATACGCGCCGGGCATCTGTCGGGTTGTCTGGCAATTCTCCATTTATCAGGAACTGGAGGTATGGACGTGTCCAAGTTTCGTCGACTGCCATGACCTGCATCAGGTTGACCATGGCAACTTCGGTATCCAACTTTTTGGGTCCTTCATGACCTTCGGGTAGCGTAGCCCCCGAGTGTTCTGCTTCTTCGGGTGATCCTTTGGGGAATTTTCGCTTGATGGATGGCACGCAGATCTGTTCGAGGAACACACCTGGTGGTACCTTTGCACAAGTGGAGCCGATGTTGGTGAGTCTATTGGCCTCCTCGTTGCTCTCTCTTCCAACGTGCCGAAGTTCGCAGCCGTCGAATTCTCCTTCGAGTGCGTTGTATAGCGCGCGGTACGCGATCATGTTTTCGGCGTGTGCGTCGCACTCATTCATCGTCTGCTGTACGACAAGGTTGGAGTCACCGTAGATGACCAGGCACGTTGCGCCACATATTTTTGCCATCTTCATGCCATGGATGAGGGCTTCGTATTCGGCCTCGTTGTTGGAGGCTCTGAATTTCATCCGAAGGACGTACTTCATCTTGTCACCTTGCAGGGAGGTTAGTATGACTCCTGCCCCTGCTCCGGCTTCGCGTTTGGAGCCGTCAAAATGCATTGTCTAGGACTGCGACATGTCTGGGGTGTCAGGCAGCTGCAGCTCCATCCAGTGCACCAGGAAGTCCGAAAGGACTTGAGATTTGATTGCGTGTCGCTTCTCGTAGATGATGTCCAGGGGTGATAGTTCAATGCCCCACAGGGCCACGCGCCCTGTGGCCTCTGGGTTATTCAGGATGCTGTGTAGGGGTGCCTCGTTGACGACCATCACCTGATGCTCCTGGAAGTAGTGGCTCAGTCGTCGAGCCGTCATGAACACACCGTAGGCCAGCTTCTGGTAGTGCGGGTACGGCTGTTTTGTTGGAGTGAGAACCTCGCTGAGGTAGTAAATTGGGCGTTGTGCCCCGTGGGTCTTGCCTTCTTCGGGTCGTTCGACCACGAGTACTGTGCTGACCACCTGGTGTGTGGCTGCTATGTACAGCAACAGGGGCTCGCGCTCTTTTGGCGTGACCAAAACTGGCGAGGTGGAGAGGAGCCGCTTGAGGCTTTCGAATGCGTCGTTGGCTTCTGGTGTCCACTCGAACTTGTCTGCCTTGCGCAGCAGCTGGTAAAATGGTAGGGCCTTCTCGCCCATGCGGCTGATGAACTTGCTTAGTGCCGCTACTCGCCCTGCGAGCTGCTGAACGCCCTTGAGGTTTTTCGGCTTCTCCATTGTCATGATAGCTTTGATTTTCTTCGGGTTCGCTTCGATCCCTCATTGAGAGATGAAGTACCCGAGCAGCTGACCCGAGGGGACGCCGAAGGTGCACTTTTCTGGATTGAGCTTGATCCTGTAGCGATCAAGGTTGTCGAACGTCTCGCGGAGATCGTCGATAAGTGTTCTTGCCTCCTTGGTTTTTATGACTATGTCGTCGACATAGACTTGGACGTTGTGACCGATCTGGTCCTTGAGGCAGGCCTGCATGCATCGCTGGTACGTGGCACCCGCGTTCTTTAGCCCGAAGGGCATTGTGTTGTAGCAGTATACTCCGAACGGTGTGATGAACGCCGTTTTCTCTTGATCTTTGACCTTGAGTCGAATCTGGTTATAGCCTGAGTAGGCGTCGAGGAAGGAGAGTTTCTCACAACCTGCAGTCGAATCGATGATCTGGTCGATCCAAGGAAGAGGGAAGTGGTCCTTAGGGCAGTGTTTATTTAGTGACGTGAAGTCCACGCACATCCGCAGGATGTCCGTGTCCTTCTTCGGGACCATCACCGTGTTTGCCAGCCACTCGCTTTCCTTGATTTCCGAGATGAAGTCTGCTGCGAGTAATCTGTTGATCTCCTTGCCGATAGCTTCGGCTCGTGGCTCCGACAGTCTTCGGATGGACTGCTTGACTGGCTTGGTGTCTGGGAAGACATTGAGTGCGTGCTCGGTGAATTCCCTGGGAACTCCTGGCATGTCCGCAGGACACCAGGCGAAGATTTCCCAGCGCTCACGGAGGAATTCGACGAGCGCGCCTTCCTATGCGGTGCTGAGGTCGTTGGCGATCAACGCCGTCTTGGAGGCATCCGTTGGATGGACCTGCACTTTCTTGGTGTTGATGGTGGAGTCGAAAGACATGTCAGGTGCGTTCTGCTTTGTGACTGGGGGTAGCCCATTGTTCGTCACCTCGCGGAGCTTTACAAGCTCGTCTTGCATGCCGAAAGACCGGAGATTTTGTTGAAATCCTTGTCGCATTGGTCCGATCGGGTGAAGCTCCCGTGGACTGTGATGACGCCCCTTGGTCCTGGCATCTTGAGTAGTAGGTATGCGTAGTGTGGGACGGCCAGGAACCTTGCGAATGCTACGCGTCCCAGGATGGCATGGTATTGCGACGGCCAGTCCACCACTTCGAATTCTAGGCGCTCCTGCCGAAAGTTGTCCGGCTTCCCGAAGATGACGTCGAGCCCTATTTTGCCCAGGGGGAAGATGCCCTTCCCTGGGACAATGCCGTGGAACGTTGTGTCTGATTGTTCCAGGCTGCATTGCGGGATCCGCATAGCTGCTAGAGTGCTTGCGAACATTAGGTTGATGCCGCTGCCGCCGTCCATGAAGACGCGACTCATCTCGAAGCCTCCGATCTGCGCCTCCAGCACCAGGGCAGCATGACCTGGGCGAGGGATCTGGCAAGGGTGATCCGCGCGAGTGAATGTGATGCAGGACTCCGATCCGCTGAGGTACTCAGGGATTGCAGGCGGAGTTGCCACGGCCAAGTTGATTTGTCGGGTGATTTTCTTCTACACCCTGTTGGTGGGGCGTCCCTTCTGGATCATATTTAGCGCTCCCTTTGGTGGGGGGTATGCGATGCCGGCATTGTTTTGCGCTGGTGCGACTGGTTGATTTGGGCCTCCAATAGGCGGCGGTGGAGGAGCTCCGTGTGCTATTTCACCTGGCGCAGGTGCGTTTCCGAACGCAGGAATTAGAGCTTGTTGCCTCATCTGCATCATGCCTTCGCTGAGTTTCTGGAACTCGCGGCAGTCCTTGAGCATGTGGCTAGCTTTCTTTTTGCCATCTTGTTTGTCGATGTAGAAGTGGATGGTGCATGGACCCGAAAATTTGTCGAATGTTGAGGGTCCGTTGTCGCGTCGGCGTTGGTCGTCCGTTGTCGCGGAAGTTTCCGCTGCGATATCCTCCGCTGTTGCGGCTGTTGTCGTTACGGCGGTCGGCGTAGCCGGCTGCGACCATGTCGGGTTCGTCGCGGTCCTCATAGACGCGCGATCTCTTCTTGCTGCGGCGTTCGCGTCTTCGGCCGTAGTCGTCCTCTTCATCTGATTGCGCCCGCTGGATGCAATCTTCGCCGTCTGCCCAACTGTTGGCGATTTCCATGAGGTGGTCGAGTGTCTTGGGCTTTACACGCCCAAGTTCCTTCTTGAAGTCTGGGCGCTTGACGCCGTCCCTGAAGGCGTCGATGGCCCTTTCTTCGGAGATGTATGCTGCGGAGTTCTTGGTTGTAGACCAGCGTAGTATGTACGAATAATAGATTCACCTGCTTCCGAGTGCAGGTCAGAACTCTTCGATTGAGGCGGGCCTCAATCGAGTGCCTTTGAAATTTCGGATAAAGCTATAAGCTCCTCCCAGCCGGATGGATCCCGATGATAGGTCGCTAAGCTGACTGCGCCATACCGTCACCGCTGAAGGCATTGCATGGCGGTTTCTTTGTTGCCTCCGTGAAGCTTGACGGATGACAGATGGTCACTGAGCCAGGACTTTGGATCTTGCGTGCCGTTGAACTTTGGAGTATCCGAAGGAAGCTTGAAGTTGCGTGGCATCGGTGTTCGCCGGACGGATCTGCTGAAGCATCGAGCCCCGCAGAGTTCTCCTTCGTCTTCATCGATCTCAGATTCAGACGAGCATGCGCGTTTGGCGCGTGCTTTGTCGATCTTGCACCTGTGTAAGCTTGTCTCTGGCGTCGTAGTCGCGTTTATGGCGGTGCGAGCTCTTTTCCTTCGAGGAAGATCGTGCTCCTCTTCATCTTCGGATGAGGGAGTGGGGCTCCGGTCGCGCCTGGCCGGAGCTTTCTTCTTCGGCTCCGTAGGAGCGTCTTCGTGGAGCGCAGCTCCGATTAGTCCTAGTACGGTGAGTGCGGACCTATGCATGGCCCTTTTCGGGTCCCCCTCCGGAGGTGGGTGAGCAGCGAGATACGCAGTGGCTGCCATGATCGCAGCTTGTGGCGTCTTCGGGATGATGTTGCCGTCGGCGTCCATATCCATGAACGATGTATGGAGAGTTCGGGTCATGTCATGCCGCTCCTTCGGGTCCATGTTTTCCACCTGAGAGTGGTGCTTGTTTCCCTGGTTTCCGTTTGTGCTAGAGCCGGGTGCCATGGCGGAGAGCGCAGCTCGTCGCGCGCTGGACTCGGAGGCTGCTTGCTTGCGTTTGTCGAGCGTCTCCTGCATCTTGACTTGTTTCTTGTGCTCCTCGATGAGGAGGTAGTGGTATGCCATCAGTAGGTCACGTGAGGAGTCCAGAGGTAGGACTATTTCGCCTGCGACGGCGCGGCGTGCTTCGACCCATCCTTCTTTGCTAAGTTGGATGAGGTGGCCTCTGTTTTCCCTGTTTTCGCCGTTTCCACCGCTGCCGCTTCTGTCCTGCGGTTGGGGTTGGGCGGCGGGTTAGGCGCTTCCTCGTCGGTTTGATGATCGCGCGCATGATAGCGCCTGCAGATTGGTTGGCTGCTGCCGCAGCTTTCAGATCCGGAACCGTAGGTCCCTTCATCCGAAGGTGGATCGCACAGATCGGAGTTGCAGCTGCTGCTGTAGAACTCATCTGTTGATGGTGACGTGCGTAGCACGGGGTGTGGAGCCCACGAAGCGGGCCTGATTGACGGCACGGGCACCCGCTCAGGGAGGCGGAGGGTGCCAGTTTGTCCCACCTGGAAGCAGAAGCTCCCGAACAGAATTTCGAGTCCGTCGCCTACGGGCTCGAAATCCTTCATGGTATCCGGCGAGTGGGCGGTGAAGTCGAAAGCGCCGAAGAGGAGGTGATTCTCCGTCGCCGCGGAGTTGTAGATCGATCGGGTCGGAACCGTCACGACCGCACAATCAGCAGCCCCAATTCCCACGGACGGCGCCAATTGACGAGGTTTAATCTCGTCAATGCCCATTGTTATGGGCTTGAGTTTTGGAGAAGATGGGGATGCTGGAGATCGTGGCACGGTTAACAGACAAGCAACCAGAGGACACGAGATTTACCCAGGTTCAGGCCCTCGGAGGGAAAACCCTACTCCTGCTTGTCTGCTCTTTGATTACGGCGGAACCGAAGGTTACAGGGTGCGCAGATTCGATCTGGCGTGGATGCGTGTGCGAAAGTATGAGTCGAGTTGCCCTAGGACGTGCCCTCCTGGCCTTTATATAGACTTAGGCAGGTCCCGGGCGTAGTCCTAGTCGGTTACAAGTTCTAGGGTTTTACCCCTTTCAATTTCCTATCTTCTCTAGTCTTGCTCTCCAAGAATCCGAAGACGTCATGGGCCTTGGCCACCCGAAAATCTTCATGGGCCAGCGTATGTCTGCCGTGGGCTTTTCTTGGGCTGGACTAGGTATGCTGAAGTTACGTACCCGTAGGGTATAACCATGTCAGGACGCTTTGGAATACGTCCTTACAATTAACCTTTTGAGACAGGAGAAATTAATTTGTGCTCGGTCAAAAACCATGGTTGTGATAATGTGCATGTCAATTACAAACTAGACGGAAAAAATCTCGGTAAATACACCCTTGACAAAATATAGAGGAAGAAAAATTTGAAATGTTGACCAGAATTATGTTTTGACGCTAACTTTGTTAGATTTATCGCTTAAGAAAATATATCTATGCTTATTTTTCGTTCTGGCGCGTTTGTTTAGCGGCTTAAGGAAATATCCCAACTTATATTTTGATAAACATATCCATAATATATACCATTGCTGATACTTTCCCCTCGCCTCCATCTTTTCTTTCGACAAAGGGGGGAAACCCTCGCATGCATCTCACCGCCATCCTCGCTTGCACCTTGGATTGCTCATCAAAGATCGGATCTGCTGCCGTGTGCTTCACCCTAGGTTCGTTCTCCCTCAGATCCATCTCATTTAGATGTTCTTCTTTCCACTATTAAGTCAATCTAGTGCCAACCGGTGAAGGCGGCGCCGCCGTCGCCGTTGCCGGTGACGAGGGTTGCTGCAACGTGTGGGTGATATAGTAGGTGTGTTCTTGTGATGAGTGGGGTACTAGGTGTAGGGGTTCTGATGGATCGATCTCTTGTAGAACGACGGATGCCTTTGTAATAAGTGATTGGTGTGTGTGCTTGTACGATTGGCGATGACAATTGGTCATTCATTGTTCAGCATCTGCTGCTCATCTTGTCTATTTACGCATCTTTTCCAGGGATAGGGGAAGTATTGCCTAGAATAAGCAGGAAGTTTAGGTGCTAGTATGCTTTTCCATCACACGGCTGTTTCATCAGATGAATTAAGGTGCTACTATATTTTCAATTATGCTTTTCTTATCACACGACTGTATCCATGCATCCCCTCTAATCAGTTTAATAGGTAGTACACTTTTCCAGGACATACTTCCAGTATCGTATTTGTGGAGCACATAGCCGAGCAGGGTTGATGGGAATACACGGAAATCTGTAAAATGAACTTTTTATTTTTAACTCATGTACCTATTTACTTAACAAAGTATGTAATGCAACCCTACGTTAATGATTCCCCTTGTAGTTCACTTCCACAACCTGAATATGATTTTTTGCATTCATGTAGGAAAGATATTATATCGAGGTACCTCGGCAACTATCAAAGATAAATTTTTACAATAGGATGTAGAAAATGTAGAGCTCAATGAACATGGTTCACAAGGGCATCCAACGATCGATAATGTATCATGGATACAGTAAGTTTTTTTATATTTCTTCCAAGATACTTATGGTTTTCATTTGCCTCCATTGTATGGACCATTGTGATATTACTACATCCAAGGCCCAATAGAGATATGTGACAAATAGTGGGCGCCTCCCAAAGTCATTTTTGTCGAATTATAAAGGAGGAATGATTATTGTGGGGACTGATCAAAATGGATATGCAACTATGGTTTCGCGTTTGGAAACAGTGTGTTGGTTCATTAACATTTGAGGTATCTGCCATCCTAAATTATAGCAAGGAGAGTTATGCCAAATCATCTTTATGACATCACTTCATAATTTCTATGGTTCAAAAGAATTTTCACTCATTCATTAGAGCATATATAAGTTTTGATTTGTTATGTATAGCTCATATCATCTTTGGCCACAGAAAACAAATAATGAAAATTCAACTAAAGCCAACCAAGGTTCTGATATATCAAGCCCTAGTCTATTTTGATTATTTCTTAATTATTTAGTTATAAACTTTGTGTGTTGTAGGTCAAAAGTATGAAATCAAGCTCAAACCGGACAAATAACAACATGCTATGTTACATTATCTGATTTTTCTGTTAAGGGAAGACTAATAAAATCTACAAAGATTTGGTTTTAATAGTTCTATCCATCTATGTTATAGCTAGAGACATAGCCGATTTAAATAATGTTGGAAACTTTGTACTTTACATATATCAATTGTTGATAATAGGACAAGTTACTAGCACATTTCTTGCTCCTCTTGACATCTTACCATGCCTCCTTCATTTCTTCTCTGTGGCAAACATGAAATTATTGGTAATGTTGTCCATACATGTACATGTGAGAAAAACCAATAGTCAAGTGGTCAACCTATTGAGTACTGTCAACACCCGGATTTTTAATCCCAGATGCCTATTATGCCATACATCACAATCCCAGGATTACTATTTTTGCGAGACATAACATATTTGGATATCACAGTACATCATCCATTACAAACCATACATAAGGTCTTACACAAATAAGGATCTCATGATCCAGTTCTTAATACAACTCAAGCAGCGGAATAACGTAATAATAAAGGTAGCATAGGAGAAGCTCCATCTTCCGGGTCACAGGCAATGCTGACGATGGGAGATGATCCTAGTTGTCGTAACCTTCCTGTGGTCCATCATCCTGGTACTCCTCTTCATAGTATGGCCACGGGAATAGCCAGGGACAAAGCCATGAGTACTCTTTAAGTACTTGCAAACTAGTACTAACAAGTTAAGGGGTTTTTGTAGTAGGACACTAAGCTCTAGGGTTGTTTTGCAAAAAGCCAGATTTACCTCTACTAAGTTCAGAAGCAAAGAAAACTAGTTGAAATTTTATAACACCTAAGTGGGAACTTGAATTTCATGTCACAACTCTGTTGTGGTTAAGTCAAGGTCTCAATTCATTTCACAAGTCGTTTTGAAAACATCTGACGGGGGAACAATATGGCCACTCCAACTGTCCATAACCGCGGACGCAGCTATTCGAATAGTTTGACACTCTGCAGAGATTATACACTTTCACCACAACATTCGATACATCCGTCAGGAACAAATCCTGAATTCACCATACTCAGTATGCGGATAATCAATCCTAACCTTTCAATTACACGCCCTAGTATAGGCACCTCTCCTGTGAGTTTGGCCTCCCAACCATGACTAACTGTCATCTTGGGTACTGCATAGGTGGACAATCTTCACAAGGTAGCCTCAGCTCAGACCTTGGCCGTGAGGGAACCCATGTTAAGGTATATAAGTTTCTAGTCAAGCCCTACCCAATTTTCGGGTATTGAGGTTGTACGGTAAAAATTGGAATTGTATCGTATCCAAACAACCATCAGTTTTATAAAGGGCTAAGGCTCATGCCTCAACGTTTTCATCATCAAAATCATCTGGTGTTCGGAAACACATGTCAAAACATTTCAGTAGAATGACTCATCATTCCAAGGTTTTCATAACCATGTTCTCCAAGTATTCCCATCTAAAGTTATCAAGTTTTATGCTTAGCACTAGCATCTACAAGTGGGGTTAAGTACTAAGGAGGGGTGGTAAACAAGTGGAGATTAATGAAGTTCAACCTCATGCCTTAGGATGACATCAAGATTATATAACTTAGGCCAAATTTACTTCTCTTTATGCAACCTTCAATTATCTTTCTAGAATCTACAAGTCACTTCAGTAAACTCTAAGAGAAAGCTTTGATAAAGAAATAAAGTAGAAAGCTTGCAAGTAAAACTAGGATTGGGTATCATCAAATGGGTCTAACCAAGCATGCTTAATGCATTGCATAGGTTATCTAACTTTCATAGTTGCAAGTGTTAGCTTGCCTTGAGAAGAGCAGTGGTTGAAGTTCTCCTCGGCTTCTTCCTCGTAGTATCCTCCTTCCTCCTCGTATCCTTGGTCGGTACTAGTGTCTATAAATAAATACGAGGTACACAATCAACAAACAAAACTTAATTATTTTAAATCATCACACCAAGGTGTACTATAGATGATCTAGCATCATCACTAACATTACAAGATTAAAGCTTTGGTCTTATTTCTTTTTAATTTGAGAAAAGTAATTTCTACTCATTGAAAAACTACTTAAGATTTAATATTCTCGAACTCAAACATGGGATCATGTTGACACATGTCATCACCACATATTTCAGTACATGGAATGTGATTTAAAGTGGTGTCACAATTTAATAAGGTTTAACATTTTTATTTTAAATAATTAAAGTGACTAGAAATACCAATGTGGCATTCTTTGATTGCTTGAACATTATTTATGTAAGTAAACCCATATGTTTTTATATATTCTGAAGGGTATGATCAAATGTGATTTTTGAGAGTTGGAATCAACTCAAAAGCTATTATGGTTGAATTTTGAAAAATGTTTGAATGGATAAAAGCTTCTGAATTGTTATTTTTACCAAGGTTGATCTACAGATCCAAATGATTTGAATCCAACGGGCTTGGATTAAGCATTTCAGTACCTTTCTAACAAAATTAGTTTCATGTATTTTGGTTCAAGAAATTGAGCTGGGTTGATTTTTGAATCTAGGTACAGAACTGAGTTTGAATTAAAATAGAAAAATCTAAATTCAAATGGTTGGGCTGCGCGGGAAAGGTTAATGGGCCGGCCCAGTGTCACTCCGCAACACGGGGCTCAACTGATAGAGGGTTCCACCAGTCAGTGGCTCATAACACACGGAGCGGTACGGGGCTGTGTGGTTCGTTGGATTAGAAGGAAGATCGACGGCTAGGGATCGTCGTCGACGATGAACATGTCACCGGCGAGCTCGAACCCTAGCGGCGCAGTGGGGGTGCATAGGGGGCATACCAGGGCTCCAATAACGATGGCGAGGTGGGAAAACGAACGAGTGGTCGACGGCGAGCTCAGGGACGGTCGAGGCAGCTCCGGGGGTGGCCAAAATCAATGGCTCCCTACTTCTCCAGAGGCGGCCTGCTCCGGCGCAATTCCGGCGAGCTGCTGCTCCTCGTGCTCCGGCTAGAGGGTGGAATGATCAGTGAGGTGAGGGGAGTGGAATGGTGTGGTTCAAACGGCTGGGGGTCGCCTCCTTTTATAGGCTCGACGGCGAGACCGAGAGGGATGGGCAGGCGACGGTGGCGACATGGCTACTGGCGGCTAGCGGCATTGCTGAGGTTGGCGATCGACGGGCAGTCTCCTGGCAATGCTCTAGATCTTAAATGTGCGCTTAGGGGCGGTGGCAATCGGTCGGGAACGTGCGGTGCTCTAAGCGGTAGAGGCGGCGTCTTCGACGGCGAGCGGTGGCTGTGAGGCACAGGGCGGCGAACGGGGGTGTCTGGCGTGTTCCTAGGATAATGGCGAAGCGGTAGGCACATGATGCGGTCGAGGGGAGACGTGTGCACGCGTGCCGGGTGCGGCGCTCTGGGGCGGGCTCGGCATGTCGTAGTGGCACTAGGCACACGGCGTTCCTGGTGGTCCACGTCTTGCACTGGCTTGGGGAGGGGAGAGTGGGCGGCGATGAGGTGCTGGCTACCTCCCAGACAAGGTTGGCAAGGCTAGGGTGGCTGCTATCTGGCCGGCGACAATAGGGTGACATGGTGAGGCTCGACGGGCCTGCTCACCATTGATGGCAAGGCAAGCTCATAGTGGTTCTAGATTATTACAATTGAGCTAGATGATCTACTCACTACAATAAAATAAGCACGTAGAGACGCTAAATTGAAAGGGTTGAGACACCATATTTCATCTCTAAACATGTGTAGAGGCGCTTCTCTAAAGCGTCTTTGGAGCGTCACCTTATGCACCGTCTCAAGTATCATAAAGACGCTTGTTAAGCGTGTATACATGGTATAAAGACGCTGCATTAAGACGTTGTGAAAGCATGTCTACACATGTAAAGACGATTTGCAAGGCGTGGCTACAGATCTTCGAGACGTTTCTCGATACACATTTTCATGTATGTATACAAATTTATACATATATTTTTAGTTCGTCATATGCATCATTCAATATACGTATGTACATCATATACGTGCCTTTTGTAAAAAAGCGTCCCCCATTATTGGACACTCTTCCCTATAATCAATTTTTTATATATTTGCATAAAAGTGTTATTTTTAATATCTCTCGTACAGGCACCTAATTAACGTACAAGGCAAACGGTACTATGACGAAGAACACCAGAAACTACAGAGCAAACTAGCAAACAACTTGTATTATAAATGGGGTCCACGCCAGATCCAAATATCGATATAAAAATGCAGTACATCAATAAATACTATGAACGGTATAATCCTAATAAAGTTTCCTATACATGACCCAATAATATAATGTCTTCCTAAATTAATAGTAAAATCATGTGAAGCTTTGTCGATGCAGAAACTAATGTTTTAGGCTCTCCATCTGCATTTCGTTCTTTCTTGTTTAGACCTCCCTTAATCTGCACATGAAGCCGGGTGAAAGTGAGAAATTTCCTATAATAATAAGCTAGAAATTGCAATATGAAGTTTGTGAGAAATTTCCTAGAATAAGCTAGTAACTGCAATATGACAAGTTCATTTGATAATGTAATAAAAATGATCACGGACTACTCCTGCATGACAAAAACACAAAGTATTTTTCTGGTTCCTCATTACAAGAATCTAAATTTGTTGTGAGCGTCAGACACTATGGAGGCACGAAACTACTGGGTACATTATGAGAGCTGCATATTGTATCCACATGCGCTGAAGAACCATTTGACTACAAACTAGATTATCAAGCTAAATAATGGAACATTATATCTTAATGGTATATACTTATAACATGCATGATTAAGCAATATGAAACATTGTTCTAATTTTACATTAACCTACTACACGTTATTCACACTGCTTCAGTCATATAGAGATAAACATTCATCACTTTGCCTCGACAACCATCACAGATTAAACCAAAGTAAAAAAATACTTACATTAGTTTTTCCACGGACCTGATTATTGCCTCTCAACTGGAGGCATCTAGGATTTTCCACCCTTGTTCCATGGGGTGTAAATATCCAATCTCCGTTCCATATATGTAATAAAAAATGCGTATATTAACATATGGTAGCACACACGCATACCCTACCCCTTTGAACTAAACATTAATTAATTACTTGCAAACCAATCTGTGGTTGGATGGTTAGAAGGGTGGTTGTACCCCCAGCCCACCAGAGTTCAAATCCCAGGTTTGACACTATGTGTTGCATAAAGGCGGAATATTCTTTCAGTGGGAGGCGACGTTTTCGTCGACAGCGAGGCGCCCGTGGTGACTTCGTCAATCTCAAGACCCGATCCGCTAGCTCAGTTTCTCGGATGTGCTCATAGGGGTAGGGTGTGCGTGTGTGCATTCATAGGGGTGGGTGCATGTAAGTGTTATGAGTGTCTTCGATTGTACTGTGTTTCTCAAAAAAAAACTAACCATTAATTACGTGATATTTATCAAGCTAAACTAGCTGAAAAAAACATTTCCATGATAAGAAGTACTTGTTACATGCAACAAGGATATTTGCGCTTCATCAACCAAAATTTCAAACACCAGGTAACTCATGTATTGACATAGATAGAGTAAAGATTTGATTCCAAACTCGTAATTCTTATAGCGTACGGCGTCTTGTGCTGCAGAAAGTTCACCAATATTCTGGTGTATGGAATGCCTAGAAGCAAAGATGAACTCCGTCCCCTTTTCTCTGAATACAGAAGACAGTGAGAAAAGGTTCAGACTCTTAGGACCGCTGTCATGAGCAGAATTGTCCATTCAGTGACATGGGGATGTACAATGTTTACTGCTTTGTAATGCTATGGGAGAAGCTAAGTGCTGGTGTGATTTGTAATGCACTAATGCTGCAAGAGTTCGATCACTTGCGTAGAGAAGACCACTGCTATTCCATAACTGCAGGATCTGAATACTTTTGGTGCTATTGAATTCTACCCGCACTAGTGCACATAATCTGTGCACTTTGGTGCAAATGGTTCAATTTTACTATAAACGTACAAATGTAAAAAATTTGAACCAAAACAAACATAAGCATCTTATGCAATGGAAATTTCACAAGCACAAGCGGGCATATAATCCACGAGAATTTGAGAATTCAAAGTACTGAAAGTGTAACACAAAGAAATGATTTTAGCACGTACAGAAAAAATTAAGCATGCATATAATATATGGAATGGATTTAACATCAAGCCATAATGATAAGATTGTGCAAAATACATTCCATCCAATGATAAAGTACAGTCATCTGGTTTTTCACTTTGAATTCTTTATGCAGACAAGGGGATGCGGTTGTAGGTGGTACTGCAGAAGCCAGTGGATGGTAATCGAGGTAGGAGTGCCTTAGGATGCACTATCTAGTCGAGTTACACTAAGAACTTGCAGCGCCTGACGGAATTGCATCAAGATATCGATGCACAAATGAAATCATGAAACCTTCAATACACGGAGAATACGTACAGATCTATCTGAAAGTAGTAGAGAAAAGAGAAATTATTTGCATGAAAATTACAGCAGTTCAACTTGAATACCTTTCCATCCTACCTTGACTCTGGTAGCCGCAGTGGTTCCCATCGCTGGTATTGGAGAAGCACGGGGAAGTGATGCAGGAGGAGCATGGTAACGATGTTGTTGTCAAAGGCATGGGGAAAAGGACGGGAATGGACGATACTGGGGAGAAGAAGCACGAAGAAGGTGCTGGAATAGAAGGACGGTTGCAGCTGAGCACTACAAGAGATGAGGGTGACGACAAGTGCAGCGGATGCCAATGATTTTGATGCAGATCATGGACGACTGGAGGCAAGGCGGCGCTGGGCGCTATTGTTGGGAGCGGCACGAGGTTGGGGTTCTAGGAGAAGGCCTTGGCGACGCTGGGGACAGAGAAGGCCTCGGCGGCGTTGGGAGGACAAAACGGATCTAGGTGTGAAAGAACTGCGGTGGCTGCTCAAAATATGGAGACGATGGGAAAGTTTGATGAATTATATATTATGCATTATTTTCGCAAAACAGAAAGCGGGAAGATTTTCCCTTTTTAAGCGATATAATAAAATAAGAAAAAGTTAGCGCCAAGAGCCCAAGACCAAACTCCAATTTCAGGGGCGCGCGTATTAGAGATGTTCTTAAGAAATGTCTCAACGTTCGTCTCTATGTATCTATAATTTGGCAAAAATATTTACTTTGTTGGCCTCCGAAGTAAAAGAATTGTGACGCCATGTTGAGCGTCCCAAGAAGCGTCCATATATAGAGGTGTTTCAATGTTTTAGATACGAAAATGAATGCGTCATATGCAAAACGTCTCTACCTGATAAGTTTGTTGTAGTGATTAAAGACTAGTTGCAACCAGAGAGGGACCAAGTTAGGCCCAATTCACTGCACACAATAGTGTTTGTAATTTGTTTGATTTGAGTCTGCAAGCTGTTTGATGAAATGGACGCAAGAAACTTACTTTGGAATTTTGAAAAGATTTTTGATGGGTGTGATAGGCATGTGCTGAGGATTCTGTGGGTGCTTGGGTTTTGAAAATTGAGCTTGTTTGAGTGGTTTTTGAAATAGTGGGATCTTCCCATATGAGATAGATTCAATTTTAAACTGTCATTTAAACTTAGCATTTGAATGTTTCTGGATGATCACAAAGTGGGCCTTGGTACTTTATTATGAGTAATAACAAGGGGTGCAAAGATCCACAAATGTTTCTGTTAAGTTTTGAAAACTAGAGATAGCCAAAGTAGGCATGAGAGTTAATTTGGCAAAAATGACCATTCACTTCATGTGTTTATTTTGAGTTGTTTGTCTTTGGGAAAAGTTTGGGGATTGTTTAGATGATGTTTATTTCACCTAAGAATCCTTTTACAAGCAAAGAAACACAGAACCATGGCAATTCAAAAGAATCCAAATTTTGAATACACAAACATATGAATGCTTTCATATTTTTAGTTGGAAAAGTTTTTGTTAACCCTAATTTTGATGATTAGAGTTTGATGATCCAAGTTTAATATTTTTGGGATGTTACAAACCTTCCCCCCTTAAACAAAATCTCGTCCCGAGATTTGAAAAAGGACGAAAAAGATTACTTAAGAATTGAAGAGATCGGTAAACTCCATCCTGATGTGATCTTCGCGCTCCCAGGTAGCTTGCTCTTCTGTGTGGTTGCTCCACTGAATCTTGAGAAACTTGATGCTTAGGGTTCTGATAGTTCTGAAAGCTTCTTCCAAAATACGGATGGGTACTTGGGATAAGTCAGGTCATCGTTGATTTCTATGGTCCGGTGATCAATGTTCTTGAAAACTTCAGTCTTCTCCAAAACTTCAAGGCACTTGAGAAGTAATGAGACATGGAACACATTGTGCACGGCTGACATCTCTTCGGGTAGTTCCAATTCATACGACACTTCTCCTCGACGGTTCAGAATCTTGAAGGGGCCTATATATCTGGGGGCTAACTTTCCTTTCAGTTGGAAACGCTGCATTCCCTTCAATGGTAACACTTTCAGATAAACAAAATATCTTATGTTGAAGGCGAGATCTCGACGTCTCTTGTCAGCGTAACTCTTCTGCCTTGACTGGGCGGTCTTGAGGTGCTCACGAATCTTGTGAACTTTCTCTTCTGCTTCTCGTAGGATGTAGGGTCCGAAAATATGACTCTCTCCTACTTCCGACCAGTTCAAAGGGGTGAGACACTTCCTTCCATACATGAATTCAAATGGGGCCATTTGCAAACTAGCTTGATAACTGTTGTTGTATGAAAATTCTCCAAACGGCATACAGTCTTCCCATTTAGATCCATACTCTAACACACATGCTCTCAACATATCTTCGAGTATTTGATTTACTCGCTCCATTTGGCCGTCGGTCTGAGGGTGATAAGCTGTGCTGAAATCTAGTCGGGTTCCTAAACCTTCTTGGACTTTCTTCTAGAATCTCGAGGTAAACTGAGTTAATCGATCAGATACGATGTTCTTGTGGACTCCGTGCAAACTGACAATTCTAGCGATGTATAACTCCGCTAGCTTCAAATTCTGATATGTGGTCTTGACTAGTAAGAAATGGGCGACTTTGGACAATCTTTCCACTATGACCCAGATAGAGTCATTTCCCCTACTAGAAGTAGGTAGTATGGTGATAAAGTCCATTCCAACGGAATCCCATTTCCATTCTGGAATCTGCAATGGTTGCAACAATCCAGCGGGTCTTTGATGTCCCGCCTTGACTCTTTGACATATATCACACTTCGCGATATAGCTTCTGATTTCTCTCTTCATCTTATGCCACCCAAATTGATTTTTCAAATCTTGATACATCTTCGTTCCTCCGGGATGGATAGAATAAAGAGTATCATGAGCTTCCTTCAGAATAACTTCCTTCAACTCAGAATCTGCTGGTACACAAAGGCGTTCGTTGTACCACAAAACTCCTTCTTCATCTTCGGTGAATCCGGGTACCTTGCCTGTACCGATACGACGCTTGATTCCTTCGATACTAGCATTTCCTTTCTGCGCCTCCTTGAACTGGCTGATCAAAGTGGGTTGAAGTTCTATGCTAGCCAATAATCCTTCACTCACTAATTCCATTCGGAAATCTTCCATCTCCTTGTGCAAAATTGGTTGCTCCTTCAAAATCATGGAGTTCAAGCGGCACGACAATCTTCTAAGGGCATCTTCTACCACATTGGCTTTACCGGGGTGATAGTGAATGTCTAGATTGTAATCCTTGATTGGCTCAATCCATCTTATCTGTCTCATATTCAGCTCCTTCTGAGTGAATATATACTTCAGGCTCTTGTGATTCGAAGAAATCTCACAACGATTTCCCATCAGGTAATGCCTCCATGTCTTCAGGATTAGAACTACGGCTGCAAGCTCGAGGTCATGGGTTGTATAGTTCTGCTCATGTTGTTTCAGTTGTCGGGATAGATAGGATATAACTTTGCCTTCTTGCATTAGCACACATCCAAGACCGATCTTGGATGCGTCACAATACACGTCAAAGAGCTTCGTGATATCCGGCATGATTAAGATTGGGTCTAAAATCAATCTCCTCTTGAGTTCTTGAAAAATCGCTTCAAATTTGTCCATCCATTCAAACTTCTTGTCCTTCTTCAGCAATTGGGTCATGGGTCTGGCGATACTCGAGAATCCTTCTACAAACTTGCGGTAGTATCCCGCCAATCCGAGAAATGCACGAACTTGGGTTTGAGTGGTTGGGGCTTGCCAATCTTTGACGTATTTCACCTTTGCAGGGTCAGCGGCAATTCCTCCGGCTGATACAATGTGACCGAGGAATCCTACCTCCTGTAACTAGAATTCACATTTGCTAAACTTGGCATACAACTGATGCTCTCTAAGGGTTCCAAGAATGGTCCATAGGTGTAGCTCATGTTCTTCTTCTGATTTGGAATAAATCAGAATGTCATCGATGAAAACAACGACAAACTTATCCAGGAAGTCGATAAAAATCTTATTCATGATATTTATAAAATAAGTTGGGGCATTGGTTAATCCAAAAGACATGACGGTATACTCGTATAATCCATATCTGGTGGTAAAGGCAGTCTTGGGAATATCCTCTACACGAATCTTGAGTTGATGATAGCCAGTTCTAAGATCAATCTTAGAAAACACTTTGGCACCGGTCAACTAATCAAACAAATATTCTATCTTGGGCAACAGGTATTTGTTCTTGATAGTGACATCACTCAACTTCCGATAATCCGTACACAAACGGTTACCTCCATCTTTCTTGTCCGTGAACAGAACATGTGATCTCCATGGTGATGCACTTGGTTGAATCAATCCAATTTCCAACATGGCATCCAGTTGCTTCTTCAGTTCTGCTAGTTCAGGCGGGTTCATACTATATGGTCTCTGAGCTATGGGTCCTGTTCGGGTGATTAGTTCAATGATAAACTCGATATCCTGATCTAGGGGCATACCGGGCAAAACATCTAGAAATACATCGGGGTATTCACAGACTATCCGGACTTGGTCAATGGTAGGTTGGGCTATACTCTTGTTGCACTTGAATTGACGAGGTAAGGTTTCAGATACATGCTCAACTGATACTAAAGCTGTACTGGTCATGGTTATGGCTTTCTTGGCACAGCCAATTAATCCTTTAAGTTCAGACATCCAATCCATTCCTAGTACTACTTCCAAAACTTTAGTTCCAAGTAGTATCAGATTAGCATAAAAATCTATGCCATGGATTCGGATAGGGACGGCTATGCAAATTTGCCTAGCTTTGGTGGTTGAACCGGGGATTTGAACAATCATAACATGCTTCAGTCTGGTGGGTTGAATCTTACTAGTTGCAGTGTCCCAACATACCACTACATGATATAGTACACTATAGTCGTTGACATAATACCAATGAAACACCGTTCACTAGTATTACATCCCTCAGAGTGGTACAACAGAAACACATCAGGTCCAAGACATGACTATAGGTTACAACTCAACTCTTTACATAAGATCTAGAGAACACTCTAGGTTAAAGAGAGAGAAAGAAACTTCTAACAAAGAAGAATCAAAAATAAATATTTCAGAATCTATCATCCTATCAAGACTAGTATCTTAACTAATGGTCTAGCATTGCTGCTATTGCAATACACTACAGAAATAGGTTCTATGGCTAGAGTTTATATTCCTGTCTAATCAGTAACTTCGTCTTCACTTGAGTTAGGGTATATGTTGGCTTTCTTGACTTCATTGAAGAGATTTAACTTTTGCTGATTATTCCTGGAGCATAACTTGATGTAGACGTCGTCTTATTGGCTTCAAAATCTAGCAAGGGTTAAGAAGATACTTTGAGTACGAGCGTATTCAGCAAGTTCACTAGAAAAGGAGTGTTTGATGCACTATAACTACAGCCACAGACCATAGGTCGTAGGAAATGCAAGTTTTTGTAAACATTTCTTCCAATGTTGCTTTTATTCTGAAAAGCTATGTCCATCGGCCTTCACGGGTTTACCAGAACTTTCATGGAGTTCCTTTCCCGCCGCGTTCGCAGCTCCTTCCCAGAACAGGGAGTAACAAGTTACAGTTCTTACACTCTGCAGAGGTGTGTCACTTTACCCATGAGATATCTTAGCTTTTTGCACATCCGGGCCGTGAATCCGTTCGCACTTCCTTGGTGTGAAGCCCAGACTAAAATCCAAGCCAATCACTGCCTTCTCCATGAACCCGCATGTCTCCTTGGTGTACGCCATCCCACCTATTGAATTACGTCAATTGGCAGTACAGACCGTTCAGATGCCGGAACTATCGTGGGACGTTGAGGGCTCCCACCCATATGCTGCATATCCTCTACGAATTACCATAAATAATATGCACGCTACGAGTGATAACAGCCATGACCCGCACATCCGACTCCATGCGATAGGGAAAAGATACAGCTGACTTCTTCGTCCCATTCCAAATCTCATGGTCAACGCGTAATATACGGCGCAAGAATCACTGGCGACATTGGTTGTTAAGTCCTAGATAATATGTTCCTTTACCACCGGAACTCTTATAGTAGGTTATTACCTCATGGTAAATAATCTATAATCACATTATTATGAAAATAGTGTTTTCTGTCCTTTTTCAAATGCAGGTGATGACAACACTGGATTTCCATAATACGTTACAGAAAATAATCAAAGGACATGATAAAGTGTGAACTTGCCTTTTGTGATTGCAAGATTATGCACTCACGGTCTTCGAGATGACATAAGATCCAATATATGAAATCTGCATCATTGGTCCGGTAAGGACGAATGTTTAAAGAAGCAATATGCAGTTATGCATAAGTAATGCTATGCATTTTTTGTAAAACTCCCAAATTGAATCCCCAATACTTTGAGTGAAGTGAATTCAAGTGATTCTTTTAAGAGTTGGTTTATCTTCAAATTTTATTTTATAAGTAATGATCTTTATAAAGAATCTAAGTGTTAACAATCCAAAGTATGTAAGTAAAGTGTAAAATGATGTGATTATGGTTATTTGTCATGTGGTGACTATGATAAAAGTCCTTGGGATTGAGTTGTTAAGAGTTGAAGAATTTATTATAAGAGTTTTGTTTGAAGTGGCAAAAAGAATAACATTTGAAGAAAAGATTTATTTTCTAAGGTTTAAACAATCTTCATTGTTAATAGGACATGATTGATGTCTTTTGGTGTTTGATTTACTAGTTTGGACTTGAGATGATTTATGTCTTAATTTAAATAGACCAAAGTTAACTATAAAAACATAAGTACTTTATTAGACATAATGTTTATAAACTTTGAGACTAAAGTTAACTTTAAAAGGGTAAGTAAACTTAAGGTGTAATATGCTTTGATTATTCTCAAGTTTTGGATTTATGGTAGGTATGACTAAGGTGTGGATTTATTCATTTTACATTTAAGTGAATGATTAGAATAAATTTGTTTTGCTATTATGAAAGTAGTATGTATTTATTTAATGGAATCATAATTATATGGTCTTAGTAATTTCTTAGAATTTAAAGTTATGTTAATAGTGGTTAAGATATAATGATTATTCACGATATTATATAAATGGATGATACCCAATGTTTATTTAAAAGGATTCTTAATAAGATTTTGAAAAGGATATTTTAAAGTTAAAAGTTATACTTAATGTTAATTATGAATTTAAATTATGGGTTTGGAATTTAGTACAAATACACTAATTGCCCAAGGTTTTATAAGAATTGTGATTATTTCTTACTTAATAATTGTTTTTACAGAATTCACAAAATAGGTATTAGGTAAGGATTTATTTTTTAAAATATTAAAGACTTTTCTAATAATATACTTAATATTTTTCTAGTGTAATATATTTATTCAAGACCTTTAAAATGAATTTTATTTATTTTTAAGTATTATATTTATTTTTATAAAATTCATTAAAAAATAAGTGTCTTTAAATATTTGCTTTATGTTTTCTTTGTAAAACTCTAAGTGATACACAAAAATGAATTAAATTTTTATATTTATTCTAGAGTTATTTTGATACACAAAAATGATTTGTATGTATTTTTAGGGTTTTTGTTTTATTTTATAAAATTTCATTTCAGATTCAATGGTGTTAATAATTATTTTACTTTAAATTTACTTTAAACACTTAAAATTATATTTTTATTTGTAGATAATATTTTTGTGGTCATTTTGATATATCATATGTATTTTTAGGATTTTTCTATAATTTTCTATAGCTAAAAATGTTTGGAGGTTATTTTAGTAATTCATTTTTTATTTTATTTCTAAACCTAATCAACTTGGGCCGTTTGGTTGGGTACTTGGGCTGGCCACTTTGGACGGCCCGGCCAGCTAGGCCAGGCTCGAGGCACTTCACCCTGGCCCGTCCCCTCTCCTCTCTCACTCCACGCACGCACATAGACAGACCTCATCCTCTCCTCCCTTGCTCCCGTGCGATGCCGCCGTCACCGCCTCTCCGGCCGGTTGCCGGCCGACCTCGGCTCCGCCGCCTGCCGACGAGGCTCCGACTCAAGCACCTCCGGTGATTTCCTCGGCCTCGGTGCTGCTCTGCTTCACCACTTGTGCCCCTACGAAACCCTAGCCGTTGGGTTCGGCTAGGTCGCCGGCTCGACTTCGCTGGCCCTCGATGCCCCTGGCTGCTGCTCGAGGATGTGGTGCTCCGACGCTCCTCTGGCATCGCCTTGGTGCTATTGTGAGGAGATGATGCCGTCTTCCTCCCTGTGAGCTCTATGAACGCGGCTTGGCGCGGGTTGCAGCGCCCCCTGGGTGCTCCCCGTGCCATCGTGTTCATCCTCGACGCCGACCACTACTTCCTCTTCCTACCCTAGCGAGGACCACAGGTATGTTTTCCCCCTTTTCACTCTCTGGTCTTCTTTGCCTTCTTCCTCTCTGAATCCTCTCAGTACCATGCGATTGACCATGTTCAGGAAATAAGAATTGAGCTCTTGAGAAGAGTTCAATTGATTAGAGTGGTAGGTTTGGTAGTGTAGTTGATTTGGTTGATTAAGTGCTTAATGCCTCACTTGATTTGATACATGTACTATTTTTGTCTGTAAAAATAGAGCATATGCTGTTGTGACTTGATTCTAGATCATGGTCTATTGGACATGGTCCCTGAGGTGTAGGTGATGCTAATGGGCTTCTTGTTGATTGATGTTTATGCATGTAATTAAAAGGGTTAATAGTTCATAAGCATGACCACATAGTTGAATCTTCCTTGAGTTGATGACATCATCAGATGTATTTCTTTTTTTATAGTTTAAAAAGAATAACTTGTTTTGCTACATCTTAATTTGTTACCACTAACTTATATGTATACATTTACTACCTAAGAAATTCTCAAGCAAGGTGTATGTGAAACACACAAATGAACAAGTGATAGATTATATATGTTCTAGTACTTTATATTATGTTAGACAGTTTCCTAATGATCATTTACATGCTCAACTACTTAAGTTCTTATGATTTATTTTCTAGAAACATGTTTTCTTTAGTGTTCATGGATGAACAGATGGAATTATTTGGACCAGCTGATATTTGCTTATTTTTGGTTGTATTACTTGTGTGTGGTGCTCGGATGATCTCATGTCCATTAGATATTTTGTATTAGCAATTAGTCCTTTTATATATATGCAATATCTTCTTGTATCTGATCTGTTCCTGTTATATTTAAATGATATTTGGTGTTGTAGATAATTTGCTTAAATTGATTTGATACAAGGTTCTTTCCTGAACTACTTGTTCACTGTTGTAGTTGAAGGATTCAGTGATAAAACCCCAATCACTGGTACTACTGTGTACATATCTGTTGGTTAATCCTTGATCCATTGACTTGATTTACTAAATCATGTGATTTATAAATGATGTGTTTTCAAACAGAAAATGATTCCTATGAAAATTTGGTAGGAAAATGATTTGAAATATCTTTGAATGGCTTGAAAACCCGAATATTCTGCTAGCTTATTTTGGATGGCTTTAGTTGTTGGAAACCTGCTACTGTATGCCTCTTTGGAGTGTACACAGTAGTAGGTCACAACAATGATGATGCACTTATGGATACATTGTTCAAATGGCTCCTCTTGCTCTGATTATTTTTGTGGTGCTTCTATACAAGAATGTGCACAATATAATCTCAGATAGGATGATCTGCTGCATATACAGCTAAGAAAAATTCTTTTAGTCCTGAATGCTTGTGATGCTGGTCTGAAGCATAGGTTAATATAAATGTTTCCCTTCATTCCTTAGCCCTGACTAGGATGCAAAGGCTGAGGCTTTGATGATGTTTGTATACAACAGTTACTTCTTGCTTATGAAAACTATCCAATGATGAGCTTGTACTCAATTTGAGTACAGATCTGAGGATTTGCTATTGCGCCATCCATTTTCTAAGATGCAATAAGAAGAACATATACAAAGGCATGATCTTAGATGGATAACCTGTTGTTTTGGAGTTATGGTTTCTCTTGTGGTTATTATTGATTCACTGCTGGTGCCAACCCTCTCCTCTTATCTCCTGACTTGATCTATTGAAATTGCTACTGCTTCTGTTCTGGTAAGCCTGCTCCTCCTAGCTCTTGGCCATCTTCTGGTGCTCCTGGATGGCTTCCCCAAGCAACCAGGGTGCTGGTGGAGATTGTGGTGTTGAACCATGTACTCTAGAGTTGATGATAAGTTGATAAGATGGTAAGATAGTAAGATGGGAATGTATTCAGAAGTGTGGAGGTGGAATGGTAGCTGGTTACTACGGCTGTGCACTCTTATCTGATTCCCTTGTTGCTGTGGTGTTGACAACAGACTATGCTACATGTGTGTGTGAGCATCTTGTGAGCTGTCTGTGTGCATGTCTCACCCAAATGGATTAGATCAAGTGAAAATGTGATTTTTTACCTCTTTGCCTCTTACTTGCCCTTGGTGAAACTTGCCCCTACATCAGCTTGTGATGCACTAGTCTAAGGCAATATTCCAGAATAAGAACAGATACTACTCTTGGGCCCCCTTTTAAAAAAATACTCAATGATGTGTTCAGCAATGCATTACATTGCCAGACTGAGAGTAGCATTAACCTAAACAATTCTCTTTTTTTTATTTTTTTGTTGTCTTTTGTGCTGTTTTGCAGGACAAAGGAATATGAAGAAAAGAAGATACCAGAGATGAATAGGAAATTGTGTTTAGAAATAGTTTTAGGGTTTTACTTTATTCTTTTGTAATTTACCCTATTGTTTGTTTATTTTGGTGAGGTGGAAAGCGTTGTAATTATTAATATAATTGTAATAAAGAAATTCTTTTTATTCTTAGTACTTGTAATTTTATTTATCCATTTTGTAAACTTTGGATTATTCTAATTGTAACAAAGTAAATTCTTTATTTTATTTTATTTTATTTTATTTATAAATTGTACTAGTTACTAATTGTTGTACCTCTTATACACTTATATTATTAAATATTATGTAATATTTATTGTTTTTGAAATAATAATTCCAAATTATTGTATAATTCAAATGTATGGTGAATATGATGATATCTATTTGTTTATTCAAGAATTTACCATTTCAATTCTATTGTTAATTCTTTTCAATTTACTTTTGAATTCAAATAAAGTATTTGAATATTCAACTTAAATTGTTTTCCCTCAAATATGAACATTCAGTAGAGGTCATGTCAAAATCCGTCGCACTTGCTCTATTGTTTCCTTTAGAACAAGAGAGACCTCGATCCCTCTATAGGTCTTTTTGTTTTGTGCGGAAATTCTCCGGATTTTCTTATGCATGAATGCAATGCACAAACCTGTGTCCTCTATAATTCTAGGTGCTAATCCTGGGATGTTACACTAGTGCATGCAAATGCTTCGATGACAAATGAGTGCGATGCACCAGAATCAAACAGCACTCTTGCAAGTACTGAATTAACAGAAAACATACCCGATGACGCTTACGTTTGGCGCTCCAGGCTTCTTCAAAGATGCATGAGAAAAAGACGGCCATTGCGGTTGAGAGAATTACCTAGGGCAAACCTTCTTCCAGGCTCAACACAACGCTGCTGCTGAGCTGGGGAATTTGCAGTGGGGGCTATGGCATTTTTCTTGGGGCACTCATTGGAGTAGTGACCCTTATTTCCACAGTCATAACAAGTCACTTGCGACTTGTCCTTTGCTGCAACAGGCCCAACATTGCTTCTAGTCCTCGGGGCAATGATGGTGTTGGCGGCAGCATTGTTGTTGTTGAACTTGGGTGGTGCACTGTTAAAATTGTTAGAGTTGCTGGGGTTGTTGTGATTTCCTCCGGACCTTGGGTTTCCACGGTTGGGATAGGTCAGACGGTTCATCAGGGGTCTGTTGGTTCTCGGGGCAAATCCTGGAGGTGGGTTGGGGCGATACTTTGGGGTATGATGGGTTCCTGGCTGATGCATCATGCGGCGCTTGCGGTTCTCATTGGCTTGGTTGATCTTTCCTTCCATCTGAATGGTGGAGTCAACAAGGGCTTCAATATCAGCAAAGGGGATATTGACTAACACCGTCTGCATCTCATCGTGCAGACCATTCAAGAATCTTTCTTTCTTCTTGGCTTCCGTGTCGATCTCATCCGGGGCATACCTACCTAATGACAGGAATTTGTCACGGTATTCCACTACGGTCATCATTCCTTGCTTTAGTTCTCTGAATTCATCTCTCATCCTCTTGATCAAACCCGGTGGCACATGGGTTCTGCTAAACTTGACCTTGAATTCCTCCTGTGTCATCATCATCCTCCGATGCATTAACGCTGTTCCACCATGCTCTTGCATCTCCCGCTAGATAGTGGGTGGCGAACAGAACTTTCTCGTTAGCTTCCACTCCGGCGACTTCCAGGTTGTTTTCCATGGTTTGCAGCCAACCATCTCCATTTTGGGGCTCTTCCGACTTAGTGAAAACAAGTGGGTTGGTGTTCTGGAAATTCTTGAGCTTAGATCCATGGTTGTCCTGATTTCCTTGGCCTTGATTGTTGTGGGCTAGTTGAGCTATCTGCTGAAGGGTGGCTAAATTGGCTTGACATTCTGCTCTTTCATCTTCGTGGTCAGTAACCAACATTTGCAGGATTTGCAACATCGGGTCTGGGGATGAACCACTTCCTCTACGAGGCATCTAAAGATTGAGATAGATCATGAGAAAAGAGGGAAATTTCTAAGGTTCAGGGACTTTGATATTTTTTTAAAGTTTGACTCAGATTTTTTTTAAACATTCTTTTCAGTCATTCATAGCACACGATACAACACACACCACAACAAAGGAAAAACAGATGGTCTTAAGAACCATTCTGGAAACTACGATACAGTGGGACCGAATACAATTCACTACGCTAGTGCTCAAGTGCTACTACTCTTTGGAGTCGGTGTAATCGTCATCCTCATCATCCTCATCGTCATCGATGATGGAAAAATCCTCCTCATCGGTGAAGAAGTCCATGGCCCGATCCTCCAGAAAGTCATCATCATCGCTAAGATAAGAGTAGGGGTCTCCACGAAGGTCTTCTCCGGCATTCTCCCTTTCCTCCAACTGCATCTCTGTCTCGTGGATGGTATCCTCCAAATCCGAGATACAGTGGCGAAGACGGGCAATGATGCACTTCTTGTCAAGCTGACGTCAGCGAGACTTGCGGTCCTTCGCTAGCATGGCAATGGTCTAATCCTTTGTCTTGATGATGGCGGACTTGTGGTTGGAGTAGTCATGGTAATTGTCCAGTTCCTGCTGACGATCATACATCATGAAGCTAAGGTGGTCCAACTGAGTCTTCAGCTCGTGGTGATATGGGGCTTCTAGTAGCTGTCCCATAGCATCACTCCTTGGACAAAACTGAAAGCAGGCACCCTTGATCTGGTTGATACTCTACCCACACAGATGGGCAAGAGCTTCCTGCATGGCCCTGGCAAGTCCATCGAGCCAGTTGTTCTCTCTTAAGGTGAAAAAAATTCCCTCGGTAGTGGGAGGTTCAATCTTTCCTCTTAGACTTGCAACAACTATCCACTGCCGATCTTCTCCTTCCTGATCATTGAGCTGAGCTCCGAAGAACTCGGGGTGCGGACGCTCTAGATGTTCTGAAAGCTGGTCCAAATCCAGCTCAAAGATGAGGTCTCCTCCATTCCCCAACTGATAAAACTTGTTGTACCTCACGTCCATCTATAAGAATATAGGATGAGTAAGTTAGTAGAGTGATCAAGTGTGTCAAATTTTATGTATTTTGCAAGAGTTTTTGAGGAACACGATTTTTTTAAAGAATCAAAGTGATAAGAATGAGAATAAGTTTTTGTAAATACTCACTTCCTTTGGTTTTGAAACTCAGTTTTTGATTCAAACGTCCAGTCTAACTAGGGTCTCATGTGGTCAGGATGGCTCTGATACCAACTTGTCAACACCCGGATTTTTAATCCCAGATGCCTGTTATGCCATACATCGCAATCCCAGGATTACCATTTTTGCGAGACATAACAGATTTGGATATCACAGTACATCATCCATTACAAACCATACATAAGGTCTTACACAAATAAGGATCTCATGATCTAGTTCTTAATACAACTCAAGCAGCGGAATAACGTAATAATAAAGGTAGCGTAGGCGAAGCTCCATCTTCGGGGTCGCAGGCAATGCTGATGATGGGAGATGATCCTAGTTGTCGTAACCTTCCTGTGGTCCATCATCCTGGTACTCCTCTTCATAGTCTGTCCACGGGAATAGCCAGGGACAAAGCCATGAGTACTCTTTAAGTAGTCGCAAACTAGTACTAACAAGTTAAGGGGTTTTTGTACTAGGACACTAAGCTCTAAGGTTGTTTTGCAAAAAGCCAGATTTACCTCTACTAAGTTCAGAAGCAAAGAAAACTAGTTGAAATTTTATAACACCTAAGTGGGAACTTGAATTTCATGTCACAACTCTGTTGTGGTTAACTCAAAGTCTCAATTAATTTCACAAGTCGTTTTGAAAACATCTGGCGGGGGAACAGTATGGCCACTCCAACTGTCCATAACCGCTGACGCGGCTATTTCGAATAGTTTGACACTCTGCAGAGATTGTACACTTTCACCACAACATTTTCATCATCAAAATCATCTGGTGTTCGGAAACACATGTAAAAACATTTTAGTAGAATGACTCATCATTCCAAGGTTTTCATAACCATTTTATCCAAGTATTCCCATCTAAAGTTGATCAAGTTTTATGCTTAGCACTAGCATCTACAAGTGGGGTTAAGTACTAAGGAGGGGTGGTAAACAAGTGGAGATTAATGAAGTTCAACCCCATGCCTTAGGATGACATTATGATTATCTAACTTAGGACAAATTTAATGCTCTTTAGGCAACCTTCAATTATCTTCCTAGAATCTACAAGTCACTTAAGTAAACTCCAAGAGAAAGCTTTGATAAATAAATAAAATAGAAAGCTTGCAAGTAAAACTAGGATTGGGTATCATCAAATGGGTCTAACCATGCATGCTTAATGCATTGCATAGGTTATCTAACTTTCATAGTTGCAAGTGTTAGCTTGCCTTGAGCAGAGCAGTGGTTAAAGTTCTCCTCGACTTCTTCCTCGTAGTATCCTCCTTCCTCCTCGTATCCTTGGTAGGTACTAGCGTCTATAAATAAAAACGAGGTACACAATCACAAAACAATACTACTATTTTCAATCATCACACCAAGGTGTACTATAGATGATCTAGCATCATCACTAACATTACAAGATTAAAGCTTTGGTCTTATTTCTTTTTAATTTGAGAAAAGTAATTTTACTCATTGAAAAACTACTTAAGATTTAATATTCTCCAACTCAAACATGGGATCATGTTGACACATGTCATCACCACATATTTTAGTACATGGGAATGTGATTTAAAGTGGTGTCACAATTTAATAAGGTTTAACCTTTTTATTTTAAATAATTAAAGTGACTAGAAATGCCTATGTGGCATTCTTTGATTGCTTGAACATTATTTCTGTAAGTATACCCATATGTTTTTATATATTCTGAATGGTATGATCAAATGTGATTTTTGAGAGTTGGAATCAACTCAAAAGCTATTATGGTTGAATTTTGAAAAATGTTTGAATGCAGAAAAGGTTCTAACTTGTTATTTTTACCAATATTGATCTACAGTTCCAAATGATTTGAATCCAACGGGCTTGGATTAAGCATTTTAGTACCTTTCTAGCAAAATTAGTTTCATGTATTTTGGTTCACGAAATCGAGCTGGGTTGATTTTTTAATCTAGGTACAGAACTGAGTTTGAATTATAAAATAGAAAAATCTAAATTCAAACGGTTGGGATGGGCGGGAAAGGTTAATGGGCCGGCCCAGTGTCACTCTGCAGCGCGCGGCTCAGCTGACAGGGGGGTTCCACCAGTCAGTGGCTCATAACACGCGAAGCGGTACGGGGTTGTGTGGTTTGTTGGATTAGAAGGAAGATCGATGGCTGGGGATCGTCATTGACGATGAACATGTCACCGGCGAGCTCAAACCCTAGCGATGCAGTGGGGGTGCATAGGGGGCATACCAGGTATCCAGTGACGACGGTGAGGCGGGCAAATGAACGAGTGGTCGACTGCGAGCTCAGGGACGGTCGAGGCAGCTCCGGGGGTGGTCGAAATCAACGGCTCCCTTCTTCTCCAGAGGCGGCCTACTCCGGCGCAATTCCGGCGAGCTGCTACTCCTCATGCTCCGCTAGAGGGTGGAATGATCAGTGAGGTGAGGGGAGTGGAATGGTGTGCTTCAAACGGCTGGGGTCGCCTCCTTTTATAGGCTTGATGGTGAGACCGAGAGGGATGGGCAGGCGACGGTGGCAACATGGCTACGAGCGGCTAGCGGCATGGCTGAGGTTGGCGATCGACAGGCGGTCTCCTGGCAATACTCTAGAGCTTAAATGCGTGCTTAGGGGCGGTGGCAATCGGCCGGGAACGTGCGGTGCTCTGCACGGCATATGCGGCATCTTCGACGGCGAGCATTGGCGGTGAGGCACGAGGTGGCGAACGGGGGTGTCTGGCGTGTTCCTTGGATCATGGCGAAGCGGTAGGCACGGGCTGTGGTCGAGGGGCGGCGTGTGCACGCGTGCTGGGTGCGGCGCTCTGGGGCGGGCTCGGCATGTCACACTGTCACTGGACGCTCGGCGTTCTTGGTGGTCCACGGCTTGCACTGGCTTGGGGAGGGGAGAGTGGGCGGCGGTGAGGTGCTGGCTACCTCCCAGACAACGTTGGCAAGGCTAGGGTGGATGCTATCTGGCCGGCGACAATGGGGTGACATGGTGAGGCTCGGCCTACTCACCATTGATGGCAAGGAAAGCTCACAGTGGTGATAGATGTTTACAATTGAGCTAGATGATCTACTAAAGACTAGTTGCAACCAGAGAGGGAACAAGTTAGGCCCAATTCACTGCACACAATAGTGTTTGTGATTTGTTTGATTTGAGTCTACAAGTTGTTTGATGAAATGGCCGCAAGAAACTTACTTTTGAATTTTGAAAAGATTTTTGGTGGGTGTGCTAGGAATATGCTGAGGATTCTGTGGGTGCTTGGGTTTTGAAAATTGAGCTTGTTTGAGTGGTTTTTGAAATAGTGGGATCTTCCCATATGAGATAGATTCAATTTTAAACTGTCATTTAAACTTAGCATTTGAATGTTTTTGGATGATCACAAAGTGGGCCTTGGTACTTTATTATGAGTACTAACAAGGGGTGCAAAGATCCACAAATGTTTCTGTTAAGTTTTGAAAACTAGAGATATCCAAAGTAGGCATGAGAGTTAATTTGGCAAAAATGACCATTCACTTCATGTGTTTATTTTGAGTTGTTTGTCTTTGGGAAAAGTTTGGGGATTGTTTAGATGCTGTTTATTTCAACTAAGAATCCTTTTACAAGCAAAGAAACACAGAACCATGGCAATTCAAAAGAATCCAAATTTTGAATACACACACATATGAATGAATTCATATTTTGAGTTGGAAAAGTTTTTGTTAACCCTAATTTTGATGATCAAGTTTAATATTTTCGGGATGTTACAAGTACTCCATTGTTTCTAGGGAAATTCTTCTCCTAGATAAGCTCAGGGGTTGATCCAAGAATTGCTATCTTGGGAACACATGTACATAGGCCATCCGTAAATACATCTATGATTATGAAGATATTCCCAATACAAGTAAGTCAGGTAGGTTCTAAACATTTGATCCGGCAGGCTAACTGATGCAGGTTGTTATCGAGAATAGCTGATCTTTGTCAAGTAGGATTAGTCTAAGATCCATCTTTTATTTGTTCAACTGAACCTATCATCTAGTCCTTAACTAGCTTATTCCATGGATTTTCTCACTTTGGCCATGACTTTGTTTTCAGGTTAATTTTGGAGCTAAATAGGACATAATGAATGATGCTGGAATGGGGGAAAAGCACTAGTTTCTGCATAGATAAATGTACTAAGGGATTTTTTGAGAGATAGATGATGCTATTTTGGTTTTTATGATTTTTCTTATTCATGGTCTTTTTCAATGTATCCGTTAATTATAAATATGGATATTTGATTCAGTTCCAAATTTCGTTTGGTATTAATTAATTTATTCCGGTTTGCTATGCTTATAGTAGTCCTGCCTTGTAGGCCTAAATATGAACAAAAAACTTTGTTCTCACTTAAATATGTGAGTAAAAATGAATTTAACCAAGCACGACACACTATTTCCAAAATACAAGTGAAATAATATGAATATATGTTCTTTGAATACGTATATACATAATGAATACTAATATATAATATGTATAAGATATGTAACCATGTATATGTAATGTTATGGACCGGCGTATAATGTACACATGAATAAAGCATCTCAAGCATATATTGAGACGCCAACTTGGCATGTATATAAAACGTCTCTATGTAGGTATACATGCTTTCGAGCGTCGCCTATGAAGAGTCTTCATGTACTTAGACATGCTTAGCAATCATCCTTATGTCACTTGAGATGGTGCATAAGGAGACACTCTAATAACGCTCTATGAAAAGGGATGTACAACCCTCTAGAGATTTAATATCACGTCTCTAGCCATCAACTTTTGTGTCTTTACATGCCTATTTTGTTGTAGTGGTTCTGCCAAAATCTTCTTATGTCTTTGAAATTGCTTATGCAGGTTATTATGATATTTGGCTTGTCCATGTTTTAGTTCTTGAATAAATTTTCGAGTTTCATCTTCTTTAGTAAGAATCCATAATAGATCTACATTGTTTTTCTTAACAAGTTCAGAAGGTATACCTTTCTCTTTCGTTGTTTTGTATACTTCAGGCATAAGATCTGGGGTTATACGAAGTATCCCTTTTTCCACCTTAGTACCAAAATCAGGATTATATAGAGAATCATTCTTAGCCCTAGTGGAAATCAATTCCAAACAGGCTTTCATAGTTAAAGTATTTATCGATCATCTTGCTGATAAGTCAAACAACTCTCTCCATTGAGTATTAAGACTATGGTAAAATAAGTGAGAAACAGTTGATTCGGAATAACCATTTTTGGGAATACTATTGATCATTCCAAAAAATCTATTCCATGCTTGTGGGTAGTTTTATCCCACATTCTGACTAAAATTTATACGAAGTATTCTTTCTAATTTCAGTTACCTATTTAAAAGGGTTAAATCTGTTAATGAATTTAACAATACAATCTTCCTAGCATTTAATGTAATGACGAGGGAGAGAATATAACCAGTCTAGAGCCTTACCTTTAAGAGACCAACGAAATAATTTTATACATGAGAAATCTCTAGGAAAACCTTTTGGTCCAATTGATGTTATTACATCATCAAACTCTTTAAGATGTATTCCCGAGTCTTCATCTTCGCTTCCACTGAAAGACTTTTCCTGAATTTTTTTAATAATCTCACCATCAAATTGATATTCTCTAACTCCAGGATTAGAAAATTATATTGGTTGTTTAAGATAAGAAGAATTTGGAGCACTGTATTCTTTGAGAGTTTTCTCAGGTTTCTTAGAAGTTGTCCTACTGATGGACATGATTTCCTCATGAAATCACTCAGGTTTTCAACTTCTGCCTTATTTGATCTTAAAAGTTTTTTAATAATTTCTTTGCGCCTTTGAGCAGGCACACGATCAAAATAATCTGTTTGATAGGTCCTACCAGAGCGTGTAGACCCTTTGTCTCATAGGGAGACCATTTTGTAGAAGTAACATGTGAGACCCCGGATTTACGGTCCAAGAATCCCCGTTATATCTGCAATTCACGTTCCCATGATCAGTGAGCCGTGAGCATAATCGACTAGTATCATTACGTCATCCAGAGTAGTGATTACAAAACTTACATATTTGCCATTATGGCGATTACATACAACAAATAGCGGAAGTCTTCCAACGTAGAGCCCATGTCATACCTTTATCCTTGTAGTCATGGTAGAAGGAGGCGAGGAACTCAAAGGTAAGGTCAGTGTAGGTGTAGTGTCTTGCGTAGGTGAGGAGTGATAGCCCTGCATTTGCACACATGTGGTCGAAATCCTCCCTCAACCCTACTGCAGCGAGAAAGCCATCATCGGCCCAACGTAATCAAGAGCAGACAAGCAGGAGTAGGGTTTTCCCTTCGGGGGCTTGAACCTGGGTAAATCTTGTGTCCCTGTGTTTCTTGTATGTTAATTGTTCTGTGACTTCCAGCATCCCCATCTTCTCTAAAACACAAGTCCATAACAATGGGCATTGCTGAGATCATACCTCGTCAATTGGCGCTGTCTGTGGGAAGCGGGAACGCTGATCGTGCGTTCATGACGGTTCCATCTCGAGCAATCTACAACTCATCGGCAACATAGAGTCACCTCCTCTTCAGCGCCTTTGACATCACTTCCCACTCGCCGGCCATCCTGAAGGATTTCGAGTCCATCTGCGACGCGCTAGAGATGTGTTCTGGAGCTTCTGCTTCTAGGTGGGGCAGACCGGCACCCTCCGCCTCCCAGAGAGGGAGCTACCACTATCCATCAAGCCCGCTTCGTGGGTCCCACCCATCGACATGTTGCACGCATCTATGCTGACAAGAAATTCGGATGACAGCAGTAGCTGCAACTCCGATATCTGCGGCCCCCCTTCGGATGAAGGAACCTATGGTTCCGGATCCGAAAGCTGCGGCAGCAGCAACCCACTCCGCGAACGCTACCTATGCGCCGTCGTCATCAACAATGGAGCAGACCCACCGCTAGGTTCGAGTGCGCAGCAAACACCTAATCCCCCTCCCAACCCGCAAACTAGGAACAAAGGAAACGGGGGAGATCCGCCTAGCAGAGCCAACGAAGGCGACAGTCACACCTATAACCAGATCAACCACAATGAGGAAGGCTGAGCCAAGCACGCGAAGCCGTGCTAGGAAAAATAATCCTACCTGTGAATGCCTCCCAAGATCTACTGATGGCCTACCACCTCCTCCTGATTGATGAGCACAACCAGCAGAAGCTAATGGAGGAGCTCGACAAGCGAAAGAAGGCCGCTGTGGCATCTAGCGCGCGACGAGCTGTGCTCTCCTCCGCCGACAGTTCCACTTCGCATGGCAACAAAGCCAACAAGTACCATTCCCGAATGGAGCGCATGTACCATGCCGCGCGAAGCGAGGTCACCAGGTCCCTCAACACGTCCTTCATGACGATGGACTCGCACGACAACATCATGCCGAAAACACCATAGGCTGTGATCATGGCGACCACTACCTATCTCGCGTCCCATCCGCCTTTAGCGGGTGACCCGAAGAGCGCAATGCACAAGTCCGTGCTAACAGGCCTCGGACTCGTCGGAGCTGCGCTCCATGAAGAAAATCCTGAGGAGCCGAAGAAAATGCTGCGGTCAAGTTCACTCGAAGCCCTACACCATCATCCGAGGAGGACGAGCACGACCTGCCCCAGCGCCGCAAGAGCCCACGGTGTCGCAGCAGCAACTATGACGCTCGCACAAGCTCACCCAACGCAAGATCGATAAAGCATGTACTAAACGCGCGTGCTCAACTGAGTCCGAAGAGGAGGAAGACAGAGAGCTCTGCAGAGCCAGATGCTTCAGTAGATCCATTAGGCGAACACGAATGCCAAAAAATTTCAAGCTCCCTTCGGACAATACGAAGTTCGACGACACGTAGGAGCCAAAGGCTTGGCTTGATGATCACTTGTCGTCGGTCAAGATCCACGGCAGAAACAAGAACACTGCCTTACAATGCCTTCAGCTGCAGCTGACAGACGTAGCCATGGTCTAACTCAGCAACCTATCCTCTAGATCCATCCGAAGCTGGGAAGAGCTGGTGTACAACTTCATCGCAACTTCAAAGGCACCAGCAAGAGGCTGGCCTCAATCGAAGAGGTGCGGGCCTGCATCCAAAGGTCAAACGAGTCCATCCGCTCATACATATTACGCTGGTCCCACATCAAGAACTCCGCCACGCACATCTACGAGGAAAGAGCAATCGATGGCTTCAAGGATGGTGCCAGGCGCCCAGATTTCAAGGAGGAACTTGGGCGCGTCAAGCCCAAGACACTTGACCACCTCATGGACATCACCAACCAATGGGCAGATGGCAAGGATTCCGTCAACCTATCACATTCGGATGACGAAGACGACTACGACCGCAGGCGCGAACACGGCAGCAAGAGAAGATCCTGCGTCTATGATGATCACGACGGAGTCGACATGGTTGCGGCTGGATACGGCAATCCACACGATGACGGCAACCGCAACAGTGGATACCCTGGCAGCAACTACGACGACTGCGGGCGATCCACGCAAACGTGGCAACATCGCAACCGCGACGATGAGCCTTCGGCATAAGACAAGCTATCTGGTCCCTGCACCATCCACTTCTACATCGACAAACAATATGGTAAGAAGAAGGCCAGCCACATGCTCAAGGACTGCCGAGAGTTATAGAAGCATAGCGAGGGCTTCACCCAAATGCGGCGATAGACCGTGTACCCTAGATTCGGACCTGCACCATGTACCATCGCCCACAGAGCACCTCACCACCACCTGGCGGACCATCATAGCCGCCGGTCATACCAGCTCCAAACAACGGCGCAGACGGGTACCCTCCACCGAAAGGATCCCTGATGATCCAGAAGGGATGCCCAACCAACAGGGTGCAGAAGAAAATCACCCACCAAGTTAGCCTGGCCGTGAACTCTCCACTAGCCACACCTGAGTACCTCAGTGGCTCGGAGTCCTGCATCACCTTCGATCGTTCGATCACCCACGCCAGATCCCTCGCCCACGTCATGCTGCCCTAGTGCTCAAGGCCCAGATCGGGGGATTCGAGATGAGCCGCATCATCATGGACGGTGACATCGGCATCAACCTGATATTCACCAGCACACTCGCAGCGATGCGGATCCCGCTGTGCACCCTGGAGAAGTCATACACGACGTTCCACGGCATAGTCCCAGGGAAGGGCATATACCCCCTGGGCAAGATATGGCTCGATGTCATCTTCGGCCAACCCGAAAACTTCAGGCGCGAGCGGCTAGAGTTCTAAGTGACTGACTAGCCATCACAGTACCACGCCATCCTCAGGCGCGTGGCATTCGCAAGATTCTTGGCAGTACCGCACTATGCATACCTGCTACTGAAGATGCCAGTATCTAGGGGCATCATCATTGTCCAAGGAAGCTTCACCAGGTCCGACCACAGTGACAGAGACTTCAACATAATCTCCCAGTAGTTCAACATGTAGGTGGAGCTCACGAGACTCGGAGAGGTGACAGACAACGGGGCACCCCCAGTCACTAGACAAAACGCACCTGATATGTCGCTCGACTCCATGGTTAACACAAAAAAGGTGCAGGTCCACCCGACGGATGCCTCCAAGACGGCGTTGATCGCCAACAACCTCAGTCCCGCATAGGAAAGCGCACTCGTCGAATTCCTCCTTGAGCACTAGGAAACTTTCACCGAGCATGCACTCAATGTGTTTCCGGATGCGAAGCCAGTCAAACAGTCGATTTGATGACTATCCGAACCAAGAGCCAAAGCCGTTGGAATCAAAGTCAACAGACTGCTCGATGCCAACTTCATCAGGGAAATCAAGGAGAGCGAGTGGCTGGCCAACACCGTGCTAGTCCCCAAAAAGGACACGGACATCCTGGGGATGTGCGTGGACTTCACATCGCTCAATAAGCCTTGTCCCAAGGACCACTTCCTCTACGACGGATTGATCAAATCATCGATTCGACTATAGGATGCGAGAAACTCTCCTTCCTCGACGCCTACTCAGGCTACAACCAGATTCGGCTGAAGGTCGAAAACTAGGAGAAAATGGTGTTCATCACGCCGTTCAAGGTATTCTACTACAACACCATGCCTTTCGGGATCAAGAACGCAGGTGCCACATACTAGAGATGCATGCAAGCATGTCTGAAGAACGAGATCGGTCGCAACATCCAAGTCTATGTCGATGGCATAGTAATCAAGACCATGGAGGCCAAGACGCTCATCGACGATCTCCACGAGACGTTTGTTAACCTTGATCCCTACAAGATCAAGCTAAACCCAGAAAAGTGTGCCTTCGGCGTCCTGTCTGGACAGTTACTTGGCTACTTCAACTCCCAATGGGGGATCGAGGCGACTCCAAAGAAAATCAGGGCCATTCTAGCCATGGAGAAGCCGAAGAACCTCAAAGGCGTCCAACAGCTTGCTGGGCGGATCGCGGCGCTGAGCAGATTCATCAGCTGCTGCTCAAGGCAGACAAATTCAAGTGGACACCCGAAGCAGACAACGTGTTCGAGGACCTTAAATGGCTTCTCTCCACCTCGCCTATCCTATTCACGCCAAAGGAACGGGAGCCTCTGCTGCTATACATTGCAGCTACACATTAGGTGGTAAGCACCATACTCGTGGTTGAGTGACCCGAAGATGGCAAGACCCACGGGGTCTAATAACCAATTTACTACCTCAGCGAGGTACTGACCCCGACAAAGAAGAGGTACCATCATTACCAGAAGCTCGCCTACGGCGTATTATTGACGGCGCGTCGGCTGAGCCACTACTTCCAGAAGCATCATATCATGGTCATCAACGATGCCCCACTATCAAACATCCTGAACAACCCCTAAGCCACGGGGCATGTAGCCTTATGGGGCATGGAATTTTCCCCTCTAGACATAGTATATGAGTGGCGCACAGCCATCAAGTCTCAGGTCCTCCCTGACTTCCTTGTCCACTGGATGGAACTCCAGCTGCCGGATACTCCGGACATGTCGCAGTCCTGGACGATGCACTTTGATGGCTCCAAGCATGAGGCTGGAGCAAGGGCCAACGTCATTCTGACGTCCCCTCAAGGCGACAAGATCGGCTATAAACCTGAAAACAAAGTCATGGCCATGGCGATGACGTCCCCTCAAGGCGACAAGATGACGGTCGTTGGCTCCAAGGCCAAGAAGGTGCTCACGCGCTTCTACAAGGAGGTCGTCCGCAAGGGCTTTGCCCTTGACGATGTTGACTCCCTTGCGGATGCTCTGGCGGAGTACAAACACAAGCAGGAGGGCATCGGTGCTTCCATGGGGCTGGCCATGGCGATGGCGTCCGGAGCTGAGCTGGACCTGCCTCATGTCACGTCCCGGATGCAGACGGTGGAGGATGGATCTGAGGTAGCTTTCGCCCTTTTTGATTCTCGCTGTAAGCATTATGGGCTGGCCATGGCGATGACGTCCCCTCAAGGCGACAAGATGAAGTACGTCTTGTGGATGAAATTTTGCTCCTCCAACAACGAGTCAGAATATGAGGCCCTCATCCATGGCATGAGGATGTCCAAGGTCTGTGTCACAACACGCCTCGTCATCTACGGCAATTTGAACCTTGTTGTCCAGCAGACGATGAAAAAGTGCGACGCTCATAGCGCCAACATGATCGCGTATCGCGCGCTCTACAACTCACTCGAAGGGGACTTGATGGCTACGAGCTTAGGCATGTTGGCAGGGAAAGCAACAAAGAAGCTGACAGGCTCACCAACGTTGGCTCCACCTGCGAGCGAGTGCCACCTAGATTGTTCCTCGAACAAATCTGCGTACCCTCTATCAAGAGTAAATTCCCAAAAGCCTCAGTCGAAGAAGTATAACACTCGGGGGCTGCGCTACCCGAAGGCCAGGAAGGATCCAAAAAGCTGGACACAGAGGCCGAGCTGGTCGGCCTGATGCAGGTCATGGAGGTTCAAGAGACATGGACGCAACCGTACCTCCGGTACCTGATAAACAACCAACTTACCGAGGACCCGACAGATGCCGGATGCATATCTCGTCAGTCAAAAGCCTTCACCATCATCAATGGCGAGCTATACAAGTGCAACATTTCAGGTGTGCTACAATGATGTGTCACCATCGGTGACGGCCAAAGCATCCTCCAAGACATCCATGAGGGTATCTGCGCGCATCATGCATGCATCCGTGCCCTAGTCGCCAGAGCTCTACGAGCTGGGTTCTATTGGCCAACGGCAATTAACGACGCCAATGACATTTTCCAGAGGTGCAACGCCTGTGAAAGATACGTGGACAGGCCACACGTGCCAGGATCCGAGCTAGGTCCCATACCACTGGCCTGTCCCATCGCCTAGTGGGGCCTCGACATGATCGGCAAACTACCAAAGTCGTTGCTAGGAGGCCACGTCTTCCTCCTGGTAGTAGTCGACAAATTCACCAAGTGGATCGAGGCCATGCCCGTCACCAACCAAAATGGCAAAACTGCCGTCAAGTTTTTCGACTCCATCGTTTACAGGTTCGGATTGCTTCATGGCATCATAACGGACAATGGTCGAACTTCATCTCGAAGGAATTCCAAGCTTTCTGCAGGAACCTCGGCATCAACATATCATACGCCTCTGTGGCGCACCGGGAGACCAATAGACAGGTCAAAAAGGACAACGGCCTCATACGCAACGGCATAAAGAAGCGCCTACTATTCTCACTCGAAAGGCTTGCGGGAGCCTGGGCAGACGAGCTACCTTCGGTCCTCTGGAGCCTGCGTACAATGCCAAATAGCACAACCGGCTACACGCCCTTCTTCATGGTGCACGGAGTCAAAGCCGTGCTACCCACCGAGGTACGCCACAAGGCCCCACGGGTCGTCGCTTATAGCAAAGACGAATCATCGGAAGCACTCGAAGAGGCCTTCAACACACTCAACGACGAACGCGACATCGCAGCGGCTCGCTCAATGGTCTATCAGCAGAGCCTTCACAACTACGACAACCACCGGCTACACGCAAGGTCCTTCGTCGAAGGATACCTCGTCCTACAACTCAAGCAAGAAGGGCACAAGAAGCTCGAGTCACCCTAGGAAGGACCCTACATTGTCACTGAAGTCATCCCATTGTCGCTCAATGCTTACAGCGAGAATCAAAAAGGGCGAAAGCTACCTCGGATCCATCCTCCACCGTCTGCATCTGGGACGTGACATGAGGCAGGTCCAGCTCAGCTCCGGACGCCATCGCCATGGCCATTCCCATGGAAGCACCGATGCCCTTCTGCTTGTGTTTGTACTCCGCCAGAACATCCGCAAGGGAGTCAACGTCGTCAAGGGCAAAGCCCTTGCGGACGACCTCCTTGTAGAAGCGCGTGAGCACCTTCTTGGCCTTGGAGCCAACGACCGTGGAGCAGCGATCCTGGATCACAACAATCCTCGATCGCAGTGGCGGCATCAGCCAAGACATCTCCATGCTCTAGCGCACCACGGTCAAACATGATGCTAGAAGCATCGGAGAAGAAAAAGAAAAGAACACTCGAATGAGAAAGGATGAAACGCACTCAAAAATCAGAGTACCCAAAGGATACAAGAGCAACATACTAGAGATAGCCTTGGCAGCTGCCATGAGCTTGTCAGCCATGGACTTCTCCCGAGTGGCTGCCACGGCTGCGAGCTACAGCTCCTGATCTTCGGCCTCTTTCTACAGGCGCTCCTTAGCTTCCGCAGCATCCGCTGCCTTCTTTTCCGCTTGGTCGAGGCTCTTTTTGAGCGCGTCCAGACTACAGAGCATAGCATTATTATCATCTCCAACATGAAGAAATATTGGGTAAACACAATCAACAAACTTGGAGCAATCGAACAATAAACAGGGCAAAAAGCTATGCACCTCAGAGCTGCTTTGGCTCATCCTCCAACGCTAGGTGCTGCTGGATCAGAAGATTGGCGCTGCAGACAAAAGGCTACAAACAGAAGCAAGCAAACTAGATGAATAAAGGGCTTGGGGGCTACCCCTCAACGCGAAAGTCTAACAGGTCAGATCAATAAAGGACTCAGGAGCTCCCCCCACGGAGTAAAAATACAACACTTACATGCTCAGGACTGGACTCCGAAGGTTTTCATGCTGCCTTCCGAGTTACGACTGCCCAAGTTTCTCGCCTAGCGGAGCTCGGGTCATCGTCCTCGGAGTTGGCCAGCACGTGGGGAATAGAAGCTGTCGGCTTCGATTCCGCCATAACTTCTTCGGTGTCCCCGTCGAGGGACTCCTCTGAAGGGTTGCTTCTAGCACTTATCAAATCAGCAACAAGCTACAACTGCAAATATGAACATGGAAGCAAGACCCAAATAAAATGACTTACGACTCAAAGTCCGATAAATTGAAGACAGGAGCCATCTTCTCCTTCTTCTTGTTCTTCTTGGCCGGCGGCTGTGGAGCCACCGCTCGAATGGGCACGACAGGGAAAGGCGCAGACGTGGCACTTTCTTCTTCGCCGTGCTGCTCGGGGAACGACGGACCCCTTGGAGTGGGTGGCGTACACCAATCCAAAGATTCACTCCGGGAAAGCTTTCGGGTCCGCCCTTTGCTCTGCTCGGGGGATTTCGTAGTAGGAGATTGCGCCGGGGGAATCTTGGATTCGGATTCCACAACTTCATTATCCGGCGCAACTGGAAATTTCTTAGTTAGTGGGGGCATCATCCCAGCTACCTTGAGGTCCTGCAAGCAAAAGACAAAGAAAACAGGATAAATGACAGTAACAAGAAGCAAAGTAATCAAAAAAAGTGCAACACGCAAGCTACAAGTTTCCACCTACGGAATCACATTTTTGGCGCTGAACGGGGAGGTCAAGGATTTCCCTGGGAGATCCTCGTCGGCCTTGTACTTCAGCAGGGGCCGAAACATTCTATCAAGGTCACCCGAAGACAACTCCTCAGATGAAACCCTTATCGGGTCGCTGCAGCCAGCATACAGGAACATCGGGTGCGCCCTCGCCTGGAGAGGCTGCACCCGATGCTTGAGGAAGGTGCGAATGATATCGACACCATTGATCTCATTACCGGACACCAGCTGGAGTTCCTCCACACACGGGTAGAGCTTCTCCACCTCCGTTGTTTCACCCTCTAAGACGTGATTCTTCCACGACCTCTTCGGGATGATTTTTTGGGTTCAGTTGAAAGGGGCGAGACCCAATTTCTGCCTGTCCAACTTGGCGTCGCGGATATAGAATCACTTCTCTTCCAGTATTGGATGGACTCGCACATAGAAAAGAAGAATAATTGGACAGAAGAACGAATGGAGATAATGCAACCGCCGAGCGAATAAACACCGCATGTGCCGGACTGCCTCTTCACGGAATAGAGCTTTTGAAAGAGGCCAAAGTGTGGCTCGATACCGAGCCAGCACTCGCAAAGAGTTATGAAACAAGAAATGTGGAGAATAGAATTGGGAGACATATGATGCAACTGAATCCCGTAGAAAAAAGGAGTCCACGAAGGAATTCGTGGACAGGAAGAGAAAGACCCCGGACAACGAAGGCATAGAACATCACCGGAAACCCTTCAGGTGGGCGTGGGATTATCTCATCGCTGGGGAGGATGGCGTCCTCCTTGTCCTTGGAGATCAACCCCGCATTGCGCAGCTTGCCCATATCCGTGCGCTTCCATCCGCCATCAGTGGCGTGGGCCATAGCGACGACCTTCTTGCCGCCGCCGGCGGCTCTCGAACCAGCTCCAGCAGTTGTCTTCTTTGGCTTGCCCATCATGCAACGGCGAGTGATGCGATGCGAGGGAAATAAAAAGGAAGGAAAAGTGTGAAGAATGTCTAGAGCGAAACGGAGGGCAGAAAAGCTCGCGAAAATGGAGGCAATGGAGATGAGCAAATCACGAAGGGTAAAAATAAATCACTGTTTCCCTGCAGTATAAAAGGACGAAGATGATGCACACGAGTTGTCGATTGAGAATCCCTAGCGTGCCACGCAAATCTCAGCATATACGTGTCAGCACTACACCGAACTGTCGCCAGCACGCCCTCCACTATGCACGGAAATTGAGGAGATGCCGTGATTTTCGCCATGTCTAGGCGTGACTAGGAAACGTCAAGTCAGGTGATGGGACCCACGATCGTCTCGTTGCATCATCTATGTTGTCACAGACGGTTGAGATCACCAATCGTCCTCAATGACGTCATCAAAGCAAAACCAGCAACGGCTTGAAGATTTGGGCTGATCATACAAGTACTTACCCGAATCTATGATTCGAGAAACTACTCTGGCGCTACTCCTATCAGGAGCGCTGGCCGCGCACCTGGGAAATGGCTAAGGTAAATTGACCTCGAAATTATTTTCGAGTCCAACGTCGAGTCTGCGACTCCACTACAGACTCGGGGGCTACTCCCATAGGGAGCGTTGGTTGAGCATCCAAAAAAATTGTGTCCTTCGGACTTACATTGAAAGCGACTGAAAAAAGTCTCTGCTCGAGTCTACGACTCGAACAGACACTCGGGGGCTACTCCCATTGGGAGCGCTGGCCGCGCACCCTATGAATTCTTTGATTGCGATCCTTCGGATCAAATACGACAAATTCTTTTTGGCAACTTTGCCCAAACCAACGCTAAGTGAGAAGCAGTCTCCTGGGCCACCCGAAACACCTCCACGGTGATAAAACTTGGATGTTGTGTCTACAACACAAACATAAACCCTACAAATATCATCTGATGGCTTGGTAACACACCTGACAACGCTTTGCCAGCAAACTCCCATGTCAATAGGCACGATGAAAATCCCGACGGACGCGTTGGGTACATCACTTGAAAATCGAGGGACTCGATTTTGATGAAGATCGTGTTGTTTTGTCCTATGAAAGTTAACCGACACTAATCGGTCGGGTGATCCAGTCTCACGCATCAACAATCCCTATGAACTAAAACATTTCTCCTTGAAATAACATGCTCAACTACAAAGGCACCCGAAAGATTGAAGAGTCTCCAGTCGAATTTATGATTCAACTGAACACTCGGGGGCTACTGACATGGATATACCCCATGGGTCCACAACATTAGTATGCCTAGTCCAGCCCAAGGAAGTCCCACGTTAGGACACGCAGCCCATGAAGATTTCAGGTGGCCCAATCCCATGAAATTTTCTACTCCTTGGAGGACAAGTCTAGATTAGATAGAATTTCAAAGGGTATCAACCCTAATTTGTAACCGACTCGACCTGTCCCGAGACCTGGCTTATCTATATAAAGGCCATGAGGGTACAATGAGAAGGATCTCTCTCAACTTACTGCATACGCACCTCACGCCAGATTGCATCTCTGCACCCCTCTAACTTTTGGTTCCACCGTAATCAAGAGCATACAAGCAGGAGTAGGGTTTTCCCTCTGGGGGGCTGAACCTGGGTAAATCTTGTGTCCCGGTGTTGCTTGTCTGTTAACAATTTCGCAACTTCCAGCATCCCCATCTTCTCCAAAACCCAAGTCCATAACAATGGGCATTGACGAGATCGAACCTCGTCAGCGGGAGGACCTGGTTTGCAATAGGAAGAATCTTGCGCGCTGCGTCTGAGAGAGAGTTCGCTGGAGCTCGATGGGGTGGCCAGTACAGGTGGTCGAAGAGAAAAATATAAGCAGTGTTAGGTAGATGGGAGGAGGGGGTCATGGTAAGGTGACATGCAGAGAGAGGGGAGGGAAGGTGGAGGATCTACGCTCATCTATTTGCCATGGACGAGAGTTCTCTCCTATCCTTTTCTCGGGAAAACCAGGGCAGTGGGGGAACAGAGGGTCATGGGGGAGGTAAGTGAGAGTAGAAGGAAGCAAATGGGCAACAAAGGAAGGGGTTGGAGTGTCTCTAGCCCTTTTATTTGGGACAGGGGGTGGTCTAAGGTAGACCAAGCTCATGGAGAGGAATGGGGAGAGGAAAACCATGGATGGGTTGTTCATGTGGGCGTGGTAGGAGGGTTTCTGGTATGGTGTAGGGAAGAGGGGAGTGAGTGGTAGCATATGTGATTTATTACAAGCAAGGAGTGATATAAACTTTTGTTTCTCTCCTCTTCCAAGAACTAAAGACAAGGATAGGGGTGATCTATAGTGTTGCTCGACCAGGGGGCGGTGGTGTGCTGTACAAGTTTTGTTGACCAAGCTTGGTGAGGGTTGGGTGTGTTTAGATCAAGGTTTGATTGAGGTTACAAAAATTGATCAAATGAGGCATGGGAAGGATTCTGAAAATTTTGCATTGGGAATGGTAGGGAAATGGTATTGGTAGATGAATATGGTTAAATCATGATCCTAGGAATTTTTTGGGATTTTTGAAATGATTAAAAGTCCACTTAATCTCATTTATTCAAAAAGTGCGGAAATGGTTTATAGAATCTAATGTGATATTTTTACATTAGTCAAGGTGCAATTTTGTGTGAGATGGTCCCAAATACCATATCACACACTAGGTAATTTTATTGGAATTTATTTGGGAAGAAAATTATTTTTAAGGTATTATTTCTTGTTTCTGCCATTTAAGAAAATGGGCAAAAAGAAATAATAAAGGATCTCAAGAATAATTATTTTTGAGTTGGGAAGCTACGATATGATATATAGGCATCAAGTATGCCTTGGGTTGGCAGGGAAATTTGGAGAAAAACAAACTTGTCTTTATAGAGATGGTTTTGAGGATTTAGCAATTAAAGGATTTAAATAGTTTTAGGCTCCAAATAATTATCGGAATTATTTGGCAAATGTTTATATCCAAGGTGTATGATGTCAAATTTAATTATTCATCATTACCAACCTTGGGTTTTGAAATCCTACCTTGACAATGGAAGGAAACTAGATTTAGAGGATCTAGGGGTTTGATATTTTTATGCCACCTAAACATGGTGGGATTAGGGATCTCAAAGCTTACCTTGGTACAAGGGATATATGGATAGTTATACCAAGTTATATAGATGATCATTAGAGTGAGAGTTGGGCTTGGTGGCATTTGAGGTGATCTAGGGGTATTGGCAAACTTTGTTGAAAAGAAGGATGTCATAGCAGATATGTCATGATGACTCATAAACCATGTCTGGTTAAGAAGCACAATACTCCACTGGAAAAAAGTGAAGTATGGATTGATAGACCATGGTTAGTAGATCATAACCATGCAAATAGTTGGTCAAGGGGAGGTAACATGTGGAAGTGAGCTTATGCCAAAGTAGGCATGTTGACTAGATTTGCAGAAAAGATTATTTTCTTGCCTACAAAACGATCAAGAACTAGTGGGTTAAAAGATAATCTAGCCAGGGCAAGAGTGGGCCTTGGTAGTACTTAGGATGGTTTAGAAGATGGTTTAAATGCATTCTGAAGAGTACACATAGATTGGAGTAGAGAGAATTACAAAGATTGAATCTAGTTAAAGATTCCAGACTTAACCAAATTTTGGCAGACTTGTGGATTTGGACTATTATGAAAGAGGGAAGGATACTAGGGTTCATTCTTATCATCAAGTGAATGAGGTTGAAGGATAGATGGTATATAGGGATCCATGCTCGCATTTGGTCTTTGATAAGTTGGATGCTAATACAAGGGATTAGCTCAGTATTGATCTGTTAAAGGGGATGGGAGGATCACTTGAGTGACTAAGGATAGATCTAGTTTGGGATGCTAAGTTTGCGATTGATGATCACCAACATATATTGGGTCCTAAGGGAGGAGCTACTAGATTAGATCACTCTAGTTCCTAAGCACACAACACAATCAACAGATCAAGGCAATTCATCTATTTAACTTATCAACTACTACTAAGGTTACTATCAAGTCTAGCTTGAGGTAAGCATGGGTGTTTTGAATAGGTTCTAAGTTGAAGTAAGGTAAGGTCATCTTGGTATTTCTACCAAGATTGGAATGAAAAAGTTTTTTCGGAAAGGTTTTGTAAAACCGAGAGATAAGACTAGCTGAGAGTTCTGTCTTGAAAACATAAGGAGAGTATATATAGTTCACCATAGTTTGGTTAATAGACTAGTATAACATTTTGTTGTGGAAAAGTCGTCTTGTCTCAAGTTTGAAATGCTAGAACATTTTAGAATATGAAAGGTGAGCCAAGACATCTATTTTGTAAAAATATGGTTTGTCAACTAGGGTTAAGGTAAGGAGTATATGATCTAGTATACAATCATATGTATGAACACAATAAGAAGCAAGCATTGCAACACTTAACAAAAAAAGTTTTTGTTCCCTTGACTTTTGCCTTTCTGTACAACAAATTAGGGTTGCTGAAATTGGGATGTTACATAACAACTGAAATGTCAGGAGACAAACACTTAGCTCTTAGCTCCCCGACAACAACGCCAGAAAATAGCTTGATGACTGCAAGTGCACAGATCGTTTGTAGCTAGTTTCGAAGTTAAGATATCGATCCCACAGGTAGCCAAATGAAAGTGTTTATTAATGAAGTCTCTGTCTCACTCAAAGTTGTCACATGTCTTTGAGTGAATTGACTACAAGTGTTGAAATAAGAATAAGATTTGGATTAAATTAAATGTATTTAAATAAAAGTAAAATGTAATCTTTAGAAATAAAAAGCATAAAAGTAAAGAACGATTTGATTGTTTGTTGTTTTCCACAGATGAAAAATTAGGCGCGGGGAGATACAATTCATGGTGATTATGACTGTGCCAAGTGGAAGTGTAACAATTATTATCTTATAAGTATGTTTGTAGGCGAGCAACCCATAATTAGCCGGAACTCCTCTTGGTAGATTTCATCTCAACTTTAATAATCCTACTAGTATGTTACCAAAACAATGGTCAGTCACTAGGCAATTAAGATCCTTCAGGTTGCTTAGCAATGAAGCTCCTTGGATCGGACTAATGCAATAGGCACATTGGCTCCTCGTGCTCTTCGAGTTCAACTAGTTTTCCATTGATATCCTCATGTCACTCGGGGGTCGCCGGTCTGCTAGCAAACAAGATCTCATCTATGTAGAACAAAGTATCATGTTGTCTGGGCCCTTAATTGGAGAACAAGCATTCTGCATCCCACAAATAGTCAAGAACACATAATATAGTAATTAAAATCAATTACAAACTAATGGAAAATATATAGGCACATCACATCTCACAAATCCCATACATCTCCACACCCAAAGGAACTTAGTCACACATGAGAGAAGAAAGCATCATCGATATAATTAAATAAAGGGAGTTCTTCTCGATATTACCATGGAGATCCACAATAAGAATAGAAAATCAATCCAACACAATTCAAGATAGGAAGAAACAATCTCAAACCCTAATCTTGGAAGGTGAAGATCTATCTCTCTCAAGTACAAGTAATGGCTATTGGGGTGTGGTGGCTACGAGATTGAAGATCGTGGAGCGATATGAAGAACATCTTCCCCTTTCTTCAGTTGATCTCTTATTTCTCCCTTCTGGATGGAACGGCGGCTACTGTGTTGTGTTTTTCATCCCCAACCTCTTCACGATAGTTGTTCCTTTTGACAAGACGAAGGCGGTGGAAACTATATGGCCGGATAAAATGCTCTCTTCGTATAATTGGTTGTTAAACATTCTGGTTGCCTTCCTCGATTGCTTCGAAAAAGAGACTTGCTTATTTTCGCCTGAATATTGTATTTCTGTTGTTGAAACCGTATATTGATGTTCAAAACCTGAAACACATATTGAAAACCAAGTTTTCTTTGCTACTGAAGTATTAGCGTTAGGTAAACCTAGAAACCCATCAAATCCAAACGAAAACCATCAATAAAAACCATAAACAATGTGTCGAATCTCATAGCTATCACCCCCAACCGGGGAAGTGGTGATTACGTATACCACGGAGAAGAGAAATCCGCGACTCTTTTCGGTGAAGAAGCTCCCCCGATATCAGAGGGTGGTTATGTCAGAAATGTGCACTCAGATGACCAAGCTTTAAGATGAAGGGTTGAAGATGATCAACCTTTTCAACTGCTGGCTCGAGCGGCGACTGGTGCCGCTCATGACCCGATCCCATTGGATGTATGAATACACCGGTCCGTTTGACTACACCGGGACGAGCAAGGAGCAATGGGCCGCAGACGATTACACTGCGCCTCTAAAAAAGATTATGGATGTGACCCAATCTGCATGACGAGATTACTCAATCCAGGTAAACAAGATACCAGCCCCCACGGTGAATACTCCATCCAATCTTAGTTGTCAGTTTTGTGTTCGCATCTTCGAGTCACTTAAATCAAATCGTCCATTACACTTGTTTGTAGACCTTCCAAGTACTGGAGCACTCCCTCCCTCCGCTTGATGAGTAGGAACCCGAGGATCTCCTATACGATGAAGAGGGTGACGCCTACAAAGAGGAGGAGGAAGTGGAGGAGACCGAGGAAGACGTGGACCCAGATTCATCGAGCCGGAAGACGTGCATCCAAAAGCGTCGTGAAGTGGAGCCTAGCCGTAGCCTCGAAGAGTCCTACAGTGACCTAGATGTCATCGAGGAGGAGAGCTCGAAGCGGTTTTCGACCCCGTCTAAGCCGACTAGCACGACACCACACTACTAGGAAAAGGCCTATCAGCGGCGCATCATTTTGGGACTTCTGTGGCGCATATGGTATACGCCACTGTTATCTCACCACTAAAGTGTAGTTCCATGGCGCATATTGAAATGTGCCTCAGAAGTCTCAAAAACTTCTATGGCGCATATTGGCAAAATGCGCCACAGTAGTCCCGAAACAGATCTCAAACTTCTGTGGCGCACTGATTTTTTTTCAAAATTAAAAAAAAAACTGGCCAGATCTGGCCGGAGTGGGAGGTGTGTGGTGGGTGGAGGGTGGTGGGTGGAGGAGGAGGGTCGCTAGAGTAGGAGGCTCCTACTGTAGGAGGAGTACGAGGAGTAGGAGGAAGGGTTGTCGGAGTAGGAGGGGAGGGGTCGCCAGAGTAGGAGGAGAAGGAGGCCGCCGGTAGAAGAGGAGTAGTAGGAGGCGGTGGAGGAGTTGTCGCCGAAGGTGGTGGAGGCCATGGACGGAGTAGGAGGAGTTGGCTGGAGAGTGGAGAAGGAGGAGGAGAAGGGGAGGAAGAGAAGTAGATGAAGGAGGGGAGGAAGAGAAGAAGAGGAGGAAGATAAGAAGAGGAAGAACAGGAGGAAGAGAAGAAGTGGAGGAAGAGAAGAAGGAGAGGAAGAAGGGGAGGAAGAGAAGAAGTGGAGGAGAGGAGTAAAGGGGAGAAGGATAAAAGAGAGGGGGAGGGCACCACAGAAATTCAAAATCTGAATCCCAACACTTTTGTGGCGCATATGTGATAAATGCGCCATAGAAGTTTCTCCCCCTTTTTAATTTTTTGCAGGAAAAAATCTTCTTTCTTCCATAAATTTTTACTCTAAATTCCAGAACGACCTTCACTCGACCCCGGTGTTGTCATCCTTAGGGTCGCTACGACTCGTGAGAACCTTAACAATGGTGTCCCGCTTAATCTTCTTCAGACCACCCCTAAAAGCATACACCAATGTGATAATTGGAAATTCTATAGCAAGCGATGCAACTCAAAGAATTTGCAGACAATAAGAGAATCTTACTTCGTGACTAGGATGGCGTGCAAACCGAAGCTGATGTGCACCAGTTTGTATAGTTCCTACCCAATTAGCCGTGACATCAACACTTCTATAAGAAAAAATTTATGGCAGAAAGAAGATTTTTTCCTGCAAAAAAATAAAAAGGGGGACAAACTTCTATGGCGCATTTCTCCCATATGAACTACAGAAGTCTTGGGTGGGATTCGAAATTTGAATGCTGCCGCCCCTTCTCCCTCTCTTTTCTCCTATTCCTATCCTCCCTCTACTTCTTCTCTCTTTATCCTCCCCTTCTTCCTCACCTTCTCCTCCTCCTCCCTCCCTCCTATCCACCCCGGTGAGCTCCTCCTCCTCCATCCTACTCCTCCTCCGGCTAGGACTAGTAATAGACAATGTAAGACTCTGTAACCTGTCCGGCTAGGACTTTTCCCTGTAACCCTAGAACCTGGCTACTATATAAGTCGGGCCTATGGGACCCTTTAGGGAACGATAATTTACAATCTCAGACAACCTCGCACAGCGAACCAATCTCTGTAACTCGGTGTATTGCCCTTATAGTCATTTATAGCAGGAGTAGGATTCTGCCACCATTGTGGGATCTGAACCTGGGTTAGTTGTGTTACCTCATACCCGTCAACCGTCTGCCTTCCCCCACGTCTCTAAACACGCACTGTGAGGACTCCTCCATGGCGTACTCGTCGGCAATACCACGACAGTTCGCGCCCACCGTGGGGCAAGAGGCGCTTCAGGCTCTTCAGCGGGCGAGGACCAAGTTCTTCGCGGGAATCAGCAAAACCGTGGCCATCGGTCGTGTTCTCTTCTCTGGCAACGTTTCGATTGTCCCTCCCGACGAGTTCTAGATCTCGGCGAAGACGAACCCTAAGCGGTGTTCGATCATTCCTGTCGGAGACATCCACCTCTTCATTGGCGAAACCGACTCGGGCACTAGTTCCCTAGGAGTCGGAGGAGCATCAAGGCCCGCATGGACCGCCTATGGGCAGGATACATTCGCGGAAGGATCGATGTCGGATCTCTCTTCGGAGTTTGCCGGCAAATATCAGAAAAATTCAAGGCCCACCCAAACCGCCCATGTGCATGATATAAAGGTGAAAGATCGTTGCAAGTCCGCCGGCTTCGCCCGTGCGTCTGGACAGCAGAGATCCAAGTTTGTCGGCGTGGTTACCATCTTCGATCTGGAGCGTTGCATTCAGAGAGAGGGTGAAAACCCCCGCGATTACCTTGCTAGGTGGCTCCGCATACGAGCCGATCTGGCCCACTACCCCAATGATTATGCTATGTATCACTTTGTGGAAGGACTAGACCATGGCATGCTTCTCCGACATTCTCTAAGACGGCAGCAGGCGTTAGGACACCTTACCTTTGAAGGCATGGTGAACACCGTCAACAACTATGCGAAGGCTGAAGCAGCAGCATAGACAACACTTGCGCTCATTGACGGAGCCCCTCCGATTCAGCCAGCGCCACCACCGCCTCCGGCCGCCATCGTCGCGATTCTTGCCGCCACCTCCGATCATCGAGGAAGTCCTAGCACCATCCGACTCTGTTATTGATGCGCTTTATGCTAACTCCAGTGCAGATTCAGAGGAGATAGATTTCAGTCCAGAGGAACTAGACTCCGCCATGCAGGAGATGGAGGAGGAGTACACATGCGACGAGCAAGCCAACAATGTTGTCACGTCTCGAGAGGTGTTCGTCACCATTGGGACGGCGATGGATGAAGATCAACCCGGACGAGCTCCGCCTACAGCGCTGGAAAAGGGGAAGGGGCCACTTATTGCTGCTGACGATGATCGCTCAAAGGTCATGCCTCCTTCGACTAACCCAGTGCAGCAGCCGCAGGAACTCGGCACCGGCCCGAGCAATAACAACATTGCAAACTTGCCGCCTCCGGCATCTACGTCTACTGTTGCCCAAGTTACTCCGGTTGATAGAGTGATGTACGACAATCTCCTCGTCGAGCCTCTGACCGTAGCTCATATCCGGAACGTGACTCAGCTTGACGAGAAGCGCCAGCAGCTGCTGGAGGAAGCGCAGGCCATGGCGGAGCAAGGCGCTAAGCTAGATCGAGATCTGGTCAACGCGCTGTTGGGCCACGCAGAGATAAAACAAAAAAATTCCTCTAACGCGCTGTTGGGCCACGCAGAGATAAAACAAAAAATTTCCTCTAACATGAAGGCCACGAGGTTTACCACTAGACGCGTAGTTGCGGATTACTGATGAAGCGCGTCAGTTGATGCAGTGCAGTCCTTTGCGATCCAATCGTCCTGGTGTTGATCGTACAACACCTTTGCTGGTATCCACACGTGCAAGGAGGAGCACCGGCGGTGAACTTCTAGATTCGTTACGGCGGCAGGAATGCTGTGGAGCTAGGGTTTCCAACACATGGAATGACCTAACCGAACAACGATTAACCCTTCAGGGTTGGTTTCCTCCACTATATATAGGGAGTGAACGTGGGCTCTGCTCGCGTGGCCCATTCACTAAAGGCCATATAATGTTAGTCCCTATGAGTCCAACTCACTGACTCAGTCCAAATCAGGCTCGGGTCCAACCCAACCAGATTTCCAGTTCAGATCCAATCCAAACTTGCTCCCGCTCTTAAGTGTGTGACCCCGCAGGCTCATGGCTACTTGGACACGATTAGAGTCCGACTCTAAATCGATCAGTCGGTAGCGGCTCCTAGCAGAACATGCCGACTTGCAAGTACCAAAGAGTCATGACGTCTTGCCTTTCCAATGCGACTTTCTTCTGAGTCCCTTTTGCCTCACAATATACCTTGTTAGACTATATGCGAATATATGTCATCCCTTAAATAGTCTGACTCTCTTCTCGATCCGAGATAAGTGATTCACCCGACTAACTCTTAGTCGATCGCCTCGGTTAACACTTAACCGAGTCATGCATGGCCATGCTTTCCGAATCATATCATCCGAGAGGGCCCAGAGAATATCTCTCCAAGTGGAGGGGCAAAATCCCATCTTGGTTATTCACATCACGCAGCTTGATTCTCAGTCGACCCGAACTCTGCCTTTATAACTGCCTAGTTACGGATCAACGTTTGACAGAACCTAAGTCGGTGATCCTCAACTCGGACTATGGAATAACCTCAGGTCTAACGATTACATTGATTGAGATATACAAATCACAACTTGTTTGTTGTACCTCAATATGGGTCAATCCGACTCGCTAAACTCTTTAGCCGAATCTATGTAAGTTGCAATAGCATCTCCATGCCCATGACAAGTGGAACCGAGTCATCAAGCCAACTTTCACATTGGTCTAAGTTGTGTGTCCAGCACAACCTCAATGACCAAGGATATTTAGTACAAACAACATGAATGCATAGTTCCACAACCGAATCACATATTCAATGATACACATCAGATGTTTATATAAGGGCTACTTAATATCTTTATGAATACAATGGGAATTTTCATCATACATGATTGCCTCTAGGGCATATTCCCAACAGTCTCCCACTTGCACTAGAGTCAATCTTTCGACATCACATGTCTAAGCATCTAATGCCCTGTCACATCCCAAAATTTTCCAAATTTTGAAATGTGAAAAATAAATAATTGTTGAAATTTAGGGTGAAAAGAAACTTTTTTATTCCAAATGGAAACATCATAACCCATCTTGAACAAACTTTGAATGGAATTTGAATCCAACAAAATTCAAATCAAGTGGAATGCATTCTTCATAAAATGCATCTTGAAATTTAAACACTAGGAAATAAACCAAAACCCTAAAACCCTAATGGGAGATTTCCAAGATTACTCTAAACCTATGGATTTGATCCATATAAAATTTGTCAACAAACATTTATAAATGATCAAGAATGAAAAATGGAAATATTATAAAACCATAGAAATTTGTTTCACATAATTTGGAGCCATAGATAAAATCTTATGAATTTAATAAGATAAGGAAATTGAATTCCCAAAACTAATAGAGCACCTATCTAAAAATCCATACCAAATGGTGAGCAATTAGTCCTAAAGAGATTTAAAAGGATAAATAAATATTAAACAAGATTTTACAAGTTGGAATCACCATTTTTGTATCCTTAAATAAAAAGATATGGTTTTTATAAGCAAAGGAAGAAATAAATAAATAAAGACTATTTTAAAAGGCTAAATTAAAACTTGGCCAAAAAAATAAAATAAAATATTTTTGTTAAATCAAAAGAGTAAATGATTATTTAAATAAAATCATGAGGATTTATTATTATCCAATTTCATTTAAGTAAAGACTTTTTCCATTTTAAATGAACATTAAAAACATAATAAAGTATTTGTGAATAATAATTCAAAGTGATTTATTTTAAAATAAAGCCTACTAAAAAGGTTTGGAAAATTTGGGTTTTCAAATGGAGTTTGAAAACATTAATATATCTTACTTGATTTAATACAAGGGCCTATTTTCAATAATTAATATACCCTAAAAAGAATAAAAGAGATATTCTAAATTTGACTTTAGAATGTACTAATAAACAGTATTTGTATATACACAAAGTTTGGTAGAGGTTTGAATTTAAATGGAGTATGAATTATTTGAATAAAAATCAAAATAGATAAATGAAAATAGAAAAAGAAAAAGGATTCAGAGTAAAAAAAGGGAAAGAAACAAACTAACCTAACAGGCCAGTCCATCCCATTCCCCAGCCCAACTAAACCACTCCTAGTGAATCGTTTTTCACCCAGACTCAAACCCGCATCGCCACTGACGACCAGACCCCACCTCGTTTCTCTCTCTCTCTCGCTAACATCCAGACCGCACCCCCTAGTCATCTTCCTCACCCACCGTGGTGACCACGCCCCCTCACCGTCCGTTTCTGCCGTCTTAAAATTGATTCAATACACGTTATTGCCGCGGCGATTACTCCCTATGACCATGCTCGTTTAACCACCTCCCTATCCCCTCCCTTTTCCCGAGACGCCACACCTCGAGAGCCCCCAGGCTGCCCCAATTTCCGCTCAGACCACCGCTGCCTCCGACGAGCATCCGCGGTGATCCCGGCCAGCCCACGCCCCCCTTGCTCCCTGGCACATACGAGCATACTCCCTAGCCTCTAGCGCACCTCCCAGTGTTGCCCATTTAGCCGCACGTGCTCTGCATCGTCGACAACATCATCACTGAGCAGTGCCGCCTTCTGCTTCGACTCCGGCGACGCCTCCCTGTAAGCCACGTCCCCCCCTCCATCTCTGGATGACCCTCCAACACTCTCCTCTCTCGCGCTTCTAATAGAATCACTGCTTCGCTCTCCCGTGCCCTGTAGCGACGCCCCCGACAATGGTAGAGCGTACCCGTGGAGCAACGCAACTCCGACGAGCGATTCAGGACGAACCCGAGCGCCCATTCGACGGTGGAGACCACCTTGAGCATCTGCACTTCTCAGCGAACCTAGTAAGCCTCCCCATCCTCTTCCTCGCTTCCTGTAACCACCGCATCGCCGTAGACCGAGCGCGCCGCGCTCATCGTCGCCGCATGCCGCTATTTGTTGGTCGTTTGATCAACGACCGTAGGATCTTGATCCATCGGTTACAATAGATCATAACTCGAAGGGGTATCCTTTGATTTGATCTGTGCGATCCACTTTAGATCCAACGCACCGTATAGGCTGATCCGTGCGAAGCGGTATGGACGAATCAGGACGTGACGCGTGGCCTGTGATTTGTTTTAAAAACAGATTTTGTTCTATTAGATGATCAAACTTGTAAATTGCATAACTTTTAATCCACACGTCCAAATTTTATAAATTTTATATCAATGGAATCAGCAGAACAAGTACTTTCCAAGCATTTGCTTTGTTTAGTAAATTGCTTCTGTTAAACTGTTTGTTTTTGCAGAAACTTGTCTAGGAATATTTTGAACATAAAATTTATTCTAGAAATATTTTTATGGTAAAATCTTTGGCAATTGGATTGTTTTGAACCTACTGACCATAGGAACCATCTTGTGGATTTAAAAACATATTTTGTGAAGTTAAAGAATAAATATTTGAATTGAAACATTTCTAGTCAAATAAAAATGTTGTTTATATGTTAAAAAAACTTTTTGGAGAAAAACATTTGGGAAATGATTTGAATTAAACTCTCTGACCCTAAGCAACAAGTTTTGAGAATTAAAAATATATTTTGATGAACCCTATAAATTATTTCTTTGCTAAAAAGCTTTTGCAACAACATAAAATATTGTTTTGGTATAAAAATGGTTTATAGATGAAACCTTTTGCAAATGGTTTCAGTATTAAACACTTGACCACAAAACACTAACATTTGTGTTAAAGATATATTTGGTAAACACTAGAAATATTCCTTGGATTTAAATCCTCTTTAGGAAAACAAAAAAATGATTTAAAGTGGCCATTTTTCACTAACATAATATCAAATGGTTTTACCACTTCTGTAAATGACCAATAGGTGTTTTCAAATATTTATAACCCATTAGAAACCACTTTTCCAAATAAAACAATCTTTGGCATGCTTGCATGCATTGCTTTGTTTTATTATTCTATGTGATGATTGCTTGAATGGTAGATTGAAATTGTGCCTTGCTTGATTGAATTGTAGTGACATTTGAAGAGTGTGACTATTGCAAGATCAAGGAGTGAACTTATATTATCTACCAAAAAGTCAAGTGGTGTTTCATACTTATGTCCCAATATTTTTGCCTATGCATTAGAAATATTTTGTATAGGTCTTGCATGAATATTTTGCTAAGTATCTATATGCTATGCTTGGGAAATCCTAGTAGTTGTAGAAATGTTAGAATTTCCTGGATCATATAGGTTGCAACCAAGGGTGGAATATAACCATGCTTAGCCTAGCTAATAGTAACCAAGGTTGGAATATAACCATGCTATGGAAAATATTGTTAAGTCTTTGACTTATGTTTTTGCTTAATAAAACAACTAAGTGAATGAAACACCTGGGTGGAATGGAAAGAATGGTTGGTGTTGAGTGGTTACACAAGGCCCATTTCTACGGTTTACCTTATGTATCTCACTTGTGGAAAGCCACCCAGGAACAAAGAGATTTGAGATGTTAAATGTTGAGAAGCTTCAAGTGTAGCCACTTGGCATTATGGGCTCTGCCTGGATCATATAGGTTGCAATAACTTAGCCAAATGTACAGTTGGTGGTAGGGGAATGATAGGTTGGAACGCGTCCATTCTGGTCTAAGGGAAGGCTTCTGAAAGATCTTTTCTTGGTGAAACCAAGTCTTGTGGGGAAAGTGCACCACCTCTGCAGAGTGTAAAATCTATGTACTTAGCCATGTCCCTGGTAAAGGACAATTTGAGCATCAAGACATGGAAGCTATCAAGAATCTCCTCATCCCAATTGCTAAGTTAAAACTTGTGGTTGAACATGGGTTAAGGTTCACCAATTTCTATTGGTGGTTCCTTGGGTGTTTTGACAAGCAAAAACTTAGTGTTTTCAAAGGATAAGAAAAATCTATTTTGAGAAAAGAAAGCCTAAGCTCCACTTAGCCAAATGCATATAGATGATAGACTCCACTATACTACCGTAGTATCACTTGCTAATACAATTCAAATGTATTGACCCTTGTGGCTGTAACTTATTATGTTGCAGGTTTGTTTGATGTTAGTGAAGTGTGTTGATTAGGATTACAAGTCTACAACCAACATGATTGCCTATGGCACTTTGAAGATGAAGGACCCCATGCTATAGTTATTTCTGCTGCATTGTAATGAGATAGCCAAATGAGCTATGTAAGATGTAAAGAATTATTTTATTCCTGGTTATAAAGTTGTAATATGACCTTTGTTTTTTGATATTACATCTTAACTGTGGATGCTAGCTACTAATCCAGGGACTAGCATTGTAAACACAGGGATCTCTACCTTATTAAAGGTTGGGACCTCTACATGCCCATGGCTCTCAGGTGTGCCTCATGCTTCGGCTGGGGTAATGGCTTTGTCAACGGATCCGCAATATTTGCATCCGTGTGTACCTTGCATAAGTTGATATCACCCTGATCCACGAACTGGCAAATCAGGTGGTACCGCATGAGTATGTCCTTGTTCTTCTGGTGTTGTCTAGGTTCCTTGTCTTGTGCAATATCACCATTGTTGTCACAATACACGTCTAACGGATTGGACGAGCCCTGAACCACAACAAGATCCATGAGGAAATTCCTCATCCAAACAGCTTCCTTTGCTGCCTCTAAGGCGGCAATATACTTAGCCTCTGTTGTAGATGCAGACACAGTCTCTTGCTTGGAACTCTTCCAGCTCACAACACCTCCGTTTATAATAAACACGTATCCGGATTGCGAACGAAAATCATCAGAGTCAGTAAGATAACTCGCATCTGTGTAACCCTTTACACTGAGTTCATCTTCACCACCATAAACCAAGAACATATCCTTAGTCCTTCTCAAGTACTTTAGGATATTTTTAGCCGCTGTCCCGTGGATTTCTCCAGGATCAGCCTGGTATCTGCTCACAACACTTAGAGTGTATGAAACATCCGGCCTAGTACAAATCATGGCATACATGATGGATCCGACTGTAGAAGCATACGGCATCACACTCATCCGACTTCGCTCATCAGTTGTCGAAGGACACTGAGTCTTGCTAAGTTTTACACCATGGGACATCGGTAAGAATCCATTCTTAGATGATTCCATGTTTAACTTCTTCAAAATTTTGTCCAAATAAGTACTCTGACTCAATCCAGTGAGCCTCCTTGATCTATCTCTATAGATCCTAATTCCGAGGATGTACGTTGCCTCACCCAAGTCTTTCATTGAGAAACTCCTTTCCAATGATTCCTTGGCTTCTTGCAACATCTGGACATCATTTCCAATCAATAATATGTCATCCACATATAAGATTAGAAAGTTTACTTTGCTCCCACTAAACTTCTTGTATAAACAAGAATCATGATCACTCTTGATGAAGCCAAACGATTTGACTACCTCATCAAAGCGAATATTCCAACTTCGAGATGCTTGCTTCAACCCATAAATGGATTTCTTAAGTTTACATACCTTGTCAGCATTAGCCAGATCGACAAAACCCTCGGGCTGTATCATATACACGTCCTCGGTTAAATTTATGTTAAGGAAAACCGTTTTCACATCCATCTGCCATATCTCATAGTCGAAATAGGCTGCTATAGCTAACATGATCCGAACTGATTTAAGCATCGCGACGGGCAAGAAAGTCTCATCGTAATCAACTCCTTAAACTTGTCGGAACCCCTTCACGACAAGGCGTGCTTTATAGACGGAAACATTTCCATCCATATCAGTTTTCTTCTTAAAGACCCATTTGCACTCGACGGGTATTGCACCGTCTGGCAGATCAACCAAGTTCCAAACTTGATTTTCATCCATGGACTTTAACTCGGATCTCATGGCTCCAAGCCATGACTCGGAATCAGATCCCACCATCGCTTCTGAATAATATGCCGGCTCATCACTGTCTAACAGTAACACATCACGAATACTTTGTAATATTGCCGATCTTCGTAGTACAGGTGCTGCAGCCGGCTCAGCTGCCACGACCAGCTCAACTTCCAATGTTTTTGCCGACTCGCTACTAGCCGGTTCCTCTCGAATATCTTTGAGCTACACCGTGCTCCCACTTACTCCCCAACTAAGAAACTCTTTCTCAAGGAAGACACCATTACGAGCGACAAACACTTTGACCTCTTCTCGGTTGTAGAAGTAGTAACCCAAGGTTTCCCTCGGATACCCCACGAAAATACATTTATCCGACTTGGCTGTAAGCTTGTCCGACTGAAGTCGCTTGAAAAATGCTTCACAACCCCAAATCTTAAGAAAAGACAAACTCGGCCTTTTGCCTGTCCACATCTCATGCGGTGTCTTCTCTACCGACTTTGAGGGTACTCTGTTTAGTGTGAATGCCGTTGTTTCTAGACAATAACCCCAAAATGATAAAGGCAGATATGTCCGACTCATCATTGACCGTACCATGTCCAACAAAGTCCGATTCCGCCTTTCCGAAACACCATTCCTTTGTGGCATTCCTGGCGGAGTAAGTTGAGGAACTATTCCACAACTTTTTAGATGGTCATCAAACTCATGGCTCATGTACTTGCCTCCTCGGTCCGATAGAAGAAACTTTATTTTCTTGCCGAGTTGATTCTGTGCTTCATTCTGGAATTCTTTGAACTTTTCAAAGGCTTCCGACTTATGTTTCATCAAGTAGATATATCCATACCTACTCAAATCATCAGTGAAGGTAATGAAGTACTCATAACCACCCCTGGCTGTCGTGCTCATTGGTCCACATACATCACTATGTACTAGTCCCAACAAGTCGGACGCCCTTTCGCAACTCTTTGCAAAAGGTGTCTTCGTCATTTTGCCGAGTAGGCAAGATTCGCATGTCTCGAACGACTCCAAGTCGAACGAAGTTAGGAGTCCATCAACATGGTGCTTCTTCATGCGTTTCCAACTTATATGACCAAGCCGACAGTGCCAAAAGTAAGTCATATTCAGATCATTTGGTTTCAACCTTTTAACATTTATGTTATAAACCGACTCACCATCAAGATTCAAAATAAATAACCCGTTCTGGACGGGTGCAAAGCCGTGAAACATATCATTCAAATACAAAGAACAACCATTATTCTTGATATTCGACTCATAGCCTTGCCTCATCAAACATGAAGCAAAAATAATGTTTCGACTGAGCACTGGAACATAATAAAAATTATTCAGTTCCATAATGAATCCGGAAGGTAAATGAAGTTGCATCATGCCGACTTCCAACGCAGCAACTCTTGCTTTGTTGCCGACTCGAATATCAACCTTGCCTCTTGCTATGCTCGTAGTTCTTACCAGTCCCTGCAACGAGTTGCAGATGTAAATAACTGATCCGGTATCATATACCCAAAACTATTAGGTGCATCAGCAAGATATATGTTTATAACATTGCAAACAAGTGTACTTGAGTCGGAAGTCATACCTCCACTCTTGGCTTTGTCGGCCAAATACTTGCTGCAGTTCCTCTTCCAGTGGCCATCCAACTTGCAATAGAAGCAAGTGGATCGGGCTGAAGGAGATGGCTTAGTCCCTAAGGAAGTGCTTGGGACCGGGTCCTGAGCCTACTTTCCTCCTGACTTGGCCTTCTTCTTAGTCAAAGAACTCTTCTTGAACTTAGCCTTATTCTGCACCATCAACACTTGACTGGCGCCCTTCTTGAGATCCGCCTCTGCCTGCTTGAGCATCCCATGCAATTCAGTGAGCTTCTTATCCATGCCATGGATGTGGTAGTTCGAAATGAACTGTCCATATGCACTAGGAAGAGAGTTCAGAATTATATCCATAGCGAACTCTTCGCTAATGGGGTAGCCAAGCCTCTCTGGAGACTGCACATAACCAACCATTTTAATCACATGCAGATTCAGTGGATCACCATCCTTAAGCTTGCAACTCAGCAAAGCCTGAGAGACTTGATACCTCTCAGTCTTCGCCTGAGCCTGGAACATACTTTTGAGGCTTTTGATCATATCGTAGGCCTCAACATGTTCGAACTGCTTTTGCAAGATCGGTTCCATGTGAGCAAGCATAAGACAACTAATATTCGTGGACTCATCCTTAGCCTGACAGTAGGCATTGGTGGCAGCGACAGTCGCATTCTCATTCGGCTCATCTGGAAGTGGGTTGTCTAGGACATGGTCCTTCTTTTCTTGTTTGAGAACAATTCTCAGATTTCGATACCAGTTGGTAAAATTAGTGTCATTCAGTTTATCTTTATCAAGAATGGTTCTTAACGCAAAACCGGATATCTGAGAGTGACTGCTACTTGGTGCCATGATCTACAACAGAAAATATGAAAAACACTTAAGACATGTATTCATAAAAGAGCAAGCATAATAAACATTTTAATATTTTATGCTCCCACTAGAACCAACACCCCTCCGATGGTTACTTAGTGATTCAGGATCCTAAATAAGCAAGTCGGCTAGTGAGATTTAGCATCACCGCTAGCCGCCAAGTGATCTAGGTAGACAACTCCTTGTCAATCGTATCTCACACGACTCATGTTAGACGGGTGGCATCACATGCCCCGACTCCCATCCGACTTTTCCGCGAGTCCCACAACCGTTGTGATAGACCCGTCTAGCTTACCGAGTGTTTCTGCAGTAAGAGTCCGACTCAAACCCACCTAGTCGGAAAGAATTGGCAGCACATCAATTTTATGAGCCCACTACCAAAAATGTCTGACTTGTGATGGTGCAAACACTGGCGGGAAAACCGACTAGACCTTCTTTGAGGGATTAAATTTTACCGACTATCCAATAGAGGTAAAATAGAGACATAACAATAACACAAAATAAAACAATTATAATGTGAAATTGTATGGCTCTCTTCATGGCGATTTCCATCTCCACAAAGCCTGTAATTCGACTCGTGCCAACTCTTGTCACTTGCCATCTTACTCCATGTCGGCGACATGTACATCGCCTTGCATGCCATCCGGATTCTCCAAACAACTACACTAGCTAAGTAAAATAAATTACATAGAGAATCCGACACGCAGGTCGTTTATACAATAAAATGACAGCACCTAGGCTCCAGCCGGCTGACAAAAACCGTGATTCGCAGATCACGTATGGATTACACACATACATCACATGCACATGAACCATACCATTCACAACTTCCTGCAAAACCAAGTTATGCAAAGATACGATATATACCGGCGTTGTGAAACTCGCAATGACATCTAAGGCGCTATGACAGGGCGAAGCTGGCGGTCCCGACATGGATTCCGACCATTGTTCCGACTCGATCAAACTCTTTGATCTTCGATCACCGCATATGGATTTACGTGTCACAGTCTACCCCGATGGCGGAAGCCGACCGGTAGGGGTATGTCGTTCCACGACCTTAGCAGTATGATCACGGAAATCAGATCTACCATTCCCCGAGTACAGTTAATCCAATCAACCTCGTACAAAACCGATCTATCGCATAGATCGACCACCAAAACAGCATATAGATCTCATCTACAGCCTACCGCATATCACATATGTGAGATCTCGAGCCTAAAACCAGAAGCTATCATGCAGTTGCGGATCCCAAGATCCAGCTGAGGTAGAAGGACACGAGGTTTACCACTAGACGCGCAGTTGCGGATTACTCATGAAGTGCGTCAGTGGATGCAGTGCAGTCCTTTGCGATCCAATCGTCCTGGTGCTAATCGTACAACACCTCTGCTGGTATCCACTGCGCAAGGAGGAGGAGCACCGGCGATGACTGCTAGATTAAATTACGGCTGCAGGACTGCTGTGGAGCTAGGGTTTCCAACACATGGAATGACCTAACCGAACAACGATTAACCCATCAGGGTTGGTGTTATCCACTATATATAGGGAGTGAACGTGGGCTCTTCTGGCGTGGCCCATTCACTAAAGCCCATATAATGTTAGTCCCTGTGAGTCCAACTCACTGACTCAGTCCAAATCAGGCTCAGGTCCAACCCAACCAGATTTCCAATTCAGATCCAATCCAAACTTGCTCCCGCTCTTAAGTGTGTGACCCCACAGGCTCATGGCTACTTGGACACGATTAGAGTCCGACTCTAAATCGATCAGTCGGTACCGGCTCCTAGCAGAATGTGCCGACTCCCAAGTACCAAAGAGTCATGACGACTTGCCTTTCCAATGCGACTTGCGTCCGAGTCCCTTTTGCCTCACGATATACCTTGTCAGACTATAGGCGAAATATGTCATCCCTTAAATAATCCGACTCTCTTCTCGATCCGAGATAAGTGATTCACTCGAATAACTCTTAGTCGATCGCCTCGGTTAACACTTAACCGAGTCGTGCATGGCCATGCTTTCTGAATCATATTATCCGAGAGGGCCCAGAGAATATCTCTCCAAGTGGAGGGGCAAAATCCCATCTTGGTTATTCACATCATGTAGCTTGATTCTCAATCGACCCGAACTCTGCCTTTATAACTGCCCAGTTACGGATCAGCGTTTGACAGAACCGAAGTCTGTGATCCTCAACTCGGACTATGCAATAACCTCAGGTCTAAGTATTACATTGATTGAGATGTAAAAATGACAACTTGTTCGTTGTACCTCAATATGGGTCAATCCGACTCGCTAAAATCTTTAGCCGAATCTGTGTAAGTTGGAATAGCATCTTCATGCCCATGACAAGTGGAACCGAGTCATCAAGCCAACTTTCACATTGGTCTAAGTTGTGTGTCCAGCACAACCTCAATGACCAAGGATATTTAGTACAAAAAACATGAATGCATAGTTACACAACCGAATCACATATTCAATGATACACATCAGATGTGTATATAAGGACTACTTAATATCTTTATGAATACAATGGGAAATCTCATCATACATGATTGACTCTAGGGCATATTCCCAACACGCACAAAAGTCCATAGATAAATCTAGAGCAATGGAGGCCGAGTACAAGACTCTGCTGCAGCAGTAGAAGGCCAAGAAAGCTACGGCTCACGTCATCAACGATCCTGGTGTACGACGAAACCTAGTATGGGCTCCCTCAATGCCAGCACAGGCCAAGCCATACATTGACAGTGAGGGCAAACAGGTGATGCCCACCCCACTACTTAACCTCGCCGTCGCCAAGACCCTTCTGGAGTAGGATAGATCGCCCGAGGCAGTGGAACAGGTCTATGACCTGGTGGCCAAGTCGGTGAAGCAGCAGGAAAAGGCCATCTCTCAGAGGCTTGAGTCTGACCCATCGCTTTGCCAGTCTAGCCAGTATAAGCCGCCAAGTGACAGATCTCCTCTTGATGTCGGGTCCCAGACGGGCTCATCAGAACAAAGCCAGAGGGATGCGCGCAACAGGAAGGATGCCATCCCCAAATCCTCCTACCACGGAGAAAAGGCCCGACCTCGTCGCCCATCTCCTCCGCCCCGATCCCCCCGACATCGCGAAGATCCCGAGTCTCACCGACGTACGGATATGCCCCCGCCAAAGTAGTGTGGCATCTTCATCCGCAACAATACGGAGCAGATTCTTCATGATGGAGAGCACAACCAAGGACACAAGAGCAGGTCACGTCATGACCCTCAGCGTCCGACAAGCAACCGTGACAGGCGTGAGGCATCACAGGAGGGTAACAGCAAGAAGGCTAATCCACCGCCACCTCTGCCCCCATCACCACCTAGAAGTCACCATGGCGGAGGAGGCCCGCGTCGTTCATGCAGCCCATCACTTGTTGACAAGAAGAAGAACCCGGAGCCATACGCACTACTAGGAAAATGGCTATAGGTAATCAGCACATCCATGGCTCACACAGTCGAAGTGCCCCAAGTCTAAAACAGGCGTGGCTCACCTATGGGCAGTGCCCTACTAGAAACTAGAACAACCGTGGCGCACATGGTCATAGTGCGCCACGGATATGTGTGGGCCAGGGCCCTGCTGGACGCAGGCCAGATACCCGTAGCGCACATAGGGTAACTGCTCTACGGTTGTTAGTGTCAACCGTGGCGCACATGGAGGGGGTGCGCTACGCCTAAGCGCATGCCCCTCTGCTCTGTAAAATGGGCAGACACATCCGTGGCGCACTACGGCATGTGCACCACGGATGTTATTATTCCCTGTGGCTCACTGGAGCCACGTGCGCCACGGATGTGGCGACCCTTTTTTTTGGCAGCTCGACTTTGTGCACATGTGTGATCATACACCACCCCACACTTCACTTTCCCCTTCTTCTTCCTCCTTAGATCTAGTCGGGATCCTTCTCCTTCCCACCTCAATTTCTCCACTCATTCACCATTTTTAGCATGTATAACTTGCCTTGGATGTTACATATGTAATAGAGGAAGCTCTCCGGTCTCTCATCTCTCCTTCTCCGGTCTCGCGCGTGCACCTCTCCTTTCCATCTTCTCGCGATTGGTCTCTCATCTCGGTAAGTTGTCCATGTAAGGATGTGTTCATGTGTATATGGATGATATGCTCATACGTATGTAGATGAATGATGCTCATGATGTGTGTATTGAGAGGATCTCGATGGTCATGTGTGTGTGTGTATATGGAGAGTATCGATGATGCTCATGCATGTGTGTATGGATAGGATAATGATATGTTCATGTGTGTATGGATCGGTCTCTCTCTTGTGTTTGTGTGTGAACAAGTTGCCATTTTTTTTGCCAAAATGTTGATTCATTTCCATTTTGGCAAGAATTTGGCATTTCGCAAAGGTCCTAATTTTAGGATAGGTCATGCCAAAATTTCTATCGACCATTGCATGCATGCATTCATTATGTGGTTCTAATAAACTTCTAATTGTACCGTGTACACCATGCAGGCAAAAATGGTCCGCATAATGAGTGAAGAAATTGTGGCTAGATTTTTGAAATGTGCGACGGCCGACATGATACGAAATAACAAGACGAATATAAGATGTTCGTGTAGAAGATGCAGACTCAACTAGGTGATCGACCTAGATTCCGGAAATCTGCAGGCGCACCTGCTCCGCCATGGTTTTATGGATGGATACACTCGTTGGATAAGCGATGACGAAGACGATGGAGACGGTGAAGGTGGGCAAAATGACGAGGATCATCATCACGGCGAGAACGGGCGAGATGATGAAGAGTCTCCTGGAGATGGTGAAGGTGCGGAAGCAGACCGGGATGATGATGATGATCTAGATGCCGGAGGAGGAGACGACAATGGAACAACGTCAGGCTGGGTGCGGGACCCTTATGTGCAAGAGCTGCTTCTCAAGCAGACGAGTAACGCCAGGGCTGCCGCTAGAGAGAAAGCCAAGCTTGCGCAACTTGAGAAAGACGCGGTTACTCCATTGTATGAAGGATGCAGGCTAGATGATACCCGGTTGAATGTAACGTCAAGGCTATGGAGATGAAGGCAAAACACAAATTGAGCAACGCAAGCTTCAACGATATGATGGCATTCTGACACGATCGGCTCCCGGAGGGGAACATATGTCCAACTAGTATCAAGGACACCAAGAAAACCGTCTGTCCTCTCGATCTACCGCACGTTAGATATCACGTATGCATCAACGATTGCATCATTTATCGGGGCGAGGACACGGAGAAAACCACATGTCCGGTGTGCGGCGTGAGTCGATACAAGAAAGGGAAGAAAGCACCTCGAAAAGTGGTATGGTGCTTTCCTATCACTCCTCGTCTGCAGCGCTATTTCGCGGACCCTAAGGAAGCGAAGCTCATGCGATGGCATGCGGAAAGGAAGAAGCCAGGAGATGACGATGATGACCCCGAAAAGGATGAGCTGCTGACGCACCCTTCAGATGCTAGCCAGTGGAAAGCATTGGACCTCGAATTCCATGAATTCGGTGGAGATTCGAGGAACATAAGGCTTGGTGCAAGCACCGATGGACTCAATCCGTTCGGTAGCCAGAGCAGCACGCACAACACTTGGCCCGTGTTTGTATGGATGTACAACCTCCCTCCATGGTTGTGCATGAAGAAGAAGTACATACAAATGAGTATGCTAATTCAAGGGCCAAAACAACCTGGTACCGACATCAATCTGTATCTCGGGCTATTGAAAGAGGAGCTAGCCACGTTATTGGAATCTGGAGCCAATACTTATGACACCGTCGCACAAGATTATTTCACTATGAGAGCGCGTTGGTCACTATGGTGCAAGACTATCCAGGTTGCAGGTATATCTCGGTACCAGGTTGCAAGACTATCCAAGGATTCTGCGCATGCATTAGGTGCATGGATAACACAAGCTATCTCCAACTAGAGAAAGATCCAGGGTCTTCAAAAACCGTGTTCATGGCGCACCGGAGGTGGCTCGGCAAGAATGATCCATGGAGAAAACGTGGAGACCTGTTCGATGGCAAATCCGAGACCCGAGGAATCCCAGAGCGTAGGAGCAACGAAGAAGTGGATGAGTTGCTAAAAAACTGGAAAGATTTTCCTAAGCCTGGAAAGAAGCGAAAGAGGCAGCAAGACAAGCCGCCGATGAAGGTATGGAAAACAAGGTCAGTTTTCTGGGAGTTGCCATACTGGAAGTTTCTCCGCACGCCTCATAGCCTCGACATCATGCATATCACGAAAAACGTGTGCGAGAGTCTGGTCACCACCATAATCAACATGCCAGATAGGACGAAAGATGGTCTGAAAGCAAGGCACGACCTGATATTCATGGGTATCCGGAAGGAGCTTCATGGAGGACGCACTACTCCTGATGATAAGGAATATGACGATGATCATGAGTCGGAGACGACACAAGGTTGTCGGAAGGGTAAAAAGTTCAAGAAGAACGAATATTACTGCCCTCCTTCTTGCTTCACTCTAAGCCAGAATGAGATCAAATAGTTTTTCAAGTTCCTTCTAGGAGTCAAATTTCCTTATGGCTACGCGGGCAAGATAATCAGATACCTAGATGAGGCGAAGCAGAGGTTCAGTGGCATGAAGTCTCACGACTGTGCCGTGCTAATGACGCAGGTACTTCCGGTTGCACTAAGAGGGATAATGGACGAGCACATTCGTGAAACGTTATTTGGCCTCTGCAAGTTTTTTGACGTCACCTCTAGGAAAATTAGTAAAGGTCATGCCAGATTTTTCCGTGCATTTAACCAATTATTTGTTTTTTATTAGTGCAAAGATGTGTGAAAACGACGAGGCTGGATGTTCTAAGCGCATCAGTGCTGAAGGAGAACTCATACCTCCGAATAAACAATTGACATTCTGGGAGGCGGCCCAGTGGCTAGAAGACGATGAAGAATACCATCCTTCGGAGAGCGAGGATGATGAGATGAAAGACACGGAGGAAGAAGCCGAAGGAACGGCGGGTGATGAAACCACTGATGGCGGCGAGGGCACATGGAGTGGTAGCAATGCTCCTAAGAAGAAGAAGAAGCCGAAGGAACGACGCCCGAACACGGTCGGCACTGTCAGGGAGGAAATTACCGAAGTGAGCCCATCAAGGGTTCCTTTGGAGCCCGCCCTTGTCGTAAAAGGGTATGGTGGGCAAGTGGCGACGATCACCCGGACAACCATCTCGATCAACACCGAGAATCTCCGGCATAAAGATAATGGCCACTTGCGCACACTCCTCTTCGAGAAGTTGCACACAAGATACAAGTTCCCCGCTAAGTATTAGAACACAAATTATCATGGGAACAAAGTAAACAAATCCGCCCTCACAAAGATGAGCACCGCCCTGGCCAGCTGGAGAACCCGGATAAAGAAGAAGATCTATAAAGATGGCAAAAGTCTCGAGGAGATCCAGAAGATTGACCCGCAGATCACCGAAGATCAGTTCCGGGAGTTCAATGAGAGGTGTGAATCCGAAAGAGCCCTGGCAAATAGTAATCAGGGAAAGGTGCTGCAGGCGATGAATATAGGTCATCACCATCTCGGATCTGGTGGATACAGAACCGCGAAGGCCAAATGGAATAAGGAGGACAAAGAGTATAGATCCAAGGGGATAGAAAACCCTTTGTAAATTGAACCAGGCAGGTTCGAAACTTCATCAGGTCCCGTTACCATGTGGACCCAAAAACCAAACAACTCACCGCGGATCCTGCGGTGAAGGAATTCGAGGAAATTGTGGTAAGTAATCTAATTACCACGGATCAAGACGATTGCATTCTAATCGATGATCTTAATGATTCACTATTACTTCTTCTGCAGGAGGAGGAAATTGTTGCTAGTCATGGATCCCAGGGTTCCTCATCCCAGGGGTCGACGACGGCCACCCGGTGGGATAACCCTTTTAATAGGGCAATGAACCGGGCCAAGAAAATAGAGCCTGTTACGAAGAAGCCGTCATCGGCTGGCCGTTTGGCCGGCCTCGGGGGTAAGAATTGGGTGGATCATTTTGGTCCACCGCCGAGGACGCATGTGGCGCCGTCGGGAAGGAGCGAGGAGGAAAACCGCCAGGTTCACGAACTTAAGTAACAAGTGGCGTGGATCCCACAGATCGTCCAAGACAACCTGGCAATCACCCTCACGTCCTTCCTGGCTACCTTGGTGGAGTCAATAGCGAACTGGAGTGCGGGTGGTCGAGTAGGGCCGTGCCCGATTCCAAGCATGGTCAGCAGCCACTCGAACAACGCAGCACCGACGAATCAGGTGAACTACGTGTTCGTGACTCCGCTCGCTAGCACCACGGTGCCGCAAGTGTTGGTGACTCCCCCTGCCATCAGCGCGGTGCCAGAGTACATGTTGGTGGCCCCCCTGCCATCATCGCGGCGGCACCGGAGCTCCAAGCACCCGGTAGGGAGAATACACCAGCGGCCAGCACCGCGCCATCAAGCAGCCCTTCCGTCACTTGCATGCCCATCGCCATATGCGGTGCCTCGACATTAGCCGATCTCGACACCATCACGGTAAACTAATTTCTTTACCGCCTTTCACGCCATCTATTACTCTTATGGCATCTCTGACGACGCCATACATGTTTTCCGCAGACGGATGTTTCTTGCACTATCTTATCCTACGTGAACAACGAGCTGAGGGATGTTGCCAAGGGTACCATCGTTCAACCCTTGCAGCGCATGTTCCACACAAAGCCGATGCCAGATAGCGTGCATAGGGTTAAAATTAGTCGGGTGCTAAGGGGCTGCGACGACCTGGAACCTCCCATTCAACCCCCAGGAGCGGATGAAGAAGAGCCGGCTGTCCTCAGAAGTTGCTTCGGCTTATTCTTGCAATGGCCAAAGAGCATGATCCGTTTGGGGACTGCGGGGGCCATCATGCCACAGACAACAGCACCGCCTGTCGTGCCAGCGACAAGCGGTGGCAAGGCCCCCTTACCGCCCTCGCCATCACCTCCATGCGGTGGGTCGGATGATCATGTTGATGATATGCACGTGGCGCAGGATCCGGCCGAGGACGACGAAGACTGGAATGATCACATCTTCAACACTCAGTTTAGCAACGAAGACCTAGATGGTGGCCCCACAGATAAAGCCACTATCACCAAGCATCTATTTGGTTCTCAGGAGACGCCTCCAGCTTGCGCCTTTACAGAGCCAGCTGATACAACCAACCGGCCCTTTATTCTAAGCCCTGACACACTACATAGGGCGGCCGGTGCTCAGATTGCGGTGCCTGCCCGCTCTCCAAAAGGAAAAAAGGGCAGGAAAAGAAAATCTAGCAGCTCGAGCCAGCCGGTGGCGTCAACAACTGCGAATCCGATCAGGATTCTGTACGGGCCACCAAGACCCGAGGGTATTATGTGGAGGATTCATGTGGCGGGTGAGCCCATGCTACCTAAGAATTTGCGGAGGTTCGACAGTTTGGAACTACAGAGTGTGCATGACGGCATGCTGACGATAGAGAGACGCCTTATATCGGAGAAAGATCCCTCGCACCCGGTATTCGTGGTTAAGGTGCAGCCAGGATTGGGCTTCGTCAACAATGCCCCTGCGTATATGTTCTTCCTGCGGTTCGACGACATCTTCAATATGTTCCACCTATACCCGCTGCACTATACCATGGTCCACCTGTTTTCTCTCAACCTGGCCATGCAGATCATTAGAGAGAACACACCGGGCATCGCTATAGTGGACCCCTACTACATGCATGACGGTTGATTGGGTTCCCCCGCCGAACGACGTATCGTGGCCTCGTACCTAAAAAGAATCCTCGTGGCGTACAAGACAAAGGAATACATTCTCGTGCCTTACTTTCTCGAGTAAGTCGTTATTCACTCGCCACCGTTCATTGGGTTTATTAGATTATCATCATTCTTTTTCCAACACATTCCATTTGAATTTTTTGTTCAGAGATGAACACTGCACGCTCATCTCCATATCGCCGAAGCATTCCCATGCCACGTATTTCGACTCGGGGAGTATAGAAAAGAAGAAAAACTACGATAAGGTCAAGGAAGTTCTGGATGATGCTCTCATTGGCTATGCCTCGACGGAAGGCACCACCTTCGTGCATACAAAGGTCAAGTTCGGCAGGCACGTCTTCAACCACGTAACGGAGTTCCCCTGCGTGAAGTAGCCGGAAAACAGTAAGAAGGAAGCCTACTATGCACTCCATCACATGAGGGCGTTCCTACTTGACCAGCAGAATTCTACGCTGCTAGATCATCTCAAACAGTGGGCCAAAGCAAAGGCCAAGATCACTGATTCAGATATTAGACAAGAGATGTATTGCATCCAGTAGCAGTTTGGGGCAATCATCTTTCGTGATGTCATGACTTCGGGGGGGGGGGGATCTTCTACGGAGGAAATATCCCTAATAACCGTGACATAGAAGATCGCCTAGAGATGCAGGGTGACTATAGGAAGTTCATGACGAGACAAGGCGTCCTCCCGTTCCCTAAGCCGAGCCAGAAGGCTTGATGTTGGCCTAGTTGTAGTTACAAACTATATATGACCTTTGTGTGTATGTGGACAAGTGTACATGCTACTATACTTATTAGGTTTATGGATCATCGCTTACTTCTTTTGCTTATTATTATTATATATCAATCAATGCTTGGTTGCTTACTCTTTGGTACTTTGCTCATTTTGGTCCTTCTTTTTTCCCCCTTACTTTATTAGTCTTTTTTCAAGAATAATGTCGATGATTGAAATGTCGTGGCACAATACATATGTGAATGTGCTACGACGGGATTGTGAGCCTTGTGATATGCATAAGTCCAGGTGCTGTGCATCCTACTTGGCTCACAGTTCCATCGTAGGATATTCCTGTGTCGAACGACCTATGTATATATATATATGAGGCATTCTTTTTGATTTACTTTGGTCTTTTTCGAGAATAATGCCGATGATTGAAATGTCGTGGCACACTATATATGTGAATGTGCTGTGATGGGATTGTAAGCCTTGTGTTATGCACAAGTCCAGATGTTGTGCATCCTACTTGGCTTACGGTTCCATCATAGCATATTCCTGTGTCCAACGACCTAGCTAGTTATATATGAGGCATTCTTTTCGAGTTACTTTGGTCTTTTTCGAGAATAATGCCGATGATTGAAATGTCGTGGCACACTATATGTGAATGTGCTACGATGGGATTGTCCGCCTTGTGCTATGCACAGGTCCAGGTGTTGTGCATCCTACTTGGCGGATAGTTTCATCGTAGCATATTCCTGTGTCGAACAACCTAGTTATATATGAGGCATGCTTTTTGAGTTTGGTCTTTTTGATTTAGGAGTACTTTCTATAAGTTTATCTTCATATGCGACTTTAATTATATATGTTTTTTTCAATAATCGGTTAATTATTATTGTCAACTTGTAGATGACGTGGTACATCGTGTACAAGGGACGGGTTCCCGGAGTCTACGATGATTGGGAAGACTGCCGGAGACAGGTGCACCGTTTCAGCGGCAATAGCTACAAAGGGTACAACACTATGGCGGAGGCGGAAGCTAGATACACGCGCTATCTAGCGGGAGTTAGGACGAGGAACCGGATGAAGACCTACACCTTCGTCGCGGTGATCATGCTTATCTTCTTTGGTTGTTTATCCTGCGTTTGTGTCTAGCTAGTTTAGATGTCTAGGCGAGCTTCCGAGCTCTAACTTGTTCGATCGACACATGTATTCGCATGTCACCAACTACTTTGTAACTTGATCGAAACAATGTATAACTTATGTATTCATGTATGAGACTTATCTATATGTATTTGTTTCAATCTTGTTTTGCGAATTGTGTATTTATATATAACTATATATCTTATATCTGTGTGTATATCTGCTTATATAATCTGTATTGTATATCATCTGGCCATGAAATAAAAAAAGACACTCGTGGCGCACATGGCACAGCTTCTGTGGCGCACTACAACTAAAGCGCACCTGTGCAGCTTAGTGGCGCACTGCAACGTGCGCCACAGAAGATCCAAGGCGTAGCGCACCTGCCAACATATCCGTGGCGCACTAGCAGGTGCGCTACGCCTATCTCGACATAACCGTGGCGCACCAGGCAGTGCGCCACGGCTAGGAGATAGCCGTAGCGCAAGGCCCGTGGCGCACCACTAGTGCGCCATAGATGGTCCTTTTAGGTGCGCCATAGACGACCGTTTTGCTAGTAGTGACGATGCACGTTCGCGGATCGATAAGATCCACGAGGCCCAGGAAGGACCATACCTGGGACCACGTTGCTTTGGACCTGCAATACGGTCTGCAACTTACCCCAAAGGTTTCCGGATTGACAAGACCATCAAGCCCTATGACGGCACTGCCCAGCCAGCCACATGGTTGCAGGACTACGGCAACGCGGTAGAGATTGCCGGAGGCAACCCCAACGTCGCCGTCAAGTACCTCCCGTTAATGGATCGACGACTTGCCGGAGAAATCCATCTGCAATTGGTTGGACATGCAAGAAGCGTTCACCAAGAACTTTGAGGGTACATACAAGCGTCCCTGCACTGTTGGCGATCTACAGCGGTGCGTGCAAGAGAAAGTCGAGACATCTCGCGCCTACCTCTCCCGTTGGCTGGACATGAAGAATTCCTGCGCAGGAGTGCACGCTTAGACCGCCATGGCCGCCTTCATCGATGGGTTGGAAAGGGGCACGTTGCTCCGACATAAGTTGAAGCGCTTGTAGGACAATCACCAGCTTGACTTGAACCAGATGATTCAGTTGGCTAGTGAGTTCGCACCTGCCGACGATGATGCTCGCGGCTCCCTGCAGGCAACGGCCGTTCCAACTCAGGCTCGGAGGAACAACAGTACAAAGCGGAAAACCGCTCCAGAAGAAAAGCAATCTACCGACCTGGTCGCTATGACTTTTGCAGGACGAGGTGATGGCGGACAACGTGGCCGAGGACGGGGAGTTGGTCGTGGGCAGCAACGAGGAAGCGAAACTACCTCGGCGCTGCTCCGCGTTCCCCAAATCTACGAGGAGTACCGCGATATCCCGTGCCTCGTACACCTCGATGTCAACGGCAAGGCAACCCATACCAATCGACACTGCAAGTTCGTCAATGACCTCAAGGAAGACCCGGAGTCCGCCTACAAGCAAAGTCAGAAGAACAGACCACGAGGAAAGGGCAAGGGGAAGAAGAAGGAGGAGGAGGAGTCCAAGGATTCAAGTGACATGGACGAGGACGTGGACCCCAAGCACGCCGCCAAGAGCGACGACAAGGGCAAGAACCCCTTCGTGAAGAAGGCGCCAGTCTACCACACTTTCCTTGGCACCCCCACCGTCCGCAATAGAAGACCTCTCTGAGGATCCTGATGGCTACTCTGCCCCAGTTCTCCAGTACCTGCGCTGGTTGGAGGTTCCAATTACTTGGGACAGGACAAACCACCCAGACCTTATCCCTACGGAGAACCAGTACGCCATGGTCATCAACCCCTTGATTGATGGTGTGGAGTTCACCAAGTGTATGGTGGATAGTGGAAGCAGAATCAACATCATGTACGAGGATACACTATAGAAGATGAACTTGACGGAGGCAAACCTAAGGCGGACCAACACCACCTTCCACGGCATAGTTCCTGGGCGGGAGGCTCGGTCACTTGGGTGCATCACACTTCAGATTGCCTTTGCCGATGTTAATAATTACCGCCAAGAGTGCATGACCTTTGAGGTGGTCCCCGTCAAGAGCGTGTACCACGTCATATTCGGCCGCGACATATTCCACACTTTCATGGCCAAGCCATGCTTCGTCTACAACAAACTCAAGATACCCATACTAAATGGTGTCATCACTGTATCCGGAAGCTTTACCAAGGCAAGGGACTGCGAGATTAACGATGCAGTCTTCGCGGAAGCTGTCCTCTACAGCGAAGAATTCAAAGAGATCCAGAGCAAGGTCGATGACACAGAGATGCCCGCGTCGAAGAAGCATATCTCCGACTCCGCTCCTGCATTCAAGGCCGCCATCGAGACCAAGCCTGTGGAACTTGTGGTAGGCGATGCCTCCAAGGTCACCGCCATTGGGACGAACCTGGATCCCAAATAGGAAAGCGCGCTTGTGGAGTTCCTCCGTGAGAATAGGGACATCTTTTCCTGGCAACCCGCCGACATGAAAGGTGTACCTAGGGATCTTGCCGAGCACAGCTTAAACATTGATCCAAAATGCAATCTAGTGAAGCAACCTCTACGACGCTTTGGAGATGAGCAGAGACGCGCCATTGGCAAAGAGATAGCTATGTTACCTAAGGCTAGATTTATCCGAGAAGTCCTTCACACCCAATGGGTGGCCAATCCTGTACTTGTCCCCAAAAAGGGAACCAAAGAATTAAGAATGTGCGTTGATTACACCGGCTTGAACAAAGCGTGTCCCAAAGATCCGTTTGCTTTGCCTCGCATTGACCAAGTCATTGACTCGACGGCTGGCTCAGAACTTTTGTGTTTTCTCGATGCATACTCAGGATACCACCAGATCAAGATGAGGAAGTCGGACCAATTAGCCACTTTGTTCACTACCCCATACGACACGTTTTGCTATGTTACGATGCCCTTTGGGCTAAAAAATGTAGGTGCCACGTACCAGTGGACAATGCAACATTGCCTTCACGACCAAATTTGTCGGAACGTTCACGCCTACGTGGACGATATCGTGGTGATGTCTAAAAATTCAAATGACTTAATCTCCGACTTAAAAGAAACCTTTGATAATCTCCGGAAATACAACATGATGCTTAACCCTAAGAAGTGCATCTTCGGGGTTCCAGCCGGCAAATTGTTGGGTTTCATCATTTCCCAACACGGAATCGAGGTCAACCCGGAGAAAATCAAGGCCATCTTAAACATAAACCGTCGAACATGCCTAAAGGACATTCAACGACTAACAGGTTGTGTTGCAGCAGTTAGTCGGTTCGTCAGCCTACTTGGAGAGAAGGCTTTGTCGTTGTACAAGTTGCTGAAGAAGGCGGACAAATTCATGTGGACGGACGAAGCAGATGCAGCATTGAAGCAGCTCAAGGAGATTCTTTCCTCAGCGCGCATCCTTGCAGCGCCCGAGCCTGGCGAGCCCCTGTTAATCTACATGGCGGCAACCAACTGGGTAATCAGCATCGTGGTAGAGCGGAAGGAACCAGGCTATGAGCACGGATTTCAACGACCAGTTTACTATGTGAGCGAGGTCTTGACGGAGTCCAAGAAGCTTTACCCACACTACTAGAAGATAGCTTATGGAGTATTCCTTGCTTCTCGGAAGCTGAGGCACTACTTTCAGGAGCACCCAATCACAGTGGTGAGTAAGACCCCACTGTTTGACATTATCAACAACAACGATGCTACAGGAAGGGTCACGAACTGGGGCATTGAACTTGCCGCATTCGAGATCACTTACAAAATACGTGACGCTATCAAGTCACAAGCCTTGACGGATTTTGTTGCGGATTGGACGGAGATGCCAGATGCCACTCCGTTGTCGGAACCAGAGTACTGGGTGATGCACTTTGACGGATCAAAGTTGCTCAACGGCTCGGGGGCTGGTGTATTGCTACAGTCACCAATAGGAGACAAGCTAAACTATGTTCTGTAGATCCACTTTGAGGCTACAAACAACATGGAAGAGTATGAAGCACTCATTCACGGACTACGTGTAGCCAAGTATATTGGCATCAAGCGCATAGTTTCCTGTGGAGATTCCGACTTGGTTGCCCAGCAGGTGGCTGGCACCTGGAATGCGCGGAACCCTATGATGGCGGCATATCGAGACGAAGTGGACGAGATAGCCAAGAGATTCTTGGGCTACGAAGTCAAGTATGTACCTAGGGAGCAAAACGAGGCGGCTGATCTGCTATCTAAGCTTGGATCAGGGTGCAAACGAATTCCGCCACGAGTTTTCCTAGAGCATCTGCGCACACCATCTGTGAAGGGAGCCGACATCGACAACCCGGATAGAGCTGTTTCTTTCGTCAACATGGTGACAAAGGTTCCTCCGGCTTGGACAAAACCGTTCATGGAATATATCGAACACGGAACTTTTCCCGACGACGAGGTCGAAAGACGGCAAATAGTACGACGAGCAAAGGGTTATACAATAATCAATGGGCAACTCTACAAAAGGAGCACTACTGGTGTATACCTAAAGTGTGTTTCCTAGCTAGAAGGTATGGAAATCCTACGCGAAATCCATCTCGGAGATTGCGGGCATCATGTCGCTCCTTGATCGTTGGTCGCGAAAGCCTTCCGGCAAGGATTCTACTGGCTGACCGCGAAGGCGGACGCCGACAAGCTGGTTGAGACATGCATGGGATGCCAGTATTATGCCCGACAACCACATGTTCCTGCTGAGGAATTGCAAACAATACCAATAACTTGGACGTTTTCAGTCTGGGGGCTAGACATGGTGGGACCGTTACAGACGGCACCATGTGGGTTTACGCATCTACTAGTAGCAATTGATAAATTCACTAAATGGATAGAAGCTAAACCCATTAGAAAGCTTGATGGGGCAACTGCCCTCCGGTTTGTCCAAGATCTAGTGGTGAGATTTGGTCTCCCACATAGCATTATTACCGACAACGGCAGCAACTTGTCACTCGGAGAAGTGGAAGCTTATTGTTGGAAGAAGGGCATCCGACTTACCTTGCATCTGTGGAACATCCACAATCCAACGGTCAGGTTGAGCGAGCCAATGGATTAATTCTGTAGGGAATCAAGCCACGTCTTGAGGCACCGCTACATATAGCAGCTGGAGCCTGGGCGGAATAATTTCCATCTGTGTTGTGGAGTTTACGAACTACACCCAACAGATCCACCGGCTACACCCCTTACATTATGGTATATAGAGCAGAAGCCATCCTACCTTCCGACATACTTCACGATGCACCAAGAGTTGCCGCCTACAACAAATATGACGCTGAAGAATCCAGACGCCTAGATGTGGACCTTCTCGAGGAGGAGCGCGTTTTGGCATGCCAAAGATCCGCCATCTACCAGCAGAAGCTACGCAACTACCATAGTCGCCGCGTTCAGCATCGCTCATTTAAAGATGGGGATTTGGTGCTTCGAGTTAAGCAAAAGAAGTCACACAAATTATCTCTGCCACGGGAAGGACCGTTCATCATAAGCAAGGCACTGCTCAATGGGTCATACTACCTCGTTGACAATAATGAACTGAAGGATAGACCCAACGAGGATCACAAGCGTAAGCGACGTGACCCAGATGATGACTACCCGGAGCTTGATCGGCCATGGAACATAGCACAACTACATCCTTTTTACACTTAGCATTTTTTATCTAATTGTGTACCTCTTATATGATCAATGAAATAAAGCTCTCCGGTTCCCTCATATTTCTGAGTCTTTTACCTCCTTTAGTTTTCATTTTTGGATCATGTAAAAAAATTATGCACAAGTTTTGCGATTGCACTTGTGAAAATTCCGCCTACGGGCGTTAGCTTAAGTTTTCTGGTCTACACATTCTTTGTCGTTTTTATGTGGATTCTGGAGTAGTGACTTTTGGCACTTATTGTCGGTGATTTTGTGCTTAGGTTATTGACGGTGCCATTGGGCATCATCACCTGATCGCATGGTTCCGACAACGAGTCTTCCGACCCACGAAAGGTCAAGCATAAGAACCAAAGTAATGGATAAGCCAACACTTGCTTATACATGCTAGAAACTGGTTCTTAAGTAGCAGGACATACAACATTGTTTTCCGCCTTAAGATAAATACATAGTTTTTTTTGCATACGCATCAAAGGTAAAACAAATATTACAAGTTGTTTTTTCATTCCTTTGGCGCAGGCGACTTGGAAGCAGCTTCATCAGCAGCAGGAGAGCCACCCTCGAAGTCGGCGGTGTGAAGAGACTCAGAGGAGCTTTGGTTGCCGCCATCGATGGTGTTCATCGGCACGAAGACATTGATGTCGACCAAGTCGGCAACTCTAGTGTCATAACCCGCGAGTGACGACAAGATAGATTCATGGTTAATCTCTTTGCCATCGTCATCCACGTCGGGTATGTCAGAGGTTACCGTGTCTATGTCGGCATCTTCATAGTGTGCCTTGACCATGGACATCTCCGTCCTTGCACTAGCGCGTGCACATGAAGCTTTCCAGCTTGTGATACGCTGGGGGGCTCGGCGCAGAATCTCCGAGTACTTCCCCACAGATTCCGACGCCTTGATATTAATTTGGAGGGGCTTTGCGATATTTTTGGCATGCGTGATGGTGGTCTTGATGAAGTTGCCGGCAAGAACCATGCATTCCTTGGCTGGAGGAGGTGATCGGGTTAAACCCATAGGAGCTGTGATGGGGATATGCCTACCGGGGTATACCCAGCAGGACGTTTCCTACTGGCCCAGGTGCCAGTGAGTGGGCCTGCAGGACGGCGACTGGATCAAGATCTGGCGTGGACTCAAGCGACTAAGAATCGCTGAAACCTTAACTGATTCGGTTGAGATATGTAAACCCTAGGGAGGTGAGTCTATATAAACCTCCCTAGAGGACGCATAGAGGGTACGTTCCATCATACACCCAAGCGACTCGCTGCCTAGCTGACGAGCTCGCCCTATTGTACTCTCCCCATAATAAAATCTAGTAGGAGTAGGTCTTTACCCTCCGGGGGCCGAACCTGGGTAAATCCTTGTGTCTCAGCCCTCATCTCGCACCGCAGATGGCTGGCCGCCCTTGCCCCATGTTCTACTACTCGCTGCCGATTGCAGCATCTGCCGTGGTCATTCCCACGACAGTGGCGCCCACCGTGGGGCCTGGCCGGTCAGGCCGGTGTTCTGCGGCAAGATCCAATCTGCCCATCAACGAGACGATCGCCACCGGCCACATGATCGTGATCGGCGAGATGCTCCAAATCTTGCCGAGCAGCTACGTCCCGGCGGCCCGGCCCGTCACGCATAGCATGATCCTGCCGGTCGGCACGATCAGCCTCTTCGTCGGCCTCACTGACGTCATCGTCTCGGAGGACTCGGCTCGCATCTGTGAGTCGCCGCCACGCGAAAGGCTCTCTGAGAGTCAGGTCCGCACGATACACTGCCTCGCCTCCAAGTACGACTCAGCCCATAACAATGTGGCCGAAACCACCGCGGCCACGGAAGATGTGGCCCTCAACGACGACGCCGATTCGGCGACCCTGGCGTCACTCGCCGGGTCCATTGTCGCCGCGTCACCCGCGGGCTCCATCACCCAGGTCTCCAACGTCGGAGACTTCGAGGATCCCTGTATCCTTGGGATCTTCGACTTCCACTCCGAGTCGGAGAACTCCGCCGACCTCCGTGACGGAACCGGCCGCCATGCCGCGACCTACATGGCGACTGGCGCCGACCCGCCGGAAGATCCATTCTCCACGCCGATCCCTCCCAACGCGACGGCAACGGAGGTCGAGGAACTCCGCCTGAAGCTGGCGAAAGCAGTCCACAAGGAACAAGCCGAGCGCGATTTTTTTGCCTCGAGCAGGTGACAACGTAGGAGCTGTCGCGCTACCACCAGCTCTGAATCAGGTCGTGCCTGAACCCCACTGTCCAGGGGCGCGTCCTAAATTTCGACGACGAGAACGACCCGGCCCGCGCGGCCGAGCGCACGATCTGCGAGAACGCGCCACCAGGAGGAAGCACTCGGCCCCCACCAGGGTCAACGGCCAATGGCGCCTCGCCACCACCCAACCGCGCACCCAGGGACCAGCCGAGGATCGTGGTCTCCTCACGGGAGCGAGACGCGAACGGCCTACCGTTGTTCTCCACCCTAATGGACAACCTCGTCGCGGGCCGAGCAGCAGTCGACAACATCGCAGCCACTAGTGAAGGCGCCCTGCAGATCTAGTATGCCAAGGCCCTGCTCGCAAAAGCGGTCGAGCAACAAAACGCAGGCGTCGACTCACAGGGTCGGATGTACTCGCGTTCATCGGGAAGCAGAGCGGCCTCAAGCGGCCGCCCCATGGCGGCAAACACCCTCAACTGCCCGCCACCCGAACCAATACAGCTCCAACAAAGACCCGCGAACGCGGAACTCTCCACCAACGACCCCCGTCCGGCGACCAACTTCGTTGCCGCCAATGGTCAACCCATCGACGCCCGCACGCACATCATCAACAACCAGATCTGGTGCGCACACCAGCCCGACGACATGCGGCATACACTCACCAACCGCCGCGACGGTGAGCCGAGGGGGTCGCTAAGACGACTCAGGCCCTGGTGCTTCGAACCGATGATCCGAGGCGAGAGATACCCGGCGAACTTCAAAGCGCCGAAGGAAATAGAGAAGTACGACCCCTCGTAAGATCCCTCTGTGTGGCTGGATACCTACCTCATGGCGATGGGGATCGCAGGCCACACCGATCTACTAGCTGCCCGCTACCTTCCCCTGATGATGGAGGGAGCGTGCAGGCAGTGGATCAACACTCTTCCCGCGGATAGCATCGACTCCTGGGAAGAGATGCGTGACGCCTTCGTCAGGCACTTCGAGGGTTCATACACCCGCGCCACCACCATCGAGGACCTGGAACAATGCGTCCAGGGACCTCGCGAGTCGACCCGCAGCTGGGTCCAACGATGGCAAGAACTGTGGTAAAACACGGTCGGCATCCACCCAGACACCGCGATCCACTGCTTCAAGACCTCGTGCCGCTACGAGCCCCTGGTCTCCAAGCTCAAACGAGCGTATTGCACACTCGCCAACATACCGGATCTCCTGGAGATCGCCAAAAGGTACGCGGAGGAAGACCCAAACCAAGAAACCGATGACGAGTCGAGAGGACAACGCCGCACGAGCGGCCACGACAATGGAAGACGATCCGATCTACACTATAGCAACACTCGCCTCACCGGCAAGTGCCACAGTGACGGGCTAGTCGACTTCGTCGCCAACACTGGATACGCGCAGCGCGAGCCCAAGAGCTTCCGCCGTGACGGGGGGCAACGTCGCGACGGCGACAACTATAAGGCGAAGCCGAGGTTCGACCCCGCGGCCCTTCTTAACTAACCTTGTGTATTTCATAGTAGGGAAGGAAAGCCCGCTACACACACGACCGCCGACTGCCACTCTCTCAAGGAGATCGAGAAGGCATGACGCGCGTGGGAAGACCCCGACAACAACCCGCCAAGCGGCGGAAAATTCGGCAGCGTGGCCGGCTCGCTCCACACCTTCATAGGCTTCAACACGAAGCGCGAGAAGAAAGTCATCGCCCGCGCCGTCGCCGTCAACACGGTGGCCCAGGTGGACGTCCCCCAGTTCCTCAACTGGTTTGATCAACCAATCACGTGGAGCCGCCAGGACCACTTGCCACGGATCGAGTACCCAGGACGAGTCGCCCTGGTGGTCAAGCCCAAGGTGGGAGACTATTGGCTCCCCAAAACATTGATGGACGGCGGCAGCTCCAGCAACATCCTGTACATGGACACCTTCAGGCGACTGCGGCTCCCACAGTCGATGATCGAGACCACCTACACCACGATCCACGACATCGTCCGCGGTTGGAAGGCGTACCCGATCGGCAAGGTCACGCTGCCAGTCACCTTCGGCACACCGGCAAACTTCCGCACCGAGCGGATCGTCTTCGAGCTGGTGCCCTTCGACAGCCCCTACCACTGCGTCCTGGGGCGCCAGGCGTTCGCCAAGTTCATGGCGGCGCCCCACTACGCGTACAACGCGATGAAGCTCCCCAGACCGCGCGGCGTCATCACCATCCACGGCGACCCCGACATGGCCGCCGAGTGTGAGGCCAAAGGAGCCGAACTCGCCGACGCCGTCATCGCGGTAGAGGCCAACCACGCCGACGAGCTTGCAAGTACGCGAGCGGGGTCAACAACGACGACCCCACCATACTCAAGAAGCCCAACTCGGAGGGCGGCAACACCTCAGCCTTCAAGGCAACGACGCATACCCACACCGTCGAGATGGTCCCAGGCGACTCCAGCCAGACGGTGACGATCGGGACGGGCATGAGCCCAGCATAAGAAGGCGCGCTCATCGAGTTCCTCCGTGAGAACAGGGACATCTTCGCACGGAAGCCCTCTGACATGCCTGGCGTCCCTAGGGAACTCGCTGATCACAAACTCAACGCCGACCCCAAAGTGCGACCTGTCAAGCAGTCGCTGCGGCCCTTCAATGAAGAGCTCCGCCGAGCCATCGCCGAGGAGGTGCAGCGTCTACTCGCTGCAGGCTTCATCTGGCCAATCAAGTACTCCAAGTGGCTGGCAAACCCAGTCCTGGTCGAGAAGAAAAATGGGACCTGGAGGATGTGTATCGATTACACAAACTTAAACAGCGCCTGCCCAAAGGAGCAATTCATCCTCCCGCGGATCGATCAAATCATCGATTCCACCGCGGGCTCGGAGTCGCTATGCTTCCTCGACGCCTACTCTGGGTACAACTAGATCAAAATGGTCGTTGAGGACGAAGAAAAGACGGCGTTCATCACGCCATTCGGAGCCTTCTGCTACACTGCCATGACCTTCGGCCTAAAGAACTCCGGGGAAACCTACCAGTGGTGCATGCAGGAGTGCCTTGCGAGCCAAATTGGCCGCAATATCCATATCTACATCGACGACGTGGTGGTGAAGTCCGCTCGCCAGAGCGACCTACTCGCTGACCTGGCGGAAACATTCGCCAACCTGCGGAAATACAAGATAAAGCTAAACCCATGCAAATGCACCTTCGGCGTACCAGCTGAGCAGCTACTGGGATACATTGTCTCCAAACACGGGATCGAGGCAAACCCCACCAAGATTGACACGATCGCTCGACTCAGCAAACCCGAGTGCCTACGCGACGTCCAGCGGCTGGCCGGGCGAGTCGCGGCTCTCAGTCGCTTCATCCCCCATTGGGCGAAAAGGCGATGCCCCTCTACCGCCTGATGTGCAAGAACCCCACCTTCCAGTGGGACAAGGAGGCGGATGATGCGCTCCGCGACCTCAAGAAGGTGCTACTCGCAGCACCGCTACTCGCTGCCCCCGTCGACAAGGAACCCATGCTGGTCTACGTCGCGGCTTCCGAGCGCGTCGTCAGCGCCATCATGGTCGTCGAACGACCAGAGGAAGGAAAAGAGCGCCCGGTGCAGCGACCAGTGTACTACATCAGCGAAGTCCTCACCGAATCACGCCAGCACTACCCGCAATACTTGAAACTGGTATACGCGGTCTTTAGAGCACATCGTGTCGTGGTATTGCCGACGAGTACGCCATGGAGGGGTCCTCATAGTGCGTGTTTAGAGACGTGGGGTAAGGCAGATGGTTGACGGGTACGAGGTAACACAGCTTACCCAGGTTCAGATCCCACAACGGCGGTGTAATCCTACTCCTGCTCTAAATCACTATAAGGGCACATACGCCAAGTTACAGAGATAGGTTCGATGTGCGAGGTTATCTGATGTGTATGAGATTGTGCCCTAAATGCTCCCATAGGCCCGACTTATATAGTCGCCAGGTCCTAGGGTTACAGGGAAAAGTCCTAGCCGGACAGGTTACAGAGTCCTACATCGTCTATTACTAGTCTTGTGTATCTTGCACTCCAAGGCTCCGGGTACGCTGGTGACTCCACCGTAGACTTCCTTTATCTGGCATGGGCCTCCCTTGTGGATCCACCTAACTGGGCCGCCCAGCAGGCCATAGGCCATGCTACCGACTATGGGCCACCCGGGTTAGTCGGATAAGAGACATGCTATTGGGATACCATATAGCATATCCCCAACAGTATCCCCCGGAGAACTCCGAGATCTTGTGCCGTCTTGCCTCTTCATGTTGAATGCTCCGTCTAGATGGATGTCGGCAAATCGTCAAGCAATATCTTGTAGTCCTCCCAAAGAACCCTGCAAGGTTTTCCCCGTCTTCGAATGGTAAGCCGGAGAAATGCTGAATCTTACATCGTACTCTTCCGTAGTCAGATTAAATCCATCCATGCCGGAATCTTCGATGTGACGGCTCATCTACCCGTGTCCGCTAGGACGACATAGGCTTAGGTCAGTGATGCCTCGTAACTCACACATGCAGAGAACGCAATCATATCCGATTTTCCCGTGCGAGTGATACGAACCGTTGGCGGCGGCGGTTGGAGTCGTGGCGAAATTACCGTGCACGTTCACGAACACGTAGTCTACGCGGCAACCATCCGATCAGCTGCACGAATCTTGACGCAGAGAATGATAAATAGTAACCATGGGACACTTGCCACTTCTTACCTCATTCTCTCGCGTCATCGTCTTCTTCCTCCAGCTGAACGCCTCCTCGAGCTCTCCGCGAGAAACCTCGAAAACCCTAGCCTCCCTTTGCATCAGTCGCATCCTTCCAGGACCCGATGGCCAGCAGCAGCTCCTCCCCATCGATGGTGTCGTCGAGCGAAGCCATGGCAAAGCCGGCGAGCTCCATCGTCGTGCCCCAGAGGGCCTGGTCATCCGTGCATCGGCGGTGATTGAAACCACCGGCGGTGACCATAATCTGGCGGCGCTAGAGCCTCTGGAAGAAGAGACAGACTCGTACAAGGGCGACTAGCACGGCTCGGACATCACCGACCGCGACATCCAAGAGATGGTCGCCGAAGGCTACCTCCCCGCGACGAAGGGGCTCGCCTGGCGGGTGACGCCGGCCGGCGAGGTGACACCTTCTCCCCAAGTCGGAGAAAAGGTGTACCTTAAGGCTCAGCTGGTACACGGTGTTTCTTTTCCCATCTCCCACTTCTTTCTCTCCATCTTGAACCACTACAAGGTCCAACCCCATAACCACTCCCCTAATAGCATCTTAGTGCTTAGCAACTTCGTGGCACTTTGTGAGGGTTACCTAGGGATTAGGCCTAGTTTAGACTTATTCGTGTACTTCTTCACCGTCAAACGTGAAGCCGGACATAGTAGGGAGGAGCTTAGGAACTGCGGCACCATAAGCTTCAAGATCCGACCTGGCCGGCGGTTCCCCGACATCGTCGGCCACGAATCCTGCAAGAACTGGTAGCAGACGTACTTCTACGGCCCCGACATTCCTTTGGCGGGCCGAGAAGTAGCGTACCCGGATTTCGCGGATGGAGCCACCGCTGAAGTTTCCACATGGAGATCCCATGCCTCCCTTCCCTCCGACCTCGAGCTTCTCGAGCAATAAGGCGGATCGAATGGTTCGTAGAGACGGGTTTGACCGGCTTGGACCTGGCCCTGTGTTGGTTCATCAAGCGAATCCAGCCTCTGTAGCACCACGCGAAGTTCATGCACGAGTATACCAATGATCGAAGGGATACCCTCCGGATATCCGTGGATAACATCTCGAGCGACTCCGTCAAGCTGCGCCTGAAGGACATTGTCAAGGTGAAGGATAAGAAGCGTGGCTTTACCATCACCTGCGACATGTACATGGACGGCAAGTGCCCAAAGGTAGGTAAGTATTTTCCGTGTACGACATATACTCCAATTTCTCCGTCTTGCCATCACCACTCCATCTAACACAGTGATTTCTAACTTAATAGCTTAGCGATCTAGATGAGGACAACCTGGCTGCCCAAATCTACGATCCAAAGATGAAGGAAGTCACGGTCGTGTCTGACGACGATGTCCCGTTGGCGCGAAAGCGGAAGATCTCCACCTCTGTGTTGGAGATGCCCAAGATGCAATAATAAAGTGGTTATTATCATATCTTCATACTTATGATAAATGTTTACATACCATGCTATAATTGTATTTACAGGAAACATTAATACTTGTGTGATTTGTAAACATAAAAGAGTCCCTAGTAAAGCCTCTTGTTAAACTAGCTTGTTGGTTAATATATGATCATGGTTTCCTGATCATGAACATAGAGATGTTATTAACAACAAGGTCATATCATTAGGAGAATTATGTGATGGACATACTCCTATAGTTAAGCATAGCATAAAGATCAAGTCATTTAATATAGTTCATTTGCTATAAGCTTTCTGATACATAGTAACCTAATTCCTTTGACCATGAGATCATGTTAATCACCATCACTAGAAGGATGCTTTGATGACATCAAACACCACACCGTAACTGGGTGGCTATAAAGGTGGCATTGAGTGTTCCGAAAGTATGGGTTGAGGCACATGGATCAAGAGAGGGATTTGTCCATCCATATGACGGATAGATATACTCTGGGCCCTCTCGGTGGAATGTCATCCAATTAGCTTACAAGCATGTGACTGGCTCACAAGGGATCACATATCACGGGAACGAGAAAAGAGTACTTATCGGTAACAAGGTTGAACTAGGTATGCAGAGATAGCGATGATCAAAACCTCGGATAAGTAAACTATCGTGAGACAAAGGCAAATTGGTATCGTATGTAAGTGGTTCATTCGATTGCAAAGTAATCATAGAAATATGTGGGAGCCATATGAATTTCCAAATTCCTCTATTGGTTATTGATCGGAGAAGTGTCTCGATCATGTCCGCATAATTCACGAACCGTAGGGAGACACACTTAAGGAATCGATGTTGTTGAGTAGTTATGGAATGATGAGTAAGAGACCGAATGTTGTTCGGAGTCTCGTATGGGATCCGGGATATCACGAGGAGATCCGGAATGGTCTGGAGAATAAGATTCATATAAGGAAAATCCTGTTTCGTAGTTGGGGAATGATTCCGGTGTTTTCATCGGGAATGTTCTAGAAGGGTCCGGAAGGTCCAGCACTCCGGAGGGGAAGGGTACATGAATGTGTCATAAACAAGTTGGAATGATTGCATCATGTACTAGGTATCATGGCTGGGAAAAATAAAGGGATAAATCAAATCCTAGTTTGAAAAGTCAAACGCCAATTTGAAAAGTCAAATGGCAGTTTTGCTTGGTGGAGGGAGATTAGGAAACTTACTTGGGGAGGAGTTCCTCTCCCTCCACCTGTCGGCCAAGGAGGCCGATTTGGGGGAGGACTCTCCTCCCCTGGCCGGCGCCCTCCCACCTATAAAAGGAGGGGCAGGGGTGCCCCTCTAGATCGACACCTCTCTCCTCTAAACCCTAGCCCTAGCCGCCAGCCTCCACTAAGTCGCCGCCGCCCCTAGGGTTTGCCTAGCCGCCGAGTTACAGCCCTCCCCTTGCCCTAGCCGCCGGCCTAGCCCACTCTACTTTGGTTCCTCTAAACCTTAGACCACCAAGGCCTCTCTCATAGTCCACGATACTCGCTCCGGCTTAAGGCGAAGCCTCATGAGATCTCCCTCTACTTCGGTACCACCGTGGTCGCCAGGAATCGCGATGAGAGTGCTACAACCTCTTCTCCTGCTGGAACAAGGGAGAGGAAGGTCTTCATCGAGTAATCAACGGTGACCGATCATGAAGCGCTGCCGGAACGCAGCACCGGAAGGATCGTCTACGCGATCTTGAGATCGGCAAGTGTACGACTACATCACCCACGAGAATCTCCTCCCGTTAACCGCTTTGGATCTTCGAGGGTTAGTATTCTATCGACTCGTTGCTACAATCTAGTAGATAGATCTTGGCTTGATCATAGATTAGATCTTGATTGTGTGTTCATGCGATAGAATTTTTTTGTTTTCCATGCTACGAATCCCTACACTCTGACGCTGCCGATGGAGGCAAGAAGAAGAAGACGGAGGGTGGAGCCTCCAAGAAGACTACCGCCGCCCTGGAGGCAGAAAAGAGAAAAGCCACCGGGATTTTTGCCAAAGCACCCCCTAGTGTAAGCTTCTCATTCTCCGACATTGTCTTATTCATCTGTCTTATTCCTATACTTATGCACTTTGCACGTTTCAGGAAGAAAGCCACAACAGCCTCAAGAAGACCTCCAAGACTTTGGGGGCATCTAGAAATATCAAAGATATGCTGCATCGCGACTCCTCCCCCGTCATCGCCCCTGCTACTCCTGCCGTCAAGCCTTCCTCTGCCCCGACAAGCTCTCAAGCTCAGGAGGCACCAGGCCCTTCCACCATGGAAGTGGACTCTGGCGCTTCTACCGAACTCGCTGTTGTCGGTGAGCAGGCGACGTAGGAGAGCGCTGCTCTTCAAATGGCTGAAGCTCTGGCTAAGGATGCCATCGGTAGTGGCAAGGCGGCAGTGGGATCTAGTACCTCTGCCGAAGGCGGCGCCCTTACTCCCCAGAAACCCTTCGAGTTCCCGAAGATAGTTTACCCGGCGCTCCTGCCGAGTAACACAACTATGGTTCCTGGAGGAGTGCCGTCATCTGCGACGTGTGGTATTGAGGAGCTGCTCCGACAAGCAGATATCTTGCAGGGAAATAGCATTTCCTTTGGCAAGCTGCTGGCCGAGAGTGCTACAAACCTCAAGATTATTGCACTTGTAAGTTTTACTTTGCCTTTTGCATTTCATTATGAGTATCCCACTGTAGCCCCCGAGGATGTAGACGGAAAACCATAGGTTTTGCATCTATATGCTCTAAGAGTGACTAAGTTAGAAAGAGCTGTCACTGTAGCCCCCAAGAATTTAGATGGAATAAAATATTCTGACTAGATGCTGTAAGAGTAGCATACGTAGTGTTTATATTTTTCAAAACTTTAGCCCCCAAGCCTCTAGTTGTAACTGAATTAGTTCCGACTAGATGCTTAAAGAAAAGCTAAGCATTTTCCGAGTTAAAATTTTATACTGTAGCCCCCAAGCTTCTAATCGAGAACTGAAGTAGCTTCGACTAGATGCTTTAAAGAAAAGCTAAGCATATTGCTAATTTGAAAAAACTTTCGTTGTACCCCCCAAGCGCCTAGATGGAAAGTTTCCGACTAGGTGCTCCAAGCAGACTAAACAACAGTTTTAACTTTTCCTTTGTTTCACAGAACAAGAATGCTCGGCGAGGCATGGCCAACGACAAGTACCAGAAGATGCGCGCAGATCTTGAAGCCGAAAAGGGTAAAACTGCCATCTTGAAGGAACAGATAATCAAAAACAAGAGTCTTTTTTCTTTTTTGCGCATTCCGTCTTGGTTTTATGCCTTCCTTCTTTGAGTACTCATTGTGCACTTTGTTTTCTCTGACTTTGCAGAACATGTCACCAAGGCCAAGGATATTGTCGAGCAGTCCAAGCACATCCAACAGTTGGACAGCAAAAACAAAATCCTTAAGAAGGAGAGGGAAGAGATGCTGAAGATGCACGAGGATTCCATGAAAGCCCTGCAAGATTCTGCCTCCGCGGAGATCAATCGCTTGAAGAAGGAGCTTGCGATCTTAAAAGATCAGAAGCAAGCTGCTGATGAGCAAAACCATCGCCACAGCGAGGCGTTTAAGCTCCTCCAACAAGAGAAGGAATCCTTAGCAGACATCATCTGGTAGGCTAAGGCCATCATCTTCAGTAAGTGTCCTCCGCCTTATATTTCCGCAGTCTGGATACTTAGAGTTTATTGAACTCATGCGCTCCTTGTCGGAATTTTCAGCGCCTATGGGTTTAACCCGCTCGCCTCCTTCGGACAAGGAATGCATGGTTCTTGCCGGCAACTTCATCAACACCGCCATCACCCAAGCCAAGGAGATTGCTAAGCCCCTCCAGATATATATCAAGGCATCGGACTCCGTGACGAAGTATTCGGAGATTCTGCGCCGAGCCCCCGAGCGTGTTACAAGCTCGAAAGCTTCATGTGCACGGGCTGGTGCGAGGATGCCGCTCTAAATGGTGAAGGCACACTCCAAAGATGCCAACATCGATACGGTGACCTCTGGCATCCCCGACGTTGATGATGACGGCAAAGAGATTGATCACGAAGCCATCTTGTCATCACTCGCGGGTTATGACACCACAGTCGCTGAGTTGGTGGACATCGACGTCTTCGTGCCCATGAACACCATCGACAGCGTCAACCAAGATTCCTTCGAGTCTCATCATAGCGCCAATGTTGAGGGTGATTCTCCAGCTGGGGATGATGTTGCTTCCAAGTCTCCTGCGCCCAAAGAATGAAAAACACTTTCTAATTTCTGTTTCACCTTTGGTGTGTGCACGGGAAAAACTTGGTGATGTAACTTAAGGCGGAAAACAATGATTGTTATGTCCTGCTACTTAAGAATTAATTCCCAGCATGTATATATTTTTTAAGCAAGTGCTGGCTTATCCATTACTTTGGTTTTTATGCTTGACTTTTCGTGAGTTGGAAGACTCGTTGTCGGAACCATGCGCTCAGGTGATGATGCCCAATGGCACCGACAATAACCTGAGCACAAAATCGCCGACAACAAGTGCCGAAAGTCACTACTCCAGAATCCACATAAATACGGCAAAGAACGTGTAGACCAGAAAACTTAAGCTAACGCCCATAGGCGGAATTTTCACAAGTGCAAACGCAAAGCTTGTGCATAAAAGGTTTTATATGATCCAAAAATGAACACTAAAGGAGGTAAAAGACTCAGAAATATGAGTGAACCAAAGATCTTTATTTCATTGATCATATAATATATACACAATTAGATAAAAAAATGCTAAGTGTAGAAAGGACGTAGCTGTGCTATGTTCCATGGCCGATCAAGCTCCGGGTAGTCATCATCCGGGTCACGTCGCTTACGCTTATTGTCCTTGTTGGGTCTATCCTTTAGTTCACGATAGTCAACAAGGTAGTAAGACCCATTCAGCAGCGCCTTGCTTATGATGAACGGTCCTTCCCATGGTGGGGATAATTTGTGTGACTTTTTCTGCTTAAGTCGGAGCACCAAATCCCCCTCTTTAAACGAGCGATGCCGAACGCGGCGACTATGGTAGCTGCTTAGCTTCTGCTAGTAGATGGCAGATCTTTGGCATGCCAAAATGCGCTCCTCCTCGAGAAGGTCCACATCCAGGCGTCTGGATTCTTCAGCGTCATCTTCATCATAGGCGGCAACTCTTGGTGCATCATGGAGGATGTCGGAGGGAAGGATGGCTTCTGCTCCATATACCATGAAGTAAGGGTGTAGCCGGTAGATCTGTTGGGTGTAGTTCGTAAACTCCACATCACAGATGGCAATTCTTCCGCCCAGGCTCCAGCTGCTCTATGTAGCGGTGCCTCAAGACGTGGCTTGATTCCCTGCAGAATTAATCCATTGGCTCGCTCAACCCTGACTGTTGGATTGTGGGTGTGCCACAGATGCAAGGTCAAGTCGGATGCCTTTCTCCCAGCAATATGCCTCCACTTCTCCGAGTGATAAATTGCTGCCATTGTCGGTTATAATGCTATGTGGGAGACCAAATCTCACCACTAGATCCCGGACAAACATGAGGGCAGTTGCCCTATCAATCTTTCTAATGGGTTTAGCTTCTATCCATTTGGTGAATTTATCAACTGCTACAAGCAGATGCGTAAACCCACAAGGTGCCGTCTGTAACGGTCCCACCATGTCTAGCCCCCAGACTGCAAATGGCCAAGTTATTGGTATTGTTCGCAGTTCTTCAGCAGGAACATGTGGTTGTCGGGCATAATACTGGCATCCCATGCATGTCTCAACCATCTTGTCGGCGTCCGCCTTCGCGGTCATCCAGTAGAATCCTTGACGGAAGGCTTTCGCGACCAACGATCGAGGAGCGGCGTGATGCCCGCAATCTCCGAGATGGATTTCGCGTAGGATTTCCATACCTTCTAGCTGGGAAACACACTTTAGGTATACCCCAGTAGTGCTCCTTTTGTAGAGTTGCCCATTGATTATGGTATAACCCTTTGCTCGTCGTACTATTTTCCATCTTTCGACTTTGTCGTCGGGCAAAGTTCTGTGTTCCAGGTATTCCATGAACGGTTTTGTCCAAGCCGGAGGGACCTTACTCACCATGTTGACGAAAGAGTGAGCTCTATCCGGATTGTCGATGTCGGCTTCCTTCACGGAGGGTATGCGCAGGTGCTCGAGGAAAACTCCTGGCGGAATTCGCTTGCGCCCTGATCCTAGCTTAGCCAGCAGATCAGCCGCCTCGTTTTGTTCCCTAGGCACATACTTAACTTTGTAGCCCAAGAAGCTCTTGGCTATCTCATCCACTTCATCTCGATATGCCGCCATCATAGGGTTCCGCATTCCGTGTGCCACCACTGGGCAACCAAGTCGGAATCTCCACAGCAAACTATGCGCTTGATGCCAATATCCTTGGTTACATGTAGCCCGTGAATGAGTGCTTCATACTCCGCCATGTTGTTTGTAGCCTCGAAGTGGATCTGCAGAACATAGTGTAGCTTGTCACCTGTTGGTGACTGTAGCAATAAACCAGCCCCCGAGCCATTGAGAAACTTTGATCCATCAAAGTGCATCACCCAGTACTCTGGTTCCGGCAATGGAGTAGCATCTGGCATCTCCGTCCAATCTGCAATAAATTCCGCCAAGGCTTGTGACTTGATAGCGTCGCGTCTCTTGTAGGTGATCTCGAAGGCGGCAAGTTCAATGCCCCACTTCACGACCCTTCTTGTAGTGTCGCTATTGTTGATGATGTCCGACAATGGAGTCTTGCTCACCACTGTGATTGGGTGCTCCTGAAAGTAATGTCTCAGCTTCCGAGAAGCGAGGAATACTCCATAAGCTATGTTTTGGTAGTGCGGGTAACGCTGCTTGGATTCCGTCAAGACCTCTCTTACGTAGTAAACTGGTCGTTGAACTCCGTGCTCATATCCTGGTTCCTTCCGCTCTACGACGACGACGATGCTGATAACCCGGTTGGTTGCTGCCATGTAATTAACAGGGGCTCACTAGGCTCGGGTGCTGCAAGGATGGGCGCTGAGGAAAGAGTCTCCTTGAGCTGCTTCAATGCTGCATCTGCTTCGTTCGTCCATGTGAATTTGTCCGCCTTCTTCAGCAACTTGTACAGCGGCGGGGCCTTTTCTCCAAGTCGGCTGACGAACCGACTAACTGCTGCAACACAATCTGTTAGTCGTTGAATGTCCTTTAGGCATGTCAGACGGTTTATGTTTAAGATGGCCTTGATTTTCTCCGGGTTGACCTCGATTCAACGCTGGGAAACGATGAAGCCCAACAATTTTCCGGCTGGAACCCCGAAGACGCACTTCTTAGGGTTGAGCATCATGTTGTATTTCCGGAGATTATCAAAGGTTTCTTTCAAGTCAAAGATTAAGTCGTGGAGGTATTTCCGGAGATTAAGTCAGAGATTTTTTAGACATCACCGCGATATCTTTCACATAGGCGTGAACGTTTCGACCAATTTGGTCGTGGAGGCAACGTTGCATTGTCCGCTGGTAGGTAGCACCTGCGTTTTTCAGCCCAAAGGGCATCGTGACATAGCAAAACGTGTCATATGGGGTAGTGAACAAAGTGGCCAATTGGTCCGACTTCCTCATCTTGATCTGGTGGTATCCTGAGTATGCATCGAGAAAACACAAAAGTTCCGAGCCAGCCGTCGAGTCAATGACTTGGTCAATGCGAGGCAAAGCAAACAGATCTTTGGGACATGCTTTGTTCAAGCCGGTGTAATCAACGCACATTCTTAATTCATTGGTTCCCTTTTTGGGGACAAGTACAGGATTGGCCACCCATCGGGTGTGAAGGACTTCTCGGATAAACTCAGCCTTAAGTAACCTAGCTATCTCTTTGCCAATGGCGCGTCTCTTCTCATCTCCGAAGCGTCGTAGAGGTTCTTTCACTAGTTTGGATTTTGGATCAATGTTTAAGCTGTGCTCGGCAAGTTCCCTAGGTACACCTTTCATGTCGGCAGATTACCAGGCAAAGATGTCCCTGTTCTCACGGAGGAACTCGACGAGCGCGCTTTCCTATTTGGGATCCAGGTTCGTCCCAATGGCGGTGACCTTGGAGGCATCGCCTACCACAAGTTCCACTGGCTTGGTTTCGATGGCAGCCTTGAACGCTGGAGCGGAGTCGGAGATCTGCTTCTTCGACGCGGGCATCTCTGAGTTATTGACCTTGCTCTAGATCTCTTTGAATTCTTCGCTATAGAGGACAGCTTCTGCAACGGCTGCTTCATTGATCTCGCAGTCCCTTGCCTTGGTAAAGCTTCCGGATACGGTGATGACACCATTTGGTTCGGGTATCTTGAGTTTGTTGTAGACGAAGCATGGCTTGGCCATGAACGTGTGGAATATGTCGCGGCCGAATATGACGTGGTACACGCTCTTGAAGGGGACCACCTCAAAGGTCACGTGCTCTTGGCGGTAATTATTGACATCGCCAAAGGCTACCTGAAGTGTAATACACCCAAGGGACCGAGCTTCCCGACCAGGAACTAGGCCATGGAAAATGGTGTTGGTCCGCCTTAGGTTTGCCTCCGTCAAGTTCATCTTTTGCAGTGTATCCAGGTACATGATGTTGATGCTGCTTCCACTGTCCACCATACACTTGGTGAAGTCCACGCCGTCAATCAAGGGGTTAATGACCATGGCGTATTGGTTCTCCGTGGGTATAAGGTCTGGGTGGTCTGTCCTGTCTCAAGTTATTGGAACCTCCGACCAGCGCAGGTACTGAGGGACTGGGGGAGAGTAGCCATCAGGATCCTCAGAGAGGTCTTCTGTTGTCGGACGGTGGGGGTGCCAAGGAAAGTGTGGTAGACTGGGGCCTTCTTCGCGAAGGGGTTCTTGCCCTTGTCGTTGCTCCTGGCGGCGTGCTTGGGGTCAACGTCTTCGTCCATGTCACTTGAATCCTTGGACTCCTCCTCCTTCTTCTTCCCCTTGCCCTTCCCGCGTGGTCTGTTTTTCCGACTTCGCTTGTAGCCGGACTCCGGGTCTTCCTTGAGGTCGTTGATGAACTTGTAGTATCGATTGGTGTGGGTGGCTTTGCTATTGATGTCGAGGTGTACGAGGCATGGCATATCATGGTACTCCTCGTAGGTTTGGGGAACGCGGAGAGGCGCCGAGGTGGTTTCACTTGCTCATTGCTGCCCACGGCCGGCTCCACTTCCTCGGCCATGCTGTCCGCCCTCTCCTCGTCTTGCAAAAGTCATAGCGACCATGTCGACATATTTCTTTTCTTCTGGAGCGGTTTTCCGCTTTGTACTGCTGTTCCTCCGAGCTTGGGTTGGAACGGCTGTTGCCGGCAATGAGCCACGAGCATCGTCGTCGGCATCTGCGAACTCACTAGCCAATTGGATCATCTGGTTCAAGTCAAGCTGGTGATTGTCCTGCAAGCGCTTCAGCTTATGTCGGAGCAACGTGCCACTTTCCAACCCATCGATGAAGGCGGCCATGGCGGTTTGAGCGTGCACTCCTACGCAGGAATATTTCATATCCAGCCAGCGGGAGAGGTAGGCGCGAGATGTCTCGTCTTTCTCCGGCACGCACCACTGTAGGTCGCCCACAGTGCAGGGATGCATGTATGTACCCTCAAAGTTCTTGGTGAACGCTTCTTGCATGTCCAGCCAGTTGTAGATAGATTTCTCCGGCAAGTCGTCGATCCATTGACGGACCGTGCCCGCCAACATTAACGGGAGGTACTTGACGGCGACGTTGGGGTTGCCTCCGGCAATCTCCACCGCGTTGTCGTAGTCCTGCAACCATGTGGCTGCTTGGCGGTGCCGTCGTAGGGCTTGATGGTCTTGTCAATCCGGAAACCTTTGGGGTAAGTTGCGGACTGTATTGCAGGTCCAAAGCAACGTGGTCCCAGGTATGGTCCTTCCCGGGCCTCGTGGATCTTGTCGATCCGCGAACGTGCATCGTATGGCTCCGGGTTCTTTTTCTTCTTGTCAACAGGGGATGGGCTGCGTGAACGACGCGGGCCTCCTCCGCCATGGTGACTGCTTGGTGGTGACGGAGGCGGAGGTGGCGGTGGGTCAGCCTTCTTGCTATTACCCTCCTGCGACTCCTCACGTCTGTTACGGTTGCTTGTCGGACGCGGAGGGTCATGGCGCGACCTGCTCTTATGTCCTTCGTTGCGCTTTCCGTCATGACGGGTCTGCTCCGCGTTGTCGCGGATGATGATGCCACACTGCTTTGGTGGGGCATATCCGTACGATGGTGAGCGTTGTAATCTTCGCGATGTCGGGGAGACCGGGGCGGTGGAGATGGGCGACGAGGTCGGGCCTTTTCTCCGTGGTTGGAGGATATTGGGATGGCATCCTTCCTGTTGCGTGCATCCCTCCGTCTTCATTCTGAGGAACCGTCTGCGACCCGACATCAAGAGGAGATCTGTCCCTTGGCGGTTTGTACTGGCTAGACTGGCAGAGCGCTCGGTTAGACTCAAGCCTCTGGGAGGTGGCCTTTTCCTGCTGCTTCACCGCCTTGGCCACTAGGTCGTAGACCTGTTCCACTGCCTCAGGCGATCTATACTGTTCTAGAAGGGTCTTGGCAACGGCGAGGTTAAGGAGTGGGGTGGGCATCACCTGTTTGCCTTCACTGTAAATGTATGGCTTGGCTTGTGCCGGCTTCGAGGGAGCCCATCCTAGGTTGCGTCGTACACCAGGATCGTTGATGACGCGAGCCGGAGCTTTCTTAGCCTTCTGCTGTTGTAGCAGAGTCTTGTACTCGGCCTCCATTGCTCTAGCTTTCTCTATGGACTTCTGCGTGTTGACCAGATCTCGATCTAGCTTAGCGCCTTGCTCCGCGATGGCTTGCGCTTCCTCTAGCAGCTGCTGGCATTTCTCATGAAGTTGGGTCACGTTCCGGATATGAGCAACGGTCACTGGCTAGACGAGGAGATTGCCGTACATCACTCTATCGGCTGGAGTAACCTGGGCTACTGTAGACATAGATGCTGGAGGCGGCAAGTTTGTGGTGTTGTTGTTACTCGGGCCGGTGCCGGGTTCCTGCGGCTGCTGCACTAGGTTGGGAGGAGGAGGCATGTCTTTTGCGCGATCATCGTCAGCAGCAATAAGTGGCCCCTTCCCCTTTTCTAGTGCCGTAGGCGGAGCTCGTCCAGGTTGATCTTCATCCATCGCCGTCCCAATGGTGACGAACACCCCTTGGGACGCGAAAATGTTGTTGGTCTGTTTGTCGCGCGAGTACTCCTCCTCCATCTCCTGCATAGCGGAGTCTAGCTCTTCTTGGCTGAAGTCTATTTCCTCTGAATTTGCACTGAAGTCAGCATAAAGCGCGTCAATGACAGAGTCGGAGGGCGCCAGGACCTCCTCGATGACGGGCGGTGGAGGTGCAATGGGCTCGACGATGACTGGAGGTGGTGGCGCTGCTACGACGATGGCGGCCGGAGGCAGTGGTGGCGGTGGCTGAATCAGAGGAGCTCCGTCAATGAGCGCAAGCGCTGTCTGAGCTGCCGCTTCAGCCTCGCATAGTTGTTGACGGTGTTCACCATGCCTTCGAAAGTAAGGCATCCTGACGCCTGCTGCCGTCTAAGAGAATGTCGGAGAAGCGTGCCATGGTCCAGTCCTTCCACAAAGTGATAGATGACATCATCATTGGGGTAGTGGGCTAGGTCATCTCGTATGCGGAGCCACCTGGCCAGGTAATCGCGGGGGTTTTTACCCTCTCTCTTAATGCAATGCGCCAGATCGAAGATGGTAACCACGCTGACGAACTTGGATCTCTGCTGTCCAGACGCACGGACTACGCCGGCGGATTTGCAGGGATCTTCCACCTTTATATCCTGCACAGGGGCGGTTTGGGTGGGCCTTGAATTTTTCCGATCTTTGCCGGCAAGCTCCGAAGAGAGATCCGACATCGACCCTTACGCGAACGTATCCTGCCCGTAGGCGGTCCGTGCAGGTCTTGAATTTTTCCGATCTTTGCCGGCAAGCTCCGAAGAGAGATCTGACATCGATCCTTCCACGAACGTATCCTGCCCATAGGCGGTCCGTGCGGGTCTTGAATTTTTCCGATCTTTGCCGGCAAGCTCCGAAGAGAGATCCGACATCGATCCTTCTGCGAACGTATCCTGCCCGTAGGCGGTCCGTGCGGGTCTTGATGCTCCTCCGACTCCCAGGGAACTAGTGCCCGAGTCGGTTTCGCCGATGAAGAGGTGGATGTCTCCGATAGGAATGATCGAACACCTCATAGGGTTCGTCTTCGCCGGGATCCAGAACTCGTCAGGAGGGACGATCGGAATGTTGCCGAAGAAGAGAACACGGCCGATGGCTACGGTTTTGCCGATTCCCGCGAAGATCTTGGTCCTCGCCCGCTGAAGAGCCTGAAGCGCCTCTTGCCCCACGGTGGGCGCCAGCTGTCGTGGTATTTCCGACGAGTACGCCATGGAGGGGTCCTCACAGTGTGTGTTTAGAGATGTGGGGTAAGGCGGACGGTTGACGGGTATGAGATAACACAGCTTACCTAGGTTCAGATCCCACAACGGCGGTGGAATCCTACTCCTGCTATAAATCACTATAAGGGCAAATACGCCGAGTTACAGAGATAGGTTCGCTGTGCGAGGTTGCCTGATGTTGTATGAGATTGTGCCCTAAAGGCTCCCATAGGACCGACTTATATAGTCGCCAGGTCCTAGGGTTACAGGGAAAAGTCCTAGCCGGACAGGTTACAAAGTCCTACAACGTCTTCCTTTATCTTGGACTCCAAGGCTCCGGGTACGCTGGTGACTCCACCATAGCCTTCCTTTATCCGGCATGGGCCTCCCTTGTGGATCCACCTAACTGGGCCGCCCAGCAGACCATAGGCCATGCTACCGACTATGGGCCACCCGGGTTAGTCGGATAAGAGACATGCTATTAGGATACCCATATAGCATATCCCCAACACAGCGGCGACTGCCACACTACTTCTAGGAGCACCCGATAACGGTCATCTCCTTAGCACCGTTGCAGGACATCATCCGCAACCGTGAGGCGACCGGGAGAGTCGCCAAGTGGGCCGTCGAGATCGGCATCCACAACGTCAAGTATGAGCCGCACAAAGCGATTAACTCGCAGGCTCTCCCGGACTTCATCGCGGACTGGGAAGAGGCCCAGCAGCCAGAAAAGCTGCCATATCTCCATTACTGGAGCTTACACTTCGACGGATCCAAGAACGCGGACGGCGCAGGAGCAGGGATCGTGCTAACTTCTCCAAAGGGCGACTTCACCCCCTGCACCAACAACATGGCCGAGTACGAGGCGCTACTCCACGGCATGCGAGCTGCCAAAGAAATGAACGTCAACCGCCTACGCTGCTACGGAGACTCCGACCTCGTCGTTGGGCAAGTCGCTGGCACCTACGATACCGTCTCCCCCACCATGGCGGCATACCGCCAAGCAGTGGACAAGCTGGGTGGACACTTCGCAGGCTACTCCATCGAGTAGATTGACAGACGGAAGAACGAGGAGGCCGACGCACTCTCTCGCATTGGCTCGTCTCGACTCGCACCACCCGCCGGCGTTTTCCTCGACACCATCACCAAGCCTTCTCTCACCCAAGGGAGATCGACAACGGAATCCGGCTGCAACCAGAGGCAGCCCTGGTCGCACTTATCGCCGAGCCAGACGACTGGACCGCGCCATACACTGCCTACTTGGAAGGAGGCACCCTGCCAGCGGATGAAACGGACGCCCGGATGATAGCACGCCGCTGCAAATCCTTCGTCATCATCAACGGCGAGCTCCACAAGCGCAGCATGACCGGCGTGGTCCAACGCTGCGTTCAACCTGCTGAAGGACGCAAAATCCTCTAAGACATTCACTCCGGCGACTGCGGCCACCACGCCGGCGCCCGCTCTCTGGTCGCAAAGGCTATGCAACACGGCTTCTACTGGCCCACCGCACACGCAGACGCTATCGACATTGTGAAGCGGTGCGTCGGATGCCAGAAGTACGCAAACCAGACCCACGTGCCGAGCTCGGGGATCAAGACAATCCCCATCACCTGGCCGTTCGTCGTGTGGGGCATGGACATGGTAGGCCCTTTCAAGAAGGCCCCCTCCGGCTTCACCCACCTCCTGGTCACATTCGACAAATTCACAAAATGGGTGGAGGCCAAGCTAGTCCGCAAATGCGACGGGAAGACCGCCACCAAGTTCCTAGGCGAGCTCATATATCGCTACGGGTTCCCAAACAGCATCATCATGGACAACGGCACCAACTTCGCCAAAGGAGCCATGGCCGAGTTCTACAAGGAACATCACATCCGACTCTACCTCGCCTCAGTCTCCCACTCGGAGTCCAACGACCAGGCGGAACGAGCCAACCAGAGCATCCTCCATGGCCTGAAGCCACGGCTCCAAGTACCACTCGAGCGCACCGCCGGGTTCTGGGTCGAAGAGCTACCCTCTGTCATTTGGGGAATTCGCACCTCCGTCAACAGGTCGACCGGATTTATACCCTTCTTCATGGTGTACGGCGCCGAGGCAGTCATGCCCACCGACCTCGAGCACGATTCGCCAAGGGTGGTCAACTACACGGAGGCTGCAAACAATCTCGTACGACAAGACGGAGTCGACCAGCTCGACGAGGCACGCGACCTAGCTCGCTCTCGTACCGCCATCTACCAGCAAGGGCTCCGCTGCTACCATAGCCGGTGAGTAAGGACTCACACTTTCCAGGAAGGCGACCTGGTACTACGCCTCATCCAGGACAAGAAGGGCATGCACAAGCTCTCCCCCCCTTGGGAGGGACCATTCGCCATCGGGCGAGTCCTAGGCAACGACGCCTACTACATCACCGACGTCCGAGGAGACGGGAAACTCGACGTCAAGCGACCGTGGAATGTAATCCTCCTACGGAAGTTCTACTCCTAGAACTCCATACATGTACCCTCCACCTGCCATGAAATAAAACAGACCGGTTACCGCAAATTGCGTCTACTCTCCGTGTCTTGTGCCACTCGCACTCGTAATAACAGCGTTAAGCTATTCGCAGAAGTCAAACTTTGCTAAAGCGACCGGCATGGCCAAGTAGTGCGGTACAAGGGCACTGGGAGACCCCAGGCCTTTTAACGTCCACGAAAAACGCCAACCTGGAGCCCCATTGGAGTCGCCTAGCTCGACTGGCTTACCGAGCCAAGACAACTGCCCTCGCTCCTCACAGCAACCAAGGTCATCCGCATCCTCGGCACAACGACTCGAACGTCCAAGTACCACGCTCGGGGACTGACGTCCAGTCAAATATGAGCTTAGGGAAAACGCCAAGATGAGAGCGTGCTCAGGACTCATCAGGCGATCGATCCTTCGGGTCAGGAAGGAGTGACGCGCTTAATCTAACGCTCTTAGTCCTCACCTACCCTGGAGCTGCGACTAGAACCACCAAGTACCACGCTCGGGGACTCAGCTACCCGACCTCGTTCGCGCACGGGAAAAGGGTCAAGTAAAGATCACCCACGGGAGTCGCCCTGCGACTGGCTCTCCCAGCTCTGGCGAGTCGACCTCAATCGCGAAACAATTGACAAAATATTCAAAATCGCACAGACATAACAAACGAGGTAAACTCCATAAAAAGGGCGGATGCGCCCGGGGACTCATCCAATCAACATTCAAAATCGCGAAACAATTCACAAAACAACACGAATTTCCATTACAGTAGAACAAAGTCGTTCCAAAATACAAGAAAAGTTCAATGGCTATTTGTTACTAATGCCCCAGGTCACAATGCTTCTACTCCGAGGGTTGCTTTCCGCCACCCCGTGCCGCCCCGGTGATTATGTAATGATGAGAAGAGCACGACGGGTTGGACGCATGAAAAGAGAGACGACGGACGGGTTCGACGGGTATGTCGTCAACTCACCCGCCATCGCCGCACGGAACGGCTGCTCGACTTTGAAGTCCAGATGCTTCGGTTCGGGATTGTTGGGGGCGACAGTCGTCTCCTGATAGGGGAGGAGGTCGCCCATCGCCCAAACACGATCGGAATACACCGCGGCCCGGTCCGTCAGCTTCAGCACCTTGGCAATCTCCATAGAGCCCGTCGACGAGGGGTAGCCACTCGTCACATCATCAAGGTCGAAGTCCTCCGGGAAATGGGCAAGCCCAAGGCTGAGCACCGTCGCTGCCCCGTGCCGGAAGGCCGACCGCGTCATGAATTCGACGACCAACGGAGCCTTCTCCAGATAACGCCATACCTCGATGAGGTCGCTTGGAATCACTTCCATGGGCGATATCTCCTGAAGATATGCTTGAATGCAAGTCGCGGACAACGCGGCCGAGTCGACCAGAGTGGTCACACACTGTCGCCCGTCGTATGACTGCGCCTCCTCCGAGCTATCAATAATCCGGTGTGTGGACAGAAACCGGCAGTGAGCACAACAATGACTCCACAACGCAGCTGTTATAGGCAGAGGAAAGCAGAAGAAAGGTTTACCAATTAGCGGACGGCAGAGGCCCGTGATGAAGCTTTGAAGCGAGGAGAAGTCGTTCTGCAGCCCAACAACGAGTGCATCAGACACCTTCCGCTCTTCAGCGGGAGCAGTAACATCAGCTTTCGCTCGCCCCTCCGCCGAGCTCGCCTCCGCCTTTGCTTCCTTGAGCTCACGCTCCAGATCAGCGATTCGCTTCTCGGCCGTACTCAAAGCAGATTGAGCCGCCGTCAGGTCACCCGCCAGGACAAGGCCTCGGCGGACCTCCTCCGCCTCGGCCGCAATTTCTTGGAGTCCCTTGTTCGTCTCCTGGACGGCAATGAGTTCCTTCCCCATGCGACACTTTGCTGCAATCCAATCGGCCAATTTGCGCTGCAGGCCCTGCGCACAAAATAAACCGTCAACGACATAGAAAATCCTATGTGCCCACCCGCTGAAATTCAGCGACTATGCACTCGGGGACTGGACACTGAAAATCCTAAGTGCCCACCCGCTGAAATTCAGCGACTAGGCACTCGGGGACTGGACACTGAAAATCCTACTGAAATTTAGCGACTAGGCACTCGGGGACTGGACATTGATAATCCTAAGTGCCCACCCACTAAAGTTCAGCGACTAGGCACCCAGATACTGGACGCTACAAAAACATTAACAATCCGGCCACTGAACTTCAGTGGCCCGATCCTCGGGGACTGGACATACCTGGATGGCTGCGCCCAGCATGCCGTGAAGTTGCAGCGCGTCCACAGACGCAAGCATGACCGGAGTGTGGCCGCGGTGCTGCTCGACCTCCGTCTCGGCGACCCCAGGCGTCCGGCTCGTTGGTGCCACGCCACTCGCTGCGGCCACCTTGGCCATGAAGCGAGGGAAAGTTGCAGCGAACGCCGCGGCAACACTAGGAGCCGGCTCGACCACTTCGGGCGAGGCAACATCCTCCTTGGTCTTCGAGGCCACCTCCGCCGCAGTCGGAGGTTCGCTCGGAGAAACCGCCGTGTCATCAGAGACCGTGACGACGTTGTCGCCTTTCGCCCTCTTGGCACCATCGGCGGGAGCAGCGACTTCGTCGGTTTTCCTCTTCCGTGAGGGGTTCTCCTCGGTCACGACTAGCGGAACCTTGGCCATAGAAGGGTGGCCGATCTTTTTAACTCTAGTCCTGTGAAACAACGATATGAATAAGACTGTCCGACTACAACGGAAGACAAGCGGATGAACAAGACTTACTTGGCGACTGGTATGAACCGCAGACCGGTGCGGATGCTGGCAGGCCTTTCCAGCTCGGGCCCCAACTTCCGACTGAGGCCCATCTCGAATACACCGTGTGCCGAAGACACAGAGGGTTTCTTCGAAGACGAGGCTGTGGCAGGAGCCTCCGTGATGACGGCTACGGGAGCTTCCCTGGGAGGCGAAGCTGCTACGGCCGAAGTAGCTCCCAACCCAGAGACCGGGGCGAATGGAGGTGGCAGCGCCACTAGAGGCACCTCGTCTAGGGGGGCTGCAGCGTCTGGCGCCATGGTCGTGCGCGCCGCCTCGCCCTTAGCCGAGCTGGTGGCTTTAGAACTGGTCGCGGATGGGGGCGGAGACGTCTGCTTTGCCGGCTTCGTATTCCTCTTCGGCGGAGCCTTCGCCTCCTTCTTCTTCTCCTTCTTCTTCTTCTTCTTCTTCTTCTTCTTCGACGGCGTGGCCTCATGATGTGAGGTGTGCTCGGGAAGCTCGTCGTCATCATCATCGTGAGGCTCGAGGCTTCTACTCGCTTCGAGCTCGCGCTGGTGTTGCCTGCGAGTCTTGTGAACTGTTGGGGCGGCGTCTTCCACGGGCTCGTATTCGTCGTCATCGTCATCATCACCATCGTCGCTCCCGACGTTGCCTTTGCCAGACAGCGACTCGCTCCCGTCCTGGACAGACGAGCTAGAGTTTTTGTCGTCTGCATGTGGGAGCCAGCCTTCCACCACTTGGAACAACTACAACAAACATGAGACAACGTCAGCACAACCGCGAATGCATCATCTGCGACTGCGAGTGGTGGAAAAATGATGGCGTACAGTCGGAGTTGGGCTCCTTGCAGTATAAGGGGCGACCCCGGCCTTCGCGTCCAGATACAACGCCTGGGTAATTTTCTTCAGGGCCAGAGTGTAGTCGTCAAGATGCCATTCGGTGAAGGAAGACTTCATCGGATCGTCCTTACCCGTGTACTCGTACATGTAATGGTCGCGGCGGGCCAAGGGCACGAGCCGCCGCCCGAACCAGCAGTTGTAGAGGGTAATGGTCTAGAGGCCCTTCTTCTTTAGACCGCGGATGGTTTGCAACATTTCATCGACAACCATCCGCTGATCCAGCGGGAGCTTGCGGACCTGGATCCGGCGCGGTTCGGGCCGGTCGGTGGAGTACCTTGGAAGCGCCACCTCGCCGTCTGGGGTCGAATCGGTGACGTAGAACCAGGATTTCTTCCATTCGTTTGTCGCCTTGGCTGGCAGCATCAGGTCGAAGAACGACGCCTTCGACTTCAGCTGGAATATCAGGCCACCCGCAGTTAGCATCGGGCCGCCTGATTCTTCGCGGCTGATCCTCCCATGGAACAAATCTTGCCACAAGTGGAAGTAGGTCCTGCAGCCTAGATGGCACTAGCAGAACGCCACGAAAATGGCGAGCTGCTCGATGCTATGCGGGCCTAGGTCCGATGGCTGGATCCCGTAGTAGGCGCACAAACGCCGGAAGAAGAGGGAAGTGGGAAACCCCAGCCCCCGCTCCAGGTGGCTGGTGAAGTAGATGAATTCTCCCTCGCGCGGGTCTGGAGTCACTTCTCCGGCCGCGGGGATGCGCCATCTGCCGGCGCGCAGGATCCCGGCCTCCTCGAAGGACGCCAGTAGCCCCTGGTACACTTGGATCTGCCCCATGGTTTGGTGGAGGGGGCCATTGGTTGGAAGTTCGCAGAGGTCGGGGCTCTCTGGATTGGTTAGATTGCCATGAAGAGTGGAAAATAGAGATGGGCGAGATCGGAGGAAGGACGAAGGAGTGTTTCCCCGTTCGCCTGTCATTCTCCTTATATAGCGGTTGCTACCCGCCAATTTTGGGAGCCATTTCTACGCGGTAATTACGCCGAAGTTATCGTTGGATTACCCCAGCGGCTAGTTTGATCCCAATTGATGGTCCAACTTTATCCATTCGACTCGTCGCTCCGCGCGACTGGACGATTCGCCGACCCGATCACTATAACAGTGACTGAGTATTCACCGACCCGTTCGCCGAGCTGCGACCCGATTGGTCGCCGTTATTGCGACTAGAATAACTAGTTTTTCCTTTATTCAGGAGTCCGCCGCCGATTCGACTGGGCGTCCGCATTGGACCCGTATACTCCGACCGCCAGCGAACGCCTGCGACCAATCAACGACGGCCTCGGGGACTACTGATGGGGATATGCCTACCGGGGTATACCCAGCAGGACGTTTCCTACTGGCCCAGGTGCCAGCGAGTGGGCCTGCAGGACGGCAACTGGATCAAGATCTAGCGTTGACTCAAGCGACTGGAAGCTGAAGGCCCAGAAGCGTAGATAGGCCCAGTCGGATTAGGTTAAAGAATCGTTGAAACCTTAACTGATTCAGTTGAGATCTGTAAACCCTAGGGAGGTGAGTCTATATAAACCTCCCTAGAGCTCGCCCCATTGTACTCTCCCCATAATACAATCTAGAAGGAGTAGGTCTTTACCCTCCGGGGGGCCAAACCTGGGTAAATGCTTGTGTCTCAGCCCTCATCTCGCACCGCAGATGGCTGGCTGCCCTTGCCCCATGTTCTACTACTCGCTGCCGATTGCAACATCTTCTGTGGTCATTCCCATGACAAGCTGCAAATTCCGACAAGGAGCACATGAGTTCAAAAATTCATAGTATCTAGACTATAGAAGTCCAAGACGGATAAAACTTACTGAAGATGCTGGCCTCAGTTTGCCAGAGGGTGTCCACCAAGGATTCTTTCTCTTGTTGGAGGAGCTTATACGCCTCATGATGGCGTTGATTCTGCTCATCGGCAGCTTTCTTCTGATCTCTTAAGATCGAGATCTCCGCCTTCAAGCGATTGACCTCCTCGGTGGAGGAGTAATGCAGGACCTTCATTGACTCCTCATGCATTTTCAGCATGTCCTTCTTCTACTTCTTATGAATGTTGTTCTCACTATCCAGCTCTTGAATATGCTTGGATTGCTCGACAATATTCTTAGCCTTGGCAATGGTTTCTGCAAGTCGGAGAAAGCAAAGTACACAGTAAGTACTCGGATAATATGGGCACAAAACCAAGTCGGAATGCGAAAAAGAAAATAGGATCTTGCTCTTGGTGATCTGTTCCTTCAAGAAGGTAGTTTTACCCTTTCCAACTTCCAAGTCTGCGCGCATCTTCTGATACGTGTCGTTGGCCATGCCCCTCCGAGCATTCTCGTTCTGTGGAAAAAAGGGAAAAGTTAAAACGTTGTTTCGTCTGCTTGGAGCATCTATCCAAAAAAAATCCACCTAGACGCTCGGGGGCTACAGTGAGAGTTTTTGACTTAGCAATATGCGTAGCTTTTCTTTAAGCATCTAGTCGGAACTAATTCAGTTTTCGATTAGAAGCTTGGGGGATATATTATAAAGTTTTTATTTCGGATATTGTAGCACCCCGGTTAAAACCACTACAAGAAAATCGCTCGATGTTTTTACTTTGTGCATCATCATGACATCATCATGCATATGTTTGCCTAAAACTATTATCTAAAAAGCCTATTTTGTTTTCTGGATGTTCTCCTCTTTGTTCAAATCCAAACCCCATATCTGTCCAGATATTTTATTTGTCTAAAAACCTTTTTACAAATGTTTTGTTTTAAAATAAATAAAAATAATATATAATAAATCTATTTTTCCGAGGGAGGCCGTCACCGGCCAGGACCAAAAGGCCCAGCTGGCAGCAGCATACTACCCGGCCCAAACTAGACAAACCGTAGAACTACCTTTCCTCAAACCCTAACCCCATAACCAACCTAGCTAACACACACCACGACACCCACCCCACCCTGGTCGCACGCAAGGCAGTTCCTGCCCGCGGCACGCCCACCCCGTTCCTAGACGAACCGCCCACGCGCCCCTGTCCCGTTCTCGGGCCCACATGTCTCTCCCTCTCGATCTCTCCCCACTCCCGCACGCGTCCCTCCCCGCTCCCTCGTTCCGTTCACTACCCGACGACGCCACAAACCCCCCCGCTCTATCCATCATGCGCGTGTCGCCACCGCCAGCATCCGCATCCGCCGCCGGTGCTCTCCTCTCGGCCTGCGCCTTCCATGCTCTCGACCTCTTCTCCTCCGCGGTCGCCCTAACCTCCTCCCTGCTCCCCGTATTGGGCAAGCAGCCGAGGCCACCCTGCTCCGGCCTTCCTTCCCGAGCCGACCCTGCCACCGACGGGATCCACTGCCTCCTTTCCGTGGTTCCCCTCCTCCCATCGACTGCCTCCTCCGTCGGCTTCCTCTCCCTCTCCCGCGAGCTCCACGCTGCCCTCCCTCCTTGACTGCCGGCCTCCTTCCGTACGGACCCTGCCTCCCTGCCTCTAGTCGTCACCGCCACCGCACGTCGCCCTTATCTGTCCCAGCTTCCTCCTCGAGCTGAAGCCCGCTCCACCCTGTGGCCTCTCTGCATCGTCCCTCTGTGGGTCACCTCCGGTTGTGTTCCCTGTAGCGTGTGGCCTCCTACAAGGCGAGCTCGTCCGTGTTGGGTTCCTGCAGCGACGCACCGCCCTCCCCTCGTGTCAAGTACGGCTGTCCTTCTCCTATCCAGGAGTGTGCCCTGGTGCCTTTTGTTGTTTAGTGCAGATCCTGTTGCGTGTATTGTTGTGTGGTGGTAGTCTGGAGACAAGATTACGGTGTGGGGCTAAAGACAAGATCGACCAAGAACAAGTTGTAAGGACTACCGACAAGATCTCCGGTCCCTACCCTTCAACAAGTTCACCTTTAGGAGCCGCATGAAACCTCCTTCACAGATCCGAAGACCGATCCCAGCGGCCGAGATTGATTCTGTCGAACCCTTGGAGCCCCAAGATCACTGATACCGATGTATGAACCTTTGTCTCGAGCCCTATTTTATAAATTGATATCTATATATCTGTTGCATATATTTGTACATGCTTGCATACATCTCATCTTGTGTGGTTTGGGGGCCTTATGCCGATTCACTTCATAATTAAATATGGAGACCATATGCGGGCGATTCTAGTCTTAATTTGGGTCCATTTAAATTTGTGTAGCGAAATGATACCATGTTTTGCCTTGATAAGACAAGATTTAAATTGCGGGGTATCTAAACAATATAAACCATCTAATTAAATGTTGGGACCCCGGTTCCATTTAATATTGCCTAATTGCATCACATCTTTGCCATGTCATACATCATACATGCATCATGCCCGATCTTCTTCCGTAGTATTAAATAGTGCACCCGGTGTTTCTGCTAGTGTTTTGCTTCTTCACGGACTAGGATGATGATTTGATGCGAGTGTCGACCCGATCTTCGGATAAACCTTCGGCAATGTTTCCAGGCGAGCATTCTCCCCCTTTCTACCTATTTTACATTTCTAGTCTTTATTTCCTCCTGTTGATCTATTGCTATCTGTGTTGTGATGCTCTAGTTTTCGTACCCGTGATATCCCTTGCAGCCTTATATTGCCTTGGACACATCCTATATACCTGTTGTTTTGTAGATAGTTGGAGTGGCGTGTCGTAGTCGCTTGCTCAAGTGTTGTTGCGTGTCGTCAAGTACCACAGTTGTTGGAGTAATGCCACATGTTTAATGTTGGAGATGGTCATGTCTTTAATCACCGTTTAATAACTAAAATTGAAGTAGGTAAATAATGCAGAGGCACAGGTGGGCAATAGATGTTATTTGGTTTTTAACCGTCCCCTTTTGTCCCGTAGGACCCCGAGTACTTGATACCTGTTCTTTGATTATTCGCAGTATCCGCATGTGGGACCATGAATCCCCCTAGCCAGAGCTTGAGTCATATCTTATTTTTTTGGCCACAAGTAGTTTGGGGCTTTATTACTATCATGTACTTATTCCATGCTTTACTGCTTTATTACGATTGCGCGTGGAGCGCATGTACTGTTTTGGAACCCCGTTCCACGTTTTCGCGGTATCGACAAGCCCAGTCACACTTTCGGGTTCCCAGTCGTTTACAGCCGTCGTCACAAACCTCTGGGTCCATCTCGGAGCCGGCCAACTTCCTAGTGGGTAGCTTGGTGGGGTGGCTCCCTGAAATTTATATGAATTTGCAATTGCTCTGTCGTGATGCCTCGTTGCGTTTTCATTTGGTTTTTTCCAAGGTTGATCGTGCGTGTGTTGCTATTTGTGATCCCCTGCAGGGTAAAACTTTCTGAAAGCCGTGTCCACGGTTATGGACGACTTGGAGCACAATATCTCGATCATAGACAACTATAACTAAAGTAGTGCTATAAATTTGACTTTATAATGACTAGTAATCAGCTTCACTATAATGGAATGGCTAAATAAAAGTGCCAACAACTTCTGGTTTGGGTTGTCACCTGTTACCATTGTATCTGACTAGTAAGTATTGCAACTACAACGGAATGGCTAAATAAAAGTACCAACAACTGCTGGGTTTTGGGATGCCTCATGCTATATGTATCTCACTAGTAAGTACTACAACTACAACGGAATAGTTAACTAAAACTGCCCACTGCTTATTATATCAAGATGACTCCTGCTATCTATATCTGACTAGTAATTGCCGCAACTATAACGGAATGAATAAAACTGCCAACTATGTGAGTTTCTCGGTTGACTTCCTCGTTTGGTCTCGAGGGGGAAATATCAAGATGGGTATGCTTGGTGATAGTTTCAGGTTGGATCCGAATATGTATTTCTTATCCCTATCTGATAGCCGCCAGCTTTATTGAGTCTCTATAGGTTGTTTAGTGCATGTTGCACTGCCGCTTCAGTCTACCATACCTATGTAGGTGAGAGCCGCCGAATTCTAGTCTCGCCGTGTACTGGCCTCAGTACTGACCGCTCTCTTTTTCCTTTGCCCTTTGTCGGCACCCCTGTTGTTTAAGTAGGTTTTGAGAATGACGTGGTTATCAGGGTTACCCTTCCTGTTTGGCCTGGCAGGGTTATGGACGCCATTGGTTATTCTTCTGGGCTCTTAGCTCCATTTGCATCTTGTCCGTACTCGGACGTTGTATCGTTTTAAAGGTGATTTGGATCTTTGTATTGTATATCTGTATTCTTGACTCATTGAGTCGCTGTTGTACATATATGTTATGTCGGTTCCATCATGGACTACTGTGTAATGATATTACTTCGTTTTCCACCCGCACGAAAGTGCCTGGTGGGCACCTTTGAATCGTTTCTATGCGGGTTTGGCGGGAATCGCCGAAACTTGCATAGGGTCGATTCTGAGGGTGTTACAGAGTGGTATCAGGGGTCAGCAGTTACGATACCCTGCTGGTCCAGCCTGTAGGATAACCTAGCTAACGGACGTCGTAGAGTGTTAAAAGCTATTTTCAAAAATCGGTTGGATAGATCTGATTAGGTCTGCTTTTACTCCTTACCCCTCTGCTATTCTCCTCTTATCTCGACGTGTTTTGAATCTTCTCTCTTACCTTTTCTTCGAGTCCAGGAATTCTCGTGGTTGGGTTTCCATTGTATCTTCAGGGTTTCTCTTCCATCCTCTATTAACGGTGCTTCGACATTTGGTCTTCATGCTATCGGAGGGACCTTTCCTTTGTTTCACCTTTTAGTGGATCGAAAATTCACTAAAAAATTTCTTTGTATCTTCTGGTGTTTTCAACGCGACTATCTCATCTCCATCAGATCCGATAAAGTCTCTGCATCACTTCTTGCTTCCAAACCTCATTTGTCGAGATCTTTAGTCTGAATTATGAGAGTTGGTTGCCTAATTCTCCTATTCATGTGTAGAGTAATGCTTTGGGTGTGCGATGGACTGATCACCATCCGACTACCCTTTCATTCGCTCTTGTACATCGAATTGGTAGATCAAGCAATTTTACTCCTTCCACAGAAGTTAGAGGTGGCCTTACCTTTTGAGATCTCTAACTTCGTCTGTTTTTTGCCGGAGTGTTCTCTCGACGAACATGAACAACGATCCCTTGTTGGTGGTGTCGCCAATTTCAAGCTGAAGAAAGAATCCTTGTTAGTGGTGTCGCGAGGATCTACACGAAGCCAGAAGTTTCAGTTTGTCGGCCTTCTTCCCTGTACCATGAGGCGGATCTCGAGGGCGAGATCCATTGTTAGTGGTTTCGAATTGTAGCACCCCGGTTAAAACCACTACTAGAAAATCGCTCGATGTTTTTACTTTGTGCATCATCATGACATCATCATGCATCTGTTTGCCTAAAACTATTTTCTAAAAAGCCTATTTTGTTTTCTGGATGTTCTCCTCTTTGTTCAAATCCAAATCCCAGATCTGTCCGGATCTATTATTTGTCTAAAAACCTTTTTACAAATTTTTTGTTTTAAAATAAATAAAAATAATAAATAATAAATCTATTTTGTTCTGAGGGAGGCCGTCACCGCCCAGGCCCAAAAGGCCCAGCTGGCAGCAGCCTACTACCCGGCCCAAACTAGACAAACCGTAGAACTACCTTTCCTCAAACCCTAACCCCATAACCAACCTAGCTAACACACACCACGACACCCACCCCACCCTGGTCGCACGCAAGGCAGTTCCTGCCCGCGGCACGCCCACCCCGTTCCTAGACGAACTGCCCACGCGCCCCTGTCCCGTTCTCGGGCCCACATGTCTCTCCCTCTCGATCTCTCCCCACTCCCGCACGCGTCCCTCCCCGCTCCCTCGTTCCGTTCCCTACCTGACGACGCCACAAACCCCCCGCTCTATCCATCATGCGTGTGTCGCCGCCGCCAGCATCCGCATCTGCCGCCGGTGCTCTCCTCTCGGCCTGCGCCTTCCGTGCTCTCGACCTCTTCTCCTCCGCGGTCGACCTCACCTCCTCCCTCCTCCCCGTATTCGGCCAGCAGCCGAGGCCACCCTGCTCCGGCCTTCCTTCCCGAGCCGACCCTGCCACCGACGGGATTCACTGCCTCCTTTCCGTGGTTCCCCTCCTCCCATCGACTGCCTCCTCCATCGGCTTCCTCTCCCTCTCCCGCGAGCTCCACGCTGCCCTCCCTCCTCCTTGACCGGGCCTCCTTCAGACGGACCTCGCCTCCATTGCCACTGCCACCGCACGTCGCCCTCATCTGTCCTAGCTTCCTCCTCGAGCTGAAGCCCGCTCCTCCCTGTGGCCTCTCTGCATCGTCCCTCCGTGGGTCACCTCTGGTTGTGTTCCCTGTAGCGTGTGGCCTCCTACAAGGCGAGCCTGCATGTTGGGTTCTGTGACACGCACCGCCTCCCTCGTGTCAAGTCCGGCTGTCCTTCTCCTGGCCAGGTGTGTGCCCTGGTGCCTTTCGCTGTTTAGTGCAGATCCTGTTGCGTGTATTGTTGTGTGGTGGTAGTCTGGAGACAAGAATACGGTGTGGGGCTAAAGACAAGATCGACCAATAACAAGTTGTAAGGACTACCGACAAGATCTCCGGTCTCGACCCTTCAACAAGTTCACCTTTAGGAGCCGCATGAAACCTCCTTCACAGATCCGAAGACCGATCCCAGCGGTCGAGATTGATTCCGTCGAACCCTCGGAGCCCCAAGATCACCGATACCGATGTGTGAACCTTTGTCTCGAGCCCTATTTTATAAATTGATATCTATATATCTGTTGCATATATTTGTACATGCTTGCATACATCTCATCTTGTGTGGTTTGGGGGCCTTATGCCGATTCACTTCATAATTAAATATGGAGACCATATGCGGGCGATTCTAGTCTTAATTTGGCTCCATTTAAATTTGTGTAGCGAAACGATACCATGTTTTGCCTTGATAAGACAAGATTTAAATTGCGGGGTATCTAAACAATATAAACCATCTAATTAAATGTTGGGACCCCGATTCCGTTTAATATTGCCTAATTGCATCGCATCTTTGCCATGTCATACATCATACATGCATCATGCCCGATCTTCTTCCGTAGTATTAAATAGTGCACCCGGTGTTTCTGCTAGTGTTTTGCTTCTTCACGGACTAGGATGATGAGTTGATGCGAGTGTCGACCCGATCTTCGGATAAACCTTCGGCAATGTTTCCAGGCGGGCATTCTCCCCCTTTCTACCTATTTTACATTTCTAGTCTTTATTTCCTCCTATTGATCTATTGCTATCTGTGTTGTGATGCTCTAGTTTTCGTACCCGTGATATCCCTTGCAGCCTTATATTGCCTTGGACACATCCTATATACCTGTTTTTTGGTAGATAGTTGGACTTGCGTGTCGTAGTCGCTTGCTCAAGTGTTGTTGCGTGTCATCAAGTACCACAGTTGTTGGAGTAATGCCACATGTTTAATATTGGAGATGATCATGGCTTTAATCACCGTTTAATAACTAAAATTGAAGTAGGTAAATAATGCAGAGGCACAGGTAGGCAATAGATGTTATTTGGTTTTTAACCGTCCACTTGTGTCCTGTAGGACCCCGAGTACTTGATAACTGTTCTTTGAATATTCGCACTATCCGCATGTGGGACCATGAATCCCCCTAGCCAGACCTTGAGTCATATCTTATTTCTTGGGGCCACAAGTAGTTTGGGGCTTTATTACTATCTTGTACTTATTCCATGCTTTACTGCTTTATTTACGATTGCGCGTGGAGCGCCTGTACTGTTTTGGAACCCCGTGCCACGTTTTCGCGGTATCGACAAGCCCAGTCACACTTTCGGGTTCCCGGTCGTTTACAGTCGTCGTCACAAACCTGTGGGTCTGTCTCGGAGCCGGCCAACTTTGTAGCGGGTAGCTTGGTGGGGTGGCCCCCTGAAATTTATATGAATCTTGCAATTGCTCTGTCGTGATGCCTCGTTGGGTTTTCCTTTGGTTTTTTCCGAGGTTGATCGTGCGTGTGTTAATATTTGTGCCCCCTGCAGGGTAAAACTTTCTGAAAGCCATGTCCGCGGTTATGGACGACTTGGAGCACAGTATCTCGATCATAGACTAGTAATCTATGACTAGTAATCTATGACTTTATAATGACTAGTAATCAGCTTCACTATAATGGAATGGCTAAATAAAAGTGCCAACAACTTCTGGTTTGAGTTGTCACCTGTTACCATTGTATCTGACTAGTAAGTATTGCAAATACAACGGAATGGCTAAATAAAAGTACCAACTACTGCTGGGTTTTGGGATGCCTCATGCTATATGTATCTGACTAGTAAGTACTACAACTACAACGGAATAGTTAACTAAAACTGCCCACTGCTTATTATATCAAGATGACTCATGGTATCTATATCTGACTAGTAATTGCCGCAACTATAACGGAATGAATAAAACTGCCAATTGTGTGAGTTCCTCGGTTGACTTCCTCATTTGGTCTCGAGGGGGAAATACCAGGATGGGTATGCTTGGTGATAGTTTCAGGTTGGATCCGAATAGGTATTTCTTATCCCTATCTGATAGCCGCCAGCTGTATTGAGTCTCTATAGGTTGTTTAGTGCATGCTACGATGCCGCTTCAGTCCACAATACCTATGTAGGCGAGAGCCGCCAAATACTAGTCTCGCCGTGTACTAGCCTCAGTACTGACCGCTCTCTTTTTCCTTTGCCCTTTGTCGGCACCCCTTTTGTTTAAGCATGTTTGGAGAACGACGTCGTTAGCAGGGTTACCCTTCCGGTTTGGCCTGGGCAGGGTTATGGACGCCATTGGTTATTCTTCAGGGCTCTTAGCTCCATTTGCATCTTGTCCGTACTCCGACGCTGTATCGTTTTAAAGGTGATTTGGATCTTTGTATTGTATATCTATATTCTTGACTCATTGAGTCGTTGTTGTATATATATGTTCTGTTGGTTCCATCATGGACTATTGTGTAATGATATTACTTCGTTTTCCACCCGCACGAAAGTGCCTGGTGGGCACCTTTGAATCGTTCCTATGCGGGTTTGGCGGGAATCGCTGAAACTTGCATAGGGTCGATTCTGAGGGTGTTACAGATATATGCTTAGCTTTTCTTTAAGCATCTAGTTGGAACTAATTCAGTTAAAACTAGAGGCTTGGGGGCTACAGTATTGAAATTTATATACACTGTGTATGCTACTCTTAAAGCATCTAGTCAGAATTATTCATTCCACCTATATGCTTGGGGGCTATAGTGAGAGGTTTTCTAACTTAGTCACTCTTAGAGCATATAGATGCAAAGACCTATGGTTTTCCATCTACATCCTCGGTGGCTACAGTGGGATACTCATATGAAATACAAAAGGCGAATAAAACTTACAAGTGCAATAGTCTTGAGGTTTGTAGCGCTCTCGGCCAGCAGCTTGCCAAAGGACACGTTGTTTCCTTGCAAGATCTCTGCTTGACAGAGGAGATCCTCTAGACCGCACGTCGGAGATGTCGGCGCTGCACCAGGAGCCAAAATAGTGTTATCCGGGGTAAGTACCGGGTAGACAATTTTTGGGTACTCTATAGTTTTCTTTGGTGCAGGGGCGCCGCCTACGGCAGAAGTACCAGCTGCCACCACCGCCTTACCGCCACTGATGGCATCCTTATCCAGAGCTTCAGCCATTTGGTGGGCAGCACTCTTCTGCGTCGCCTGCTCGCCGACAACAGCGACCTCGGTAGAGGCACTTGAGTCCACTTCCATGGCGGAAGGGCCAGATGCCTCCTTAGCTTGTGAGCTTGTCGGGGCAGACGAAGGCTTGACGGAGGGAGTGGCAGGGGCGATGGCGGGAGATGCGTCACGATGCAGCATGTCCTTAATGGTTCTAGAAGCCCCCAATGATTTGGATGTCTTCTTCAGGCCGGTCGTGGCTTTGTTCCGGAAATGTGCAAAATGCATAAGTACAGGAGCAAGATAGATAAACAGAAAATGTCGGAGAGAAAGAAGCTTACACAAGTGGGGGTGCTTTGGCAAAGGGGATCCCAGTAACTTTTCTCTTCTCCGCCTCCAGGGCGGTGGTAGTCTTCTTGGAGGCTCCACCCTCTGTCTTCTTCTTCTTTCCTCCGTCGGCAGCGTCAGAGGTGGAGCTCTTCCGCTTTCGCGCCAATGGAGCATCGTCGTCGGACACGACGGTGACTTCCTTCATCTTTGGATCATAGATTTGAGGAGTCATGTTGTCCTCATCTATGTCACTAAGCTGTAAGGTGAAGAACCACCATGTTAGACGAGATGACATTTGCTAGACGGAAGAACTGGAGTATATGTCATACACGGAAAATAAATAACTACCTTTGGGCACTTGCCATCTACGAACATGTCGTAGGTGATGGTGAAGCCACGCTTCTTGTCCTTCACCTTGACGATGTCCTTGAGGCGGAGCTTGACGGAGTCACTCGAGAAATTGTCCATGGATATGCGGAGGCTATCCCTTCTATCGCTGGTATACTCGTGAATGAGCTTCACGCGATGCTGTAGAGGTTGGATTCGCCTGATGAACCAACACATGGATAGGTCCAAGCCGGTCAAACCGGTCTCTACGAACCATTCTATCCGCCTTATGGCACGGGAGGCATCGAGGTCGGAGGGAAGGGAGGCCTGGGATCTCCATGACGAGGCTTCAGTGGCGACTCCGTCAACGAAGTCCGGGTACGTTACTTCTAGGCCGACCAGAGGGATATCTGGGCCTTAGAAGTAAGTACGCTGCTAGTTTTTGCAGGACTCGTGACCGACGATGTCGAGGAACCACCGGCCAGGATAGATCTTGAAGCTTATGGTGCCGCAATTTCTAAGTTCCTCTTTACTGGCTCCGGCTTCACGCTTGACGGTGAAGAAATACACGAAAAGGTCTAGCCTAGGCTTAATCCCTAGGTAACCCTTGCAGAGCGCCAAGTAATTGCTAAGCGCTAGGATACTGTTGGGAGAAAGATTCTAGGGTTGGACTCTATAGTGGTTTAAGACGGAAAGGAAGAAGTTAGAGATGGGCAGGGAGACGCCACGTACCAATTGGGCTTTGAGGTACACCTTTTCTCCGGCTTGGGGAGAAGGTGTCACCTTGCCGGCCGGTGCCGCCTGCCAGGCGAGTCCCTCTGTCGCAGGGAGGTAGCCCTCGGCGATCAGCTCGTGGATATCGCGGTCTGTTATGTCTGAACCTCGCCAATCGCCCTTGTGGGAGTCGAGATCCTCCTCCAGCGGCTCTAGCGCCGCTGGGTTATGGTCGCCGCCGGTGGACTCAACCACCGCCGAGACGGGGATGACCAAACCTTCTGGAGGCACGACGACAGAGCTCGCCGGCTTCGCCGCGGCTTCGCCCGATGCTGCCATGGAAGGAGTAGTGCTGCTGCTGGCCATTGGGTGAGTTCGGAGGTGACTGGCGAGGATTGGAGCTAGGGTTTTTCTCGAAGATTGCGCGGAGAGCTCGAGGAGGCACGCGCTGGAGGAAGAAGACGATGCGAGGAGAGAATAAGGTGAAAATTAAAAAATCCCACCGCAGTTACTATTTATGATCTCTAGTATCAAGATTCGTGCAGCTTGATCGGACAGTTGCCACGTAGACGACGTGTGCGCAAACATGCGCGGAAATTTCGCCGCGTCCCAACCGTCACCGCCAACATTTCATATCTCTCGCGCGTGAAAATCGGATATGATTGCGTTCTCTACATGTGTGAGTTACGAGGCGTCGCGGACCTACGCCTACGTCGCCCTAACTGACATATGCAGATGAGCCGTCACATCGGAAGATTCCGGTATGGATGGATCCAGTCCGACTACGGAAAGAGTACGATGGAAGATTCAACATTTCTCCGACTTACATATTGAAGACGGAGAAAGCCTTGCAGGGTTCTTTGGGGGGACTACAAGATATTGCTTGACAATTTGCCGACATCCATATAGGCGGAGCATTCAACATGAAGAGGCAATATGGCGCAAGATCTCGGAGTTCTCCGGGGGCTACTGTTGGGGATATGCTATATGGGTATCCTCATAGCATGTCTCCTATCCGGATAACCCGGGTGGCCCACAGTTGGTACCATGGCCCATGGCCTGCTGGGCGGCCCAGTTAGATGGATCCAGAAGGGAGGCCCATGCCGGATAAAGGAAGGCTACGGTTGGAGTCACCGACGTACCCGGAGCCTTGGAGTACAAGACACACAAGACTAGTAATAGACAGTGTAGGACTCTGTAACCTGTTCGGCTAGGAGTTTTCCCTGTAACCCTAGGACCTAGTGACTATATAAGTCGGTCCTATGGGAGCCTTTAGGGCACGATAACTTACAATCTCAGAGAACCTCGCACAGCGAACCAATCTCTGTAACTCGGCGTATTGCCCTTATAGTGATTTATAGCCGGAGTAGGATTCCGCCACCGTTGTGGGATCTGAACCTGGGTAAGCTGTGTTACCTCGTACCCGTCAACTGTCCGCCTTCCCCCACGTCTCTAAACACGCATTGTGAGGACCCCTCCATGGCGTACTCGTCGGCAATACCACGACATCCACCCCATGAGCTCCTCCTCCTCCTTCTCTACCTAGTGAGCTCCTCCTCCTACTTCGATGACGACCTCCTCCTCGAGCGAGCACCTCATCCATCGGCGGCGTCCTCCTACTCCGGCGACCTCCTCCTCCTGCGAGCCCCTCCTCCACCTGTGGACTCCTCCTCTCCTCCACCGGTGACTTCCTGCTCCTCAAGCCACCATCGGCCTCATGGTCCTCCTCCTCCACCGACCTCCGGCGACCCCCACCTCTGGCCAGATCTGGCCTATTTTTTTGAAATTTGAAAAAACATTTTGTGGCACATATTGGCAATATGCGCCATAGAAGTTTGAGATCTGGCCCGCTTTTTTTGAATTTTGAAAAACACTTCTGTGGCGCATATTGGCAATATGCGCCACAGAAGTATTTGAGACTTCTGCGATGCTTTTAAATATGCGCCATATAATTACAATTCAGTGGCGTGACATTACTAGCGCATTCCCATATGCGCCACAGAAGTCCAAAACCAATTTTCCACAGATAGCCGTTTTCGTAGTAGTGAAGATGTTGATGGAGGAAGACGATGAGCCTATGAAGGAGGCTCTAGCAAAGGAGAACACACCCATGGGGAAGGCGCCAGAGGGGGAGATTCCCTTTAATCGGTCAGTCCTCCAGTGGTGACCGCTGCTACATTTCCACGATTTTTCATGAAAGCGACGGCGCAAGTATTGTGATGTAGTCTCCTGCTATAGAAGAAGTAATCAACAACAACATCGGTTTGATGGCGTAGAAGGCCAGAGGCGTCTCGTTCCCTTTGCCATCCATGGAGTCAATCAAGCTGCATCGGCTGCTAGGCAAAGCCCTCTAGATTTATCCAGTCCATGAGGGTCTAGTCACTAATATTTTAGTGGCTAGAGTCTTTAAATACTTGATTATCCTAATCCCCGAGGATTGGATCACTAATTAGTAGCGATTCGAGGTTTCTATTGCTAAGTTTCTTGTTTGTATTGCTGCGCGAGTCGGCCGATTGGCGAGCCGAGCTAGAGTGACTCGAGCGGGACTTGAATGTCTCCCAGAAGGCAACTCGCCAGCTTCAGACTTCCGCTGGTGAGTTATTGTGTTTGGATTTGTTTTCTTGCAAGTTTGTAGTTTGCAGAAGAATGGAGATTGACCTTGTATTTTCTTATGCAGCTAACCACATGTCCGTGCTTACAAAGGATCGCGATGGCTATGTCCCTGAGGCCGAGCTTGAAGTGCCAAGGTCCTCGGCGTCTTCGGCAAAGGAGAAGGTGAAGTCGCTGGAAGCCGAGCTCCAGTCGGCTATGGCCGCACTGGGCATGTCAGAGAATAAGGCGAGGGCTGTATCTTTTGTGGCGGAGGGGGACCGCTAAGCCTCCGAGTTAGTGATAGTGGGGCTTCAAGACAAGTTCTCTTCCCTAGAGAGTTTTGTCACCGACAACTGCCGCAACTTCTTGGTAAGTTGCTCGTTGCTTTTTAGAAATGAAGATCCCGAGAGAGTCGAGTACCCGAGCATATTGTAATCTAAAGTCATGTTTCTAACTCTTCTAGACATTATAGGCTTCCGCAACCCAGTGGTGCAAGACCTCAATGCCGAGCAATGCATGATGGCGGTGTTGAACGCGGCCACCGCCTTCGTGATGTGTGTGTGCTGTTATTGAGGGCATCATCCCCACCGAGGTGGTGCCTAGGGGGCTCACGGCACTGTGAAGGTACCTTGAGGAAGCATCGATAGTCATAGAGTGGATGATGCGCTCATCATTCCTTCGCAGGGCCACCATGGTGTTGAGCCTATGGCTCACACTTTCCTGAAGACTTCGAGCTCGACGACATCACTAGCGGGTGCCCTTTGGCAACCGGCAAGGTGGATATCATGGAGTTCCTGGTGCTGAACGCGAAAGGCCGCTACTTATGCGGAGCATGTGCTGGCGATGGGCGACCTCCTTCCGTATCAGGAGACATGAGTGGCCCCTGGCAATGCCGAGCCAGCGCATCGCGACCTTCCATCGGAGTGTCCGTTCCAGCCGGCGATTGCTAAGTCGCTGACGACTAATCTGGACAACCCGTGGAAACCTTTTGTGCGGGTTAGGGGTGTGGACAATGTGTCCTCTTCAATAAATATAGAATGATTATTGTCAATCTAATAGAGGGTTAGGGTCGAGTGGCAAACTATAAGGAACACTTGGTGTAATGTTTGAATGAATTACTAGTTTTCAGCATGACGGATATAGTGCCTCCTTCAGCATGGCGAGTGCGTTGTCGGCCTCGCTGTCCCACTCGAATGTGGGGTTCTTGCACATGAGGCAGTACAGAGGAATTGCATTCTTGCCTAGATAGGGTATGAAGCGACTGAGAGCTGCCACTCGCCATACCAGCTTTTGTACATCGCGCAACATGATTCGGTCGATGGTGTTGATCTTGGAGGTATTTGCTTCGATGACCCATTTGGAGATTACGTATCCCAATAGCTTCTCGGTTGGCACGCCAAACATTTCTTTAGGTTGAGTTTGTTCTTGTACTTCCACAGATTTGTGAAAGTTTCTGTGAGGTCGGCGAGGAGGTCGTCCTGTTGAGTCGACTTGACCACCACGTCATCGATGTAAACATGGATGTTGCGGCCAATTTGGCTCTCCAAGCACTCCTCCATGCACCGTTGGTTCTGTAGAAGAATGCTCCAAATGGCATGATGAAAGCCATATTCTCTTTGTCCCCAGTCACCATCTTGGTATGGTTATACCAGGAGGAGGCATCAAGGAAGCAGAGCGACCCAGAACCCACAGTAGAGTCGATGATTTGGTCGATGCAAGGCAGCACAAATTCTTCCTTGGTGTGGGCGTTGTTATTGAATACACATTCTCCTGGTATCGTTCTTCTTGTCTGCCAGGACTGGGTTTGCCAGCCACTTGGAGTATTTGATTGGTCAAATGAACCCATCAACGAGTGGCCGTTGCACCTCTTATGCGATTGCACGGTGATGTTCTTCATTGAAGGGTCACAAGGGCTACTTGAAAGGTCGCAGCTTCAGGTTGGCGTTGAGTTTGTGCTCAGCGAGTTCTCTCAGGACACCAGGCATGTTGGAAAGTTTCCATGCGAAGATGTCGCCATTCTCAAACAGGAACTCGATGAGCACGCCTTCCTACGCGGGAGTGAGTTTGGTCCCCATGGTAAGTCGCTGGCTCGACTCGCCTAGGATGATCTTGACTTGGCGAGTGTGCATAGAATCCTAGAAGGTGGCCGGTGTGGAGCTTGCCGTGTTTGGCTTCTTCAATATGGAGGGGTCATCTTTGTCGATCCCACTCTTCAATACTTGGCGAGCTCATTGGTTTGGATTGTTTCCTCGGCAATGACAACATCAGCGAGATGGGCGCTCTTGTCCTCACATTCCACAACCATGTGGAGGTCGCCATGTACGGTAATAATGCGCGTGGGCCCGGTAAATTCATCATGTTGTAGATGTAAGGGGGCCTCCATGAATTTGGTGAACGCCTGTCGCCCAAGAACGCAATGATACAAGCTCTACAAATTCACAAGATCGAAGACAATTCGCTCCGTGTGGAAGTTTGCTGGCTTGCCGAAGGTGACTGGCAGTGTCACCTTGCCGAATGGATAGGCCTTCCTACCTGGGACGATTCCATGGATGGTGCAAAGGGTCGACTCGACCATCGACTGCAGCCACTTGAAAGTATCAAGATATGTGATGTTGATGGAGCTCCCTCCATACATTAGAGTCTTTGGTAGCCAATAGTCATCCACTTTGGGTCTGACGACCAGGGTGAGTCGCACTATGTACTCGATCCTAGGCGTGTGGTCCTCGCGACTCCAGGTAATGCTCTGCCCAGACTAGTTGAGACAACATGGGATATCCACTTGCTGGAGTGCATTGACGGCAATGACGCGGGCGAGGACTTTCTTCTCGCGCTTGGTGCCCATGCTGGTGAACATATGGAGAGAGCCGACCGCTTTGCCGAACGCACCGGCGTTGCCATTGACCCGCAGTTTATCGGGGTGTGGTCCTTCCCTAGTGCAGGGTTCATTTTTGATCTCCTCAATAGAATGGCAGTCAGTGGTAGTGTGAGTGGTGGGCTTGCCCTCCCTGCTATGGTATAGGAAGGGTTGGTTCAGGAGGGCTATGGTGTCGAACTTTGTCTTTGCCATAGCATTGATATGCTGGCCTCTCTATTCGTGGCGGAAGTTCTTGGGGTCGCGCGGGCCATATCCAGTGTCGGCGATGAAGTCAGGTCGGCCATAATTGCGGTGCTTTCCTGTTTGACATGTGTTGCTATAGTGGAGCTCGCGCTCCCGGCTACTGTTGCAGCCACTCATGCGGCATCATCTGGACTCGTCGTTAGAGTCTTGTTTTGGGTCCTCCTCAGAGTAGCGTTTAGCGATTTTGAGCGTTTGGTAGACCCGCTTGATCTTGGAAACCAGGGTTTTATACCAGCACGCGTTCTTGGAATAGTGGATCGCCGTATCCGGGTAATGAATATGGTGTTGATCCATAGATCTTGCCAGCGGTGGACCCAGTGGTGGGTTGACTCGTTGGGACCCTGGACGCATCGCTCTAGGTCCTAGATCGTGGTGGCCCTCGAACTTTGTGGCATCTCCTCCAACACGTCAATGCTATTCTCGGGGAGGGTGTTGATCCATTGGCGGGTCGCTCCCTCCATCATCATCGGGAGGTAGTGAGCGACGAGTAGGTCGGTGTGACCCTCGATCCCCATTGCCATGTTGTAGGTGTCGATCCGTACTTTGGGATCGAATGTGGGGTCGTTCTTCTTGATGTCCTTTGGCCCCTGGAAGTTTGGGGGGTTGTTTTTGCCTCGGAATGAGGGCCAACTTGGAGGGTTATCCTAGAAAATATGTGATCTACCACTTTGTCGAAGGGCTTGCGCATGGCACACTTGTTCGGCATATGCTCAGGAGGCAATAGGCCACAGGGAACCTTACTCTCGATCGATGGTCAACAGCGTCAACAGTTTCGCTGCCGCCGATGAGCTGGCCCAGGACGTCCCTATCGCTTTACCCAGGCTGCCGCCGCCTCCTCCAAATGGCCCTGCTTCCTCAGCATCATCCTCCTCCATTGAAGAAGCTCCTGCTCCCTTCGACTCTGTCCAGGACGCGCTTTATGCCGACATCAGCATGGACTAAGAGGAAGTTGACGTCAACACAGAAGAAATTGACACCGCTATGAAGGAGATGGAGGAGGAGATCAACCACGAGGAGCGCGACAACAAATTCATCACTTCCCATTAGGTGCTAGTCGTCATCGGGAGTGTGATAGAAGAAGATCAACAAACCAGAGCTGCTCCGTGGCTCCATTGGTCTTACTCCAACCTACAGAATATAATGTCCTGCTCAATGTGCAAGGGAACATTCTATAAACTAGGTTGTCATAGTCCAGGATACATACATATAGCAGGGGTTCCTCACCTTGTTGAAACTAGTCCCCTTGCTGTCTAGGATGCACCAGACCTATTCAAGAGTGAAGGAAAGTGCGTAGTCAAGACAACTAGCTTGCTTAAGTAAAGTGAGAAAGCGTACTGGATCGAGAGAGAGAGAGAGAGAGAGAGAGAGAGAGAGAGACCAAGCCATGGGACACCGAGACGGGACTAGCCAAGAACATAGATGATCCTCCGACAAGGTCTATGCCTCCTCCGGCTCTCCCCGTGCAACAGCCGTAGGAACTAGCCACTATTCCTAGCAACGCCAATCCTGCAAATCTGCTGCCACCGCCATCTATGTATGTGGCTGCCCAAATCACTCCAGCCGATAGAGTGATGTATGGCAACTTTCTCGTCGAGACCATGACCGTGCCCATATCCAGAATTTCATCCATCTCGAGAAGAATATCCAACAATTATTGCATGAGGCACATGACATCGCGGACCAAGGCACAAAGCTAGATCTAGATTTGGCTAAGGCGCATAAATCAATCGAGGCGGCTAAAGCCATTGAGACAGAGTACAAGAATCTGTTCAAGCAACAGAAGAACAAGAAAGCTCCGTCTCATGTTGTCAATGATCCCACCGTACGGCGTAACTTGGGGTGGGATCCTTCAAAGCCATAACAAGCTAAGCCTTACATTGACAAAGAGGGAAAGCAAGTCATGCCAACGCCCACCCTCAACATGGCCATCGACATGACTCTACTAGAGAAGGATAGATTGCCCGAGGCTCTTGATCAGGTCTATGACCTCGTTGCTGTAAGGATATGGGTAGGCTACACTAGCGCAAATCAATAATTTCTACCACGTAAACTAGGAATACTGTTGTCATAGATAACGGGATTACAACTAGACGCGCAGTTGCGGAATTGATGAAGCGCGTCGAGGCAGTGCGGACGTTCCATGTCTCCTCCTTGTTCTCGTCCCACGAGCAGCTCCCCTTGCGCGGCTCGTCCAAGTGCTACAGATGCAGCTCCTCTGAGGTATCCACACGTACAGGGTGGAAGCGTCAGACGCCGGACTGCTAGGTCCGCGCGTGCAACATAGGCGCGAGGAGTGGCGGCTGAGGAGAATGGTCTAAGGTCTAACCCTGGTCAGCTCGCCCCACCCTCTCTTATATAGGCGTCCCCGGTGGGCTTCTACATTAGCAGCCCATTAGTAGCCTAAGCCCGGTCTAATTCAGATCTAATCCTCATTAGGCTTCCAGCCCCTTAAGTGTGTGACCCTATAGGTTCATATACGTGTAGACATGACACGAATACACTTATTTTGTCAATAGTTGGTAGCGGCCTCTAGCAAGACGTGCCAACTCCTAAACGCATACAAAGATCATATCGGACGAACCATCACAAGGTTTAGTGTATGTCTTTCCCTTTGCCTCACGATATTTGGTCTAGCTCCAAGCTGACCTCTCTTTATCGATACCGTAACTCGGAATCCCTTTACTAGGTTAACTCTTAACCTTATGTAGCATGGCCATGCATTTCTGGATTCGATCACTCGAGGGGCCCAGAGATATCTCTCTCAAGTAGAGAGGGGCAAATCCCATCTTGATTGACCATGCCTTGCAGCATGCTTTAGGACAAACCCGAAAGCTACCTTTATAACTACCCAGTTATGGAGTAGCGTCTAATAGCCCCAAAGTAGGTCGATCCACATCTCAAGTACATGCGACAATCTCAGGTCTAAGGACAAAACGTACACGATGTGTAGAGAGAGAGTTGCAACTAATTGCTAGTCTCAAGTTGGGTCAGTCTAACCCCATGTTCATAACATGTGCCCACATCATTGGTTTGAGATCTCCATGTCTATCTCTTGCGAAACATAGTCATCAACCAATCGATGTGCTAGTCTAATATTCACGTGTGCCCTCACATGAACTCCGACTAGGGACAACTCTTAAATAACCATACAAGTAAAGAGTTTCACAAACAATTCAAATAATTTCCAATCAATACAAGTTGCCTGATATGGATATTCAAGGAACATTACAATAACTCATTGATACATAGAAATATAATCATCTCTATGATTGCCTCTAGGGCATATTTCCTTCAGTCTCCCACTTGCACTAGAGTCAATCTAGATTGTATCTAATACCTATTTCTCTTGCGTGCGCCTCATGCGCATTCTGCGGGAGTGGCTTTGTAAAAGGATCAGCAACATTTGAGTCCATATGTATTTTGCATATCATGACACTACCATCCTCAACGAACTCTCGAATCTGATGGTAACGCATGCGAATATTTTTGTTCTTCTAGTGCTTTCTAGGTTCCTTGGCTTGTGCAATAGCACCGTTGTTGTCACAATAAACGTCCATGGGATTGGACGCGCCCTGAACCACACCAAGTGCAATCAGGAAATTCCTAATCCAAACAGCTTCCTTTGCAGCCTCCGAGGTGGCAATATATTCAACTTCTGTTGAAGAGGAGGCCACCGTACCTTTCTCGGAACTTTTCCAACTCACAGCACCACCATTCATGACAAACACATAACCAGATTGCGATCTGGAATCATCTAAGTCATTAAGGTAACTCACATCTGTGTAACCCCTTACACTGAGTTCATCCTCACCTACATAAACTAGGAACACATCCTTAGTCCTTCTCAAGTACTTAAGGATGTTCTTTACCGCTGTCCAGTGACCTTCACCTGGATCAGCCTGATATCTGCTCGTAACACTTAGAGCATAAGAAACATCTGGGCGAGTACATATCATTGCATACATGATGGATCCAATAGCCGAAGCATATGGAATCCTGATCATGCGCTCACACTCATCAGTAGTCGAAGGACACTAAGTATTGATGAGTTTTATGCCATGAGACATGGGCAAGAACCCTTTCTTAGCCTCTTCCATGCTGAACCGTTTCAACAATTTGTCAATGTATGTACTCTGGCTTAATCCAATTAGCCTTCTTGATCTAGCTCTATAGATCTTGATGCCCAGAATATATGCCGCTTCTCCCATGTCCTTCATCGAAAAACTATTTTTCAATGAGGTCTTAACAGACTCGAGCATAGGAATGTCATTTCTAATTAGCAATATGTCATCTACATATAATATTAGAAATACCAGCGCTCTCCCACTTTCCTTCTTGTAAACACAAGGTTCTTGTTCGTTTTTGATGAAGCCAAACTCCTTTACAACTTCATAAAATCGAATGTTCCAACTCCGAGATGCTTGCTTTAGCCCATAAATGGACTTCAGAAGTTTGCATACCTTTCCAGCATTGTTTGGATCGACAAAACCTTTGGGCTGCATCATATACATGTCCTTAGTTAGGATTCCATTTAGGAAAGCCGTCTTGACATCCATCTGCCATATGTCATAGCCGAAATGTGCAGCAATGGCTAGAATTATCCGTATATATTTAAGCATCGCTACGGGCGAGAAAGTCTCGTTGTAGTCAACTCCTTGAACTTGTCGAAAACCTTTTGCAACAAGTCGAGCTTTATGGATGTGAACATTTCCATCCATATCAATCTTCTTCTTATAGATCCATTTTCACTCGATGGCTTTAAAACCATCAAGCAGGTCAACCAAGTTCCAAAATTGATTGTCTCCCATGGACTCTATCTCGGATCTCATGGCGATCAGCCATTTCTCAGAGTCTGGGTCCACCATCACTTCTGCATAGGTCGCAGGCTCATCATTGTCTAACAATAATAATTCCCGCGCTTCGTGGAGCCTAGCCAACCTTCGTGGTTGTGGTGCTTCTGTTGCCATGGATTCCTCAACTTGTTCTGCTACAATAGCATCACTCGTAGAAGCATCCCCAGTTGGCTCATCTTGAACTTCTTCAAGTCGCACTGACCTTCCACTTGTTCCCTTTGTGAGAAACTCTTTCTCTAGGAAAACACCGCTACGAGCGACAAACACTTTGCCCTCCTCTCGGTTGTAGAAGTAATACCCTAAGGTTTCCCTTGGATATCCCACGAAAATGCACTTAGCTGATTTGGTTGTTAGCTTGTCCGACTGAAGTCGCTTGACAAATGCATCACAACCCCAAATCTTTAGAAAAGACAAACTGGGATTCTTTCCAGTCCACATCTCATATGGTGTCTTAACTACGGATTTAGATGGTACCCTATTAAGTGTGAAAGCTGCCATTTCTAGAGCGTAACCCCAAAATGACAATGGCAAATCCGACTGGCTCATCATCGATTGAACCATGTCCAACAAAGTTCGATTATGCCGTTCGGAGACCCCGTTTCTTTGAGGCATTCCGGGCGGCGTAAGTTCTGGAACAATTCCGCAACTCTTAAGATGATCGCTAAACTCGTGACTCAAATATTCACCTCCATGATCAGATTGCAAGGCCTTTATTTTCTTCCCACGTTGATTCTCTACTTCACTCTGAAACTCCTTGAACTTTTCAAAAGTTTCATACTTATGCCTCGTCAAGTAGACAAAACCATATCTACTGAAATCATTAGTAAAAGTAATGAAGTAGTGATATCCTCCTCTGGCTGTCGTGCTCATTGGTCCACATACATCAGTATGTATGAGTTCCAACAAGTCTGTTGCTCTCTCGGGTAAACCCGAAAAAGGCGACTTGGTCATCTTTCCAAGTAAACAAGATTGACATGTCTCGTATGATTCAAAATCAAACGAAGTTAGAAGACCATCACCATGGAGCTTCTTCATGCGCTTTCACTTATATGCCCCAAAAGAGAATGCCATAAATAGGTAGGACTCAAATCAATAGGTCGAAGCCTTTTAGCACGAACATTGTAAACAAATGCATCATCAAGATTTAAAATAAATAACCCATTCACAATGGGAGCATTAGCCATAAACATATCATTCTTAGATATTACACAACCATTGTTTGCACTCGCGAATGAATAACCATCCCTCATCAAACATGAAGGTGATAAAATGTTTCGACCCATACTAGGAATGTAATAACAATTATTCGACTCCATAATAAATCCTGACAGAGGGTGAAGTTGCATGACGCCGACGAACAATGCAGCAACCCTTGCTTTATTTTCGATGCGAAAATCAACTTCACCTTTCTGCACTTCTATAGTCCTTATTATCCCCTGCATTGAATTGCAAATATGATTAACCGATCCGGTATCAAATACCCAAGAGTTAACATAGGAATCAGCGAGAAAAATGTCCACAACATTTACAACAAGAGTACCTGAGTGGGAAGTACTCTTACTTCCACTCTTCTCCAAAAAAGCCTGGTACTTGTTGCAGTTTCTCTTCTAGTGGCCATGTTCACGACAAAAGAAGCACTCAGTGTCATCTGTAGGTCTAGCCTTTTGCTTGGGTGCAGGCTTAGGGATTGTATCCTTAGCCTTGCCCTTCTTCTTCCAAGAAGTACCCTTTTTCTTGAAGCTAGGCTTGTTCTGCACAGCCATCACATGGCTATGCCCTACACACTTCTTCATGTCACTTTCTGCTATTTTCAGCATCTCGCATAACTCATTAAGGCCCTTCTCCACCCCATGCATATGGTAGTTCGAAATGAACTGCCCATAGTTGGATGGAACAGACGCCAAAATGAAGTCAGTGGCCAACTCTTGGCCTAGTGGAAAACCAAGCTTTTCCAAAGTCTGACTGTAACCAACCATTTTGATCACATGGGGGCCTACAGCTGCTCCCTTTGCTAGCTTGCATTCGACAAAGGACTTGGAAACATTGTACCTCTCAGTCCTTGCATGATCTTGGAACATGTCCTTAAGCGCAACGATCATATATTATGCATCCTGATCCTCAAACTTCTTTTGGAGTTCAGGTTCTATGCATGCAAGCATAAGGCAGCTAACCTCAAGAGAATCATTACATGCTCTCTTGTAGGCATTCTTTAGGGCAGCAGATGCATTATCAGCAGGTTCATCGGGGATTGGGGTATCCAGAACCGTTTCCTTTTTATCAGACCTGAGAACAATTCTCAGGTTACGGACCCAGTCCGTATAGTTTGTTCCATTAAGTTTATCTTTGTCAAGAATCGAACGCAAAGAAAAATTTGATGCAGTGTTTGGTGCCATTGATCTACAACAGAAAACATGCAAAATACTAAGCCATGTAACCATGAAAGAGTAAAACATATTCCCACTTAAATCAATATCCCTCTATTGATACTAAGTGATTCAAGATCCACAATTAACAAGTCGACTAGTGAGCTTTAGCATCACTGCTAGAAGACAAGGTAAATCGGTAAGCAACACTTGCTAATCATATCACATATGACTCTTGTTGTTGGGTGTCATCTCTATGTCAAAACTAGGCGCCCAACCTTTATGCCCCAAGGTCCTTAACTGTTAATATGACCTTGTCAAGCTCACCAACCCTTATGCGTGTAGGTATCCGATACAAACCCATCCAGCCAAGGAAAACCACGGCACCCTAATTTTATAGGCCCACCAACGATTGTACAGGGCATAGGATGGTTCAAGGTTTGGTTGGGAGGGCATGGTTTAACTTAAACTTTGTGAGGGATCATTCTACTACTATCATCTAAGCATGCATAGTAGTAAAACGCATAAGAATAGCATTCACATAAATGTGACACAGTATGGCCCATTTTATCATGGCGATCTCCATCACCATAGAACCTGTCCACCATGATGATCTCCATCTTCATGTTCCATGTGATCCATCCTCCAAGTGATGAGTCCTCCAAGAACTAATACAAGCTATTACTCCTAATAGCTAGTAATCAAAATTACATAGAATTTGGATCATCACAAGTTGGCACGCATGCCATTACAATACATGGCTCCAGCCGTGTTGCCCTACTCACGACACGTAGGTCATGATAAATTTCATACATGCATCACATACATATATGGGCAATACTGATCACATACATCCTGCAAAAACAAGTTATGCATAGAATTGCATTCTACTGGATCATGTGACCTCGCAGCACCTAGTTACCTTAACGAGATACAAAAGGGGCTACGATAAAGGGGGTTCTAGGGGGTATCCCCCTGCGAGGTTCGAAGGCAGATCTGCGATATCAAGGCCCTAAAACTGTGAAAAATGAGAGATCGAATCTACACAATTTTCTTTAAGGATTTTGATCGGCAAATCAAATTTACCATAAACCGTCTGTTGTTCCAATCTGATCAAACTCCTTTGATCATGGTACAATGATTTAGATCTAGGTTCCAATAGATCAATCATATTGATCTTCGCGTGATTCAATTGGATTTATGTGACACTGTCTACCCCGATGGCGGAAGCCAACCGGTAGGGGTAAGTCGTTCGACAACCTCAGAATCACGATCACGGAAAGCAAGATCATAGATCAATCCTGAACCACCACCATATAAACGATCACATCATTCATATCAATCTTCATATCACCATATGCAAACATCCCGAACCTATAACTGAACATCATCGGCTCTGATACCACTGTAATGATACGGGTAGGCTACACTAGCGCAAATCAAAAATTTCTACCACGTAAACCAGGAATACTGTTGTCATAGATCACGGGATTACCACTAGACGCGCAGTTGCAGAATTGATGAAGCGCATCGAGGTAGTGCAGACGTTCCACGTCTCCTCCTTGTTCTCGTCCCACGAGCAACTCCCCTTGCACGGCTCGTCCAAGCGCTACAGATGCAGCGCCTCCGAGGTATCCACACGTACAGGGTGGAAGCGTCAGACGCCGGACTGCTAGGTCCGCGTGTGCAACATAGGCGTGAGGAGTGGCAGCTGAGGAGAATGGTCTAAGGTCTAACCCTGGTCAGCTCGCCCCACCCTCTCTTATATAGGCGTCCCTGGTGGGCTTCTACATTAGCAGCCCATTAGTAGCCTAAGCCTGGTCTAATTCAGATCTAATCCTCATTAGGCTTCCAGCCCCTTAAGTGTGTGACCCTATAGGTTCATATACGTGTAGACATGACACAAATACACTTACTATGTCATTAGTTGGTAGCAGCCTCTAGCAAGACGTGCCAACTCCTAAACGCATACAAAGATCATATCGGATGAACCATCACAAGGTTTAGTACATGTCTTTCCCTTTGCCTCATGATATTTGGTCTGGCTCCAAGCTTACCTCTCTTTCTCGAAACCGTAACTCGGAATCCCTTTACTAGGTTAACTCTTAACCTTATGTTGCATGGCCATGCATTTCTGGATCCGATCACTCGAGGGGCCCAGAGATATCTCTCTCAAGTAGAGAGGGGCAAATCCCATCTTGATTGACCATGCCTTGCAGCATGCTTCAGGACAAACCCGAAAGCTACCTTTATAACTACCCAGTTACGGAGTAACGTCTGATAGCCCCAAAGTAGGTCGATCCACATCCCAAGTACATGCGACAATCTCAGGTCTAAGGACAAAACGTACACGATGTGTAGAGAGAGAGCTGCAACTAATTCTAGTCTCAAGTTGGGTCAGTCCAACCCCATGTTCATAACATGTGCCCACATCATTGGTTTGACATCTCCATGTCTATTACTTGCGAAACATAGTCATCAACCAATCGATGTGCTAGTCTAATATTCACGTATGTCCTCACATGAACTCTGACTAGGGACAACTCTTAAATAACCATACAAGTAAAGAGTTTCACAAACAATTCACATAATTGCCAATCAATACAAGTTGCCTGATATGGATATTCAAGGAACATTACAATAACTCATGGATACATAAGAAATATAATCATCTCTATGATTGCCTCTAGGGCATATTTCCTTCAGTTGCCAAGGCTATTAAATAGAAGGAAAAGTCCACCTCTCAGAGGCTGGAGTCTGACCCGGCATATAGTCAGTCTACCGCGGCTAGGGAGCACTAGACAAGATCTCCTAACGATTTCGGATCTTAAATGGGTTCATCGGAATGAAGACAGAGGGAAGCACACAACATGACTGACGCTATCTGTAAGGTTCCCATCCTTTAATAAGGTAGAGATCCCTGTGTTTACAATGCTAGTCCCTGGATCAATATCTAGCATCCATAGTTAAGATGTAATATCAAGAAACAAAGGTCATAATACAACTTTATAACCAGGAATAAAATAATTCATTACATCTTACATAGCTCATTTGGCTATCTCATTACAATGCAGCAGAATATAACAATAGCATGGGGTCCTTCATCTTCAAAGTGCCACAGGCAGACATGTTGGTTGTAGAGTTGTAATCCTAAATCAATAAACTTCTCTAACATCAAACAAACCTGCAACATAATAAGTTACAGCCACAAGGGTCAATACATTAGAATTGTATTTGAAGGGAATATGCCCGAGAGGCAATAATAAAGTGGTTATTATCGTATTCCTTATTTATGATAAATGTTTATTTTACATGCTATAATTGTATTAATACGGAAACGTTAATACATGTGTGTTTAATAAACAAAAAGGAAGTTCCTAGTTATGCCTCTCTTATAAACTAGCTCGTTGATTAACATGATGATCAAAGTTTCCTGATCATGGACATTGGATGTTGTTAATAACAAGGTCACCACATTAGTGTAATGATGTGATGAACATTCATCCAAAGTATAGCATTACGATCAAAGTCATTGAGTTTATATTGCTATAACAACTTACGAAGTGATCCTAATCCTTAGACCATGAGATCATGTCAATCACTAACAATGGAAGAGTTTCTCGATGACATCAAACGTCACATCGTAACTGGGTGATTATAAAGATGGCTTCAGAACTACTAAAGTGTTATGTTGAGACCCATGGATCGAGAGTGGAATTTGTTCATCCTGATGACGGATAGATATGCTCTGGGCCCTCTCGGTGATATCACATTGATTAGCTTGCAAGCAAGTGATTTGATCACTAGAATGTTATATCACGGGAACGAGAAAAGAGTGCATGTCGGTAACGAGATCAAACTAGGTATGGAGATACCGATGATCGAATCTCGGACATGTAATATATCGTGAAACAAAGGGATTAATATACTAGCGTAAAAGGTTCACATGATCACAGAAGTGATCGTTGAATGTGTGGGAGTCAGTATGGATCTCCAGGTCCCGCTACTGATTATTGATCGGAGAAGGGTCTCGATCATGTCCGCATTATTCGCGAACCATAGGATGACACACTTAAGTGATACCGACACCATTCGGAGCAAATGATATGCCAGAAAAAGAAAAGGAAAGCGCAGGAATTTATTTCACTAGACACCGGAACTGCTTCGATTGAAATTGCTAAAACTGGTTCTGCATGTGAAATGGAATACTAGCAAGGGGTTTTATGTGAATGTTTGTTAATTAAAGTAATTAAAAAAATTCTGAATAAATAAATAAAAGAGTTTTATTTAAATGAGAGCTTGCATTAAATTTAGTGGAAATTTAATGCATGTGAGTGGATTTTTGAGTGGAGGCTTTTTAATGGGAGTGGAGGCTTTTCATTTTGAGTGGGAGCTTAACCCACATGAATGTGGAAGAGGTGGGGGCAGCCCCCATGGCTGGGCGCCATGCCCCTTGGGTGCCCCCCTCTCCCCTATAAAAGGCCCCCCTCTCCTCCTCTCAAAGCACACCTCCTCGCGAAGGATCTCTCTCCCCCCTTTAGAATTTCCCCATGGTCTCGGATCAGCGAGATACATGTTCCCGGTGGATTTTTCTGGAAAGATTTGTTGCTTCCGCTGCTTCGCTGGAGAGAGGGCGCGGAGGTTGTCGGGGTACCCGTACGTGTGTGCGATCATGGATGCACCACTGCTTTGAGGTGCTGGACTTGATCGTGCTGGACCGGCTGGACCAGATGTACTTCATCACGATCTTGAGATCGGCAAGCGTTCGTCTACATCATACACGAGTACAACCTCGTTAACGCTATTCGGTATTCGAGGGTATGTATTCTATGGATGTATATCCACCCGTTGCTTGTATCTAGTAGATATATCTTGGTACTTAGTTGTTCCCATTGTAGGAAATTTTTTGTTTTCTATGCTGCGAACCCTATAGTGGTATCAGAGCCGGATCTATGCGTAGATACTTTGCACGGGTAGTACACATATGAGTATGTAGGCGATGGTGATCATTTTATTGCTTCTTTGTTGTACTTTGGATATTGGTGGCATATTGGGATGAAGCGGCCCGGACAAATTTTACATGTCCTCGCACATGAGACCTGTTCCACGCTTGACATGCAACTAGTTTTGCATAAGTGGCTAGCGGGTGTCTGTCTCTGCTACTATAGTCAATATCTAATTTGCAACGAGTTGTCAACAATTTGGTTATCCTCGGTGTGGTTCATGTTCGTAGATAAGAACGGTTCTATCTTCGAAAGCCCTAAGCCACGTAAACTTGCAATAGATAAATTAGAGGCGTCTAGTTTAGATTGTTGTTGGGCTAGTGTTATGATATGGTGATGTTGCAAGTAGAAGTATGAGATGATACTCTTACAACATACATAACGTGTAAACTCCATAGACCTTGGATTTACACATAAAGGTATGATAGTGAGCATACCACGATGCACATGATAGAGATCATATGCGGGAACCATATCATTCCACTAATAAACATGTGATGTTTGATAGCATCTTATATTGCTTGTTTGGCGTTTTATTAGCATAATAAGATGATCCCTCATTTAGATATCAAGATAAAAAAAATGTGTTCTTCCTTAAGTATGCACCGACAATGTTTCGTCGCTTCAAGGCATCAGGTGATGATCGGGTGTACTTGAATCCACGAGCATATCTCGGGTGTAAGACACTACGCTGAATACTAAGGTTCTTACTTGGCGAGCCTAGCATGTACAGACATGGCCTCGGAACACGGACCGAAAGGTTAAGCATGAGTCATATAGTAGATATGATGCCCATTTGATGCTCGCCTTTGAAGCTACACCGACTCACGTGATGATCGGACTTGGTGTAGTGGATTTGGTTCATGTAATCACCAAAAAGACACAAGGGATGTCGTTTTTGAGTGGGAGTTTATTTCTAATTTGGATTAGTAGAACTCAATTTATCATAAATTAAATCAAAGTGGATTTGCATAATTTGCTGTAGTCATTGGCATTCGTTCACCATCTTATGCATAGTTGTAATTGAGATAATAGAACTATAGAATTCTGGATATATACTTTACGAACTGGTATCGTATTGTGTTGAGTGTCAATCTAAAGTTTAAAGTCCTATTGCAAACTTTCAGCAAAATTCTATTTAATCCGTGAAATTTAATAGTTGGTATTAAATCGAGAGTATCAATTCCAGTGTTAGTCTCTTAAGTATCATGTTTGCCTCCATGGTTCTTGATTGTTTTAATATCAAGTTTATCTAGGAGCTGAAAGAATTATTTCAGAAACCATCATGTGTGGAAGATATAACGATATCTAAAACAATGTTTTGGTTGCAATATGATAGAGTATAATATATGTTCTCATATTGGATGAGAATTTACAAAGGTTGGAGATGATAGACATCCTAATCATCCAAAAGGGATTTGGAAAGCAACATTATACTCACGATTCTCCTTATAAGCTACATTAGCTTGATCGTGAAAGTCGTCATGATAAGGATGAATAGAAGATGTATGTAAAGTGTTTACTACACTATAATATTACTAAAGAATGGATTTTGAAAGAATACCGATCATTTTGATGATGGTGATCTAATTCAAAGTGCAAATCCAAAGGTATTATTATTTGAATATACACGCTTTGGACTATGTGTCATGTATATGGCGCCACTGTTGATGTTGATAAATTCTTTTAAAAAGTAAAAAGGAAATGCTGAAAGAGAATCTATAAAATATATTTGGCAGAAAAGAAAAGATTGGAAATATCCAATTTAGGTATATAGATGATATACATGTTATGGTTGTATTCTTTGCTTGTTAAACAATGTGGTTCTTGGGTATTGGATACCGAATTGGTTGGTATGAAATTTCATACGGAACGACGCAATTCATGAACCACAATGGCCTAAGTAACTAGCAAGAGAATATGTGATGATGTTCATCAAAAACAAACAAACCGTTGTTTGTATTTCTCGTTGCTTCAAAGCATGACTTCAAGATTTGTTTTAATAATTGTTATTTAAATCAGGTATTATGAGAACAAAGGTTGTTCAAATAATTACCATATTCCATATTAGATGGAAGATTTACAAATCTAGTTGGAGAAATCACATCCATAAAGCTAATGCTAAAATGTCGCAAGACAAATGATTGAAAGATCACTTACGAAGTGACATCGCTGTTTAAATTATATTGGAAAGAAAACATGAAGAATCTCCATTTTCATGGATTTTTGGAGTCTTTGATTTGATCAAGTGACGCTTGTGAGACTTTCCTCGGGATAATTAAAACTTCGTTCAAAGGCCAAAGAAGAACGAACGACTAAAATATTGGAATTTATACATATCGATGTATGTAGTCCATCATGTGTAGTCGTAAGCGATGGGTTTCAACTTCATATACTTTCTCCGGAAATTTGAGTGAATATTCACTTAATGAGAAAGAAGTGTGAAATATTTGAAAATGTTCAAAGACTTTCAAGATGAAGTGAAAATCATTGAGACAAGAAAATAAATGGTTTATGATTTTATCATAAGGAATTTATTTGAGTTACAAGTGTAGCAAGAAAAATAAATGAATTATGATTTATCATAAAGGGATTTATTTGTGTTGCAAGTTTAGCAAAACACCTAGATTTATATCTCCCGAAACACCATAGGAGTATGGAGTGTTTGAGATTTGTAATGAAACCTTGTTTGACATGGTTGGATCAAAGGTGTTATTTATAAAACTGCCATTATGTTTTAAAAGATTAAAGCTTTAGAGACTTCCGCTTTTACACTGAAAAGCGCTTCATCTTGATCCGTTGAAATGACACCATGGAAGTTATGGTTTGGGGTAAAACCCAAGTTGTCATTTCTTAAATTTTGGTATGCTAAACATAAGTAAGATGTTTACAACCAAAGTCGGATGAGCATGTCTTTGTAGGTTATTTCGCATAACAATTGGTTATTCCTCCATAACACCGAGGACAAAAGGGTTTGTCGCTTGAAATGTGAAGTTTCTTGAAGAAGGAATTTTTCATAAATGTTAAGTGGGAGGACAATAGAACTTTGATAAGGTTAACGAACCTTAGCTAAATGTGCTGAGTTGCACAGCGCCGGAAATTGTTCTGAAGGCTGCCATAATGCTCATAGCTTATGTTCCTCAAAGGTTGTGGTCACGGAGATCTAAGTTCTTATTGAACCAAGTCGGTCGGTTAAACAATCAAATGCTAAGATTTGAGAGTAAATCATTATTGTCTGACAATGGTGAACCGACTACATGCAAAGAAGCAATGATGGGCCCTGACTCCATCAAATGGCTTGAAGCCATAAAATCCGTGATAGTTCCATACACGAGAAATCAAGTTTTGAACTTGGAAGACCCTCCGGAAAGGTGTAAAAACCTATCGGTCGTATTTGGATCTATAAAGAAATGCATATGGATGTTTCACATCTATGAAATAGTCGACATGTCGTAAAGTATTTTATGACAATGTTCAAAGAGTTGAATATGACAAGATTTGATCTTTCATAGCGATATTTAGTCTGAACGGATTAAAGTAGCAACCACTACATATAATTTGGTATATGGTATATGAATAAACAAAACAAGGTTCTTCTAATAGAATGGTTACCTAGGACGTGTACATGACACGTTCCAAAGGGTTTTGTTAAATTCAAAGGATGCTAAAAGGGCATGCAAACTTCAATGATTGAAGTAAGCATCGCGGAGTTGGAATCTTCACCGTGATGAAAAGGAGTTTTCATCAGGAGACGATGAAGATGCTTGCATTTGCAAGAAATTAAGTGGGAGCGCTGAGACATATTTCTAATACATTATGTGGAGGACATCTTGTTGATTAGAAATGATGTATCTTTTATTGACAAAGGTTAAGAATTTCATTTCGATGAAAGACTTAGGCAAAACCCGAATATTTATCGTGAAAGTCTATAGTGGATAGACCGTGATGCTAATATGGTTATGCCAAACGTACATATATGAGATATTGAAGGAGTTCAATAAAGAAACAACAAGAAACGGTTCTTGTCGCATGCAAAGGAATTGAATCAAGATTCAAGTGTATCGACACTTGATAAGTGAATAAGATTCAAGTTGACACTTGATGAGTGAAATCACGAGAATGTTTTGATCAATCATACCATGATATCTACACATCCAGATATGTCCTATGCTCTAAGTGTTATGAGCATATACCAGAATGAATCATAAAATGATCATTGGACGATAGTAAGGATATTCTTATGATCTTTTGGAAGAACTAAGAATATATTTGTGTAGAGATGACAAACAATTACAAATAGTTCATTGTAAAGCGTTACATTGATACTAGTTTTGTCACAAGATACAAACTAAGTTTATCTCAATTTAAACTATGGGTGGCACAATGAAATGGAAAGAAAGTTTCCATGATGGATTTGGAAGAGTTCCAAATTTAAGACATTGTGACGAATACTACAACAAAAGGCTAAGTATATGACTGCTATAGTAGCGGCAAAGGAGGGAATTTGTGTCAAGTAGTTTGTTATCAAACTAAGGTGTTGTTCGCAATGGGCTAACACTAAAGATATATTGTACGACAATAGTATCGACATGGTTTAACCCCAAGGAACTAAAGTCTCACCAAAATACCAAATTTATACAATGCCATCTCATTGGAGAATGAGTGATGCGTGGAGACGCAAAGACATGCAAATACACACGGACCTGAAAGCATCAGATCCGTAGATTATGTTAACCACTTGCAGTTGCGTATATGGAACACTAGAAAGCCATAGGTGTTCAATACGCAAAGTTTTCAAACTAGATTATTGTCTCTAGTGCAAGTGGGAGACTGAAGGGAATATGCCCGAGAGGCAATAATAAAGTGGTTATTATCATATTCCTTATTTATGATAAATGTTTATTTTACATGCTATAATTGTATTAATACGGAAACGTTAATACATGTGTGTTTAATAAACAAAAAGGAAGTTCCTAGTTATGCCTCTCTTATAAACTAGCTCGTTGATTAACATGATGATCAAAGTTTCCTGATCATGGACATTGGATGTTGTTAATAACGAGGTCACAACATTAGTGTAATGATGTGATGAACATTCATCCGAATTATAGCATTACAATCAAAGTCATTGAGTTTATATTGCTATAAAAACTTACGAAGTGATCCCAATCCTTAGACCATGAGATCATGTCAATCACTAACACCGGAAGAGTTTCTCGATGACATCAAACGTCACACCGTAACTGGGTGATTATAAAGATGGCTTCAGAACTACTAAAGTGTTATGTTGAGACCCATGGATCGAGAGTGGAATTTGTTCATCCCGATGACGGATAGATATGCTCTGGGCCCTCTCGGTGATATCACATTGATTAGCTTGCAAGCAAGTGATTTGATCACTAGAATGTTATATCACGGGAACGAGAAAAGAGTGCATGTCGGTAACGAGATCAAACTAGGTATGGAGATACCGATGATCTAATCTCGGACATGTAATATATCGTGAAACAAAGGGATTAAGATACTAGCGTAAAAGGTTCACACGATCACAGAAGTGATCGTTGAATGTGTGAGTCGATATGGATCTCGGTCCGCTCGATTATTGATCGGAGAAGGGTCTCGATCATGTCCGCATTATTCGCGAACCGTAGGGTGACACACTTAAGGGATACCGACACCATTCGGAGCAAATGATATGCCAGAAAAAGAAAAGGAAAGCGCAGGAATTTATTTCACTAGACACCGGAACTGCTTCGGTTGAAATTGCTGAAACTGGTTCTGCATGTGAAATGGAATACTAGCAAGGGGTTTTATGTGAATGTTTGTTAATTAAAGTAATTAACAAAATTCTGAATAAATAAATAAAAGATTTTTATTTAAATGAGATCTTGCATTAAATTTAGTGGAAATTTAATGCATGTGAGTGGATTTTTGAGTGGAGGCTTTTTAATGGGAGTGGAGGCTTTTCATTTTGAGTGGGAGCTCCACCCACATGAATGTGGAAGAGGTGGGGGCAGCCCCCATGGCTGGGCGCCATGCCCCTTGGGTGCCCCACTCTCCCCTATAAAAGGCCCCCTCTCCTCCATTCAAAGCACACCTCCTCGCGAAGGATATCTCTCCCCCCTTTAGAATTTCCCCATGGTCTCGGATCAGCAAGATACATGTTCCCGGTGGCTTTTTCTGGAAGGATTTTTTGCTTCCGCTGCTTCGCTGGAGAGAGGGCGCGGAGGTTGTCGGGGTACCCGTACGTGTGTGCGATCACGGATGCACCACTGCTTTGAGGTGCTGGACTTGATCGTGCGGGACCGGCTGGACCAGATGGATTTCATCACGATCTTGAGATCGGCAAGCGTTCGTCTACATCATCCACTAGTACAACATCGTTAACGCTATTCGGTCTTCGAGGGTATGTATTCTATGGATGTATATCCACCCGTTGATTGTATCTAGTAGATAGATCTTGGTACTTAGTTGTTCCCATCGTAGGAATTTTTTTGTTTTCTATGCTGCGAACCCTACAGTATTGGCAAGTGATACTATGGTAGTATAGTGGAGTCTATCATCTATATGCATTTGGCTAAGTGGAGCTTAGGCTTGCTTTGCTCAAAATAGATTTTCCTTATCATTTGAAAACTCTAAGTTTTTGCTTGACAAAATCTTTCCCAAGGCATATCCCAATAGAAATTGGTGATCCTTCAACCCTTGTTCAACCACAAGTTTTTAACTTAGAAATTGGGATGAGGAGATTCTTGATAGCTTCCATGTCTTGATGCTCAAATTGTCCTTTACCAGGGACATGGCTAAGTACTTATATTTTTCACTCAAAGTAACAATCTTTATTAAGTTCACCAAATACATTTTCAAATCATAAAACTTGGTGTTTAGGGTCAGAGAGTTTAAATCAAAACATTTCCCCAAAGGTTTTCCTCCAAAATCATTTTTAACAACTAAACCATATTTTTGTTTGACTAGAAATGTTTTAATTCAAGGTTTTATTCTTTTGCTTCACCAACTATGTTTTTGAAACCACAAATTGATTTCTATGGTCAGTAGGTTCAAAACAAACCATTTTCCAAAGGTTTTATCTCAAAAATCATTTTAGAACAATTTTTACATTCCAAATATGCCTACACAAGTTTCTGCAAAAACAATCAATTTAACAAAAGCATTTTACTAAACAAAGTGCATGGTTAGAAAGTACTTGTCTTTCTGAATCCATTGATATAAAATTTGCAAAATTTGGACGTGTGGTTTGAAATTTATGGATTTTACAAAATTGAACATCTAATAGAAAAGTTTCTATTTTTAAAACGAAGCCTGAGCCACGTGGCGTGTTCTGATAGGTTGGTACCGCTTCGTGTGGATCACGCAGTTACGGCCGTTGGATCTGACTAACAATGCACGGACCAGATAAATAGATACCGTTTCGCTAACTTTCTATCTAAGTCGACAGATCAACATCCAACGGTCCAGACGCGATGACCTTAAACGGGCGGCGCTGGCGGTGGTGACTGGCGGCGGAGCGGTTAGACGGTGGCGGTGCTGGCGATGCAGGAAGCAAGGGAGGAAGGGGAGTGTCTCACCAGGTTCAGGAGATCACGGCGATGCTCAACGTGCTTGCGGTTTGTCAAGGGGCGCACGATGGTGGCGTAGATTCCTCGCCGAAGTTGTGCTGCGCCTCGGGCACGCACGGCTGTGGTCGAAGGCGAGTCTCTGGAACGCGAATGAGAAAAACAACGAGTCAGGAAGATGCACACATGTTCAAGGATCACGAGAATACTCACCAGTGAGCAAGGGGCGCACGAGGTCATCGGCTATAGCTCGTCGGAGTCGAGTTCATCATCGGTGGCGCTCAGACGTGGACAGAGCCGAGGCTGCAGGGCATGCGCGAGTAAGCTGATGATGCAGAGAGAAGCGCCAGGGGGTGGGGAGTATGTTCACGTGGTTGAGGAGGCGAGGGGTGACGAGGGGCTGCCGGAATCGGCCGAGAAAGCCGTCGGAGACAGAGGTGATGTCGCAGGGAATACTGACAGCCTAGGGGTTCCGGTGGTGTGAGGATTGGGGGGAAGAGAAGAGGAGAGCGTGGCGATTATTACTGTGGGGTCACGGCGAGGATTAAACGCGGCATTTAGGAGCATTGATCGCGAGGATTCAACGGCAAAAAACGGACAGGGCGTGGTCTTCGCGTGGGTGGAAACGATGAACAACACTGTGGGGTCCGACGGTCAGTGAGAGAAGGGGTGGGGAGATGGGGTCCATGCGTCGGTGACTCACAGGTGAGAAAAGCGTTTACTCGGGGTGAGAGAGAGAGGTGGGCTGCTAGGCTTAGTGGGCTAGCTGGGCTGGGTCGACCTTGTTCACTTTTTTTTATTCTGAATGCTTTTCTCTTTTTCGATTTCTAATTTCTGTTTTGATTTTGCTTAATTAATTCAAACATCAATTTGAATTCAAACCTCAACCAAAATTTGTGTAGGTTTAAATACTGATTAGTAATATAATCTGAAGTCAATTTTGGAATAAAATTTTATTCTTTTTGGGGTCTTTTTAATTATTCAAAAAGGCCCTTGTTTTAAATCAAATAAGATTTAATAATATTTTCAAACACCATTTAAATTTCTAAATCCTTGCAAATATTTTTCAGTAGTTTTTTATTTGTTTACTTGGGTTCAAATAATTCATCTTTAATTATTTGGAAAAGTTTTTAATATGATTCATAAATCATTTAAATGGGGTATTTGTTTTAATTCCAATGGAATTAAATATAGTTTTAATTCCCTAAACTTTATTTGGAAGATTTCTTTAATCTTAATTAAGTTGATTTAAACAACTTTTATTTCACTTGGGTAAATTCCAAAATACTATTTTGCCATGATTAGATCAATTATTTCTAATAGGGATTTTTATCTTTGTTCCAATAGAATAGGATTGGGTCAAAGTCATTGTATTTTATTTGGAAATTCTTTATCCAATATTTTATTTGGATTTGGATTATAATCATTCCACTTGTTTATGGATTAGGCCAAGATTTAGTTTGGTCTTTCAATATTCCTTATTTAATATTTCTTTCTTCATCTTATAAAATCCATATCTTTTTATTTAAAGATCAAATCTTGGTGATTCCAATTTGTAAAATCTTATTTGATATTTATTTATCCTGTTAAATATCTTCAGGATTATTTGCTCACCATTTGGTATGGATTTTTAGATAGATGCTTTATTAGCTTTGGGAATTAAATAACCTTATCTTATTAAATTCATAAGATTTTATCTATGGCTCCAAATTGAATGAAATCAATTTATATGGTTTTATAATATTTCTAATAGTCATTCTTGATCAATTTGAAATGTTTGTTTGACCAAAGTTTTAGATGGATCAAATCCATAGGCTTGGAGATAACTTGGAAATGATTTCCTCCCATTAGGGTTTTAGGGTTTTGGTTTATTTCTCAAGTGTTTAAATTTCCAGATGCATTTAGGAAGAATGCATTCCACTTGATTTGAATTTAGTTGGATTCAAATGTTAACCAAAGTTTGTTCAAGATGGGATTTTAAGTTTCCATTTAGAAACAAAAGTTTCTTTTCACCCCAATTGTCAACAATTATTTATTTTGTTTATTTATTTTTCACATAACTAGATTTGGAAAATCTTGGGATGTGACACTATCCCATATCCTCTGACCACGGTGGAACGGCTCATCATCGGTGTTCGCCTCCACCTCCCTCTCATCCCCGGCATCACGAAGACCCAAAGTATCACCATCGCACGAGCATGCCTCCACCTAGACGCCCCTAGGGAAGAATCATCATCCGCGATAATGTGGAGCAGCCTCGACGTGTGGACAGTGTAGTGGAACCAGGGGCACATGAGCAGGTCGCACCATGACCCTCCGCGTCTAACAAGAAACTGCGATAGGTGCAAGGGTCACGGGAGGGAAATAGCAAGAAGGCTAACCCACCGCCGCCTCTGCCACTGTTGCCACCTAGTAGCCACCATGCCGGAGGAGGACCGCATTGCTCACATAGTTGCTCCCATGGCGGCGACAAGCACAAAGGAAACCTGGAGCCATATGATGCACGTTCACGCTTGGACAAGATCTACGAGGCTCGGGATGGACAATACCTGGGACCATGTTTCTTTGGCCTAGTGATACGGGCCACAACTTACCCCAAAGGTTTCGGGATTGAAAAGACGATCAAGCCCTATGAAGGCACTGCCAGGCCATCCACATGGTTGTAGGATTATAGAAAAGAGGTGGATATTGAAAGGGGCAACCCAAATGTCGTTGTTAAGTAATTCCCACTAATGTTGACGGGCACCGCCCGCCAATGGATCAACGACTTGCAGGAGAATCCCATATGAAATTGGTTGGATATGCATGAAGGGTTCACCAAGAATTTTGAGGGTACATATAAACATCCCTGCATTGTAGGTTTCCTATAGTGCATCCAGGAAAAGGATGAGTCATATCGAGCGTACCTCTCTTGTTGGCTGGACATGAAAAATTCGTGCGCGGGAGTGCACGATCAGACTGCTATGGCTATCTTCATTGACGGCTTCGAAAAGGGAACTTTTCTCTGACATACATTGAAGTGCGTGTAGGACAATCACAAGATGGATCTCAATCAGATGTTCTCCTTGGATAGTGAGTTCACGATCACCGACGATGATGCTCATGGCTCTCTGCCAACAATAGCCATACCAACCCAAGCAAAGAGGAACAACAACAATAAATGGAAGATCCTGCCAGAAGAAAAGCCACCTTCTGACATGGTCACCATGATGTTTACGGGAAGAGGCGAAGGCGGATAGCGTGGCCGAGTCTGGGGGCTGGCCGTAGGCAGCAGCGCGATAGAGAAACTACCCCGGCAGCATCCCCCGTTCCCAAGAGGTATGAGGAGTACCACGATATGTCGTTCTTCGTACACCTCGATGCCAATGGCAAAGCCACTCACACCAACCGCTAATTCAAGTTTGTCAATGATCTCAAGGAGGACCCGGAGTCCGATTACAAGGGAAGCCGGAAGAACCGACCGCGAGGCAAGGGAATAGGGAAGAAGAAGGAAGTGGAGTCCAAGGATTCAAGTGACATGGTTGAGGATGTAGAACCCAAGCACGCCGATAAGGGCGATGGCAAGGGCAAGAACCGCTTCAAGAAGAAGGCCCCCGTCTACCATACTTTCCTTTCCACCCCAACTTTTCGGGCATTAAAAACCTCAATGAGGATACTAATGGCCACCCTACCCCTAGTTCCCTAGTACCCGCGCTGGTTGGAAGTTCCAATCACTTGGGACAGGACGGATCACCGTGGCCTTGTTCCAATAGAGAAATAGTATGCCATGGTCATCAACCCCTTGATTGATCACAACAATCTCACCGAGTGCCTTGTGGAAAGTGGAAGGAGCATCAACATCATATACCTGGATACACTGCACAATATTAACTTGACGGAGACCAACCTAAGGTGGACCAGCACCGTGTTTCATGGCGTTGTTCCTGGTCGGGATGCTTGGTCCCTTGGGTGCATACTCTTCTGGTCGCCTTTCGTGATTTCAACAATTACCGCCAAGAGCGCATGACCTTCGAAGTGGTCCGCTTCAAGAGCGTGTATCACGTCATATTTGGACGCGACATCTTCCATTCCTTCATGGCCAAACCATGCTTTGTATACAAAAATCTCAAGATACTCGTACGACACAGAGTCATCACCGTTTCCGGAAGTTTCACAAAGGCATATGACTACAAAATAGGAAAAGAAGCCTTTGCAGAAGCCGTACTCTATGGTGAAGAATTCAAGGAGATCCAGTGCCAATTCGATGCCTCGGAAATGCCGGCATCAAAGAAGAAGATTTTTGACTCTGATCCCACATTCAAGGCCACCATCGAGACCAAGTCAGTGGAGCTTGCAGTAGGCGATGCATCCAAGACCACCGCCATTGGGACGAACCTGTATCCCAAATAGGAAAGGGCGCTCGTCAAGTTCCTCCATGAGAATATGGACAACTTTGGCTGGCAACCTGCCGACATGAAAGGTGTACCTAGGGAACTTGCTGAGCATAGCTTAAACATAGATCCTAAATGCAAACCGGTGAAAAAACCTCTATGATGCTTCAGGAACAAGAAGAGACACGCCATAGGCAAAGAGAAAGCTAGGTTACTTAAGGCTAGTTTTATCCGAGAAGTCCTTCACACCCGATGGATGGAAAATCATGTACTTGTGCCCAAAAAGGGAACAAATGAGTTAAGAATGTGCGTTGGTTACACAGGCTTGAACAAAGCGTGTCCGAAGGATCCATTTTCTTTGCCTCGCATTCACCAAGTCATTTACTTGATGGCTGGCTCTGAACTTATATGTTTTCTAGATGGATACCACCAGATCAATATGTGAAAGTTGGACCAATTAGCCACTTTGTTCATCACACCTTATGACACTTATTGATATGTCACGATCCCCTTTCTGCTGAAAAACGTAGGTGCTATGTACCAGTGGGCAATGCAACATTGCCTCCATGACCAAATTGTTCGGAACATTCATGCTTACGTTAATGACATTGAGGTGATGCCCAAGAAATAAAATGACCTAATTGCCTACTTCAAGGAAACCTTCAATAACCTCCAAAAGTTTAACTTGATTCTTAACCCTAAGAAGTGTATCTTCGGGGTTCGAGCCAGAAAATTGTTAGGCTTCATCATTTCCCATCATGAAATCCAACTCATCCCAGAAAAAATCAAGGCCATCCTCAACATCAAGCATCTGACATGCCTGATGGACATTCAATGGCTCATAGTCTGTGTTGAGTGGTAAGCCTGTTCGTCAGTCGACTTGGACGGATGTGGCAGACACAACACTATAGGAGATGAAGAGGACACTTTCCTCCGCACCATGTATATGTTACTTTTGATGCGTGAGATCACCCATACCGCATCGTCGGGGTAGCCACGCTACCCTGGTGGTCTCCCCATCATAAATAACATCAAGGTTACCAAGATGCTGGTGGATGGAGGGGCTGGCATCAACATCCTCTCATCAAAGCTACTTGATAAGATCCATATCATGGAAGATCAATTAGCCCCTACGGGGTCTTTTATGGGCATAATCCCTGGATCTACCCAGCCTTGGGGTAAGATTGAGTTTCTAGTCACATTCGGCATTTCAGATAACTACCGCACTGAGAACATCATCTTTGATGTTGTGGATATTTCCTTGTCGTATAAAGGCATCATAGGGCGGCCTACTTTGGCAAAGTTCATGGTGGTTTCCCACCATCCCTCCAACTTTCTCAAGCTTACCTCCTCGTGGGGTACCTTGACCATTAAAGGTGATATTAGGGACATTGTGTTCTGCTCTGAACAACTATTCAAACTGGAAGCCATCGCTTTCCCTATGACTCACCCTGATCCTTTGTCTGATTCGGACAAACCTAGTTCCAATGACTATTCTAGTACTAGGGACTCTTCGAGTAAGCTCAAAACTTCTCGCATCCACTCTACCATCTAAAAAGCCCGGGAGTGTCCGTGGTGCTCCTGACAAACTTAAAAGCCCGGGTATTAGTGGAGGTTCCCTTGGCAAACCTAAAGCCCAAGAGCGTAGATGGTTCTACCGGCAAACTCAAAGCCCGGGAGTCAACGCGGGGGATTTCGAGGACTCCTCCATCCTCGAGATCTTCGACTCTGACTCTAGGTCGGAAAATTCCGTTGACCTCCATGCCAGATCCAGTCGCTTCATCGTGACCTACATGACAAGCGGCACGAGCTCCTTGCTAGACCCCTTATCCACGGCAATATCGGCGACCACGGTGGCGACAGAGGTCGAGGAATCCCGCCTGCGCCTAGAGGAAGTAGTGCACAAGGAGAAGGCCGATCGTGTATTTTTTGCCTCGTGCAAGCAACAGCGCAGGAGCTATTGCTCTACCAAAAGCGCCGCATTAGGATGCGCCAGAACCATAGCGTTCAGGGCCCCGCCCTGAACTTCAACGAAGACAACGACCCCGCTTGCGTGGTCGAGCGTGTGATGTGCAAGAATTCACCGCCTGGCTTTAGCACCTGTCCGCCACAAGGAGCACCAGCGAGCGGAGCTCCCCCACCGCACGCCTCCTCCCAACCAGCCGAGAGTCCTCATATCACCACAAGAGCGGGACACGAACGGCCTCCTGTTGTACTTCACCCCGATGGACAACATCATCGCGGGGCAGGCAACAGTCGCCAACCTCAACGTCACGGGAGAAGGCGCCTAGAAAATAAAGTATGCCCAGGCCTTACTCGCCAAGGCTGTCGAGCAATAAGCCGCTAGAGCCGACTCGCGAGGATGGGTGTACTCCAGCTCCTCCGTGAGCAGGGCGGCCTCGAGCGGCCGCCCGAGCCCCTGCAGCATCAACCATGGGTTGCGCACCCAGCGCTCTCCACCAACTACCCACGACCGTTGAACAACACGGTCTCCGCCACGGGCAGCCAATCGATACACGCACCAACATAATCAACCGGCCACATACCTCATGGCTATGGGAATCACCGGCCACACCGACCTCCTCGCCACTCGATACTCCCCCTAATGATGGAGGGGGGGGGTACTTGGCAGTGGATCAACACCCTCCCCCCAGACAGCATCGACTCATGGGACAACATGCGCGAGGCCTTTGTCAGGCACTTGGAGGGATCCTACACCCGAGCCACCACCATCAAGGACCTGGAGCAATGCGTCCAGGGACCACGCAAGTCGACCTGCCACTGGGTCCAACGAGGGCAGGACCTGTGGATCAATGTCGCAGGCATCCACCCGGACACGGTGATCCATTGCTTCAAGAACTCATGCCGATACGAGCCACTGGTCGCCAAGATCAAGAAGGTGTATAAGACACTCGACAACATCCCCGACCTCCTCGAAATTGCCAAGCGTTAGACGGAGGAAGGCCCAAAACTAGAAACCGACTATGAGTCGGGGGAAATCGCCGCCCAAACGGCCATGATAATGGAAGACAACGTGAACTATGCTACAGCAACACTTGCCTCCCCGGCAAGCTCCGCGGTGATGGGTGAGTCGACTTCGTCGCCAACACCGGCTACGCACCACGCGAGCTGAAGAACTTCCGTCACGATAGAGGCAACTACCAAGCAAGGCCAAAATTCGACCCCGCAGATCTCCTCAACCAGCCATGTATCTATCACAGCAGGGAGGGGAATCCCGCCACCCACACCACTGTCGACTGCCACTCCCTGAAGGAGATCAAAAAGGCAAGGTGAGCATGGGAAGATCCCAAAAACAACCCACCAAATGCCGGTGCAATCAGCAACGACGTAGGCTTGCTACACACCTTCACCGAGCTCAGCACCAAGCGCGAGAAGAAGGTCCTCGCCCGCGTCATGTCTGTTAATGCGGTGTGCCAGGTCGACGTCCCTCGCTTTCTCAACTGATCCGATCAGTGCATCACATGGAGCCGCGAGGACCACTTGCCACGGATCGAGTACCCCGAGCGAGTCGCCCTAGTAGACATGCCCAAAGTGGGTGACTACTGGCTCTCCAAGACATTGATGGACGGCGGGAGTTCCATCAACATCCTATACCTAGACACATTTAGGCGATTGTAGCTCCCGCAGTTCATGATCGAGACGACTCTCACCACCATCCATGGCAGCGTACCCAATTGGCAAGGTGACGCCTCCAGTCACCTTCGGCACACCAACTAACTTCCGCACCAAGCGGATAGTCTTCGAGCTGGTAAACTTCCACAGCCCGTACCACTGTGTCCTAGGGCGACAAGCATTCGCCAAATTCATGGCAGCGCCGCATTACACGTACAACATGATGAAGCTCCCAGGACCATGCGGCATTATCACCATCCACAACGACCCGGATATGGCCGTGGAATGTGAGGAATGGGTGCCAAACTCGTGGATGCCGTCTTATCCGCCGAGACAAACCACGCCGAGGAGCTCGCCAAATATGCGAGTGGAGTCAACAAAGACGACCCCACAATCCTGAAGAAGCCCAACACGAAGAACGCCGAGTCGACAGCGTTCAAGGCCACCACGCAAACCTGCACCGTTGAGCTGGTCCCAGGCGACTCCATCCAGACGGTCACCATCAGTGCGGGCATGAGCCCCGCATAGGAAAGCACGCTCCTTGATTTCCTCCGTGCGAATCGCGACATCTTTGCATGGAAGCCATCTGACATGCCAGGTGTCCCGAGGGAACTCGCCGAGAACAAGCTTAACACCGACCCCAAAGCGTGACCTATGAAGCAGTCGCTGCGGCCCTTCAATAAAGAGAACCGCCAATCAATCGCCAGAGAAGTGCAGTGTCTACTCGCTGCAGGCTTTATCCGGCCAATCAAGTTGATGTGGACATCCCATCTATTGATACAATCGTTGTACCTACAGCTACACACATACAAGGACGTATCACTCGATCTCGTGCCAAACAACTTAACTATCAGGTACTTTCGTTTCTTGGAACTATTGCTCACATACATGAGAATATGATGCTGCCTAAATCAGATGTATTTCTTACTCTTAGGAATGATGGACCAAGCATGGATGAGAGGGACAAGCATTGGAGCATGGTCATGCATGGAGATGGCAGAAAGCATGTGATGATTCAAGAGAAGGCCACGGATGAAGATTTTAGAACTTTGAGGCCACCATAATGAAGAAAGAAGGCTTGGACGAAATATTCAAGATTAATACTTCACAAATTCGTCCATAGATTAATATGGTGCTGCAACACCTTTATTTTGGGCAGCCCATGTAATTTTCGCAGGATTTTAAATAGCCACTTTTTAGAGTCTGTATTTGAGTTGAAAAGGACTTCTAGGGTTGGATTCGGCCGCCACTTCTATGGCTGGCCGAAACCCCACCTTTTCCTCCTTAAATACTCCCCTTAGACGTCACCATAGACTCAGATTTTGTTTAGACATTAAGTTAGCCATCATAGCAACTTCGCCAAGGCTCGAGCGTCGCAGAGGCCTCTTGTACTTCGCACCTATACAGGATCCCACCTTATCAATAAAGCTTTCATCTTAATCCACAATATCTTGATTGCAATATTAGTTCTTACTTGTTCTCGATTTCAGGTAGGAATTAAGACCCTCGCGGGTTAGGCTGATCGTGTTTCCGCAGGATCAGTAACCTCTAGGAGATTGGCGTAGCGATTGCATTGGCTCTCGTGCCCGCACGTGTAGTCGGATCGTCAAGCCCGAACTCCACCAAATCGACCATTATGATATCATCGAAAGATCGGACACCTTTCCCCTATCAAGTGGTATCAGATTCTAGGTTGCTCGGTGAGATTTTACTGTTTTCGTAGATTAGATCTGTTTTACCTATAACCCACGAAAAATCCAAAAACACAATTAGAGTTTAGATCCATCCCATCACCAATCTACGGCTTGCATTATCTTTTCAGTTTTGCATTGTTGAATTTGTGTCTGCATCGTCGTGTCGAGTTGCTGGCCTTAGTGTCTCGTCCCTTAGAGTTTCGAGTTCTGATCATAGTAGTCACCGCCACACTCGTAGATCACCACCACCATATTCCGCCACCATATTCCGCCGCCATACACCCGATCACCATAAACCCTAAAACTCCGCCACCGCCTTCCTAACGCGACACGGATCTGATCACCTTTCCTGCTGCGGCACGAGTCCGAGTTGAGTTATTGTTTCCTAGTTATTTGTTTTTACTCTCCTTCCTTGTTGTTTCCATGTTGAGCTGAAGTCCGTGTCGAGCTAAAAGTTCAGTCGTAAGTCCATAAGGAGAGCAAAAAAAAGTCTGAAACCGCCCCTGAATTTTTTTTCTTGGTATACTGATTTTTGACTCCGGGGATCACTTTTCTCCATCGGACGTTATAGCGCTATTTTTTTGGCGCCTGCGCGCTTTCCGGAGCATCATACAAAAATTTCGACAAAATTTTTTTTGGGGCTAAAATGTTTCTAGACTCCACTCAGTTCTAGACACTCGCCATCATAGTGATTTTTGACATCTCGGTTCGCTTTTCAGGGTGCCATATCATCATACATTGCTTGTTGTGTCGCGTCGTGACATCGTTGGTGATCTAGGCTCGCGTCTCTAGTATGGTCTAGCCTAGGACCAGCATAGTACCTTCGTTGAGCATTCTCTCAACATTTGTATTTCTGTTTTGATAATTGCTAACCCCTTTTCTAAGCCTTCCTAGAGCTCCATAGATTTCTCCACGTGCGGTGTCTCGACTCCTGGTAATCGCTTGGTTCAATCTCTGGACCCACTGCTCCTCGCGGTTGCACATCGCCTTTTCCTGCTGTTTGGTAAGAGCTTGTAAGAGCTTCGCATATTTCTTGACGGATTACACGTGCCTTCCACCATATTTCCGTAGTTATAGGCATATATACATGTGCTTTTTAAAGGACTAAGCATGGAAGATACTTTGTGTAATCCTGCCACAATGACGAACCAAGAACTACATCCCCACTTATCCGAGCTATTGGTCGGTCGCGCTGAAGATGTGGATGCACGACTAGAGGAGTTTGACACCAAGCTCACCAACGCCATGGACAAGATCGATCGACTCGAGAAATACTTCAACGACAAGCTTGACGCTCGGTTCAAGGAGGTTTTGGACAGATTGCCGGCACCCGCACCCGCCCCATTGGCACCTCGGCATGGCGCACGGCGCATTCCGATCACGGGTGATACTGCTGGTTCCGCTGCCGTCGCACCTCAGGCGGCTACCGCTGCCGCTGAGGCACCTCAGGCTTCCACCATGGCTGCTACTGCGACATTGGGGGCAGACGACGGGTACTACTACGACCTCGACTACGACGATCTGTTTGACGAGGAGGTTGAACAACCTCCACACCCTGCTGGCCGACCCAACATTACCACCGCAACGCTCGACCACCGGTACGTGATGATGATCATGTTGCAAAGCTTAAATTAAATATTCCATCTTTTGAGGGTAAATATAATCCTGATGCATATATTACATGGGAGATGGAAGTAGAACAATGTTTTGCATGTTTAAAATATCCTGAGAATATGCGTGTTAGTGTTGCTACATGTGAATTTACTAAATTTGCTTCCCTTTGGTGGTCTGAGTATTGTTGTTTAAATCTTACTACTATTCCTCGTACTTGGACAGCTTTAAAAACTGCTATGCGTGTTAGTTTTTTGCCTACCACTTATCAACGTGATTTACTAAAGAATCTGACACGTTTGGAACAAGGGAAACATTCTGTAGAAGAGTATTATCAGGAATTGCAAACGGGGATGGTTCGGTGTGGTTTTGTTGAATCTACTGAACAAATGCTTGCACGTTTCTTTGGTGGATTAAACAAGGACATTCAACACATATTAGACTATAAGGAATATAATTCCATCACTCGTTTGTTTCGTCTTGCTTGCAAAGCTGAACGTGAAGTGCAGGATCGCTAAACACCATGGAGGAGGACTAATAATTCTGTAGGTCGCACATCCACTTGGACATCCCGACAATCAGCACCTTCTTCTCGTGATTCTCCACCAGCTACTACCACATCCAAGGCCACCACAAGATCACCGTCAGCTGCTCCTCCACCGTCATCCAATGCTCCTGCTCGTGGTGCATCTTCTATGGCTTCCACGGGTAAAACAAAGGATATACAATGCCTCAAGTGCTGGGGTTTTGGTCATATTGAGAGATAGTGCACAACACAACGTGTTATGATGGTGTGTGATGATGGTCAATATGATTCAGCGAGTGACTTTGATGAAGATACATTAGCTCTTATTTCTGCTCGAGATGGAGGTAATGGGAGCTGAAACTGCTGATCAATACAAGAGCTTAGTTACACAACGTGTGTTGAGTGTGCAATTGAGCAAATCTGAGCATGATCAACGCCACAACATGTTCCAAACATGTGGTGTTGTCAAGGAAAGAGCTATAAGGATCATCACTGATGGAGGGAGTTGTAATAATCTGGCTAGTGTTAACATGATAGAGAAACTTGCACTTCCAACAAGACAACGCACACATTCATATTACATCCAATGGTTTGTGAGTTATCGCAAGATCAAGGTAACAAGAACGGTACGCGTGCATTTTACTATTGGTACATATTCTGATTTTGTTGATTGTGATGTTGTACCTATGGAAGCTTGTTCTTTGTTACTTGGTAGACCAAGGCAATTTGATAGAGAATTTGTTCATAATGGCAAAACTAATCACTTCTCTTATGCATGATGGAAAGAAAATTGGTCTAAAACCTATGACTCCCGAACAGATTTTAAAAGATGATCTTGCTAGAGCTATTAGAGCTAAAACTGAGGAGAAAAATAAAAGTGAGAATCAGATTGTTGCTGCAGATTTTGTACCACCAAAGAACACTAAATCCGATTCTAAACATGATACTGAAATTCGTTTGAAGAGTCCATGTATGGTTGCAAATAAAATTGATATTGCTGAACTAGATGTAAACAATACTCAATGCTATGCAATTATCTGCAAAGAGGTTTTGTTTTCATTTGAGGATATGCCTCCTTCTTTGCCACCCTCTATTGCTAACCTTTTGCAAGAATATGAGGACGTTTTTCCCGCTGAGATGCCACCAGGACTACCTCCTATTAGAGGAATTGAGCACCAAATTGATCTAATTCCTGGTGCTACGTGGCCCAACCGTGCTCCATATAGAACCAATCCAGAGGAGACAAAGGAGATACAACGCCAAATTCAGGAACTACTCGACAGAGATCATATTCGTGAGTCCCTTAGCCCCTGTGTTGTTCCTATTATTTTGGTACCTAAGAAATATGGTTCTTCGTGCATGTGTACTGATTGTAGAGCTATCAATAATATTACTATTCGATATCTTCATCCTATTCCACGTTTGGATGACATGCTTGATGAATTGAGTGGCTCTACCATGTTTTCTAAAGTTGATTTGTGTAGTGGTTACCACCAGATTCGTATGAAATTGGGAGATGAATGGAAAACAACATTTAAAACTAAGTTCGGTTTATATGAGTGGTTAGTGATGCCGTTTGGTTTAACTAATGCACCCAGCACTTTCATGAGATTAATGAACGAAGTTTTACGTGCTTTCATTGGACATTTTGTGGTAGTCTACTTTGATGATATTCTGATTTTAGCAAATCTTTAGAGGATCATTTGGACCATTTACGTGTTGTTTTCAATGCTTTACGTGATGCACGTTTGTTTGGTAATCTTGAGAAGTGCACCTTTTGCACCAATCGAGTTGCGTTTCTTGGCTATGTTGTTACATCACAGGTTATTGAAGTGAATCCAGCCAAGATTGAAGCTATTGAGAATTGGCCGCAGCCCAAGACGGTCACACACGTGAGGAGTTTTCTTGGCCACGCTAGTTTTTATAGGCGCTTTGTCAAAGACTTTAGATCAATTGCCGCGCCGTTGAATGAACTTACCAAGAAGGATGTGCCCTTTGTTTGGGGCGATGCACAACAACAGGCCTTCGTGATATTGAAAGATAAGCTAACACATGCTAGTGGAATTGGTTTGGAAGGTGTGTTATTACAAGAGGGAAAACCTGTTGCATATTTTAGTGATAAATTGAGTGGGGCTAGTCTGAAATATTCTACTTATGATAAAGAATTATATGTGTTGGTTCGGACATTAGAAACTTGGCAACATTATTTATGACCTAAAGAATTTGTTATACATTCTGATCATGAATCTTTGAAACATATTCGTAGTAAAGCTAAGTTGAATCGTCGTCATGCAAAGTGGGTTGAATTTATTGAGTCTTTTCCTTATGTTATCAAACACAAAAAGGGTAAAGATAATATTATTGTTGATGCTTTGTCGTGCCGTTATACTTTGTTATCTCAACTTGACTTCAAAATATTTGGATTGGAAACTATTAAGGAACAATATGTGCATGATGCTGAATTTAAAGATGTGTTGCAGAATTGTAGAGATGGTAGAACATGGAACAAGTTTGTCTTCAATGATGGATTTGTGTTCCGTGCTAACAAACTATGCATTCCAGATAGTTTTGTTCGTCTTTTGTTGTTACAGGAGGCGCATGGAGGAGGATTGATGGGACACTTTGGTGTCAATGAAACAAAGGATGTTATTGCTGCACACTTCCTTTGGCCACGTATGCGTCGAGATGTTGAGGGATTTGTGGCACGCTGCACTACTTGTCAAAAAGCTAAGTCTCACCTTAACCCACATGGTTTATATATGCCTCTTCCTGTTCCTAGTGTTCCTTGGGACGATATTTCTATGGACTTTTTTTTGGGATTGCCACGTACACATAAGGGGAGGGATAGTATTTTTGTTGTTGTGGATCGGTTTTCTAAGATGGCATACTTTATTCCTTGTCATAAAACAGATGATGCTGCGCATATTGCTGATTTGTTCTTTCGTGAAATTGTTCGTTTACATGGTGTGCCAAATACTATTGTTTCTGATCGTGATACTAAATTTCTTAGCCACTTTTGGAGATGTTTATGGGCTAAGTTGTGGACTAAATTGCTGTTTAGTACTACATGTCATCCCCAAACTGATGGACAAACTGAAGTAGTAAATATAACTTTGTCTACTATGTTGCGGGCTATTTTAAAGAAGAACTTAAAATTGTGGGAAGAGTGTTTACCTCATATAGAATTTGCTTATAATTATTCTGTGCATTCTACCACAAAGATGTGCCCGTTTGAGATTGTGTATGGTTCTGTTCCTCGTGCACCTATTGATTTATTGCCTTTACCTTCTTCATTGAAAAATAATTTGGATGCTACTCAACATGCTGAAATGATATTATACTTTCATAAGACTACTAAAGATAACATAGAACACATGATGCTAAGTATAAACTTGCTGGGGATAAAGGGAGAAAGCATGTTGTGTTTGATGTTGGAGATCTTGTTTGGTTACATTTGCGTAAAGATCATTTTCCTGATTTACGCAAGTCTAAGTAAATGCCACGTGTTGCTGGTACTTTTCAGGTGTTAGAGAAAATAAACGATAATGCATATAAACTTGAGTTGCCTGCAGACTTTGGTACGGTTAGTCCTACATTTAACATTGCTGATTTGAAGCCTTACTTTGGTGAGGAAGATGAGATTGCATCGAGGATGACTTCAATTCAAGAAGGGGAGCATGATGTGGACATCCCATCTATTGATACAACCGTTGTACCTACAACTACACACATACAAGGACCTATCACTCGATCTCGTGCCAAACAACTTAACTATCAGGTACATTCGTTTCGTGGAACAATTCCTCACATACATGAGAATATGATGCTGCCTAAATCAGATGTATTTCTTACTCCTAGGAATGATGGACCAAGCATGGATGAGAGGGACAAGCATTGGAGGATGGTCATGCATGGAGATGGCAGCAAGCATGTGATGATTCAAGAGAAGGCCACGGATGAAGATTTCAGAAATTTGAGGCCACCATAATGAAGAAAGAAGGCTTGGACGAAATATTCAAGATTAGTACTTCACAAATTTGGTGCTGCAACACCTTTATTTTGGGCCAGGACGATGTAATTTTGGCAGGATTTTAAATAGCCACTTTTTAGAGTCCGTATTTGAGGAGAAAAGGACTTCTAGGGTTGGATTCGGCCACCACTTCTATGGCTGGCCGAAACCCCACCTTTTCCTCCTTAAATACTCCCCTTAGCTGTCACCATAGACTCGGATTTTGTTTAGACATTAAGTTAGCCATCATAGCAACCGTAAGGCTCGGCGTCATGAGAGGCCTCTTGTACTTCGCACCTATACAAGATCCCACCTTATCAATAAAGCTTTCATCTTAATCCGCAATATCTTGATTGCAATATTAGTTCTTACTTGTTCTCGATTTCAGGTAGGAATTAAGACCCTCGCTACTCATGTTGATCGTGTTTCCGCAGGATCAGTAACCTCCAGGAGATTGGCCTAGCGATTGCATTGGCGCTCGTGCCCGCACGTGTAGTCGGATTGTCAAGCCCGAACTCCACCAAATCGACCATTATCATCTCATCGAAAGATCGGACACCCTTGCCCTATCACAAGTACTCCAAGTGGCTGGCAAACCCAGGCCTGGTCATTAAGAAGAACAAGACCTGGAGAATGTGTATCGACTACACCAACCTCAACAGTGCCTGCCCAAAGGAGCAGTTCGTCCTCCCGTGCATCGATAAGATCATCGATTCGATCATGAGTTTGGAGTCGCTATGCTTCCTCGACGCATTCTCTAGTTATAACCATATCAAGATGGTGGACGAGGACGAGGAGAAGACGGTGTTCATCACGCCATTCGGCTCCTATTGCTACACTGCCATGAAGTTCAGCCTCAAGAACTCCGGCGCGACCTACCAGCGGTGCATGCAGGAGTGCCTTGCGAGCCAAATTGGCCGCAACATCCACGTCTACATCGACGACGTGGTGGTCAAGTCCAACCGCCAAAGAGGCCTACCCGACGATCTGGCAGAAACCTTTGCAAATCTGCGGAGGTACAAGATCAAGCTCAACCCAGGGAAGTGCACCTTTGGCGTGCCCACCGGACAACTCCTGGGGTACATAGTCTCCAAGTGAGGCATTGAGGCGAACCCCACAAAGATCGACGCAATCGCATGGCTCAGGAAACCTGAGTGCCTCCGCGACATCCAGAATCTGGCTGGGCAAGTCGCGACACTCAGTCACTTCATCCCCCGAATAGGCGAGAAGGCAATGCCTCTCTACTGCCTGATACGCAAGACCCCACGTTCCAACGGGACAAGGAGGCGGACGATGCGCTCAACGCACTCAAAGAAGTGCTACTTGTTGCGCCCTTACTCGCCGCCCCCATCGACGAGGAATTGATGCTCATTTACGTCGTCGCATCCGCGTGAGTCGTCAACTCCGTCATGGTCGTCGAGCGGCCGGAGGAGGGCAAGTAGCACCCTATACAGCACCCGGTCTACTACATTAGCGAAGTCCACACAGACACACGATAGTGCTACCCGCAGTACCAGAAACTGATGTACGCGGTCTTCTGAGCCCACCGGTGGCTACCGCACTACTTCCAGGAGCTCCCAATCACGGTCATTTCCTCCGTGCCACTGAAGGACATCATCCGAAACCGCTAGGCAACGGGGTGGGTCACCAAGTGGGCCGTCGAAATCGGTGTCCACAACATCAAGTACGAGCCACGCAAGGCAATCAAGTCACATGATCTAGCAGACTTCCTCGCCGACTATGAAGAGGCACAATAGCTAGAGAAGCTGACGTACCAACACTACTGGTTGCTCCACTTCGACGGGTCCAAGAATGTGGACAGTGCAGGGGCAGGAATCATACCCACCTCACCCAAAGGAAACAATCTCCACTACATGTTCTACCTCGACTTCACCCTTTGTACCAACAACATGGCCGAGTACAATTCCCTCCTTCACGGCATGTGGGCCGCCAAGGAGATGAACGTCAATCGCCTATGGTGCTACAGCGACTCTGACCACATCGTCGCGCAAGTCGTTGGTACCTACGACGCCGTCTCCCCTACCATGGCGGCATACAGTCAAGAAGTGGACCAACTGGGGGGCCACTTCGCCGGCTACTCTGTTCAAGTGGATCGACAGGCGCAAGAAAAAGGACGCTGACACACTCTCCTGCATCAGGTCGGCTCGGCAAACCCCATCCGCGGGCGTCTTCCTCGACACAATCCACAAGCCCTTTGTCTCTCTTGCAAACGAGATCAACCTCGGGATCTCGCTGCAAGCCGAGCACGCCCTGGTTGCCGTGGTCACAGAACCAAGCTACTGGACTACGCCATACCTCGCCTACCTCGAGAGTTGGACCCTACCAGCGGACAAGAGAGAAGCCCGAATTATCATGCGGCTCTTGGGGATATACTTTCTGGGTATACCCACATGACTTGCTGACTAGGGTGGCCCACCAACGGGTTAGAGATTTGCTTCATGGGTGGCCCAGTCAGATAAAGAGGAGGAGCCAGTTCCGGCTACGACAAGGCCCAAAAGATTTACCGACTTAGGCATGTAGTATTACTTGTAATCCAAGCTGTATCTAGTTACCGACTCTATAACATAACCGGATAGGTCTCTCCTATAACCCTAGGTCCTGGTGACTATATAAACCAACCCTATGGGAACCTTTAGGGCATAACCATAGCAATAAGTACACTGAGAACTCACACAGGAGAACCTCTCTTGTAATCCGCTGTAACATACGGCTTACACCGACATATTAGTGGGTTGCTAGCAGGAGTAGGATCCGATCACCGTAGTCAGATCTGAACCTGGGTAAACTTGTGTTCACCGCTCCTGGAACATCCGACGTCTCACACCCAATCTTCTCAACGCCGTCAGGATCCCCTATGGCGTACTTGTCGACAATCCCATGACAGTTGGCGCCCACCATTGGTGACTTTTGGAACTTCGTTCCAGGCGGAATCTGCCCGTGCACAAATCGGCGAAACAATCGCTATGGGTCACGTGGCCTATGCCAGTGATGTTCCTCTCGTTCTTCTTGATGAGACTTGGATTCCAGCTAGTTAGCCCGTGACAACCTACACGATCATGTCCATCGACAAGATCGATATTTACCTCAATTTTGCTAAAATAGCCAACCCACCCTTGAGGTGATGACCATGGCGGAAGAAAAATATGGATCTTCTTTATCCTCAGAGGCGGAAGAGTTCAAGATCCCGGAAAAAATCGAACCCACCCAGGCCACTCCTGTAGTGGAAGAAGCGGTGGAGGAAAAATCTAGATCTGATCTCCTTGTCGAGATCGGATACACGGATGAGTAATATATCCGCTACGGATCTGGCTCTAACGATGTCATAGTAGAAAAAGTACTCTTGAAGCACAGGATAAATAAGAAGCATTGTTATGTATACCACATAATCTCTGGATCCGACTCTATCGATGCTGGAGCCGGGAACGATTTAGATATTGATGCAATCGAAGAAAACGCCGACCTGCCTGGCTCCCCTAAGGATTCAATAACGTCGCAGGAACTTCCGGACTTCAAGAAAGAGATGGAGGAGTACGAAGAAGAGCACGCCTCAAAACCAATGCAATGTGAGCCAGAAACTCCCCTAGTCCATATGATAGCATGTATGAAAGCTACACCTCGCATACATGGACACCGGAGATTCGTCTGAGGTCCACAGGCCAACTACTACGGAAAGTACCGACGGAAGTTTATCCCCTAGTATCAGACCGAAAACTGTCTTTGCCACCGGTATGCACATCAAGGCTACTGGGTGGTCAAAGAAGAAGAAGAAGAAGAACAAGAATCCGACACCAGCAGAGCCGGACATCGAGGGAACCAACGAAGAAAAAGTTTATGAAGATATTGAGATGGAGAATCAGGATGGAGATCCGATTAATACCACGCCGATCGAACCTCCCGTGGATGGACACGTCTTCACCAAGGGTGCACGTGAAATTTACGGAGATCATCTCATAATTCCAATCCCAACTGCTTCGGATCTTACTCCGGATGCGCTGGAGAAAAGGGCTGAGGACCTGGAAAAACACCGTTTGTTTTTACTAGAAGAGGCCGCACGCATCGTCGAGCTTAAACAGCTGTTAGACAGTGATCCTGCAAATTATCAGTCATATTTCAAGTGACTACCAAACAAGACAAGAGGATGTCCGGTTCTTGCCAATAAGAACCTGGATATCCACAGAGATCTATTTGACGAAAAACTGGAGAGAAGATCCGAGCCTACAGCACGCCTCTGGAGAATGCTGCAGCAGCTCGAGCTATCCTCGCCAATAATATGTCTCCAGAGAAGGTCCGGCAATGTGTTGTGATGCTAGACAAATGATTGAAGCAGCAGAAAACAGCCACGTCATTCAGTGGCAAGCTGGACTCAAAGTCAGAATTTTGCCACACTGGCGCCGACCAAAGCGCTGACGAAAGACCCCGCAGGGATACGGATCAACGCTATCATCCCCGCGGAGAAGAAGAAAAGAAAAGGACCGGCTCAAACGGCCAGTCTCGGCCCACAAGTGATAGGGGAAGAGTTATTCCGTCTGCGTCCGAAGATGCCATCAGGGCAATGGTTCCCCATCAGGGCCATCGTCGGCAAAACAACATCCATAGAGAAGACCCAGAAGTGCACCACCAACGAGAACAAGATCGGCTAAGAATGCCACCACCAAGCCGTCTGGCTGGTAACGCCGGACGAAGAGATGATCCGGGCCATCCTAAATCAAGTAGGGACGGATCCCGAAGAAATCAACATCGGAGTCATCATAATGAGGATCTACCACCACCGCGTAACCTAGCCGGAAACAATCCACCAGGGCCACCATCGCCTCCAGGAAGCGACCATGAAGGATCCCATCGTAGCCATGGAAGCAGCAGGGGCGGAGGCGGCAATGGTGAGAGGAGAAGAAGAAATCCGACTCTGCCGTGCAAAAGTCGTGAGCCTCCAAGGCGAAGATCTCTCTCGCCAAACGACGCTCGCCCCCTCATTGAGTCAAACATAGAGGTGCGGTCATATGAGGAAGAAGACGTGTACGTGGGAGCCAAGTGCTTTGGCCTAGGCATCCGTCAGACTAAATTTCCGGTTGACTTTGGTATTACTAAACACATCCAGCCCTACGACAGCGCGGCTCTGTCAGATACCTATCTCCAGGACTTTTGCCAGGCCTACTGCATCACCAAAGGAGGAAATAGCCAGGTCGCAGTCAGAATCTTCCGCTTATGCTGAGGAAGATGGCTCAATCATGGCTCAATGAACTGCCAGAGAATTCAATTCATAACTGGTATGATATACAAAGTTCATTCTTTTGAAACTTCGAGGGAACATACAGGAGGCCCTGCACAGCCGGGGACTTGCAGCATTGCACCCAAAGACCCATAGAAACTTGCTGGGATTAACTCAGATGCTGGATTGACACGAAGAACTCATGTGAAAGAATAAGGAACAAAATGTGATTGAAGCGTTCACGCAGGACTCCCAGTCGGACTTTGGCGTCATAGATTGAAGCGTGACCATGTCATTGATTTGGTAGAGAAGATAGAGACGACAAGCAAATATGATGATGCCGATGATGATTCAGAAGGGCTGCTAAATATTCTAGCCAATCCCAATGCGGACAAATAGCCAAAACAACAAGCTCAGAAGCACAAGAGCACCTCGGAAGACAATCTAGAAAGCACAGCTATTAACGCAATGTTCGGAACCGGAGGACGAGGCGGCCGCGGAGGCGACCGAGGTCAAATCCGTGGAACTTCCCGAATCCAGGGCAGAGGAGAGTAGCAACCCGGAAGAACCTATACCTGGACTGACATTGCCAACAATCCCTGTGTCCACCACTTGGATAGTAATGGAGGATCTACCCACAGAAATGCCGAGTGTTGTTTCAATGAAGACATTAAAAAAGACAAATCCGCTGGCTACAGAGCCAAGCGACAAAAAGGAAAGAAAAATTCCGAGAAAGGAAAGGAGCCCAAGCAAGATTCCTACATGTAAGAAGCGGATGCCGCATAGCCCAAGTCAGATGGAAAGAAGGATTTTCTGACAAATAAAGACGCATATGTCTGCTTCCTTGGATCTCAACTGGCTAAGGCCAAGAAGGCGGTTCTCCATGAGCTCAATGACACAGTTCCAGCTGTTCCACAATTTTTGGATTGGTCGGATGTAACCATCACCTTTGATCGCTCATGTCACCCGAGGAAAACACGTCATCGGGGAAAATATCCCCTGGTCGTCAAACCTCTTATTGATGGCTATGAGTTCTCTAAAACCCTCATGGACGGTGGTAGCAGCATTAACATCCTCTACATCAAAACGCTCCACCGCATGAAGATCCATGAGAGCTAGTTGAGTTACAGCAGTGTAAATTTCCATGGCATTGTACCAGGGAGACTAGCGGATTCTCTAGGTGATATTACTCTGGATGTGACATTCGGAACCCGAGAAAATTATAGGACCGAGCCACTCTCTTTTGAGGTGGTACCATTCAAAAGTGATTACCACGCCATCTTCGGGCGTTCGGCTTACTAGGCGTTCATGGCTCGTCCCTGTTACATTTACAATATGATAAAACTTCCAGGTCCAAAGGCGTCATCACCATCCGGGGAAATGCGAGGAAAACGCGAGAGTGCGACGAAGGATCTGCTGCATTTGCCAAAGCCGTGCTACATGCACAGGAGTACTAGGAGATCAAGAAGAACATCAACCCGTTCGAGATGCCCACTACGAAGAACAAGGTGCTGAAGCCAAGCATACAGTTCAAGGCATCAGAAGAGACGAATAAAACGTCGCTGAAGGAAGATGATCCCTCCAAGACGAAGAACATAGGGGTAGGCCTAGACCTCGCATAGGAAAGCACGCTCGTCGAGTTCCTCAAATCTAATAGTGATAGCCAAGCACTCTCTTAATTTGTACCCTGACACTAACCCCTTCAAACGGTCCTTACAATGGTTTGGTGACAAAAAGCGCAAAGAAATAGCTAAGGATTTAGCCGTACTAGAATTAGCTGGATTCATAACAGAGGTCATCCACACAGATTGGGTGGAAAATCATGTACTCATCCCTAAAAAGGACACTATTGATTTAAGGATGTGTGTTGATTATACTACTTTGAACAAAGCATGCCCAAAAGACCTGTTCCCTTTGCCAAGAATAGATCAAGTTATCGACTCGATGGCAGGGTCAGGAATTACTGTGTTTTCTCGACGCATATTCCGGATATTACAAAATACCAATGGAAGAATCGGATCAAATTAAGACGTCTTTTGTCGCTCCTTTCGAAATGTTCTTCTACAAACCTATGCCTTTTGGCTTAAAGAACGCAGGAGCAACATATCAACATACTATGCAACATTGTCTCAATGATCAAATCGGACGCAACGTCCATGTGTACGTAGATGACATAGCAGTTATGTCCAAAAAGAAGGGATCTTTAATTTCTGACTTGGAGGAAACATTTGCTAGCCTACGAAAATTCAATATGATGCTAAATCTGAAGAAGTGTTTCTTTGGAATTCCAGCCGGAAAATTGTTAGGTTTCATCTTCTTTGAGCGAGGCATAGAGGTGAACCGGGAAAAAATCAAGGCTATACTTAAAATTACCAGGCCGACTCACCTGAAGGACGTGCAATGTCTCACTGGCTGCATCACAGCGGTGAGTCGGTTCGTCAGCTGGCTCGGAGAAAGAGCCACACCTTTATACACACTCTTGAAGAAAACCGACAAATTTGTCTGGACCCATGAAGCTGATATTGCCCTACAAATTTTGAAAGACCTACTTTCAAACCCACCAGTTCTCACAGTGCTAGAACCTTAGGAGCCTATTTTACTTTTCATTGTAGCGGCCAACTAGGTCATAAGTGTGGTAACAGTAGTGGAGCAAGAGGAAGAGGGCCATGAGCATAAGGTGATGCATCCAACTTATTACCTAAGTGAGGTTCTAACAGAGTCGAAACAACGTTATCCACATCATCAAAAGCTAGTCTATGGAGTGTTCTTTGCATCAAGAAAGTTATGCCACTACTTTCAAGAGCACAAGATCACAGTGGTGAGTACTGCTCCCCTGCAGGATATAATCAATAATCGCGATGCCACAGGATGTGTCGCAAAGTGGGAATAGAGCTTGCAGTTTACGACATTAAGTACAAGCCGCGTACAACAATCAAGTCCAAAATACTTGCGATTCGTTGTCGATTGGACAAAGACGGCAGAAAATACAAGTCCTCTAGACTCGGAATTTTGGACCCTTCATTTTGATGGATCAGAAGCACGAGGAGGCTCGGGGGCTGGCGTGGTGCTCAAATCACCCCAAGGAGATAAGCTATTATATGTGTTACAAATACAATTCACGGCGACCAATAATATTGTCGAGTATGAAGCATTATTACATGTAATACGCATGGCCAAAAACATTGGCGTAACAAGACTCATGTGTTACAGAGACTCGGATTTAGTTGGTCAGCAAGTATCCGGCATCTGCAATGCAAACAATCACATGGCAACCTACAGAGTTGTCATGGATGAATTATCCAAATCATTCGAGGGTTTTAAGGTTCAACACATCCCTCGAGCAGAAAATAAGGATGTGGATGCTCTATCAAGGATAGGCTCTGTGCGGAAACAAGTATCGCATGACGCTTTTTTAGAGCATTTAAGGGTCCCCTCCATATCCGGAGTTGATGAGGACTATCCGACAAAATATGACTCATCTTTAATAGCAGTTCTGGCTGTAATTCCTAGCTAGACAAAACCCTTTCTGGATTTCCTGATATACATAAAATTACCCGAAGACGAAGTCCTCAGCCGGCAAATCGTCCGACGAGCAAAAGCCTACACAATAATAACTGGTGAGCTCTACAAGCGGAGTGTTTTTGGGGTTTTTCAGCGATGTATTTCTCCAGAAGAAGCTGTGGAAATCTTACGAAAAATCCATGAAGGCGAGTGTGGTCACCATGGTGCAGCCAGATCCTTAGTGGAAAAAGCTTTTAGACATGGAACCTTTTGGCTTACAGCTAAGGCGGATGCCGCTAAACTGGATAAAACATGCAAAGGCTGCCAAAAGTACACCCGTCAGGCACATGTTCTATCTCATCATCTGCAAACAATACCTATTACATGGCCATTTGCGGTCTGGGGCTTGATATGGTAGGGCCATTTCGCACGGCAAAATGTGGATTTACTCACCTACTAGTGATGGTGGATAAAATTACAAAGTGGATTGAGGCTAAACCCGTAACAAGTTGCGATTGAGACACAGCTATAAACTTCGTCGAGGACATGATCATCCTATTTGGATATCCGCACAGTATAATTACTGACAACGGGAGCAATTTTTCCATGGGAGAACTTGACGAATTCTGCGAGGAGAAAGGGATCCGACTTGATATTGCCTCAGTCGCGCATCCACACGCTAATGGACAAGTCGAAAGAACTAGCGGTCTTATTTTACAACGACTCCAGCCACGTCTCGAAGCACCACTTCATTGTGTTGCGGGGGCTTGGGTGGAAGAATTACCGTCTCTGATATGGAGCTTGCGTATAACTCCTAACAGATCAACCGGATACACTCCTTTCTTCTTGGTCTACAGTGCAGAAGTAGTTCTTCCAAGTGATCTAATTCATCTGTCTCCTAGAGTCAAAGCGTATATCTAAGAAGATGCAGAAGTTTCTCGACAAGATGATCTTGATATAATCAAATAAGTTCGCGTCATTGCTGAGAAGAGATCTAGAGCCTATCAGCAGAAGTTACGCACGTATCATAGTCATAGAGTAAAGAATCGTTCTTTCAGGAAGGGTGATTTGTTCCCCGACTTGTGTAAAAAATAAAGCACGAACTTTCCCCGATTTGGGAAGGACATTTTATGATCAGCAGAGTTCTGCATAATGGGTCATATTATTTAACCAATATGAGACTAGTCAAGGAAAGACCAGATACTCAGAAGAGAAAGAGAGCTAGCGATAGTACAGAACCTAATGAGATAGACCGTCCATGGAATATTGCACAGCTACGTCCATTCTATTCTTAGTTATATTTCCTTGTAATCAAATATGTACATGTTAAAAGTGAAATAAAGTATTGCTTTCCTCATATATTATCTTTGAGAAGTTTTTTGCCATCTTATTTCCAAATGAGCATGTCATTTTCAGAAATCCCAGAATGCTTGAAAGTACTTTATGCTCATGTTTGTTCTGGTTATGATTTTTGAATATCTAAAAAATGTTACCCTAGGGTAAAAAATTAAATTTACTGTTTATACTTTGGTTTTTTATCTGATTTCTTAGACGCAGGTATCTTCCAAGCAATGAATTGTTGGTACTGGAAGCCGGCTTTGTTTCCGAGTTAAACTGGTTTAGCAATTAAATATTGTAGCTTCAATTGGTTTCCATGCTAAAGGTTGGCCGGCTCATGAAAGGGACGAGGTAGAGAGCCAGATAAAACAACAAGTATATGCATAACAAAAGTAGTGCTGAATAAATTTTCAAGCACACACATAAAATATATACAAACATAAGTGCTATGATAGTAAAAATATTAGTCTTTATAAACCACCACAAGCAAAATATTGTTTCTATCATTACATGCCCAATTTCATAATAATGCAATATAAATGTTTATGCTGCAGAATCAGGTGGTGGTTATGAAGAGCGTGGAACACTGGAGTCGAGATTGTCGTTTCCTTGGATCTCGGACTCCGAAGCTGCTTCAACGAGGCTGTCTTCTGGCTCTTGAGGCGAGGGAGGCATAGTGACGGATTCAAAGAATGGCGTCGTGTAATTAGTCATCTCCGCCACACGGCAAGCATAACCTGCATAGGACTCTTGGATAGCATTGATGTTCTGTGGGTTACCCTCATCGTCCTCATCGGCAATACCCTTGGTGACGTGCCAGATTTTCATATCGCTTTGGTGGCTCATCACCATGGTAAGGGCGGTTCGTGCAGCAGTCCGAACATAGGAGATCTTCCAGTCTTCAATAAGCTTCGGAATCTCCTTAGCCTTGTCCCTCACCTCTTGCACTGGCATCTTATGCAAGTCAGAAAGTCTGACCGACTCGCCAGCCTCTTCAAGAGTCTGGCGGAAGTCAAACAGAATATCTTCGAAGAGATTTATATGCTCGAGGCGAGGTTCGAAGGTAGGATAGTCGGAAAGGTTCAGAGGGTCTGGGAATGAACCAAAAGTCAAAATTTGACTCAAGAGAAAGTCGAAAAATCAATCAAATAAAGAAAGTCGAAACCTTACCTACCACGGAATGATTCCACTGAGCACGCTCCTCGCGGAGGCTATTCAGTTCATTCTCTATGGCCTGGGCTAGATCCCTCTGGCTATCGAAGTCCTTCTTGAGATCATCTAGTTTTTTTATCTCGGAGGGCTAGCAACTTCTCGAGCCTCTCGGTATCCATGTTGCTTGAGTCCAGGACAACATTTACGGGTTTCTCTGACTCAATATTAAGATTCTCAAGCTTGTCCCGGAGCTCAGCATTCTCCATCTCCAAGACCTTGAAGTGCTCGGATTGCTCCACCATCTTTCTAGATTCACACAACAATTCTGCAAAGGCAGAAATATCACTCAGACAAAACAAGTATGATTATGACAATAACTAAATGACAAAGACGAAGTCGGAAAAAGTTTACCTTCTGCTTCATCTTTTTCAACTTTCAACTTTGAATTCTGAAGGCGCAAGGCCTTGATTTCCTTGCATTTATTGCATATATTCCTGAGCCATTACAGGTTGGAAGATGCAATTTTCTGTAAGTTTAGAGACGGAATACCGTTAGACGGCTACTAAGACGCGGGATGCAAATTTAGCTAAGTAGAAATACAACATGAGCCTTGGGGGCTACACTACATCGTTCTTTTGCATCCTATAAGCATCAACTCGGATTCAACGATGTTTATCTGACTTTATCCTCGAGGGATAGAGGATATGAGAATAAACACTACAAATAAGAATCGGAAACTTACAATGTGTTCCAGGTGCAGCTTCTCAAATCCGAGTTTAGTGTTATGAAACACTTTCTTGGCAAGGGAGAGGGAGGGAACGTCCATCGCTGGGAGTTCGCTAGACTCTATCTTCCCATCCCGGACCAAAATTTGGTCTAGGAAGCTGACCAGCTTCACATCCTCCATCTCCAGGCTCGCTGCCTCTAGAATGAGGGTTTGCTTCTCAAGACTAGACTGATCTAGCTTGAGGATATCCTCCTTCTTCCGCTTTAAGAGGGAGATAGTAGAGACGGCCACTTTATCAAACTTTCATGTAGATATTACCATGGGATCATTACCCTTGACGGGTTCACCATTGTTAGTTGCCTGGCTACCAACGGCAACCAGGGCTTTTGAGGTGGTGCTGGCATCGGGCACGGCAGATCGGGCATCAGGAGAGGCGGAAACCTCTGGTGCTGATGACGGGGCACTGGTTGGAGTTGGCGGTGGCATTGTTGGGGAGATGACAAGCTTCTGCTGGCGCAGTGGCTTGCCCAGCTTGCTATCTGGCTTCACTTTGCTCTCCAAAACTGCTTTTGCTCTGAAGCATGCAAATCCAAATATCAGGTGCGCTTTGGAAAGAAATAAATGTACAAAGTACTGAAAACATCGACATGGTGCTTACTTTTAACTACTGGCAACACTTGGTTGCCAGTAGTGATAACAACCTCTTTGGCCTTGCGCTTCTTGGAAACGGAGGCAGGAACTTCCTTCACCTCGTCGTCATCCGTTGCCTCCAAGTCGTAATCCTCAATGGGGGCAAGCTCGGACTCGGGAATATCCTTGAGCTGATAAGTACAAATAAACATCGGTAAGAGAGAAGTCGGATGACAAGGAGGAAAAGATCAAATAAGCTTAAAATAAGTCGAAATATTTACCGGGGTCAGGGGACAGTGGGATGTGTACATTTTCAAGGACACTTCGGGGATTCTCTTCTCCACCCGCTCCTTGATGAGGTAATGCATTCGGGTCTTGTAGTCCTTCGCAGGTATGCGAGTCGGACTAACCCTCTGGTTGTCCTTCTTGTCTCTGATGACCGTGTGCATCAAGCTGTCTTCGTGGAATTGCAGTGGCTGAATCTGACTATCCATCCAACAGTGGATCAAATCAGATCCACGGAGCCTCTTGTTCTTCATCAAGAACTCGATCCGCCTCTTCGCAAGGATCAAGTCCTTAGAAAGTTCCAGCGCCTCCGCGTACCATGACTCTTGGTTGGGAGCAGCACCGTTGATGAAGGACAGAAGACCTTCTGCCTTTTCAGGAGACGGAATATCCTGGTGATACAAGAAAGTTCCGGCCAGTGCTTAACAGATTCACTAGCATTAATCCTAGGATAGACTCGGTTTCTCCTAAGTACTAATCTAAGAGTGCCAGTGGTGTAAGGAACACCGGCACTGATGGAATTCTTCCGGGTACCATAGTAGTACCAAAAAAGGGTGAGACTTGGCCTAATGCCAAGAAACCCCCCTCGCTCAAAGCTGCATGAGCGCTAAGTTCTAGAAGAGAGTTGGGAGGGAGATTATGGAGCTACACACCGTAGTACTGAAGAACTTTAGTGAAGAAATCTGATGGTGGCAGGCTGAGGCCGCGGTCGACGTGCGTCCCAAAAAGGATGCGTTCGCCTTTGCGTAGTGCGGGGACGGCCTCTCCAGCGCCGCTTCGCCATGCACCGGCGATGATGTAGCCTTCATTCCCCATAACTTGAAGCTCCATGTTGATCATAGCACTGGGAACCCAAAGGCCCCGCCGGTTCCTCTCGTCCGCCGCCGTGATTCCTGTCGCTGCCGCGCCTGAGGTAGATGGCATTTCCATCTTGCTAGGATTTGTGGCGATTGGAGTTTTCTCTCGGGGTGTGTAGATGAGAGTGGATGCGAAGGGCTCGAGGAGTACGAGGAGGCAATAAGTGAGAACGGTGGAGAGATGAATCTAGGAGAGGAGAGTTTCTCCTCTCTTTTATTTGCCTATGCCGGAAGATTTGTGCTTCAATCGCGCGATTTACGCCACACATATAGAAGAGAGGGAGGTGGCTTCCTCGTGACTCCTCTGCCCCTTGATTCTCTTGTTAGCATTAAAACGGTGCTCTGTTCTGTAGGGAACGGACCCGCCAACGGTCGTGTTGACGAGACTCCTATCAGTGATAGGACCTGGTCCGAAAAGTTGTCAGCCAGCACGCCGCTATTTGAAATCCGGCTCATGTTTCAAATTGAGCAAGGAAAAGACTAAGGTCGGAACAAAACATATCTAACTCAACTGACTCAGAATCCTACACTATTAAAAGAAGTTTTCGGGAACCCTTCAAGATTCTCAAGACGAAGAAACCATCAAGCTAGACGATTTATCCGACTTTGGATCTTGGAGACTTCCGGGGGCTACTGTTGGGGATATACTTTCAAGGTATACCCATAGGACTCGCTGACCAGGGTGTCCCACCAACGGGTTAGATATTTGCTTCTCGTGCGGCCCAGTCAGAGAAAGAGGAGGAGCCAGTTCGGGCTACGACAAGTCCTAGAAGAGTTACCGACTTAGGCCTGTAGTATTACTTGTAGTACAAGTTGTATCTAGTTACCGACTCTGTAACGTAGCCGGATAGGTCTCTCCTATAACCCTAGGTCCAGGTAACTATATAAGCCAGCCCTATGGGAGCCTTTAGGGCATAACCATAGCAATAACCACAATCACAACTCGCACAGGTGAACCTCTGTTGTAATCCGCTGTAACATCCGGCTTATGCCGACATATCACTGGGTTGCTAGAAGGAGTAGGATCTGATGACCGCAGTCGGATATGAACCTGGTTAAACTTGTGTTCACCACTCCTAGAACATCCGACGTCTCACACCCCATCTTCTCGACGCCGTCAGGACCCCCTATGGCGTACTTGTCAATAATCCGACGACAGTGGCGCTCCAAGTCCTTCGTCATCATCAACGGCGAGCTTCACATGCGCAGCATAACCGGCGTGTTCCAACACTTTGTGCAACCTGGGGAAGGGCGCAAGATCTTCCAAGACATCCACGCCGACAACTGCAGCCACCACGCCGGCGCCTGGTCTCTGGTCGCCAAGGCCATGTGACATGGCTTTTACTGGCTCACCGCGCACACCGACTTCGTCGACATCGTCCATCGTTGTGTCGGGTGCTAGAAGTACGCCTACGAGACGCACATCCCCAGTTCGGCGCTCAAGAAGATCCCCATCACCTGGCCATTCGTCGTATGGGGCATGGACATGGTGGGCCCCTTCAAGAAGGCCCCCTCCGGCTACACCCACCTCCTAGTCTTAGTCGACAAATTCACCAAGTGGGTCGAAGCCAAGCCAGTTCGGAAAAGCGGCGGGAAGACCGCCGCCAAATTCCTCCGCGGGCTCATCTACCGCTATGGATTCCTACACAACATCATGACGGACAAAGGCACCAACATTGCAAAGGTCCCATGGCCGAATTCTGCGAGGAGCACAACATACGGCTCAACCTCGCCTCAGTTGCCCACCCGGACTCCAATGGCCAGGTGGAACGCGCCAATCAAAGCATCCTCAATGGCCTCAAGCCGCGACTGCAATTTATCCTCGAGCGAACTCTAGGATGCTAGGTAGAAGAGCTGCCCTTCATCATATGGGGCATCCACACCTCCATCAACTGGTCAACAGGGTTCACGCCCTTCTTCATGGTGTATGGTTCCGAGGCCGTCATGCCGACTGACCTGGAGCCAGACTCGCCTTGGATCATCAACTATGTGGAGGCCTACAACGAGCTCACACGCCAAGACGGGGTCGACCAGCTCAACGAAGCACGTGACCTATCTGGCTCCCGCACCGTCATCTACCAGTAGGGGCTCCGCCACTACCATAGCCGCCGAGTCAGGACTCCCACCTTCCAGCAAGGCGACCTGGTCCCTTGACAGATCCATGACAAGCAGGGCATGCACAAGCTCTCCCCTCCATGGGAGGGACTATTCGCCATAGGGCGAGTCCTCGGCAACGACGCCTACTACCTCATCGACTTTCGAGGCGAAGGTCAGCTCGATTTCAAGCGGCTATGGAATGTAAATCCCCTACGGAAGTTATATAGGTAGAACTCCGACCTGTATTCCCCCCGCCATGCAATATAATATATCCAACGCACACAAATTGTGCTTACTCTCCAAGTCTTGTGCCAATCGCACTCTTAGTCACAGCAATACGCTACCCATGGAAGTCAACCCTTGGCTGAGAGACCGACATGGCTACCTAGTGCGACACAAAGGCACCAAAAGTATTCGGGCCTTGTGGTCATCCACAAAACGCTAATCCGGAGCCCCCATCGGAGTCGCCCCACTCTACTAGCATGCCGGGCCAAGACAACCATACCCACTTCATACATCGATCGGTCCTCCACATCCTCGGCACGGTGACTTGAACGGTTAAGTACCACACTCGAGGACTTGCCTAAGTCTAAACCCACGCGGCTCGGGAACACACCAAGTATGAGAGAGTGCCCCGTACACGCCACGCGACTAGCTCTCCGAGCCATGTGGAGTGACGCGCTACAAATAATGAGCCTTGTCCTCACCTGTCTCGGGCATGCGACTAGAACGGCTAAGTACCACGCTCGGGGACTCGCCTAACCGACCCCGCTCGTGTCCGGGAAAATAGCCAAGTATAGAGCACCCCTTGGAGTCGCTAAGCGATTGGCTTTCCAAGCCATGGCAATTCGACCCTAACTAACTAACAGTCTAAAAAACCAAACATACAAAACGCGAGGTAAAACCCTTTCAAGGGCGGATGGATACGTTGTTCCCACTCAAGTATTTATACAAGTCTACTCGATAGTACTAATACAAGAGGCCAAACGGCAATCGCTTATTCTACAGGCTTCATGGTCGACGCACCGCCACCATCGTGGACCCGGATGAAGGGGTCACATGGATTCAGCGGGTATGTCATTAGGCTCTTCTCCATCGCCGACTGGAAAGGCTGCTCCGACTTGAGGTCATGGTGCTTTGGCTCAGGGTCGTTCGGCGCCACCACCGTCTCCTGGTATGGCAGCAGGTCGCCCATCGCCAGCACCCGCTCGGAGTACGTGGCCGCCCTCACAGTTAGCTTCAACACCTCTGACATCTCCACCGAGTCAGTCACCGACGGATACCCGTTGGTGACATCATCGAGGTCGAAGTCATCGGGAAAGTGCGCGAGATCGAGGCTCAGCGCAGTCGCGGCCCCGGGGCAAAACGCTGACTGTGCCATCCACTTGAACATCGCTGGAGCCTACTCAAGGTAGCACCACACCTCTGTCAGCTCGCTGGGGATTATTTCGGTGGACGACATCCCCTAGAGAACAGCGCAGATGCACGTCAGGATCCCCACTGCGGATCATCCCTGCAAACAAAAACCAAGTCAGAACCAATAAGGGAACAGATCATTAGACTCGCCCGCTCGGTGACTCGCCGGCGCAGCGACCCGCCCGCTCCGGGACCCTGTAACATCCCAAAAATATGAAACAATGATCATCAAACTCTAATCACTAAAATTAGGGTTAACAAAAACTTTGATTAAATAAAAACAAAATGATGCCATGGTATGTGATGATTTAATGAATGCATGAATGGACTGGTGTGATTAATCTAAATAGCAAGGAATGGTTTAAAGATGAAAATAACATCATATAAAACATTTCCAAGCAGAAACAAATCAAGAGAAAATCAAAAACAAATCAAATAAAGAAAATGGTCATTTTTGCCAAACTTGCTCACTAGGTCACTTTGAATGTTTCTAGTCCAAGATTTCAAACAGAAACTTTTCCATTTCTTCTCATCCCTTGCAAGACCAGGTAAAAGTGAAGCAAATCCCACCTTTCAAACTTTGCAGAAACATTTGGCAACTTGATTCAAATCACATTTCAAAATTGAATCTTTAACATATGTGAAGATCACACATTTTCAAAACCCAACCAAACCAGTGTCCCTTGACCAATCCAACTAACCATATACTCCCTAGTATGTTCCTAGCAAACCCACCAAGTTTGAATCCAAAATTCAAATTTGAATTTCTTTCGGCCATTTCATCAAACACCTTCTAGGCACAAATCAAATTAAACAACAAACACTATAGTGAGTATTATTGTGCCAACCTTGTCCCCTCCCTAGCTCTCACTACACTCTCAATAGATCATCTAACTAGTTTAGCCAGCTCTAGCTCACTATAAACTCGACAATGCCATCAATGGTGACCATGGACGAGCCCAATTTCCAACCCCAATATCGATAGCAAGCTACAAGCCTAACTATCCTCGCCAACCTTGTCTAGCAGGCACTCCACCGTCCACCGCAACCCCCTTTCCAATGCTCGAACCCTGCTATCCACTGGACCACCCTGAACACGCGCGGCCATTCTCTCTGCGGCCATGCCGAGAGCGCGCCAGAGCGCCACGCTTGACACGCTCGCACAAACCGCGCACCGCCTTCACCTCTCGCGTACGTGATCACCACCGCACCAGGAACCGTCCAGACATGCTCGTTCACCTCCGTGTGACCAGGAGCGCCTGTGCGCCATTAAGACTTCTTTTGGAGCCGCCCAGAGCGTCGACGTGTTCCGACCGCCCCATGAATCGCCATCAAGCCGTTGAGCTTCGCCAGGAGGCAATGCACCATCCCCTACCTTCGTCCATGTCGTTAGCTCGCTGTGCAGCCGACCACGACGAGCTCAGCCCGCGCCATTCGGTCCCCTTCAGCCACTATAAAAGAAGTCCTCCCCCGCTCGTTTTTTCACACCAGTTCACTCCCCACCGCTCAATGATCCCACCCACTCACTCCCGTAGCAAGGCAAGCACTAGGTGGCCGAAATTGCACCGGAGTTCATAGCTCCAGAGGAGGAGAGGCGCCGTCGATTGGAGCCGCCCCAGGTGAAGCTGCCGGTACCAGGAGAATCGCCGTCATCGACTTCGTCGTTCGCCCCCGTCGCCGACCATCTCCTGAGCCCCGGTGAGCCTCCCACGACCCCCACTGACCGCGCTAGGGTTCTGTCTCAACGGCGCTGCCCGACATGGATGATGAACTAGAGCCGTTCGATTAGAGTTAGATCCTACGATCCTAATCGCCCCATACCGCTTCTGTAGAGGGAGTGTCCCAACCTTTAAACAATATAAGGTGGAGTCCCATGTGTTTACAATGCTAGTCCCTGGATCAATAGCTAGCATCCACAGTTAAGATGTAATATCAAGAAACAAAGGTCATAATATAACTTTATAACCAGGAATAACATAATTTTATTACATATTACATAGCTCATTTGGCTATTACATTACATTGCAGCGGAATAACTATAAGCATGTGGTCCTTCATCTTCAAAGTGCCACATGCAGACATGTTGGTTGTAGACTTTGTAATCCTAAACAATCAATCTTCACTAAAATCAATCAAACCTGCAACATTACAAGTTACAGCCACAAGGGTCAATACATTTGAATTGTATTGGCAAGTTTCACTACTAAGTAGAATATAAGTGGATCCTATCATTACTTGCATATTTGGCTAAGTAGAGTTTTGGGCTCATTTGCATAAAGCAATAATTTGTCCTATCTTTTCAAAATGGTTTTGGTCCTTTGTCAAATATCCTTTTCAAAATCCCTTGAACTCCTTGGTAAATCCCAAGTGTTCAAGTCCTTGTCAAAAATCCCTTGAGCTCCTTGGTAACCCCAAGTGCATCAAGTTTCATCAAAATCTCTTGAGCTCCTTGGTACCCCCAAGTGCATCAAGTGTTATCAAAATCTCTTGAGCTCCTTGGTACCCCCAAGTGCATCAAGTCTTAAAAGTTTTCTTTTAGAAATTAGAATGTCGAGATTTGCCATAGCTTCAAACTTTAGTTGCTCAGTATTGTCCATAACCGGGGACACGGCTAAGTACTTAGATTTTATTATCTTCTGCGGAAGTAGTACACTTTACCCACATGTCACACTCCCATCTTGTTGCCACCAGTGGCCACTTGATTAGTGCTCACCAAGATGGAGTACCGGCAAATTGAGAATGTGACGAAGTCTTTCTAGAGGGTCCTCCCATACACCATTGCTAGCTTGTCTTCAGTACCCATGTAGGATTCCAGGTCCTCATGTCCAGTAACTTGAAGACAATGCATGGGTCTTCCCAATGTAGTTGACTAAGCCAGAGCCATAAATAGCATGTGGTTGCACACGAAAGCCACAATTGGAGAAACATGTTCAATCTCTAAGTTTCTTGGGTGGTTTCCTTTGGAGCACAACACAAAGAGATTGCCATAGACATGGTTCCTTTTGTTGCCACATTCTCTAAAACTCAAAGTATCCTTGTCCACCCAGGTGGTTCATTGAGTCCTTGTTTTATTATGTAAAATCACAAGTCCTTTTCTCAACTTCATAAAATCTCAACATGTATCTCTTTTCAAAATATAGCATGGCTAAGCATGTAACAACTACATTGTTTTCACTAAGGAATGTATAGGGTATCCTATTAGGATTTAGCATAGCATAAGTATAGAAATTCTTTTCATGCATGTTTCAAAATCCACTAAGTATCATGAAAATAGTAGGACTTTAGATGATAGTGTCACTTGCCTTTTTGGTAGGGAATGTTGGTTCACTCCTTGATCTTGCTAGTCTCACACTTTTCTAACTTCACTACAATCAATCAAGCAAACACAATATCAACTAGCATTCCAAACCAATAATCAATCAACAATTCACACACATAAAACAACGGGATCTAGGTCATGCATGTAAGCATGCATAAGTTAGTTTTATTTGCAAGGATGGTTTCTACTAGGCTTCTAAACTTTGTAAGGTTCAAGGTGGTCATTTTTCAAAATGGCAAAGTCATTTGCAAAAGGGATTTGTCCATAAACCATTTTTAAGTCCATTCATTATTTTATGTGGTGGAAAATATTTTTATCAAAGCAACAACTTTAAGTTGTCCACTAAATAAGTTGTTGTTTCTCAAAACTTGGTGTTTAGGGTCAGTAGGTTTGGTCCAAATCATTTTCCCAAAGTTTTTACTCCAAAAACATTCTCATAACAAAACCATTATTTTTATTTGGCTAGAAATGGGCTAAACTAATTAATCCATCCTAAACTTCACCAAATCCATTTTCAAAACCATGGGTTGGTTCCTAGGGTCAGTAAGTTCACCACAAACTAATTTGCCAAGATTTTAACCTTGAAAACATTTTTGAACAATTTTTCTACTCTAAACAAGCATACAAATGTTTCTACAAAAACAAAGAATCTAACAGATACTATTTACTAAACAAATTGCATGGTTGGCTAGGTCTTGTTCCACTGATTACAAGGATATAAAATTTGTAATTTTTGGACGTGTGGATCAAAAGTTATAGGGTTTTCAAATCTGCATCTCAATCTGATTTCAAATCTGTTTTTAAATCTAATACTGGCCACGCGTCATGTTCCTATTGGGCAGTACCGGTTCGTCCGGATCACGTGCTGCAGGCCGTTGGATTTAAAGTGAATCGTGTGGCACAGGATCGATCTTACCCCTTCGATAAGTCAATCAATCGCGTGCCTCGGATCTGGATCGGACGGCTGCTAATGCTGCCAAGAAGCTGGCGACGACGGTGTGTGGCGGCGGTGCTCTGGCTATGGCGTAACGGCGAGAACAGGAAGCGAGAGGAGCAGGGGAGATGCTCACCGAGATCGCAGAAGATTGGGGAAGCTCAACGTGGTCTTCTTGGGTCAAGGGGCGCTCGGTCGTAGGAGTAATCGCTCGCCGGAGTGGGGAACGTCGTCAGGCGGTTCTGGTTGTTGTCGAGGCGACGCTGCAGATCGCCCTAAGGCAGGACAAGGGCATGGTCAGATGCAGTAGGACGTGACGAGTGTGGAAGCATCATCGAGGAGTGCTGGGGCGAATGGAGTTTACCTGTGGGGTTCGCCGGAGTGGAAGACAGATGCGGCGGCGCTCAGAGTCTGTCGAAGGTGACGTTATGGGGTGCCCACGGTCGAACGGAGGGTACAGACAGGTGCGCCTGGAAGTGGGGAATGTTCCCGTGTGCTTGGGAGGCAGGGGGTGGCGAGGCTCGGCCGGAATCGAGGAGGGACGGTGGTCGGAGCAGTGAGAGGGCGAGCTCGATTCAGGGCAGCCTGGGGGCAGAGAGAGGGAGGCGCGTGAGGGGAAATGGAGAGGGAGAGTGGGCGTTTTAAGAGGGTGAGATTGCTGAGCGGAATCACTGCGGCATTACTGCGAATTTACGCGCGGCATCAACGGCAGGAAACGGCCGGCGTGGTCGTCGCGAGGAAGAAGGAGGTGGTCTGGCTGTGTGGGGTCCGGCGTCAGCGAGGAAGAGGGAGGGAAGGAGGGTCCACCGGTTAGCTTCTGTGCGGGTGCGGTTCTGAGTGGAAAACGTTTCGCCGCGGGAGAGAGTAGGTGGGCTGGATTGGGTCTTGTTGGGCTTGGCCAGTTAGGCTGAGTCCAATTCTTTTTTTTCAAATTGTTTTTCCTTTTCTGTTTTGAAAATCAAACAACAAATCAAACAAACAAAACAATTCAAACAATCACCATACTTTTCATTTGAATTTGGTTCTGTTTAACACATAAACCAAAGTCCAAAACTAAAAGTAATACTTTTATTTTAGGGTCCATAAATAAATAGACCTTGTTTAATAAACAAAATAGAATTTGATTTATTTAAAATCTATATTCGAAACAATCTATTTTCAAAACCAAATTAGTAGGTTTTATTTGAGAATAAAAAATACTTAGAAAACCTATTTAAAATAAATAAATAAGTTTTAGTGTTTCTTTAAAATAGTAAAACCTTTTTATTTTTAATAAACTTGGATATTAAATCCTTATTATTTTATTTAATAAACCTTTACTATTTTTATCAAAACAAAGCATCTTATTTCATAAGCTTGGCCAAGGTTTAATTTGGCTCTATAAAATAGTCTTTATTTATAAATCCACCTTTTCTTTTGAAAACCAAATTCTTTTATTAGAAGATCCAAAATAGTAATGTTAAATATTTTTATTTTCCTTTATTAAATGTTTATATTTTTAAATCCCTTTAGGATTTATTTGATCCAAATTGGTTTGAAGGTTTTTCAAATAAATTCAAAAAGTTTCTTCTCACCCTGAAAATCAACAAAGTTTTATTTTATTCATTTATTTTTCACATTACAAGATTTGGAAAATCTTGGGATGTGACAGCTTCGCCCCTGTTGTCTCACTGACGAGTGGGGTCGCTCACTTAACCAGCCCACGCGTGCGCTGTGCGTAGTGGGCCGGCCTAGTTAAACCTCCCGCGCAACCCAACAATTCAAATTTAGTTTTATTCATTTAGTTCTAAACTTAGTTTTGTACCTAGATTCAAAAATCAACCTAGCTCGATTCACTAAACCAGAATGCATGAAACCATTTTTGTTAGAAAGGTACTGAAATGCTTAATCCAAGCCCGTTGGATTCAAACCATTTAGATTTGTAGATCACCCATGGTAAAAATAACAAGGCAGAAGATTTTCCGCATTCAAACATTTTTCGAAATTCAACTATAAGAGTTTTGAGTTGATTCCAACTCTCAAATATCACATTTAACCATACCTTTTAGAATATATAAAAATATATAGGTTTAGTTATAGAAATAATGATCAAGTAATAAAAGGATGCCACATAGGCATTTCTAGTCACTTTAATTAATTAAAACAAAAAGGTTAAACCTTATTAAATTGTGACACCACTTAAATCACATTCCCATGTACTGAAATATGTGGTGATGACATGTGTCAACATGATCCCATGTTTGAGTTGGAGAATATTAAATCTTAAGTAGTTTTTCACTGAGTAGAAAATACTTTTCTAAAATAAAATAAATGAGACAAGTGCTTTAATCTTATAATGTTAAGTGATGACACTAGATCATCTAGTGTGAACCTTTGTGTGATGATTAGAAATAGTTAAGTATATTGTTTGGTTATTGTGTACCTCGTATTTATTTATAGATGCTAGTACCAACCAAGGATACGAGGAGGAAGGAGGATACTACGAGGAAGAAGTCGACGAGAACTTCAACCACTGCTCTGCACAAGGCAAGCTAACACTTGCAAGATACCCTACATATGCAAGCTACTACTTGCTTGTTACTATGCCAACTATATGCCTTAAGCATATGCGATTATACCCACTTGACACCCCATCATAGTTTTACTTACAAGCTTAGTATTTTATTTTCTTTATTAAAATCTTTCTATCAAAAGTTTACTTAGTGACTTGTAGATTCTGGAAGGATAACTGAAGGTAGAATAAAGAGCATAAAATTTGCCCTAAGTTAGATAATCTTGAAGTCATCCTGATGCATGAGATTTTACTTAGATAATATACACTTGTTTACCACCCCTCATTAGTATTTACCCCGACTTTTAGATGCTAGTGCTAAGCATAAAACTTGATCAACTTTAGATGGGAATACTTGGTGAAAATGGTTATGAAAACCTTAGAATGATGAGTCATTCTACTGAAATGTTTTGACATGTGTTTCTGAAACACCAAATGATTTATGATGATGAAAATGTTAAGGCATGAGCCTTAGCCCTTTATAAAACTGATGGTTGTCTGGATGCGATACCATTCTAATTTTATCGTACAACCACAATACCTGAAATTTGGGTAGGGCTTGACTGGAAATTTATATACCTTAGTATGGGTTCCCTTACGGCCAAGGTCTTAGCTGAGGCTACCTTGTGAAGATTGTCCACCTATGTAGTACCCAAGGTGAAAGTTGGTCATGGTTGGGAGGCCAAACTCACATGGGAGGTGCCTATACTAGGGCGTGTAATTGAAAGGTTAGGATTGATTATCCGCATACTGAGTATGGTGAATTCAGGATTGTTCCTGACGGATGTATCGAATGTTGTGGTGAAAGTGTACAATCTTTGTAGAGTGTCAAACTATTCGAATAGCCGCGTCCGCGGTTATGGACAGTTGGAGTGGCCATACGGTTCTATCGTCAGATATTTTCAAAAGGACTTGTGAAATGATTTGTGACTTTGACTTGACCACAACAGAGTTTTGACCTGAAATTCAAGTTCCCACTTAGGTGTTATAAAACGTTCAACTAGCCTTCTTTGTTTCTGAACTTAGTAAAGGTAAATCTGGCTTTTTGCAAAACAACCCTAGAGCTTAGTATATCCTATTCAAAACCACTTCACTTGTTAGTATTAGTTTGTGAGTACTTAAAGAGTACTCATGGATTTGTCCCTGGCTATTCCCGTGGCCAGACTATGAAGAGGAGTATCAGGAGGACGGACAGCAGGAAGGGTACGACAACTAGGATCATCTCCCATCGTCAGCATTGCCTGTGACCCTAAAGATGGAGCTTCGCCTACGCTATCGTTACTATTACGTTATTCCGCTGCTTGAATTGTATGAAGAACTGGATCATGAGATCCTTATTTGTGTAAGACCTTATGTATGGTTTGTAATGGATGATGTACTGTGATATCCAATCTGTTATGTCTCGCAAAAATGGTAATCCTAGGATTGCGATGTATGGCATAACATGCATCTGTGATTAAAAATTCGGGTGTTGACAGACCCATCCTCTACTATGACAAAGAACCTGACGAACTGCTTACCAACAAGTGGACGGTAGAGCCCCATGGTGAAGTCCTGCAGGGCCGTCAACTGGTCCTGCAGACCAGCAACTAGCATGTTGGAGACCTTCTACTTGTCTTCCACCGCAACAAGAGTAGCCTTGGCGCTCTCCTTTGATGAGGTAGCCTCTGCTTTTGCTGCCTTGAGCTTCTTCTCCAGCACGGCGATCCGCCCCTCCGCGACGGTTAACAAAGACATAGCAGTCTCCAGCTTGGAGGCTGGGACGAAACCCTCGCGAGCCTTGGCAATTGCGGTGGATTGATCCTCTGCAACGCAAAGTCAAAGTGAGATTCCACACGATAAAAACAAGGAAATCACCAAAACACTTGAACACCTTCCCGCAGTCGCCTGAAGCTACTGGTTCACCTCCTGCATGGATCGGAGGTCGCCCTCCAAGCTTTCCTTCATGGCCTATCACTTCGATGACTCATGCTTAAGGCCCATTGAAGAGAAAACAGACGTAAGTATAGAGCAAAAGTTCCTAAATGTTCATGCCTATTCCCGTCTTTTCTTGTAGACAGTTGTTGGGCCTCCAAGTGCAGAGGTTTGTAGAACAACAGTAAGTTTCCCTTAAGTGGATTACCCAAGGTTTATCGAACTCAGGGAGGAAGTGGTCAAAGGTAACCCTCTCAAGCAAACTTGCAATCAATATACAAGAAGACTCTTGTGTCCCCAACACACCCAATACACTTGTCAAGTGTATAGGTGCACTACTTCCTCGAAGAGAGAGTTAAATACAAGTGGTATGGATGATTATAAGACAACGGTTCCAGAAAAGAGCTTGACGGGGTGGAAGAGACTGAAAGCAAGCAAACATGTAACATATCTAGATGCAAATGGTGTTTCAAAGCTTAGAAACAAGGCCTAGGGATCATACTTCATGATGCTACCCTGAACTACTCTCCGGTTGGACACTCTAATCCATGCTAGGGCTATAACAACACTCCTCAAAATCCGCCTTCCCCATCTAGATAACCCCACACTATCACCTTGAGCACTAGATGGTTCCAACAAACACCACAATTTCATAGAGACAATCAAAATAAACTCATGATAAATATTTATGAACTCTAGCCTAAGTGCCACCATGGCGTGCACGCTATCACTTTGACACACGTGGGGAGAGTAGAGATCTATTGAAGCACTTAAGTATTTATGTAAACTATAGCCTAAGTGCCACCACGGCATGCACGCTGTCACTTTCACACACGTGGGGAGAGCCTAAGATTGATTAAAGCACTTGAGTAGCAGAGTATATCTACTTGATTACAAAGCTCATGACCACAATAAGATCATGCATAGAGAGAGATGAATAAATAGCTAGCCCTTAGCCTCGAGGAAGAACTACTCCCTCCTCATCTTGGGAATCAGCAACAACGATGGAGATGGTGGTGCAGATCGATGGAGATGGCTCCGGGGGCACTTCCCCGTCCCGACAGGGTGCTGGAACAGAGACTTCTGTCCCCCGAATCTCCCCTTTGGTGGAGGTGGCGCTGTGGAGGTTTTCTTGGCTGTATGATGGATGATCTAGGGTTTTCTCCCGGGGGGCTTTTATAGGCGAAGGGGCAAGGCGAGGAGGCAGCCAGGGGGATACACCCCCTGGTGGCATGGCCTAGGTAGGCCCAGGCCACCCTAGGGTGTGCCCACCCTGATGCCCTAATCCGTCTCTGCTTTGATTTTCCGTATCATTCCGGGAAAAATATGAAGATTGGCTTTTGTCCCGTCCAATTCCGAGAATATTCATTTTTTAGGTTTTCTAAACCAAAAACAGCAGAAAAAAGGCAACTAGCACTGTGGCATCTTGTCAATAGGTTAGTTCTAGAAAGTGTATAAAAATACCTCAAAGTGTAGACAAAACATAAGAAATTTGATACTAAACAAGCTTGGAGCATCAAAAATTATAGATATGTTTACGACGTATCAAACATCCCCAAGATTAACTCCTGCTCATCCTCGAGTAGGTTAGTGATGAAAAGAATATTTTTTGAGGTGACATGCACCATCACAATCATGATCAAACCATTTGCACGCATTGAAAGCTAGGATCAAAGTACTCTAAACATGAGCATGAAAGATGAAGTTCTAACAATAAGACATAGTAACTATGTTGCAACATGAAAGGATACAAACAAAGATCATGAATAACAATGCATTGAAAGACGTTTGTTTGTTTCACATATAGGGAACAAAGCATAGGGGCATTCAGCTTGTCCCTCATGCAGTAGCAAAACATAAATGCATTGGACACCTTCAAAGTTCATAAGGGTGACTATATACAAATAGGTCAAGAGCAAGAAATATCAACAATATGAATCAATCAATAAGTTTTGGTACAATGCACATAGAACTAAGAATGGCAACTATGCTCTCTTAATTGGTGCATAAAGATAGAAGGTGCAAACTCAATATCAAAGTGGAAGAAAGGCCCTTCATAAGGGAAGCAAGGATTTCAAGTCTCATAGAGAGCTTCCAAAAATTATGGTACTTGTTAGCTTTCAGCTCTCATTGCCCCTATCATAAGCATCTTGAAGTGATTAAGGTGCAAGTGAAACAAATATGAAGTATATGCTTGACTGATAATAAGTTGGAAATCTCATGTCCCTTGAGTACGAGGGTCGTTCCTCATCCTACTCAACTTTAGTCACAAGAAAGTTCTTGTCATTGTAATTCTATTTGTATCATAGAAAACCGCCAACGGGGTACCCCTTGCCACATGACACAGGAGCTATCCCATATCAAAATGGCAAGGCAACAAACAATGAGCATCTCAGCGATCTTTTTATTTACCATGAGAATGGTGCTCTTTTTTCTCTCATTTTTCTATATTTTTTTCTGAAGATGCTTCATATATTGCTCACTATGGTTATGCTGCAAGTTTCCACCATGATTAGGCATGGGTTAGGCTAGCCGCCCAGGTGTTTCTCTGACACATATATAATACTCCATGAACTTACAAACTATGGAGTATATGCTTGACAAAGTATAAGTTGGCAATCTCATGTCCCTTGAGTACGAAGTCCGCTCCTCATGCTACTCAACTTTAGTCACCGGTAAGTTCTTGTCATTGTAAGTACATGTGTATCATAGAGAACCGCCAACGGGGTACCCCTTGCCCCATGACACAGGAGCTATACCATATCAAAATGACAAGGCAAGAAGACAATGAGCATCTCAGAAATCTTCTTATTTACCATGGGAAAATGGTGCTTTATTCTCTCTTTCCTCTTTTCAATGTGTCTCTCTTTTTTTATAAGAAGAAAGCTTCATAGATTGCTCACTATGGTGATGCTGCAAGTTTCCACCATGATTAGGCTTGGCTTAGGCTAGCGGCCTAGGCGTTTCCCTAACACACATAAATAACTCCATGGACTTACAAGCTCCCCTTTCATTTCACACTGACGACATCCATAAAAAAGAGCATGATATCAACTGTGTACAATGTACAAGTGAAATGTTAAAAGAATTCCCCATGACAGCATGGTTCTGCTAATTCCAACGTATAAGCGCAAGAATATACAACATAGATGACACAATGGTTCAAGTTTATTAGGGGCAAGAAAAATAAAGTGTGTCATCATGTTTGTGGGAGCTTTAATCACTAATTTTTCACATAACAAGTTTAATTTGGAAGATAGATAAAACAAGAATATACTTGGAATGGTGTAACACATCATGCATAGGAATTTATAGTGGACACTTTGGAATAACTTGGTTTCTTGGGAGTTGGATGCATGAGTAGATCTTACGCAATACAAGTGGAGGCTAGCAAAAGACTGCGAGTGACCAACTAAGAGACCAATAATGTCCATAATCATGCAGAGTGACAAAACATTATCAATCAAAGCATAAAGTGGTATCACAAGTCAAAACTAAATGATCATAGAGGCTAAGGTGACGGGTTCATAGTCATAACATGGTGTGAGCATGTGCCAAGTCAACCCAAAGCATCAAAGGAGAATACCACAATACTATGCTTTTTCAAATTAAGAAATCTCAATTGTTTGGAACAAGTCATGCTACAGCAATAATCACTAAGCATAGGGTCAAAAAAACATCGAACATGACATGATAAGGTCTAGACCACGGTCAAACTCCTTTTGTTCCACCTAAGCATGAAACTTTCTACTCTTTTCCAACACCAATCGACTTGTTTGAAACAACTCACAAAGATAATAATCAATAAAGATCAGTGATCTTGCCTCACAAATCCACAAAGAAGAACTAAAAAGTTCTAAGCAGAAAGCATAAGAAACACAGTGCTAGCAAAAGAGAACACTCACAAGACAATAATAATTGAAAACTAGAGTGTTCATAGGCAATGAAAACAGAGTGTGTCTCTCTACAAAATAAGTGTGTTGGTATCCAACCAACTTATTGCAGAAAACCAAGAAAAATAAAACTAAAAACAAAAACAAAGGCGCTCCAAGAGCAATACAACAGTGCATGAAACAATAAAAACGAAGTGTCTAGAAAGACCTAAGATTTTTATTGATGAAGAAGGGGATGCCTTGGGCATCCCCAAGCTTTGACGCATGTACCTCTTGAATATTTATTGCAGTGACACGGGGTGGCATCCCCAATCTTGAGCTTTTGTCCATTCTTCATCTCATTACATCATTCTTTCTCTACACCTGAAAATTTTCCTTCATACAAAACTTCACACAATCTTCATTAGCAACATTAGTGCATTCAAAAGATAACAAACCTTTGGGGTTTAGTTTCAAAACAACAAAACATTCATTAAAAACACAAGGTACTGTAGCAATTCCCTCAAAAAGCTTAATTTACCAAAGAGAACCCAAAAAGGAATAAATAAAGAGGCAAATGCAAATAATGGCAGAAAACTGTCAAAATAGACCAGCAGGTAAAAACCAATTTTTTCGAAGACCTTCTGTTGATCAAATCTAAAAGTTTTGAACTAACTAAGTTAGATAACAACTTGGGGAATTAATTCAGAAAATTATAGCTCAACCTGATATACAGAGATTTTTCACGAATTTTTACAGTGAAGCACAAAAATCTGTTTCGGGACAGCAACTTCCCCAAATCTTACTTCCCTCTCATCAGAGGTTATTCTTGGCACAAAAACAAACAAAAAGGATAAGGATAGGTTATTACAGAAGTAATAACTTCCAAGACTCAATAAAACTATTGGGTTATCTCCCAAGAAGTACTTTTCTTTAACGCCTTTAAGTTAGGCTTGATAGTTTGAGAAGATGCTCACATAAGAAATATGAATTGAAATAAAAGAGAGCATCAAGAAGAGAGCATCAAGAAGAAAATTCAAAACACATTTAATTCTAACCCACTTCCTATGAGGAATCTTGTAAAGAAACAAGTCATGAAAGCACAAAGCAACAATCATAGGAAAGCAAAACAAGTGCAACTTCAAGATTTTCAACATAAAGAGGGGAAACTTAATATTGTTGAGATACATAAGACAGTGTTTACCTCTCTCATAATAACTTTCAGTAGCAACATGAATAAAATTAACAATATAACTATCACATAAAACATTCTTATCATGAGCCACATGCATAAAATGATTATTACTCTCCACATAAGCAAAGGCATTCTTATTAATTGTAGTGGGAGCAAATTCAACAAAATAGCTATCATTGTTATTCTCATCACCATAATAATCAAATATAGGAGGCATATTGTAATCATAATTAATTTTCTCCTCAATAGTAGGTGGACTGAAAATATCATATTCATCATTCTAATCGTCATATATTGGAGGTTTGGTATCATCATATGCAATATAATAGCTATCTTCCAAAGCTGGGGAACTAAAAAGATCATTTTCATAAAAACTAGCTTCCCCAAGCCTAGACGTTTCCATAGCATTAGCAATAATGGTGTCCAAAGAATTCATACTAATAACATTGCTATTAGCATGCAAATAAATCTCCATAGGTTTTTTAATTTTCTCTTCAAACACTTCATGTCCTAACTCAAGATAACACTATAAAGCTCTCTAATTTTTTTTCATTTTCCATTAAGACTAACTAGTGAAAACAAGAAACAAAAATACAAAATTGCAGAGTCTAAAGGAAATAACTTCGAGCACTCACACACCAAGAGGATGTGAGTACCTTTTACCTTACCTTCCCGACAACGGCGCCAGAAAATAGCTTGATGTCTATGCATTTCTATTCTTGTAGACCGTTGTTGGGCCTCCAAGTGCAGAGGTTTGTAGAATAGAAGAAGTTTCCCTTAAGTGGATTACCCAAGGTTTATCGAACTTAGGAAGGAGGTGGTCAAATGTATCCCTTACTACTAGAGAAAACCTTAGGCGAGGCGCACCTAAAAGCTTATGTGAGGCGCATAACATATGCGCCTCTAGCGTTGAGCCTCGCCTATTTTTTATGCAAGGCGCATATGATATGTGCCTCCTATACTTCATATATGTGAGGTGCATATCGATATGCGCCTCCTATATTATAGGAGGCGCATATATTATAGGAGGCGCATATGCCTTGCATATGTGAAGTATAGGAGGCACATATCATATGCGCCTCGCATATGTTTTACAATGCGCCTCGTATATTTATAGTATAGGCGCCTCCTATAATGTCCTATATGCGCCTCCTATAATATTTTCGAAATTCAAGTTTTACATATCACTATAAATAACAGTATACAGATACTCAAATATACAATACGATCTAGAATACAGTATAAATAACACAGAATTTTTCAAAAACTTGCAATTGGCCAAAGCATAATAGAACCAACATGAATACAAGTATATTACACATCAATCGCGACATACGAGTTCATACATCAACTAGAATCAACAAGTGCCTCACACAACACCAAGTGTTTGTGACACAAGTTGACACCTCCAAGTACAAGTTTACAATTACATTAAAAATCCGACGATAGAGCTCTAGCCAATGGAAGCACATGCTATATATAAATGTCATCACAAATTCACAGCAAGACATGCTAATACAATGTGCAAATTATCCTTTATGAATGGAAGCACTGTCACTGTCCAGATATCTGAGAAGTGAACACGCATGATTTCACTATAAGTTGAACAGCTAGATATTTCAAAAAATACTACTAATTACTGTACAATTTGTGATTTTTTAAGGTAGACCTGAACTCTAAATAGCTAGACCATCCAAATTATACAATAATGGACTATTATTTCAACAACATCAAGGACCAACTAGCTGCCAGGAAGCCACTAATCATTAATGTTCACAACGACCATCATGTCAATAGTCTACCATAACATGCCATATTCCTCAGTAGGGACAACAATGCAGTGAAAGATCAGCACATTAAAATATTCTGCATACTTTGAAACTCGGACTAGACAACAAGCTTGTCGTTTCAAAACTGACTTATAACACGTAGGCATGCATATATACTATCGTCTCAAATCAGTTTGAACATCCAAAAAATATATTTTGAGTGGTGGCTCTTGGGAGACACGAACAGCTAGGATTACCTTGCAGTGTGAGCCACTCTCTCTCGAGGCGATCGCTGAAACCGATCACGTAGTTGCCGACTTAAGGACCCTGCCATATATCCACGACGTCTCGTCTCCAACACAATTCAACTGCACCTACACCACTCTGCAGAACACCACATCAACAACTCATCCCAACAGCAGGAACCTAAGCCAAAATACCGAAGGGGCAATGCGTCAAACACCTTGAGGTCACCTGGACAGAATGAGGGAGAGGAGCACAGGCTTCGGACGAGGACGCGCGACATGGGGCAGAGGACGGCGAGGCTGGGGCCTGCGTAGGGCGAGGGGCTAGTGGAGAGGAGGAGGTCGGGCGCTGTAGTGAAATAGGAGGGGCCGCGAGGCGGCAGTGGAGAGCTCGGGCAACGGCATGTCTTGGGCGAGAGCGGAGGCGCCGGTCGTGGCGAGGGCGTGGACGATGAAAGGAAGGGCCTTGGGGAGAGGCCGCGGACGGGGCGGCGGGGACCCGGCGAGGTCGAGATCCCAAGCAGCACAGCCATGGCAAGCGGCGGAGGCGATCTGGCGACATCGGCGAAGCGAAGGGGCTCGCAACAGCGTCGGCTTGGGGTGGTGGGCAGAGCGGCAGGCGGGAGGAAGGTTAGTGGTGGCGGCGGCAGCGATGTCGTGGCGCTGGGGGCGAGAAGAGACAAGGTGGGGTGGTTGCGCCTCGCGCGAGATAAACGGGACGGGGTAGTGGGACGTGGACGCGGTTTTCCTATGCATCCGTGCGGCCCTTTCGTTAATTCACATTGCACGGTCTAGCTAATTTTCCTCCCGGCAGCTCTTTTCTGGCTAAAATAAAACACTAAGTAACTATATGTATTTCCGTCTCCGTAATACTCGCCTTGGACCAAAAACGTGAGACTTGTGTTTGTGTCTGCAGCATCGCATAAGATCAATTGCAGGCAAAATAAATCAATTGAACGAGTGCATCAATTCCTATGCGGATTTCTCTTGTCGCTTCTGGTGTGTGAACTCGCTACGCAAACAATTAGCAACCAGAATCAACAAGGTTGCCAAATCGATTTATCTATCTAGTGTGATTAATCCTAAGAGGGCATGAGAGTAGCTGATGGTCGTATAACTGGACCGCAGGCAAGCCGACATGGGACGCGAGCGAAGTGTGGGGTCGGTGGGGTCGCGGGTCCGATTTGAACGCGCGCAGGCAAATGGCACATGGGCGCGTCTGTGCGAGGAATTTACTGGAGGCGCATTATGCAATCTGTGTCTCGCATATTATCAGGTATGGAAGGCGCATATAGCAATATGCTCCTCGTATATGCGGCCACCTACCTCCATCCGGGCCCGCAGGAATTACTTGAGGCACATATGAGCATATGCGCCTCGCATATTATCAAGTATAGGAGGCGCATATGACCATATGTGCCTCGTATATTCGAGCACCTGCCACCACCCGGACCCATACAGATTATGCGAGGCGCATGCTTCCCTTATGCGCCTCGCCTATCTTATATATAGGAAGCACATATGACTAGAATGCGCCTCGCATAATCTGGGACTGCTTGATTTCGTCCGTACAGGGATTATAGGAGGCGCATTCTTATCATATGCGCCTCGCCTATTTTTATACTAGAGGCGCATGAAGAAGGAGTGCGCCTTGCCTAATTTATACGAGGAACATATGGTCTAAATGTGCCTCCTATAAGCATGTCTCCTATAGCCTTTTCTCTAGTAGTGCCTGTTAAGCAACCCTGCAATCAAGATACAAGAAGTCTCTTGTGTCCCCAACAGATCCAATACAATTTTCAGGTGTATAGGTGCACTAGTTAGACGAAGAGATAGTGAAATACAAGTGGTATGGATGATTAAAAGACAACGGTGCTAGAAAAGAGGTTGACATGGTGGAAGATACTAGAAGCAAGCAAACATGTAACAGATCTAGATGAAAGAGGTATTTTAATGCTTAGAAACAAGGCCTAGGGATCATACTTTCACTAGTGAACATTCTCAATAAAAATATTCTCTTCATGATTCTACCCTGAACTATTCTCCGGTTGGAAACTCTAATCCATGGTAGGGCTATAACAACACTCCTCAAAATCCGCCTTCCCCATTTAGATAACCCCACACTGTCAGCTTGAGCGCTAGATGGTTCCAACAAACACCACAATTTTATAGAGACAACCAACTCAAAATATACTCATGATAAATATTTATGAACTCTAGCCTAAGTGCCACCACGGCGTGCATGCTGTCACTTTCACACACTTGGGGAGAGCAGAGATCTATTGAAGAATTTGAATATTTATTTAAACTCTAGAGTAAGTGCCACCATGGCGTGCACGCTTTTACTTTCACACACGTGGGGAGAGCCGGAGATAGATTAAAGAACTTGAGTATCAGAGTAGATCTACTTGATTGCAAAGCTCATGACCACAATAATATGATGCATAGAGAGAGAGAGAGAGATGAACACATAGTTATCGGTAGAGGCCTTAGCCTCGAAGAAGAACTACTCCCTCCTCATCATGGGAATCAGCAACGGCGATGGAGATGGTGGTGGAGATCAATGGAGATGGATCCGGGGGCAGTTCCCCATCCCGGCTGGGTGCCGGAATAGAGACTTTTGTCCCCTCAATCTCCCCTTCGGTGGCAATAGCGCTGTGGAGGTTTTCGTGGCTTTATGATGGATGATCTAGGGTTTTCTCCCCGGGGGGATTTTATAGGCGAAGGGTCAAGGCGAGGAGGCAGCCAGGGGGGCCACACCCCCTGGTGGCGTGGCCTAGGTGGGCCCGCGCCACCCTAGGCTATGCCCACCCTGGTGCCCTACTCCATCTCTGCTTCAATTTTTCGTATCATTCCGATAAAAATATGAAGATTGGATTTTGTCGTGTCCAATTCCGAGAATATTCATTTTTTTGCTTTTCTGAAACCAAAAACAGTAGAAAACAGGCAACTAGCACTGTGGCATCTCGTTAATAGGTTAGTTCCAGAAAGTGTATAAAAATACCTCAAAGTATAGACAAAATATAAGAAAGTTCATACTAAACATGCATGGAGCATCAAAAATTATAGATACGTTTACGACATATCAAGTGCCTAGCCGCTGAATTTCAACGACTAGCCACTCGGGGACTGGACAGCAAAAGTTCCTAAGTTCCTAGCCAATGAAATTAAGTGACTAGCCACTCGGGGACTGGACATCGAAATAAATAAGGATCCACCTGCTGAAAGTCAGAGACTAGATCCTCGGGGACTAGACATACCTGGATGGCTACGCCCAACATGTTGTGCAACTCGACAACATCTACTAACGGAAGCACGAATGCCGTCCTCCCGCATTGCTGCCCGACGTCTAAGTCCAACACTTCAGGCACCTGAGGCAACTACTTCCCCGCTACCACAGCGGAGGCCTTCGCCATGAAGTGGGGAAAGGTCACCGCCATCGTCCCTAGGGCACTAGTCATGGGCTCTAACGCCCCAACCAACACGGTCGGTTCACCCAATCGCGAACCCACGACCACGTCGGCCTTTGCGACCAGGGCAACTCCAACCGACGCTTCGGTTGGCGCGTCAGCCGGCTCTTCCTCGGCTACGACATAATCCTCACCCTTCTTCTTATTTGCGCCCTCGGCGGGCGCCTCGGCTTCATAGCCCTTCCTCTTATTGGAAGGGTCGGCTTCTCCTTCGGCAGAGACTGGCGGCACCTTGGCCACCGTAGGGTGACCAATATTTTGGACACCAATCCAGCAAAAAGGCACGATCAGCACTCCAATCAACGACTACAAAAAGCTACTCCGAATCGACTCAACAAAGGCTTACTTGGCGACTGGAATGAAGCATAGACCGGCGCGGATGTGCGCCGGCTGCTCCAACTCTGGGCCCAGTTTGTGACTGATGCCCGTATTGAACACGGACGAAGCCCACGATACTGAAGGCTTCTTCGATGACGAGGCCGCGGCTTCGGGAACATCTGGCCAAGTCGGTGCCGACGCTTCCTTTAGTGGGGAAGTCTCCATGGCCAGAGCAGCCCCAAGCCCTAGGACCACCGATAATGGCGGTGAGATAACTACAAGGGGTACTTCGCCTTCTACCACGTCCCTATTCGATTCAAAGTTGGCCGCCGACCTGGCAGCGATGGTGCCTTGGGCACCTTCTTCCTCGCGGGCGACTTCACCTTGCGAGTGGTATTCGCCGGTGTGTCCATGCGCCGTGAGCTATGCTCTTGTGCATCGCCTGCGTCCCCTTCATGTTCCTCGAGGCTTCGACTAGCCTCGAGTTCGCGTTGCTTCTACCTGTGGGTCTTTCGAGCCACAGGCATGGGTGCGGCGACCTCCACCACTTCGTCTTCGTCATCGGAGGACTCTTCCGAGTCTTCTCCGACCTCCTCAGAGGTCTCTTCCGAGTTTTCTCCGACCTCCTCGGAGGAAGCCAACCCTGTAAGACTTGAAACAACGGAGATACACATACAACATCAGAAAATCGCGACTGCACTTTTGCGACTGCGAAATCGAGAAAGGATAAAAACAAACGTTGGCGCCTAGTGCTTACCACTGGCGGTATACGGGGCTAGCCCGGCCTTCGGGTTGACATACTCCGCGTCGGTGATCTTCTTCAGCACGGCGACATAGTCATCGGTGCTCCACTCGGCTGTGCAGGCCTTTGGTCTATCATCCCTGCCAGTATAGTCGTACATCCAGTGGGATCGACTGGCCAGCGACACCAATCACCATCCGAGCCAGCAGTTATACATATTTATGCTCTCTAGCCCCTCCTTCTTGAGCGACCGGATATGCGTCAGCATTTTGTCCACGGCTATCCTCTGGTCATGGGGAATCTTGGTCATCTGCAACCGACACGGCTTGCTCCTCTCGGCGATGAATGTTTGGAGTGACACCTCGCCGTCTGGCATTAACTCACACATGCAGAAACAATACTTCCTCCATTTGTTGGCGGACTTCTTTGGCAACATTAGGTCGAGGAAGGGGGGCTTGTTCTTCAACTGGAAGGTAAGGCTGCCTGCCGCCAGCATTGGTCCACCGACCCCTTCACCACTGACACGCCCATGGAATAGCTCCTGCCACAGAGGAAAGTAGGGGCAGCATCCCAGATAGCACTCGGAGAATGCCACGAAGATGGCGAGCTTCTCGATACTATGTTGCCCCAGATCTGAGGGTTTGATGGCATAGTAGGCGCAGAACTGCCGGAAGAAGATTGGCGTGGGAAACCCGAGCCCCCTCTCTCGGTGGCTGGTGAAGTAGATAAACTCGCTGGCACGAGGATCCGGCTCCGTATCCCTAGCCGGGGGGATGCGCCACTTCCCCATGTAGAGGATCCCTGCGTCCTGAAACGATATCAGAGACACCATGGTACACTTGGATCTGCCCCATTGATCCTTTGGAGGCGCCATCGAGGAAAGGATATGGATTCACTCGCTCACTCTGGAAATACTAGATCGGAAGGGAATGAAAGACCGATGGGTGTGCGGGATCGGAGGAAATGCAAGGAAGATTCACAAATCCTCCGTCACTCTCCTTATATATCGGTTGTTTCCCGCAAATTTCGAGGGAGCCGTTACCCCATGGTGATTACGCCAATATTACCGTTGGATTACCCAACGTCTAGTTTAACTAAGATGATGGGCCAACTTCATATACTCAACTCGCCGACCCATTCACAAGAGCTGCAATTCGACTACTAGCCAATATGGCGACTCGGTTGGTCGCCGATATTGTGACTGGAGAAATATACCAAGGACTCCTTCTTTCATCAAGGGAGTCCACTGCCGATTTGACTGGGAGTCCAAATTGGAACCATATACTCCTACTTCCAAAGAACACCTACTACGAATCAACGATGGCCTCGGGGACTACTGATGGGGATATGCCGAGTGGGGTATGCCCAGCAGGACGTTCCTCTTGGATCGACTACGAGCAGAGTGGGCACATGGGGCGATCGGATCATGACCCAAGAAGGAGCCTGGCAAAAGGAAGCTAGAGGCCCAAGATCGTAGCTAGGCCCAGTCGGATTAGGTCAAGTCTCCGAGTCCTTAACTAATTCAGTTGTATATCTGTAAACCCTAGCGAGGTACCCCTATATAAACTTCCCTAGGGTACCCTCTAGAGTTGTGTTCCATCATACACCCCATCGACTCGCCGCCTAGCCGCCGAGCTCTCCACTCTTGTATTCTCTCAATAATACAATCTAGAAGGAGTAGGTCTTTACCGTCCGGGGGGCCGAACCTGGGTAAAACCTTGTGTCTCTACCCTCATATCGCACCGTAGATGGATGGCTGACCTTGCCCTTCCTACTACTACTACTCGCTGCCAGCCGCATCATCTAACCATGGCCATTCCCACGACACTTACCCTAGGCCAGGTGCGGTCCGGGAGCCGGATTCAACATTGCCTAACAAGACATGTCAGGCTCAAGCTTAGGAACTGGTGACGCGCTAGTGCTATCGGACATCATCATGGCGCTGCAGCCCACTGTTGCGCGTCACTGACAGGAGTGACAACTCAGATCCTGAGCAGCCAGCCAGCCATCAAGCACACCTGCGCACCGCCCCTGACCATCCATTGGCCATAGGCGCTGCCCGTCTGCCTGGAGGCCGCATGGCACACTGCAATTGCACCCGGGAATGCCCTTTGCGGTGTCCCGCGTTGGCCTTTGTAGTGACACCTTCGAGTATAAAAGGAGGCACTTGGCCATTTAGAAGGGAGGAGATTTCTGGTTCGAGGATAGAGGGTGTATTTTCAGGTGAGATTTAGGTAAAACAAACCAGCAAGAAGAGTTCCAAGGTTTGCTAGAGAGAGGGAAGAACCCTTCTCCCCGCCGAAGAGGAGGAAGAAAGGACATAGAGAGAGTGAGAAGAAAAATAAAGATGAAGCCCGGGGAGTGTAGAAGCTAAGTAATGATGGTGTGTTATTTGTGTGTGATGTGTGCTCGAATCATGAGGTTCCTTCATCGCCGTAGAGGTCGAAACTCCTTCGTTCCCACTACCAAACAAATAGGGGGTGTCTAGCATCCTCAATGTCGGTGTTGGCGAGACGCGACAATTTGAAGCAAAGATCTTATTGGTATATTGTATGACTTCCTTTTATTTTTAGGTGCTTTCTTGTGTATCTACTTTGTGTGTGCATGTTTCTTTGTGGGCATATGTCTTTGTAATGTTATCCACCTATATACTTATACACATAAGAGAATATAAATCCTCAGTTGATATTGTATTCCTTGCAGGCCACCTTTTATTCCATTCTGATTCTTTGGTGGCTTCCAAATTTATTTGCCAATAAGTGCTAGTCCCAATTGTTTGCATGTTCGGGCACTCATATTTGATCTCTCATGAATTTTTTTTAAATGAGTTTGGAGGAGTGATGATTCCATTCTTGTGCACTTCCTTTCCAAATGCAATTATTATAATTGGTGCATAACCTTTGGGGATCTCTTCTAATTCATTTAAGAATACACATTTGCCTTCTTGCACTTTTTGTGTTTTAAATGTTTATGGGGGAGTGAGGATTCTATATTTGTGCATGTTGTATTCAAATTAAATAATTCTAATTTATGGACAAATCATGGGGATCCTCCCTGTTCCATTTGAAGACTTATTAGCTTTTATCATAATATCTTGTTATATTCAATTAGTTGTTTTGGAGTCATTTGTTGATGCTTCTTTCATTTCACTTATTTTTCAATCTTTGGGTCATCAATATAGTTTTACTTCCTACGAAGAATTCGCCATCGGATGAATGCAAATGCACACCTTTGGAGGAATTCTCACTATATTGGCCGTCTAGAACTTATCACCCATTTTGGCAATCGATGCCAATGGGGGACAAGTTTTAGAGGGGTTAAGGGAAGTTGGATTTATGCTTTGAGTTTGTTCTTAACCATTTACCTTTCATTCTCTTACATATTTGTTGTTTCTTTGCATGTTAAATATATAGAGGGAACTCCACCAACAGGAATGATTGGCAATATATGCAATGATATACAAGTTGATCACACATGCATATATTGTGGGGGAGTTTGCTCTATATATGGTGGTGGTACCAATATCACATACTTGTGTAGTATTTTATATTGGTGCTACCATTTTATTCATTAAAATTCCTTATATAAACCGTCACAAATGGATTGTCCTCAATTACCAAAATTGTGGAGATTGAAAGAGCATGTGGGCCCCATGTGTGGTTTTGGTAATTAATGACAATCTCTATGGACTAATGTTTGCATTAATTTGCACGTGTAGGAATTGTCCATTGGCATCGCTTGGAGCATGTGTCGACTTCAAGTTAGAAGAAATGAAGTGCAAGCTAAAGATCTGCCATCTCTATAAGTTATCATGCTTGAAGCTTGCCATTCTCTGTGATCATGGATCGATAAATAAAAGTTCTAAGAATGAATTTCCCCATGATTATGGGGTAGAAATTTGCAATTCATTATCAAGCAGGATCAAGCAAGAGAACTCAAGAAAGGTGTTCCATATTGACGAGGAAAAGATCGTCTACATCAAGCTCAAATGGAATGCTTATGGAAAATTTATAATCTTGATAGGTTTTCGATTTTCGCAGTCTCATATTTGTACTTGGGAGACCGGGTTTAGGATAGATAACCGTACTATGAAGAGGGATCTTGAGTAAGTAACTCGATCGTATCTTTTAGAGAGCGATCAAACAATTTCATACTTAGTATCATATTTCTTGGTTGTTATTTGGATCTTAGCCAAGTGAGGTTCTAGATCTTGGTGTAATCTTCATAACAAGCTCTAGTTCATCGAAAAATGATTCCCTTGTATATATTATTGCGTTTTTGATCTTGCGGGTTTTCCGGCACCACACCTTGAGAGATATCTCTCATATATATAATTGATATTTTATTCCTTGGTTGTTTATAATATTTCCATTTTTGGATGCTACTTGTTTGTATCATTCCAACAAAATTGGTTTTAACCTATTCAGAGTTTCCAAGATCAACTTATTGCGTTTTACATATTGGAGGTTTTATCGGTTCGTCTCTTTTAGAGAGGCCAAACCTTTCATCTTGTGGTTTTATCTCCGTCGTTGGCCAATGATGTTTCTTTGCATGATATTGTAGATCTTGTTGTCCTCTTCGAAACGAGCCCAAGATCATCGAAATTGGAGTTCGGATGTAAAAGTTGTTGCCGTTTTCGTATCGAGTGTACGGGTATTTCAAAAATCCGGTAGAACCAAAAAAAGTCCGGTAGTATCGTGTGTATCTTATTAGAATGCGTTTGGAGACCCATGAACCCTAGGAATTCCGGTAGTACCGTGAAAAATTCCGGTAGTACCCGAATATCCTAGCAAAAGTGTGTTTGGGTCCCGGGAACCCAGGGAATGTCTAATAGTACCGGGAAAAAGTCCGATACTACCCGGAATCACGTTTTTAGGCTACGAAGGTTGGATTTTAATTTGTAGGGACCTATTTAAGGGGCCTTCTTCACCAATAGTTCCCTAACTCACCTTGCAAGTTTTCTCCTCCATTTTTGACATTCCCAAGCCTGCTATCTCTCAATCCCTCCAATGATGCTTGGATCTTCTTAAGGGAAAAGAGAGAGGATATCTAGATCTACATTTCCACCAATCAATCTCTCCTCTCAGTGAGGGGAACCCATTGAATCTAGATATTGGAGTCTTTTCTGGATCTCCTCTTGTGTTCTTCCTCTCTTATTACCCTAATAGCTTTTGTAGCGTTGGTGTAATTTGGGAGTGAAGGACTTGCCATTGCATTAGGTGCATCCGTTTGAGTTCTCCTCGGAGGATTTGGTTGGTAAAATTAAGATGCTTGTTACTCTTGTGTTCTTGAAACCCTAGACGGTTAAATGGACTTTGTGGTGAGTTATTAGGGCCTCCAATTAAGTTCTGGAGCTCTCCCCAAGTTAGTAGACTTTGTGGTGATTATTGGGAGCCTCCAATTGAGTTGTGGAGATTGCCCCAATCTTGTAAGGGTTTGGTGACCGCCCTCAAGTGTCCCATAGTGGATAGGGTACTTTTCATGCGGCCGGTGCTCGGGATAGTAAGGTGAGGCCTCTTGTGGAATTGGTGGTATTAGTATCTACCACCCTTGCAACAAGACATACTCCCTTGTAGGGAGGAACTATGTAAAACATCGTCGTCTCTGCGTGCCTTGGTTATCTCTATATCAAAGCCCATTGATACGTCCAAAAAGTATCTACTTTCTTGAACACTTTGCTATTGTTTATCCTCTAAACTTGTGTGATTTGGATACAACTAACATGGACAGACGATGTTTTCAGCAGAATTACCTTGGTGTCTTGTTTTTGTGCAGAAAATCAACTATCAGGAAAAATCCCGGAAAATATGCCAAAAATTATATTTCACCAGAAGATCCATGGAGCCATAAGACGAGATGGAGAGGACGCCTAGGGGGCCCACACCCACCCCAGGCGCGGGCCCACCACAGGCCGCGCCTAGAGGGGGTGCAGGCACCCCAGGCACCCCCTCGGCCTCCCTCTGCGCCTATAAGTTGCCTTTCGACCTAAAAAACCGAGGGGGGTTCAATATTTTTCTAGAAAGAGTTCTGCTCCGCCGCCGCCCGCAGAAACCAAGATTCGGATCCATAAACTCCATTCTAGCACCCTGCTGGGATGGGGAATTTGGAGAGGATCATCGCCATCATCATCACCAATGCATCTCCATCAACCACCGATGTTTCCCTCATCCATGAGTGAGTAATCCCCTGTTGCAGGCTTGGGAATGGTAGTGATTGGATGAGTTCTATCATGTAATCGAGTAAGATCTGTTCGGGCATAGTGCCTAGTATATCTATTAGTGCTATTTGACTTTGTTGCAACTTGTTGTGCTTAATGCTTGTCACTAGGGCCCGAGTGCCATGATCTCAGATCTGAGCTTATTATTGAATCATTATGATAGTATAGTTTGTGATCTTATCTGCAAGTTGTGTACACATATCATTGTCCGGATCCAAAGGCCCCAAAGTGACAATAGTTGGGACAACCAGAGGGGATGACTGTGGAGTGAGGATCACATGTGTTCACGGAGTGTTAATGCTTCACTCCGGTGCTCTATTAAAAGGAGCACCTTAATTGCCAGTAGTTCCCTAGAGGCCCCCCTGCCACGGGCTGGCTGGATAGACGATGTTGTGCAAGTTCTCATTGCGAGCACGTATGACAATATTTGGAGCACATGCCTAGGATTGTTTAGTACTTGGATGCTTGTTATTATTTATCTGCAATTCCCTAGATCTTGAAGTTACATGTTTAGACTCGTCCATGCAACGCCCGTCCATCCATCCCTATGCCTACCGCACTCGAATCCCACTGTTACCGTTACTATTACTATTGCTAGTGTGTCACTTTTGCTATTACTGTTGTTGTTGCTTTCCTATTGCTACTACAAATTGTTGCTACTGATAAACTTCTGTGAGCAAGAACTATTTCCAGGTCCAGCTGAACTGACAAGTCAGTTGTTAAGGCTTGCAAGTATTCTTTGGCTCCCATTTTGTTGAATCAATAAACTGGGTAATACTACCCGCGAAGACTGTTGAGATCCCCTATACTTGTGGGTCATCAATACTATTTTCTGGCGCCGTTGCCAGGGAGCCTAGCTTTATTTGTAAGTTCAATTGGATCTATTATTGTTCACTGCTACTCCTTTCATCATGGGGAAGTCTCGTGATGGAAAGTTCCCTATTTTACCATCCACTACAAGAAGAGGTACAGTCCTAAACACCTCTGCTGCTCTTGATTCACCGTCTATTATATGTAAGCTTGTTACACCACCACCACATACGCATGCTACACACACTGCTACTAATGCTGAGTCTGAAACTGCTTTTGATGCTCATGATGTTACTTCTACTGTGCTTGATGCGAGTGGTTCATTTGGTCCTTTTCTAGATGCTACTATGGCTGGTCTAGGAAATACCGAAACTCCTAGTGAAGACACTGTTACACCTGTTAGCTCACCTGAGGCTAGTGAGAGTTATGATATTAATGATGGTTATATTGAGTTCACTAATGATTTTGTTGAAGAGTGCTGAAACACACATGGTACTAGTGCTATTAAGAGTCTCCTTGCTACACATACTATCATGCCTAAGTTGTCCTCTGATCCTAAGTTTGCCACATCTCCCATAGATATTAAAGATGAAGATTATGATTTCTCTCTTGATTTGTCTTATTTAGATACTGTTGAGAAACAACCTTTTTGTGGGACTGAAAATCAGAGTGTCGTGGCTCATATGAATGAGGTTTCTACTATGAGTGCTTTGTTCTCTGATGATTTTAAGATGCACAAGTACTTTGTTACTAAGATCTTCCCTTTTTCACTAAAAGGAGAAGCTAGAGCTTGGTTTAATAGATTACCTCCTGGTTCCATTGATAGCCCTGATTGCTTGATTGCTTCTTTCTTCCAGAAATATTTTCCTCCCAGTGCTAGACATGCTGCTTTGCAGAGACTTTTTGATTTTAAACAGGGATAAGAAGAGAAATTGCGTGAGTCATGGACAAGGTTCTGTGCCTTGATTCATGCACATCCTGGATGTCCATTACCAAACAATGAACTTCTTGATATTTATTATAATGGACTAATAGATGATTCTAGGATATACCTAGATAGCTTTGCTGGTTGTGTTTTCAAGAAAAGGACTCCTAAAGATGCTAAAGAATTAATGACCAAGAAAAGCAAGAATTATGATGATTGTACTTCAGCTGATGTAAATACACTTGAGCATATTACTCCTGAACTAGTTGTTCATGAAACAATTCCAGCATCAACAACAAAGAAGAGGGGAGTTATTGCATTAAATGATGAAGTGATGAAGGAAGCTAAGAAGTGTCTTAAGGAGAATGGTATTAGAGATGAAGATGTGAAGAATCTACCTCCTATAGAAGAATTATGTAAGCCAATTTGCCACTCATATACTATTGAGGTACACTCTCTCCAGCACTTTGATGAAGGTGATATTCCTTATGGTAAGCCTCCTGATCAATGTTTAGAGGAACTTGACACATTTATTGTTAAGCAAGGGCATTTTAATAAACAAGTTCAGAATCATTTGTTGGAAAACTCTAGAGCTATCCATGAGTTGAAAGATATTGTGGAAAGAACTTCTAATGATATTAAAATGATTTGTACATACTTTCAAATGGTTCATACCCAACTTGATCAACTTGCTAAGGTACAAAGGGATATGTTAGTTAATGCTTCAGGAGATAAATATGCTTATGGAATTAGAACTAGGAGTGGTATAGATACTCAAGATCCTTTATATCCTGAATGACACCCTAAAAGAATTGAGAAGGATTCCCAACTAGGTGAAGATAGTGGTAGTCCTCGTAAGAGAAAGAAAAAGAAACATAAATTAGTTGAGAAACCACTTAAACCTGCTGTAGATCCAAATAGTATATCCGTTTCTGATGTTGAAATTGAGAGTGGTAATAATAATGATGCTCCTGATAAGAAGGAAGTTGAGGAAGAACCTGAGAAGCACACCAAGAACACTAGGTACACAAAGGAAGATTTTATTGGTAATAAACATGGTAAAGAGAGAGAACCTTGGGTGCAGAAACCTATGCCTTTTCCAGGTAAGAAACACAAGTCAAAGGAGGAAGAACACTACAACAAGTTTTGTGAGTGGATGAAACCTTTATTCTTGCAAATTACTTTGACTGATGCTATTAAGTTTCCTCCTTATTCAAAGTATACGAAGGACATTGTCTCTAATAAAAGGAAGATTCCTCATGAGGAGATTTCTACTTTGCTTGCTAATTACTCCTTCAATGGTAAGGTTCCAAAGAAACTTGGTGATCCAGGTATACCAACTATTCCTTTCTCCATTAAGAATAATTATGTTAGAACTTCTTTATGTGATTTGGGACCTGGAGTTAGTGTTATGCATTTTTCTCTCTATAAGAGACTCCAGCTAGAAAAGTTGATACCAACTGATATTTCTTTGCAAATGGCTGATAAGTCAACTACTATTCCTATTGGTATATGTGAAGATGTTCCTGTTCAAGTTGCTCATAATTGCATGGTTTTAACTGATTTTGTTGTGATTGAAATGCCTGAAGATGATAATATGTCTATTATTCTTGGGAGGCCTTTTCTTAATACTGCAGGTGCTGTCATTAATTGTAATCAAGGAAAAGTAACATTCAATATTGTGTACAAAGAGCATACTTTTTATTTACCCAAGAAGGTTGTTAAGAGCTATTGCCAGAATTCCATTGAAAATATTGAGAGTATCAAGGTTGGAGAAATTTATTCCCATTCCACAAGAAAATTTTGAAACTATTATGATTGGGACCATTGCTATCAAGTATGAGGTAACATAATCACCTTGTGGAATGCAAAGTTTTGTTTTATATAAGATTGTTTTGGTAACAAGACTTGATAAACCTTGTTAACAAAATGATTTTAATGAACAAAACAATGTTTTCACTATGGTTATACTTGCTCACTTTTATTTTCCTCCTTTCCACTCTTTGGTCTTCGTCGTGCCTAACTTAAAGGCGTTAAAGAAAAGTACTTGTTGGGAGATAACCCAAGAGTTTATTTGAGTCTTGGAAGTTATTAATTCAGTAATGACCTCTCCTTATCCTTTTTTTGCTTTTTGTGCCAAGAATGACCTCTAATGAGAGGGAAGTAAGATTCGGGGAGTTGCTGACCCAAAACATATTTCTGTCCTCCACCAAAACAAATTCATGAGGAGTCTTTGTAACTCGGATTGAGCTGAAAATTTATGAATAAATCCCCCAGTATGTTAGCTAACTTTCGTTAGTTCAACACTTTTTTATTTGAGCAACAGAAGATGTTCAAAAAAATAGGTTTCTACCCGCTGGTCTGTTTTTATAGATTTTTGCCATTATTTATTGCTTCTTATTGATTCCTTTTTGAGTTCTCTTTTGGGGAATTGAGATTCTTGAAGGATTTGCTACAGTAGCTTGTGTTTTTAGTGAAAAGTTTTACTGTTCCAAAGCTTTGCCTGAGGTCTAATATCTTTTGAATACACTAGTGTTGCTAATGAAGACTATGTGAAGTTTTGTATGAAGGAAAAAATTTAGGTGTAGAGAGAGAGAATGATGTAATGAGATGAAGAATGGACAAAATCTCAAGCTTGGGGGGAGCTACCCGGTGTCACCCCAAGAAAAATTTAAGATGTACAAGCGTCAAAGCTTGGGGGTGTCCAAGGCATCCCCTTCTTCATCAATAAAAATCTCAGGTCTTTCTAGACACTTCACTTTTATTGTTTCATGCATAGTTGTGTTGTTCTTGGAGCATCTTAGTTTTCGTTTTTGGTTTTGCTTTGCTTGGTTTGTTTTTGCTTTTTTGGCTTGTTTGAAAAATCGAAAACACCAAAAATATTTGTTGTTCTTCTTTGGTTTTGTGAGTTCTTTGCAGGGTTCAGCCGTCCACAGTGGATTTTGGTTTCATGTGAATATTCAAGTCACACAAGTGAAGGGCAATAATGAAGATTAAGACAACTCGAGGTGTGGTAAGAGGCTGGTAATGAACTCTATTTGTTTCATTTTTGTACATATACTCATCATTGTGAGCATGCCTAGCCTGTTTTTGTAAGGTCTATGTCATTATGGATGCTTAGTAGTTCTTGCTTGTCTATGATTAGCTCCAACTTGTTAATAGTTTGTAGCATGTCATATGAATGTTTGCTTGCATTGTTTTATTCATACTTTGGTATGACATTGTGTCATCCTCCTCTAAATGTTCATATGAATCGACTTGGCACATGCTCACGCATGCATATGACTAATCAATAGTCAGTAAGCCTCGATGATTTATTTTGCCTCAGAGTTCTTTTATCACTTTCATGTCATAATTAGTCCTGTTTTATTGCAAGCATGATTTTGACAGCTATTGCTCTCTCGTTTGTCGCTCCCTTTCTATTGCTAGCCTTCACTTGCACTTAGTATGTGCTCTACCTATGCTTCCAACTCCCCAAAACCAATATTGCCAGCTGTGTCCACCATACCGACCTATTAGCATCATTTGCTACTTCAGCGCATATTATATATGCCGTGTTTTCTTCCAAAATAAAATGTTTGTCTGTTTTGAGAAAGTTATTTAGTAAAGCTCTCACGAACTTGATGGCACACTTTATTCCTTGCGCTTAATAATCTTGAACCATTGTGACTAGTCCATGGAAGTTATATGCTTGCTTATTATATGCTGGGAGTCAACAAAACCGTGGTGTCATGGGGAACGCTTTCAACACCTTTTTTGGATATCCCATCTAGTTGATTACTTGCTATTTTGTTTGCGGATGTCGACGATGTGAAATAAAAGGGGAGCTTGTGAGTTCATGGAGTTTATACATTGTGTTAGAGAAACGCCTTGGCCGCTAGCCTAAGCCATGCCTAATCATGGTGGAAACTTGCAGCATCACCATAATGAGCATCTATGAAGCATCCTCAATAAAAACTTATGCATATGGTAAATAAAAAGATTGTTGAGATGCTCATTGTTTGCTTGCCTTGTCATTTTGGTTATGGGAAAGCTCATGTACCATGTGCAAGGTATACCCCGTTGGCGGTTCTCGATGATATGCATGTATTTACAATGACAAGAAATTTCAGGTGACCAAAGTTGAGTAGCATGTGGAGCGACCCTCATACTAAAGGGACTTGGGATTTCCAGTTTATGATCTGTCAAGCATATGATTGAAAGTGCACCCCACTTTCACCTTAACCACATGAAGATGCCTATGATAGGGGCAATGAGATCTGAAAGCTATCGAGTACCTTCCTTTCAACATTGGGAAGCCTTTCAAACCTTTCAAAACCATTTTCACAACTTTGTTGAGTCACCACTTATTCTATGAGCACCTTCTTGAGAGTATAGTTGTCATTCTTGTGTTTGTTCCAAAACTTGGTTAATTATGTCATGACTTTAATGCTTGTATGTCTGATATCTTTACCTCTAGTCTTCACTTGAACTTCATAGGTGCCTTGGCATTTATTGTGCTCTTCAAACAGAGGCAAGCGAGACACCACTCTATCATACCTTATTATGAGCATTGCAATGTTGCTTATGTTTATGTTTCATGCTACTTATTATTATTGAGTTGGTTTCTCTTCATAGCTTGCAATGACTATTGAGTAGACTTAGTTGCATACTTCTTATTATGAATTGTCTAAGCATCTACTCCTGTGATGAGAATATATACATCATATGAAGCAAAGTGTTTGTGAAAGTTCTTTTATCGCACTCAGTTTTGAACTGAATTGCTTGAGGACATGCAATAAGCTAAGCTTGGCGGGAGCTGATACGTCCAAAACGTATCTACTTTCTCGAACACTTTGCTATTGTTTCTCCTCTAAACTTGTGTGATTTGGATACAACTAACACGGACTGACGCTTTTTTCAGCAGAATTACCTTGGTGTCTTGTTTTTGTGCAGAAAATCAACTATCATGAAAAATCCCGGAAAATTTGCCAAAAATTATGTTTCACCAAAAGATCCACGGAGCCAGAAGACGAGACGGAGAGGAGGCCTAGTGGGCCCACACCCACCCCAGGTGCGGGCCCACTCTCTAGGTCTCGCCTGGAGGGGGGGTAGCCACCCCAGGCACCCCTTCGGCCTCCCTCTGCGCCTATAAGTTGCCTTTCGTCCTAAAAATCGAGGGGTTCGATATTTTTCCAGAAAGAGTTCCGCTCCGCCGCCGCCACCAGAAACCAAGATTCGGATCCAGAAACTCTATTCTGGCACCCTGCCGGGACAGGGAATTTGGAGAGGATCATCGCCATCATCATCACCAACGCATATCCATCAACCTCTGATGTTTCCCTCATCCATGAGTGAGTAATCCCCCACTGTAGGCTTGGTGATGGTAGGGATTGGATGAGTTCTATCATGTAATCGAATAAGATCTGTTAGGGCATAGTGCCTAGTATCTCTATTAGTGCTATTTGACTTTGTTGCAACTTGTTGTGCTTAATGCTTTTCACTAGGTCCTGAGTGCCATGATCTCAGATCTTAGCTTATCATTGAATCATTATGATAGTATTGTTTGTGATCTTATCTGCAACGTGTGTACACATATCATTGTGCGGATCCAAAGGCCCCAAAGTGACAATAATTGGGACAACCGGAGGGGATGGCTGTGGTGTGAGGATTACATGTGTTCATGTAGTGTTAATGCTTTGCTCCGGTGCTCTACTAAAAGGAGAACCTTAATTTCCAGTAGTTCCCTAGAGGCCCCGCTGCCACGGGCTGACTGGACAGGAGATGTTGTGCAAGTTCTCATTGCGAGCATGTATGACTATATTTGGAGCACATGCCTAGGATTATTTAGTACTTGGATGTTTGTTATTATTTATCTGCAATGCCCTAGATCTTGAAGTTACATGTTTAAACTCGTCCATGCAACGCCCATCCATCCATCCCTATGCCTACCGCACTCGAATCCCACTATTACTGTTACTGTTACTATTGCTACTGTTTCACTGTTGTTGTTGTTGCTTTGCTGGTTCTACTACAAATTGTTGCTGCTGATGAAGTTCTGTGAGCAAGAACTATTTCAAGGTGCAGCTGAACTAACAACTCAGTTGTTAAGGCTTGCAAGTATTCTTTAGATCCCCTTGTGTCGAATCAATAAATTGGGTAATACTACCCGCGAAGACTATTGCGATCCCCTATACTTGTGGGTCATCACCCATTACTTATGCACTTTACATTGTGATAGCCTTCGTGCTTGAAGTAATCTATCTTTGTATCACCTTGCTTCTTGCATTGCTTAGCATAAGTTGTTGGTGCACATAGGTGAACCATAGTATATATAGGCTTTGTGCTTGATAAAATAAAATGCTAGTTTTATTCCGCCTTTGTTAAGTCCATCTCGTTTAACTTCCTATTCACCCCGCCTCTAGGCGTCATCTGTGATCTTTTAGATGGGACTCAAGATTGTACTTATTTTTCTTTCTGTTGTAATAAATTAAATGTAACATCCCAAAAATCATGATTTGTAAAAGTTTGCATTTCATTCATACATTCATAGTATCCTTGGCTTACACAAAAAAATTCAAAACAAAATTCCAAATAAAACCATTTTTATGCCTATTATCTATATACAAATAAGGCATAGTTTTATTTTATTTTTCAAAGTGTCAAAGTGCATTTGACTAAACAGTAGTTTTATATACACAAATAATTGCAAGGTTTACACTAAAAAAATATAGAGGTGATTTGAAATAAAACCCTTTTGAATTTGGTTTGAAATTGTTTCATGAAAATCAAATTAGAAAAAGAAAAAGGCCAGCGCCACCAATCTAGCCCAGTGCCAGACCCATCCCATCAAGCCCACCCGGCTGATTTACTCTCCCCTCTGTTTCTCACCTAACCCGCGCCACACCCGCTCGCTAACAAATGGGGCCCACGACCAGCTCAACTCGTCGTCCCCAAATCACCGCGTGACGACCCGCTCCACCGTTTCTTCCCCCACAGTGACGCTGCCAATGAATTCTCTTAATTCCCATTGATTCTCTGCGTAATTCCTCCTCCTACTCTGGCTACTTAAGAACCACCACATCACGGTCATTTCCCCTCACCAAGACCTATCTTAGCGTCCCCAGGCTGCTCGCAATCAAGATCGCACCGCCGCTGTCCGACGGGCTCCAGCAAGCCATTCCGGTGAGTCTAACGCGCCCCTTAGCCTCTCATTCACATGAGCTTGCTTGTCAGATCATTGCGCATATTCTCACATCTTTGGTTTGCTCTGAATCGCCCTAGGACGCTGCCTCTGTCGAGCTCCACGAATGACCGAAGCGCTGCTCAACTCCGGTGAAGAATCACGGTAAAGCCAGACCGCCCCTTGACCCCTAACCCATACGATTATGTTTGCCATGCCTCTGTGCATCCCCTAATGCCTTTCGTTCATCTTATTACACTGTAGAACATCACCTTCGTCTCCGGCAGTGAGCACCTGACGCGGATACGATCTCCGACGAGGTTTTCCGGCTGTGCCAGTGCGCGCCTGTCCAAACAAAGACCACATTGAGCTTCACCATCGTCACGCGAGCTCGGTAAGCATCTGCACGTTTCCCCTAACCCCTAGCCTTGCCGGAACGCCACCGCCAGTAGCGCCGCCGCCGCTGTAGCCTCGTGCGCCGCTAGTTCCTGGTCAGAGCATTGTGAGCCGTTAGATCCAGATCTAGTGGCCATAATAGATCACTTAAGCGAAGTGTTTTTATTTGATTTGAGTCGTGTGTTGTGACTTAAATCCTACGGCTATGGATGATCGATCCAACCGAACCGTTATCGACCAATCGGATACAGCCACGTGGCTAGGGTTTCGTTTTAAAATCTGTTTTTATATCTATTAGAGATTCAAACTTGTAAAATTCATAACTTTTGTTCTGTTTGGTCAAATTTTGCAAATAATATATCATTGGATTCACAAAATAAATCCTACACTATTGTGGTCTTGAATTTGTATTTTGCTTCTGAAAAATTGGTTTTATTTGAAGAATCAAATGTAGGCCTATTTTGGCTATATAAATTATTTAGCAAATGATTTTAAAACAAATTTAAGTTTATTTAGACTATAAATAATTGGTTTTGTGTTCAGTACTATTGACTTGTCGTGTTTAGTTTATAAAAAGTCATCACATGGCATTTGCATGCATTCATAATATTTTTTCTTGAATATTGGAATGTGAATGTGGTGCTATTATTTTATGTGTATATTTTGGTGCTAGTGGTGATTGTGATTGTGAGGATTGTTGCTACTCCCCCAACTACCAAGGAAAGTGGTGCTTCATATATTTTGTCCTATTGTTTTGACTATACATTAGTGATATTTTGAGTAGGACTTACATGGAATTTTTTAAGTATAAGCTATGCCTTGGGAAATCCTATTAGAATGCCCTAGTAGAATTTTCCCTAAGTTAAGATTCTTGCTACTAGTATGATTAGCTTAGCTAGTAGAAAACATGGGTGTATTATTCATGCTACAAAATATTTCTAAGTCCATGACTTGTGTTTTGCTTAATAAAACAACTATGTGAATGCATCACCTAGGTGGAATGGTATGAATGGGTTATGTTGATTGGTTACACAAGGCCCAATGGATGGCTACCTTGTGTATCACACTTGTGGAAATCCACCCAGGAACAAAGAGATTTGAGATGTTAAGTGTTGAGAAGCTTCTAGTGCAGCTACATGGCAATATGGGCTCTGCCTGGATAATATAGGTTGAAATAACTTAGCCAGATGGACAGAAGGTGGTAGGGTGATAGGATGAAACACATCCATTTGGTCTAAGGGAAGGCTTCTGAATGATCTTGTCTCGGTGCATGTAGTGTCTTGTGGGGAATGTGCACCACCTCTCGAGAGAGTAAAATCTAAGTACTTAGCCGTGTCCTCAGCAACGGACAATTTGAACATCAAGACATTGAAGCTATCAAGGATCTCCTCATCCCAATTTCTAAGTTAAAAACTTGTGGTTGAACAAGGGCTAAAGGTTGTATATTGGTGTTTCCTTGGGTGATTTTCATCAAACAAGAACTTAGTGTTTTTCAACTAATAAGGAAAACCTATTTTGAGCAAAGAAAGCCTAAGCTACACTTGGCCAAATTCATATAGAAGTTAGAAACTACTATTCTACTATGGTATCTCTTGCCAATACAATTCCAAATGTATTGACCCACTGTGGCTGTAACTTATGATGTTGTAGGTTACTCTGATGAGGATTAGGGTTATGAGTCTACACTCAACATGCTTTCCTATGGCACATGAAGATGAAGACTTTACTTTATTTACTTATGGTATGGACTATTATACTAGCCTTTGGCTATGGAGTTGTAAAACACTATGTTATCTCTGGAATGACGATGTAATAAAGACCTTTGTATCTGTGTACTTCATCTTAAACTGTGGATGCTAGCTTTTGATCCAGGGACTAGCATTGCAATCACAGGGATCCTTTACCTTATAAAGGTGGGGTCTTACAGTAAACTATGGATTATTCGATTATTCTAATAAAGACTTCTGCTTTACATGATATTTCATCGACTTTGTATGGTAGCTAATGATCGAGGTACTAGCATGTTAATCACGGGGACTCAGGATCCTTACCAGGTTTGAAGTCACTACAGATGGTATCAGAGCACATGTTGACTATAGATCATGACCCTAGCCTTGGAAAAACCTTAGGAGTAATAATTTCTAAAATTATTTCAGAAAACTCCAATCCTTCTCATTATCTATCTTTGGAGTTTTAAAATTCTTAACTCTTTTATTTTTAACATTAGAGATGACCATTATGCACTTCAATAAGAAACTTCTCTCGAGACTACATTTCCAAAGAAGACCTTCTCAATGTTTCGCTCACGTTAGGACTTGAATACCTCCACAGAAGATATTCCAAGACCAAAGCTATGAGAATTAAAGACGTCAAAGATACAATGACCAAAGGCTTCAAATATAATGAAATAATATGAAGATTGTGAAGGAAAAAATACTATCGAAAGTATGAAGGCTTTTGAAGACTGATGCTACAATTACTAAATATTACAATGAAATATGATGAAGACATTGAATTATGCGAAGATTAAAGAGACCCACTAGGAACCAAACCTGGATAAGCTATTCTACGATTAGATGCGGTGATTTATGAGTCGACATTTCCAATGGTTTAATTAACGGTGACAAATAAAACTTATTTACAATTTTTTTTGTGTGGGGTATCTAATTTTCCTTCCCTATCTTAAGCCTTGAAGAAGGAAGAAATGACCCCAAGATCTGGATATAAACCAAAGAATTCAATAGTGATGCCAAGATAAAACTCTACCAAGTGGGTGAAGGGAAGAACACCCACACATTGGGGGGAACGCAACACGAGCTTAAAGATGGACAACACACAAGAGCCTCTCTAAGTTCAAGAATTAGAAAACATTCCCATGCTAATTTCCTACGTTACATCAAAAAATAGTTTGTGGCAGCTTGGTGTGATTTGATATTTTGTTTAGGCTTCCATTTTCATGCTTCCATGCATGGTGCATGCATAAGGATATAATATATTCTATAATTCTTTCTATCGATGTCTTATCTTTTGTCTAAACCATCAGATGTCGCCATGACTTGCGAACAATGATCTTCCTCCAGAGATTGCACAACTTCTGAACACCTAGAACCAGATGATCCAACTCCTCACTCATAACATTCAAAACAACAACAACAACAACAATAATAACAACCCGCCTCAGCAGGATCGCTTGACTCGGTTTTTGAGGTTAAACCCTCCTACCTTGTCAAGTAGCACTGAGCCAATTATGGGGGATGACTTTGTAGCATCCCAATTGTCTAACAACTGTAATGCTACTTGCCTATTCTATATTGCTACATCCTACATGTGATTTATTGCATCATCATTAATATCATCCCCATGTCACCATGCCACCTTGCATTTGAGAATCATATAAAAACCCCTCTATTTGGTTATTATCCCATATGCATTACATATATTGCATCACTTGTATTTGCCTCTTAATATATTGTGTTTGCTTCTGGATAAATGGATTCATGCCCAAGTTGAGTTGTGGGCATATCTCTTTTGCAATCCCACCACCTTTCTTTGTCACCACGTTATAATCCCACCATCCAAACTATATATGAGCATTTGCATTTCTTTTGGCATTTGTATACCTCATATGTATTAATATGGATCCACTTTGTAAACCTACATGCTCTCATATATGTTTCTTATTGTTTGCACAATATGAATTATGTGGAGCCACATGTAAGCTTCAATATGGTTTTATTTAATATATGCTCTTGCATGAGGCGATTTTGGCAACAAGCTGATCTAGTGGGAAAATACACACTAGTTGGCCATTTGGATTAATACATGTGCATGTGTTGGTTATTCTCCTATGATAGCAAGCTTACATTCTTGGGCATGGTTGGTTCAATTTTGAATGCATGCATGGATGAATATTGTACATATGAAATCATGGTTGTTTTCACAATTATAAGGATAATAATTATTCTACATGCATGTCCCATGCAAGCTTCCATACCTTCCTTCTTTTGTAATCTTTTGAATTTAAAGTGACCTTATGTGGTTTTGAATTCAAACTTATGAATCATGCCACCCTAGCTAGAAGCATTCCTCCTTCTATCTATCCTTAGATGGGTTGCCCTCATCTTGTTTTTCTTTTGGAGGTTATTTGCTTGATTTGTTTTAAAATCAAACCAAAACAAAACATATTTCAACTATAAAACCACCTACCTATTCTATCCATCTCCCTCTTTACTTAAACCCTCCTATCTATCTTGGTGATCTTTTCCTTTCATCTGTGTTCAAAACATGACTTGTTTCATATTTTCAAATAATAAAATCAAACAAGAAAACTCAAAACAGAAATTTTAATAAAAAGAAAAAGGTTAAGAATTAACCTGGCAGCAGCTCTCTAGCCACCAAGTTGTCCTACCACAACCTACAGGCATTAGAGCAGTTGCAGCGCACCCGGGGTTTCTCTTCCCTCCACCGACCCATTTCCCTCCCTGGCTTGTTACCCCTTCGAGCATTTTCCGTCACTGTTTGTCTTCTCCGTCTCCATCCCCTTCTTTGCAAGATTCGTGATAGAGCAGGTGGTCATCCCTCGACATCCGCGTCAGCACATCTACCCTTATTATCCGCATCAAGGCAAGGTCCCAACAACCCTAATCCCATTCCATTTGCATCTCAGTGTCATTGCCCTTTGTTTCCATATCCCTCCCTCCCTTATCTATGAGGTCCCCATCAAGAGAGAGAGGGTCGAACCCGTCCCACCCACCCTGCTGCACCACTGCCATGGCCTCCTTCAAGCCGATCTGAGCGTGCGAGCCGTCTTCCCCTTCATCCGCCGCCTTCCAACCGAGTGCAGAGGAGGAGCCGACGCTATGGTTGCTGACCCTTCGTCCTCACTATTGGAGCCAAGCATGTCGCCACATGCTTATCGCTATCCCCATCACCACCGACCACCTCTCACCCTGATTCGGGTGGGAATCTATCAAGGTGACCCTCCCCTTCTCCTTTCCCTTCCTCCTTGTAACTCCCCGCCGCCTAGCTGTAGCCGCCGTTGCCGGAGATCTCTGTCACACATGTTTTCCGACTGTAGCACTACTTCTCCAGCCATCTCTACCGACGTTTTTGTCGAAAGCTCGGTTCACCTATAGTCCGCGTCCATAGATGCTGAGGGAACCTCGAGGTAGCCAGTAGATCCCGCTCTAGTTCGGCCCTAAGCACGCCTGTCTTGAGAAACTACCGCCGTCGCTAGCATCGCTGGAAGACCGTCGTGATTGCCTGTCTCTGACCAAAATTCAGTAAATAGCGCGTCATAGTTCAGTTAGCGAGCCTAGATACTTTTGCAGAGAGGCCCCTCGTCTTTTTCCTGCCTCAACCAGCAGTCCTCCGTGAACCACCTGTCAACCCCTCGCCTAGCTTAGCTACTTTTTGTAAAAAAGGTACCTACCTTTTTCTAGAATTAACTCGCAGTACCTGACCTTCCCGCGTGTTAGCGCACAGCTAGGCGCGAGAGTGTGGACCAGCCAGCACATCAGTCCCCACCTGCCTGTGTAGGAAAAGTATCTACAAATTTCCAAATTAAAAAACAAAACTGAATATGAATATATATGAAATAATTATTAATTTTCAATTGATTTTGAATTTTAATAAAAGTTTAATATGAAATAAGTTTAGATTTTAAATATGAGTTCAAACATAAATTCAAATCTTTTCAAAACTAATTCAAACTAATCAAACCTTTAACTTTAACCCCTTTTAATACAATTTGACTTTAATATTGTTTTAAATTCACAAACTCAAATAATTTGAATAATATATTATTTTGAATCATAAAACATGATGAATCTGATTATGCTAATTATAATACCACTTGAGCAATTTAAAATTTTCGAATTATTAAATGCCAATAAACACCATTTTCTTAATTATTGAATTACTTTTATTCTAAAACTCCGAATTCGACAAATGATATGTCTAAATTGATTAGCTCAAAGAGACTGTTATAACTATTTATTCCATGAAATTAATTGAAGGATGCATCATACAATTATTAAATGTACAGAAAGGATTATGAGAGCTAAACATGAATAAAAACTTAATCAAATGCTTTATTCTTGTACCCCACACCTCACCAATGCCAAGCTATACTATACCATGTAAATTGTGCATCATTACACCATGTAATACCTTGTTTTATTGTTGCATATGATTTATATGATTGTGCAATGTATTTATTTCGGCTCCTTGTGTGTTTGGTTTTTATCCGGATAGACGCTGAGCAAGGAGAATATCAGGTGCCTCAGGAGTATTATTCACATCCTTCCTATTCTGCAACTGAACTGAGAGGCAAGAAATTCCCCATGCTTGCACTACATATAGCACCTATTGCATCTATCTTATTCTTGCATCATAATTGTGTCATGAATTAAATTGAATCCCAACTATTGCATAGCATTTATATTTAAACCCCACCGGAGCTTTTTTCCACCATCCTATGAGCCATTATTACAGGAGTTGTTCGAGCCATGCGAGTCGTAGAATTGGATGTGTAGGGTTTGTGAGACTCTTTGAATAATGAGGTACCTAAACAACTGAATTGAGTAGTAATGGACTAACTAATAAAAGAGGCACTGATGGGCATTATCTGTTATTTGGTTCTTTAAGCTCACTTGTGTCCCATAGTACCCCAAGTACTTGATACATGTTCCTTCACTATAACACTATCTGCATGTGGGACAATGAATCCCCTTAGACTGAGCTTGAGCCATTTCTTAATTATTGGGGCCGCAAACTAGTTTGGGGCTTTATTACTATCCTTTACTTATGCCATGATACTTCTTTATTTACTACTGTTGCTCGCAGAGAGCGTTTACTAGTTTACTGTTTAGGTAAGTGGAGCGTTTTCACGATATAGACAAGCCCAGACACACTTTAGGGTTCCTAGTCATTTACAGCCATTGACGCGAACGTCTGGGTCCATCACGTAGCCGGCCAACTTCATAGAGTGTAGCTTAGTGGGTTTGCCCCCTAAAATGTTTTATGAATCTTGTGATTTCTTTGTCATGATTACTCGTTGGGTTTTCATTCGGTTTTTCTGAGGTTGATCGTGCGTGTGTTGCTATTTGTGCACCCTTGCAGGGTAAATCTTTCTAAAAGCCGTGTCCACGGTTATGGAAGACTTGGAGCATAGTTTCTCGATCATAGACAACTGTAACTAAAGTACAGCTTTTAACTTGACTATACATGACTAGAAAATAGTGCAATACTCATGAAATGATTCATAAAACTTCCTACGGATGGTATGTTCTTCCGCCTTCTCATTTGGGAAATGGGAAGGAGGTCGAGCGATGTTTAATTATGTTGATATATATCTATTGGGTAATGAACCGTTGATTAATTAACAAGCGTCCATCTATCGTTGGTTAGGCGGATGCTATAACATGTCTCTATAGAGCTACTAGGCTTTATTTTTTGCTACAATTGTGTCACCCATAGGTTGTTCCCTTTAGATGCATAAAGACTTGCTGAGTCCCCTAGGTTCTCACACGATAAAATATTGGTTCAGATGGAAAGGTATATCTATAGGGAGGCTAGTGGTTCGAGGAGATCGATGATGGTGGCAACGAACATCGGGTGTAGAGATTCCGGGGATGGAGATCCATGAGATCTGTGGGTGGGATGTTCTTATTTTTAGGGCATCTTATGCCAATTTTCCTTTTATCCGTACTCAGATCTTGTTTTCCGCTTCCGCTTGATACTCTGATATGTGATGTATCCTAAACTATGAGAACTATCTAGTATTTGGATATTTTCGTATAGTGTTTAATATTTCCATTTCTTTTAGATGTTCTATCTCTGATGTACTTTTGTATGTCATGGACATACACACTTGTCTATGTCTATTCGCATACCTGTCGACTACGCTGCTCGCACTTGTCACAATTTTTTTTCAAAGTGGATAGGGTGGTTGGTCGATACCGTGACCTATTCTGCTCAGATGGGACCTATGCCCTTGGAACTCCTCAGTAGGACATTGTATGCACTTTTGGTTCATTCATGTCTTGTTTCTTAGAGTGTAGTGTCTGAGGTATTATAACTAGTACCAGATCCATTCCTCCCTTCATGTTCTTAGCCAAGATGGTCGTTGTCAATCTAGCAAATATTTTTGGTAGTTATGTTTATTAGGGAAAAACTAAATGTGAGCGTATGACTGCTTTCATTTTTCTTCTTACCCACCCAACCACCCTTTTATGATAAGGAAGTGTAATGTTTATCAACCCTCTTCTAAAAATTCAAACTAGGATTGATGTGTTCTAGGTTTCTGTAGTAACATAGGATGGTTGTGTTAAATCATTTTGTCTATCTATTGGGTCCAACTTTTTATCGTAATCCGCCTTTTGGTTATAAACTATTGGTACATTCCATATCGACAGACTATTGTAAATCGACATGATCTTTTTGACTCTTTGTAAACTGACGCAATATTTTTAAGGGTGTTCTTCCTTCCTACAGGCTTTCATGGTATGTGGAGTTGCTAATCTCGATGTGTTAATTTGTTTTTCGCATCTATCGGTGTTTTAATTCCTAAAAATGCGGAAAAACTTTCTTTGATACATTTGTGTTTCCACACTCCGATTTAGTCATGTGTGATGCACTTTTTCCCTTTCTTTTTGGTCGTCATGTCATGCTAACTCGATCTTTTGCCACCAGCACTTCACCCTGGAGTTTTTACATTATCTTCAAATTCTTTGGGGATAAATACATAACGTGTGTCTATCCGATGCTTGTGATTGTATTTTGGTTCTTATTATAGCTATATGACACTTATCATGAGTGGAACATAGTCAGTGCTATCAATCTAATCCTCCAATGATGGCGGTTACCTCTTGTGATTTTGATTTATATCGTGATCATATCTATATCATATTTAAGTATCTTTGGCAATCCGGAGATTTCTTAACACACCATGGTGGACTATCATCCTCTTATCATGCTTCACATCTTTTTGAACTCGATATCTACAAGGTTCTCTTTGATACGAGAGAATTTCATCCTTGCACCTATCATAGCTTTGCTTAAATATACGACTTATCATCGGTTCTTATCCAAAATATTTTTTTGTTCAACCAGTGATCTGATCAACCAGGCAAACAAGTCAGTATACTTTTTCTTATTCGAAGGGCTAAATAGTCTATTCTTCCAATGCATCATTCTAAACACCAATCTTTGCTCTTTATGTTGATTTTTCGTGGTGGTATATCTTGATGATATTCTCGCCTATTATATATCCATGGAAGAACATGAAGAATATCTTCTTCATTTTATCTAAAGATTTGTGAACACCGCATGTGTGCAAAGTTCTCAAAGTGTAAATATCGACTTTGCTACAACCTGGGAATCATAAAAATCAAGTGTTAATCTTCACCCATCATCAAATTTCAATAAAATCTGGAGTTTTCCTTGTTTGGCAAGTTATAATCATTGTTCTGCTAAATATTTCCACAAGACGGTTAAATATCTCTCAGCTCTTCGCAAGAAGGACAAGAAATTCTTTTGGTCTCCAATTCGTCAAGAAATCTTTTGAAACCCTCTCGCTTTATCTTCTATCATCAGTATACTAGATGCCATGAAGATTTTCTAGATCTTTCATAATTCTTCTATTCTAGGTATTGGTTGTTATCCTTAATTTGTCTAGTGAATCCTTCATTTGTTTCCATGGTCTTCCTTCATATATTTTCTGATGGCGCGGGACTTCCGACATGACAACAATATCATCATCTTCATCTACTTTGGATTCGATGAATCGTTTGCATCAAATCTTTGTTTTCTTACGGAGCTTCATGATTTATTCTTATCAAGATCTTCAGTCTGAAATTTGAGAGTTGGGTTGCATGATTTTATTATTCATATGTGGAGTAATGCTTTGGGTACAGGTGGAGTAGTTACTATACCACTACACTTATCATTCACTCTTGTACATTGAATTGGTGGATTAATGCAATTTCACTTATTCCACGGAAGTCAGAAGTGGCCTTCATCCCTCGAGACTTTTACTTCCGTCCTTGTTTCTCTAGAGTGTTCTCTCAAAGAACGTAATCAATAATATCTTCTTGGTGGTCTCGTATATTTCAAGAGGTAGCAAAATCTTCAACGATCTGGTGGAAAAAATGCAAAATTGTTGGGGATATACTTTCCGTGTATACCCACAGGACTCGCTGACCAGGGTGGCCCACCAACGGGTTAGAGCTTTGCTTCACGGGCGACCCAGTCAGAGAAAGAGGAGGAGCCAGTTCCGGCTACGACAAGGCCCAGGAGAGTTACCGGCTTAGGCCTGTAGTGTTACTTGTAGTCCAAGATGTACTAGTTACCGATTCTATAACGTAGCCGGATATGTCTCTCCCTGTAACCCTAGGCCCCGGTGACTATATAAACCGGCCCTATGGGAGCCTTTAGGGCAACCAATAACCACAACCAACTCTCACAGGCGAACCTCTCTTGCTTACGCTGATATATTACTGGGTTGCTAGCAGGAGTAGGATCCGATCACCGCAGTCGGATCTGAACCTGGGTAAACTTGTGCTCACCGCTCCTGGAACATCCGACGTCTCACACCCCATCCTTCCAACGCCACTAGGACCCCCTATGGCATACTTGTCTACAATCCAACGATAGTTGGCGCCCACCGTGGGACAGGTGACCTTTGGGGCATCGTTCCAGGCGGAATGTGTGCGTGCAGGAATCGGAAAAACAATCGCCATGGGTCGCGTGGTCTACGCCAGTGATGTCCCTCTCATCCTCCTAGATGAGACTTGGATTCTGGCTTCCAGGCCCGTGACGACCTACACAATCATGTCAATCGGCGAGATCGATATTTATCTTGGTTTCGCTGAACCCACCCAACCCAACCTTGAGGTGATGACCACGGCGGAAGAAAAATCCAGATCTACTTTGTCCGCAGAAGCGGAAGAGTTCAAGGTCCCGGAGACAATCGAACCCACCCAGACCACTCCTGTAGTGGAAGAAGAGGTGGAAGAAAAATCTGAATCCGATCTCTCAGATGATATTGGATACACGGATGAAGAATATATTCGCTACGGCTCCGCCATACCGGATGTCATAGCAGAAAAACTACCCTTGAAGCACAGGATGAAGGAGTTGATGAAGTGCCCCTACATCGATTACGAAGCAATCGCCGATATTATAGAGAACTTTGACATGGAGGAGGTGGAAACCCAACTATGCCACTACTTCAAGAAAATGAACAAGAAGAAACACTATTTCGTGTACCACATAACCACTGGATCCGACTCTGTTGATGCTGGAGCTGGTAGCGACTCGGTCCTAGATGCAATCGAAGAAAACGTCGACTTACCTGGCTCCCCAATGGAGTCAATCACATCGCAGGAACTTCAAGACTTCGACAAGGAGATAGAGGAGTACGAGCAGCAGCACGTCTCTAGACAAGCGCCAGGTGATCCGGAAACTCCTCCTAGTCCATATGATAGCATGGATGAAAGCTACACCTCGCAGGATGACATGGACACCAGAGATTCCTCCGAGGTCTACAAGCCAACCATGACGGAAAGTACCGACGGAAGTTTATCCCCCGGTACCGGACCAAAACCCGTATTTTCCACTGGTACACACGTTAAGGCTACTGGGCAGTCAAAGAAGAAGAAGAAGAACAACAAGAATATGACTTCGGTAGAGCCGGAGGTCGAGGAAACCAACGAAGAAAAGGTTGATGAAGAGATCGAGATGGAGAATTAGGACGGAGATCCGATTAATCCTACCCCGATCGATCCTCCTGTGGATGGCCACGTTGTCACCAAAGGTGCACGCAAAATCTACGGAGATGCTCTCACAATTCCAATCCCAACAGCTTCGGATCTTAGGCCGGAGGCGCTGGAGAAAAGGGCTGAAGACCTGGAAAAACACCGCTTGTTTCTACTCGAAGAGGCTGCACGCCTCGTCGAGATGAGACAACAGTTAGACAGTGATCCTGCCAGATATCAGTTAGATTTCAAGCGACATCCAAACAAAACAAGGGGAGGTCCATTTCTCGCAAACAAGAACCCGGATATCCACAAAGATCTATTCGATGGAAAAGATGGAGAGAAGATCTGAGTCTACAACACGCCAGTTGAAAACGCTGCTGCAGCTCGAGCCATCCTTGCCAACAATCGGTCTCCACAGCAGGTCCAGCAGTGCGTTGCCTTGCTGGACAAAGGATTAAATCAGCAGAAGACGGCCGCATCATTCAGTGGCAAGCTGGCCTCCAAATCCGAGTTCTGCCACACTGACGTTGACCAAAGCGCTAACGTAAGGCCCCACAAGGATACGGCTCAACGCTATCATCCCCGTGGAGAAGAAAATTCCAGGACCGGCTCCAACAGCCACTCTCGCCGGCCGGCACGTGACTGGGCAGGAGTAATTCCGGCTGTGGCCGAAGACGCCATCAGGGCAATGGTTCCCCATCAGGACCATCATCGGCAAAATAATCGCTATAGAGAAGACCCGAAAACACGCCGCCAGCGAGAGGAGCAAGATCGGCTAAGGATGCCACCATCGAGTCGTCCGGCTGGTAACACTGGACGAAGAGATGATCCGGATCGTCCTAAATCTAGTAGGGACGATGCCCGAAGAAACAGGCATCGGAGTAAGCATAATGAGGCTCCACCGCCACCACCAAGAAACCCAGCCAGAAATAATCCACCAGGGCCACCATCGCCTCCCAGCAGCGACCATGAAGGATCACGTCGCAGCCACGGAAGCCGCATGGGCGGAGGCGGCAATGGTGAGGAAGAAGCAGAAATCCGACTCCACCACGCAGAAGCCGCGAGCCTCGAAGGCGCAAATATCTCTCGCCAAACGACGCTCGCCATCGCATCGAATCAAACATAGAAGCGCGGCGGTATGAGGAAGATGTGTATGTGGGACACAAGTGCTTTGGTCCACGTATATATCAGATAAAATTTCCGGTTGACTTTGGCATCGCCAAACACATTTAGCCCTATGACGGCGCAACTCAGCCAGATACTTGGCTCCAAGACTTTTTCCAGGCTTGCTGCATCGCCAAAGGAGGAAACAGCCTAGTTGCAGTCCGATATCTCCCACTGATGTTGAGGAAGACGGCTCGATCATGGCTCAATGAACTGCTAGAGAATTCAATTCACAACTGGTATGATATGCAAAGTGCGTTCTTTTCAAACTTCGAGCGAACATATAGGAGGCCCTGCACAGTCAGATACTTGCAGCGTTGCACCTAAAGACCTCGAGAACCTACCGAGATTACCTCGGACGATGGATCGATACGAAGAACTCCTACGAAGGAGTAAACGAGACAACTGCGATAGAAGCTTTTATTGCAGGACTTCCAGTCGGACTTTTATGTCACAGGCTGAAGCCTAACCATGTCATAGATTTGAGAGAAATGATAGAGACGGCAAGCAAGTATGCTGATGCCGACGATGATTCAGAAGGGCTGCTAAATATTCTGGCCAATCCCAATGCGGCCAAACAGCCAAAACAAACTCAGAAGTGCAAGAACGCCTCGGACGAAAAGCCAGCTCCAGACAACGCAGCTTTCAATGCAACGTTCGAATCTAGAGGACAAGGAGGGCGCGGAGGCGGCCGTGGTAGAGGCCGAGGAACTTCCTGAATCCAGGGCAGAGGAGACCAGCAACTCGGAAGATCTTATACCTGGGCTGACATTGCCAATAATCCCTATGTCCACCACTTGGATAGTAACAGAGGATCTACCAATACAAATGCCGAGTGTCATTTCAATGACGACATTAAGAAAGACGAATCCGCTGGCTACAGAGCCAAGTGACGAAAAGGAAAGAAAATTCCAAGAAAGGAAAGGAGCTCAAGGAAGATTCCGACATGGAAGAGGCGGAAGCCTCCACAGATCCCAAGTTGGATGGAAAGAAGACTTTTCCGACTAAGAAAGACGCATACGTCTGCTTACTTGGATCCCATCCAGCTAAGGACAAAAAGGCGGTTATTTGTGAGCTCAATGCCACGGTTCCGGCTATCCCCCAATTCCTGGACTGGTCAGAGGTGACTATCACCTTTGATCGTTCAGATCACCAGAGGAAAACACATCATCGGGGCAAGTATCCTCTGGTCGTCAATCCTCTTATTGATGGCTGTGAGTTCTCAAAAACACTCATGGACGGTGGGAGCAGTATCAATATACTCTACATCAAGACACTCCACCGCATGAAGCTACACGAGAGCCAGTTGAGTTACAGTAGTGTAACTTTCCATGGAATTGTACCAGGGAGACAGGCAAATTCTATGGGTGAGATTACTCTGGAGGTGACATTCGGAACCCAAGATAATTACCGGATCGAGCCACTCTCCTTTGAGCGTCTGGCTTACTGGGCATTCATGGCCCGTCCCTATTACATCTACAACATGATCAAACTTCTAGGTCCAAAGGGCTTAATCACCGTACGAGGAAATCTGAGGAAGGCGCGAGAGTGCGACAAGGATTTGCTGCCTTCGCCGAAGCCGTGCTGCATGCCCAAGAGTACCAGGAGATCAAGAAGACCATTAATCCATCTGAGATGCCCGCTACGAAGAACGAGGTGCTGAAGCCAAGTTTGCAGTTCAAGGTGTCAGAAGAGACGAAGAAGACGTCGCTGAATGAAGGCGATCCCTCCAAGACGATGAACATAGGGGTAGGCTTAGGACACGCATAGGAAAGCGCACATATGGATGGAATATATATCTGACTTATACTATTCATTCTATCGGTGCTCGACGTCGTCATACCAGATGGATGGAATATATATCTGACTTCAGTTTGTCTAATTACTTTCTCTTGGTAAAGCAAATTATGGTCGATGTCATTAATCGAAAAATCTATTGCAATAACCTCATGGTTAAGGAAAGCAATAAGCATCTCTATGATAACTCAAGATATGCAACTTCTTTTTTTGGATTCCACCATAAATTCGTACCGCTCCTTTTCGAGGGGATAAATATACACATCCCCATTGCATGATCTTTTAGTTCTTACCGACGGCAGGAAGAATCTAATCCAAGAATTCAGGAACCCAAATCTTTCTGTCGATATCAAGTAACTCTATTGTTTGAAGGAAACATTGTTTTTCAGACTTCATTCCTTAAATCAAAGGGGAGAAACAATGCTTTTTTCATAGTGGTTGATAAATTATCCAAAATCGTTCTTTTCTTCCGGTGAAAGAAGGAATCATCTTCACGTGCAGTTTTAATCTTTAATCCTATCGATGTATCTCATCCTTTAGCTTGAAGCAAGAAGCTCACTTCTCTTGAATCTCTTCAAGTTCTTGTTTCAAAAAGCAAAATGCAATACTCACAACAAGTCTAGAAAGTTTTGCAAGGTGTGTTGGTCTCACCATTCCATGGAAAATCAATTTGGGAATGTGAGGATCACATTCATTCCGAAAAGAGGCTTCTCCTTGGTCATTTTATTTTCCTAGGCATCCTGTGAAGGAGATACGCCCTAGAGTCAAATAATAAAGAGTTTTTTATTTGATGTATCTCTTGTTCATAATACGTTTCTTACCATGCTATAACTATATTAATACGAAATTTTAATACGTGTGGTATGTAAACAACCAGTTCTCTAGTTACCTCTAGAAAACTAGCTCATTAGGCAAGTGATGATCTTATGGTTTCGAGATCATAGTGATAGTGCCGATTGACAATGAGTATTTATTGCAACCAGCACTAGTGAATGGTGTTTCATTGGTGTTATGTCAATGACTATAGTGTACTATATCATGCAGTGGTATGCTAGGTCACCGTAGTTATGGACAGTTGGATGGCCATATTGTTCCGTTGTCAGATGTTTTTAAAAATGACACATGACTTGAATGGTGAATTTGACTTGACCCAACAAGTTATGGAGATGAAAGTAGGTTCCCACCTAAGTAACTTAGACAACTAAAGTTAGGATTTTATTACTAGACACTGGTTGAAATAAAATTGGCTTGTGGAAAACAAACCTAGAGCTTAGGATTCCCATTAGAGTGGCCTTATTGCTTTAGTAGTAGTTTGCGAGTACTTCAAAGTACTCATGGATTTGTCCCTGGCTATTCCCATGGACAGACTATGAAGGAGACTACGAGGAGGATGGACAGCAGGACGCTTATGATAACTAGAATCATCTCCCATCGTCAGCATTGCCTATGATCCTTAAGATGGAGCCTCGACCATGCTACCACTATTATTACTCTGCTACTTTGATTGTAATCACACTTGATCATGAGAACATTTATTTGTAAGACTATTATGGTTGGTAATGGATGAAGCTGCCGGTACCAGGAGAATCGCCGTCGTCGACTTCGTCGTTCGCCCCCGTCGCCGACCATCGCCTGAGCCCCGGTGAGCCTCCCACGACCCCCACCGACCGTGCTAGGGTTCTGTCTCGCTAGCGCTGCCCGACATGGACGATGAACCAGAGCCATTCGATTAGAGTTAGATCCTACCATCCTAATCACCCCATACCGCTTCGCCCCTATTGTCTCACTGACGAGTGGGGTCCCTCACTTAACTAGCCCGCGCGTGCGCTGTGCATAGTGGGCCGGCCTAGTTAAACCTCCCGCACAACCCAACAATTCAAATTTAGTTTTATTCATTTAGTTCTAAACTTAGTTTTGTACCGTCGACACCGACGAGCTCCACCCGTGCCATTCGGTCCCCTTCAACCACCATAAAAGGAGGCCTCCCTCGCTCGTTTTCTTCACACCATTTCACTCCCCACCTCTCAATGATCACACCCACTCGCTCCCGGAGCAAGGCGAGCACCAGGTGGCCGGAATTTCACCAGAGTTCGCCGCTATCGAGGAGGAGAGGAGCCGTCGATTGGAGCCGCCCAAGGAGAAGCTGTCGGTACCAAGAGGATCGCCGTCGTCGACTTTGTCGTTCACCCCCGTCGCCGACTATTGCTTGAGCCCAGGTGAGCCTCCCACGACCCCCACTAGCCGCGCTAGGGTTCTGTCTCGCCGGCGTTGCCCGACATGGACGATGAACCAGAGCTGTTCGATCCTACGATCCTAATCGCCCCATACCACTTCGCCCCTCATTGTCTCACTGACGAGTGGGGTTGCTCACTTAACCAGCCCGTGCACGCTGTGCGTAGTGGGCCGGCCCAGTAAAACATCCAGCGACCCACTAATTCAAATTTTGATTTATTCATTTAATCTCAAACCCATTTTTGTACCTAGATTAAAAATCAACCCAGCCTGATTCACTAAACCAGAATGCATGAAACCATTTTTGTTAGAAAGGTACTGAAATGCTTAATCCAAGCCCGTTGGATTAAAACCATTTAGATTTGTAGATCACCCATGGTAAAAATAACAAGGCAGAAGCTTTTCCGCATTCAAACATTTTTCAAAATTCAACCATAAGAGTTTTGAGTTGATTCCAACTCTCAAATATCACATTTAACCATACCTTTCAGAATTTATAAAAATATATAGGTTTACTTATAGAAATAATGATCAAGTAATAAAAGGATGCCACATAGTCATTTCTAGTCACTTTAATTAATTAAAATAAAAAGGTTAAACCTTATTAAATTGTGACACCACTTAAATCACATTCTCATGTACTGAAATATGTGGTGATGACATGTGTCAACATGATCCCATGTTTGAGTTGGAGAATATTAAATCTTAAGTAGTTTTTCAATGAGTAGAAAATACTTTTCTAAAATAAAATAAATGAGACAAGTGCTTTAATCTTATAATGTTAAGTGATGACGCTAGATCATCTAGTGTGAACCTTTGTGTGATGATTAGAAATAGTTAAGTATTGTTTGGTTATTGTGTACCTCGTATTTATTTGTAGACGCTAGTACCAACCAAGGATACGAGGAGGAAGGAGGATACTACGAGGAAGAAGACGACGAGAACTTCAACCACTGCTCTGCACAAGGCAAGCTAACACTTGCAAGATACTTTACTTATGCAAGCTACTACTTGCTTGTTACTATGCCAACTATATGCCTTAAGCATATGCGATTATACCCACTTGACACCCCATCCTAGTTTTACTTGCAATCTTAGTATTTTATTTTCTTTATTAAAATCTTTCTATCAAAAGTTTACTTAGTGACTTGTAGATTTTGGAAGGATAACTGAAGGTATAATAAAGAGCATAAAATTTACCCTAAGTTAGATAATCTTGAAGTCATCCTGAGGCATGACATTTTACTTAGATAATATACACTTGTTTACCACCCCTCATTAGTATTTACCTCCACTTTTAGATGCTAGTGCTAAGCATAAAACTTGATCAACTTTAGATGGGAATACTTGGTGAAAATGTTTATGAAAACCTTAGAATGATGAGTCATTCTACTGAAATGTTTTGACATGTGTTTCTGAAACACCAAATGATTTATGATGATGAAAATGTTAAGGCATGAGCCTTAGCCCTTTATAAAACTGATGGTTGTCTGGATGCGATACCATTCCAATTTTATTGTACAACCATAATACCTGAAATTTGGGTAGGGCTTGACTGGAAATTTATATACCTTAGTATGGGTTCCCTTGCGGCCAAGGTTTGAGCTGAGGCTACCTTGTGAAGATTGTCCACCTATGTAGTACCCAAGGTGACAGTTGGTCATGGTTGGGAGGCCAAACTCACCTGAGAGGTGCCTATACTAGGGCGTGTAATTGAAAGGTTAGGATTGATTATCCGCATACTGAGTATGGTGAATTCAGGATTGTTCCTGACGGATGTATCGAATGTTGTGGTGAAAGTGTACAATCTTTTCAGAGTGTCAAACTATTCGAATAGCCGCGTCGGAGGTTATGGACAGTTGGAGTGGCCATACGGTTCTATCGTCAGATATTTTCAAAAGGACTTGTGAAATGATTTGTGACTTTACTTGACCACAACAGAGTTGTGACGTGAAATTCAAGTTCCCACTTAGGTGTTATAAAACGTTCAACTAGCTTTCTTTTTTTCTGAACTTAGTAAAGGTAAATATGGCTTTTTGCAAAACAACCCTAGAGCTTAGTATATCCTATTCAAAACCACTTCACTTGTTAGTATTAGTTTGTGAGTACTTAAAGAGTACTCGTGGATTTGTCCCTGGCTATTCCTGTGGCCAGACTATGAAGAGGAGTATCAGGAGGACGGACAGCAGGAAGGGTACGACAACTAGGATCATCTCCCATCGTTAGCATTGCCTGTGACCCTGAAGATGGAGGTTCGCCTACGCTATCGTTACTATTAAGTTATTCCGCTGCTTGAATTGTATTAAGAACTGGATCATGAGATCCTTATTTGTGTAAGACCTTATGTATGGTTTGTAATGGATGATGTACTATGATATCCAATCTGTTATGTCTCGCAAAAATGGTAATCCTGGGATTGGGATGTATGGCATAACATCCATCTGTGATTAAAAATTCGGGTGTTGACAGACCCATCCTCTACTATGAGAAAGAACCTGACGAACTGCTTACCAACAAGTGGACGGTAGAGCCCCATGGTGAAGTCCTGCAGGGCCGTCAACTGGTCATGCAGACCAGCAACTAGCATGTTGGAGACCTTCTGCTTGTCTTCCACCGCAACCAGAGTAGCCTTGGCGCTCTCCTTTGATGAGGTCGCCTCTGCTTTTGCGGCCTTGAGCTTCTTCTCCAGCACGGCGATCCGACCCTCCGCACGGTTAACGAAGACATAGCAGTCTCCAGCTTGGAGGCTGGGACGAAACCCTCGCGAGCCTTGGCAATTGCGGTGGATTGATCCTCTACAACGCAAAGTCAAAGTGAGATTCCACACGATAAAAACAAGGAAATCACCCAAACAGTTGAACACCTTCCCGCAGTCGCCTGAAGCTACTGGTTCACCTCCTGCACGGATCGGATGTCGCCCTCCAAGCTTTCCTTCACGGCCTATCACTTCGATGACTCATGCTGAAAGCCCATTAAAGAGAAAAAAGACGTAAGTATAGAGCAAAAGTTCCTAAATGTTCATGTCTATGCCCGTCTTTTCTTGTAGACAGTTGTTGGGCCTCCAAGTGCAGAGGTTTGTAGAACAACAGTAAGTTTCCCTTAAGTGGATTACCCAAGGTTGTCACATCCCAAAATTTTCCAAATTTTGAAATGTGAAAAATAAATAAACAAAATAAACAATTGTTGAAATTTAGGGTGAGAAGAAACTTTTTGATTCCAATAGGAAACATCAAAACCTATTTTGATCCAATAGAATCCTAAAGGGATTTAAAAAGTAAAAAAAAGTAAATAAAGTTATAATAGTTGGAATTACCATTTTTGGATCTTTAAATAAAAAGATATGGTTTTTATAAGCAAAGATTGAAATATTAATTGAGGATTATTTTAAAGATCCAAATTAAATCTTGGCCAAGCAAATGAAATAAAATAATTCTATTTGTTAAAAAGAGTAAAGGATTATTTGAATAAAATAATAAGGATTTATTAATATCCAATTTTATTTAAGTAAAGGCTTTTTCCATTTTAAATAAACACAAAAACTTGTTAAAGTATTTTAAATAAAAATTCCAAGTGTTTTATATTTTCAAATAAAACCTACTGAAATGATTTTGGTTTTATTTATTTTCAAATGGAGATTTTAGTAAGTCAAATCCTATTTGAATTAATAACTAAGGACTATTTTATTTAATTATTAAATAGATCCTAAAAAGAATAAAAGTATTATTTTGGACTTTTGAATTGTGTTGATAAACAGAACTAAACTCAATACAAAGTTTGGTGGAAGTTTGATTTGATTTGGGTGTTTGAATTGTTGTTTGAAAACCAAAACAGGAAAATCAAATAGAAAAAGAAAAGCTTACAGAATAAAAAAAAGAATCGAACTCATCCCAACCCCTCTGGCCCAATAGCCTAGCAACACAGCCCACCAGCTCACCCCACTACGAATCGTTTTTCACTCGAAACCACACCCGCAGAGTCGCAGACAGGAAGGTCCCACTCCCTCTTTCCCCAACTCACTGACAGCACGGCCCCACGCCAGCGTGTCATCGTCTTCACACGCGACCAAGCCTTGCCGTTGCAGCCGAGTAACTCCGGCATTGATTTCGCGATTGACGGCTGCCTTAATCCTTCTAGTAATCACGCCCCCTTAAACGCCCCTCTCCGCTCTCTCTTTCCCCCCAAGCAGCTCCTCCCATATGCCCCTAGGCTGCCCCAATTCGCCCCCACACCAACACTGCTCCGACGACGTCTCCGTGCGATTCCGGCCACACCCTGCCACCCCTCACCTCCCTCTGCACGCTAGCACCTTCCCCACCTCCTGGTGCATCTGCCCGTGTGCTTCGTTCACTCGCGCGCGCTCCAAAACGTCGACTTCGACTTCACCTGAGCACCGCCGCGACTGTCCTTCTCCGGTGACCTTCCCCTGGTAAGCCTCGACCGCCCCAGCACCTCCTGTTGACGCTCACAACATCCCCAGACAAGACCGCGTCTAACCGTGCGCTTATTTTGCTACGGAATGATCTACAACCCCATCCCCGACGACACCTGAGCGTGCCCGACGCCGCCACCAACTCTGGTGAGCGATTCCTCCTGTCCCCATGCGCCCCTTGTCTCCTCGCGACCACTTCGAGCATCGCCACGATCCCCTAAGCACGGTGAGCTGTTTTCCCCTCTTCCTTGCTTCCTGTATCATCGGCAAGCTCGCCGCCAGAGCGTGCGCCGCCGTCTGCCGCCGCGCAGCGCCGCCAGAGTTTGACCACTTGACTATGTCCGTTAGATCACGATCTGATGGCTGAGATTAGAACTAGATGAAGAGGTACGAGTTGACCTGCGTCGTTCGTTTTAAGTTAGATCCTGCGGTCCAGAGAGGCCGATCCGCACGAAGCGGTACCGACCAATAGTATCACGCTGCGTGGCACTAGTTTGATTTAAAACAGAATTTGGAATCAGATTGATATGCAAACTTGTAAAATTCATAACTTAAAATCTACATGTCCAAATTTTGCAAATTTTATATCATTGGAATCAGTAGAACATGTACTTTGCAACCATGCACTTTGTTTAATGTTTTGCTTCTGGAAAATTGGTTGAATTTGCAGAAACATGTGTAGGCTTATTTGGAATATAAAAATTGTTCTAAATAAAATTTTAATGTGAAATCTTTGCAAAATGGTTTGTTGTAAACCTACTGACCCTAGGAACCAACTCATGGATTTAAAAATGAATTTTGTGAAGTTAGGGAACAAATAATTGAATTAGCTCATTTCTAGTCAAATAAAAATATTGATTTTGTTTTAGAAATGATTTTTGAGTAAAACCTTTGAGAAATGTTTTGATTCAAACCTTCCGACCCTAAACACCAAGTTTTGTGAATTAACAACTGATTTGGTGAACAATATAAAATTATTGCTTTGCTAAAAACATTTTCCACCACATGAAATAATGATTTGATTTAAGAAATGGTTTATAGATAAAACCTTTTGCAAATGGTTTTACCACTTTAGTAAATGACCACTTTGAACCTTATAATGTCTAGATCCTAGTAGAAACCACCTTTGCAAATAAAACTATCTTTTGCATGCTTGCATGCATGACTTTGTTTCTATTATTTTATGTGTGATGAATTGTTTGAATATTGGTTGGAATGCTAGTTGAATCTATGTTTGCTTGATTGATTTGTAGTGAAGTTAGAAGAGTGTGATATTAGCAAGATCAAGAAGTGAACCAGCATTCCCTACCAAAAAGGCAAGTGACACTATAATCCAAGTCCTACTATTTTCATTAAACTTAGTGGATTTTTGAAACATGCATGATAAGGACTACTATATTTTATGCTATGCTAAATCCTAATAGGATACCCTTATATATTCCTTAGTGAAAACATTGTAGTTGTAGTATGCTTAGCCCTGCTATATATTTGGGATGGGATACATGTTATGAATATATGAAGTGTTGAAAAGATATATGTTTTATATAATAAAACAAGTACTCAATGAACCACCTGGGTGGACAAGAATACTCAAGGTTGGACAAGGTGGCAACAAAAGGAACCATGTTTATATGGCTATCTCTTTTTGTTGTGCACTAGAAGGAAACCACCCAGGGACTTAGAGATTGAACATGTTTCTCGTAGAGTGGCTTCCGTGTACAGCCACATGCTAAATGGGCTCTGGCTTAGTCAACTACATAGTGGAAGACCCATGCATTGGCATCTTCAGGTTAACTAGGATTGTGTGAGGGAACTTGGAACCCTACATTGGTTCCTGGAAGACAAGCTAGCATTGTGTATTGGGAGGACTCCTATGGAAAGACTTTGTCACATTCTCAATCTGCCAGTACTCCATCTTGGTGAGTACTTATCCAGCGGCCACTGGTGGCATCAAGATGAGATTGTGTCATGTGGGTAAAGTGTACAACTTCTACAGAAGATCAAATTCTAAGTACTTAGCCATGTTCCCGGTTATGGAAAATACTGAGCAACTAAGGCCTGAAGCAATGGAAGATCTCGACATTCCAATTTCTCAAAGTTAAAAACTTGTGGGTGACAACAAGGGATTAGAAGCACTTGGAGTTTTCCAAGAAGTTCAAAAGAGATTTGACAAAGATCAAAAACTATTTGAAAAGATAGGATAAAACTATATTGCTATCTGCAAATGAGCCTAAAACCTACTTAGCCAAATATGCATATATTGATAGGTTCCACTTATTTCTACATAGTAGTGAAACTTGCCAATACAATTCAAATGTATTGACCCTTGTGGCTGCAACTTATTATGTTGGAGGTTTGTTTGATGTTAGTGAAGTATGTTGAATAGGATTACAAGTCTACAACTAACATGAATGCCTGTGGCGCTTTGAAGATGAAGGACTCCATGCTATAGTTATTTCTGCTGCATTGTAATGTGATAGCCAAATGAGCTATGTAAGATGTAATGAATTATTTTATTCCTGGTTATAAAGTTGTACTATGACCTTTGTTTCTTGATATTACATCTTAAACTGTGGATGCTAGCTATTGATCCAGGGACTAGCATTGTAAACATAGGGATCTCTACCTTATTAAAGGTTGGGACCTCTTACAGATGGTATCAGAGCACTGTGTTGCCTGTAGGATTGTAACCCTAGGATTGGACAAAACCCCTTAGAAAAATAGGAGTTGTATTTGTTCCAAAACTTATTTACAAACAATCTTGTAAACTCTTTCCTCAACCTTTTTGGTTTTGATTCCACATCTCTTCCTTTTCAACTTGATGGAAAAATCCTTCACCATGACCAATGACTTCAACTTTAGTTTCACTAAGGACTTCAACTTAGACATCACTAAGGACTACAAGTGAAAAACCAAGAGACATTAGATTGCCTACCAACTATCTAAGACATTGAAATCATGTTAGTGTATGGATCATATTGACCTATGAGGTATGACCATACCAAGTTAATTATTTTAAGAAAACATGTTGTTCCCTTCAACTCATGAGTTAAGCTCATAAGTTGTTAAGTGGATAGTTGCTTGATGATTGCTTGATTGTTTGATTGAACTTGGTATTTTGAGTTGTGTGTTAGAACTTCCTTATGCCTATCTGTCATTACTTATCCCTATCAAACCAACAGATGCCTCCTCGTCGTGCCAACCCCAACCAAAACAACAACATCACCCCTGAGATGCAGCAGATGATGGCAGCTCAGACACAGTTGATGCAACAGATGACCACACTCATACAAAATCAAAACAACAACAACAATCAGAATAACCCTCCAGCACTTGACATGCTCACCAAGTTTCTGAAACTTAGGCCTGCAAGGTTCTCTGGAACAACAGATCCAATGGAAGCTGATGATTGGTTACGTTCAGTGAACAAAGACTTAGTGACTGTTGGCTGCACTGATGAAGAAAAAGTTAGGTTTGCATCACACCTGCTTGAAGGACCAGCAGCAACATGGTGGGACAACTTTCAGATCACCACTCCCCTTGAGGATGTGACTTGGGCTATTTTTGAGGATGGTTTCCGTACAGCTCACATCTCATCTGGAGTGATGCACTTGAAGAAAAAGGAGTTTCACAATCTGAAACAGCGTCACCTCAGTGTGGCTAAGTATATTGAAGAATTCAACAATCTGGCACGCTATGCACCGGATGAAGTTGATACAGATGCTAAGAGAAAGGAGAAATTTCTTGAAGGACTTAATGATGAGTTGAACCTGCAGCTAGCTGTTTCCTATGTCCCAACTTATCAATCACTCTGTGACAAAGCCACCATCTTGGAAAACAAGATGAATCAAGTTGAGAACAGAAAGAGAAAGCATAAACTCAAGTATCACTCAGGATCATCACAAAAGAAGCGTTCATTCAAAAAGAGCAATGAAGATTCTGAACCACATCAGTATTACCACAACAACAATGGAAGTGATAATAATGGAAATGATACTGACAATGGAGATGACCTTGGTCAGAATCAACAAGACACTTTCAGGAAGAAAGATATTAGCCAGTTGTAATGCTATAATTGTAAGGAACTTGGACACTATGCATCAGACTGTCCTGAGAAGAAAAAGAACAAGGATGCTAGAAGAGCCAATGGAAATGACTCCAATGTGACCCAGAAAGGACATGTGAACCACATTGACATGTATGGAACCCTTGAAGAAATAGAGGATGTGGATGTCACGAATTAGTTAACTCAGAAGAGTCAAATAAGGATTCCTTGTCTGGTTATCAAGTTTTGAACCCATAGTCAAGTGAACCATCAATGTAACCCTATGAGACTTTATTTTTAAGGGTGGTAGTACCCTAGTTACCTTGAAGCCAACTTGTAACCCTAGCCTTCCCAAATCTCGGGACGAGATTTCTTTTAAGGGTGGTAGCCTGTCACATCCCAAAATTTTCCAAATTTTGAAATGTGAAAAATAAATAAACAAAATAAACAATTGTTGAGATTTAGGGTGAGAAGAAACTTTTTGATTCCAATAGGAAACATCAAAACCTATTTTGATCCAATAGAATCCTAAAGGGATTTAAAAAGTTAAACAAAAAGTAAATAAAGTTATAATAGTTGGAATTACCATTTTTGGATCTTTAAATAAAAAGATATGGTTTTTATAAGCAAAGATATAAATATTAATTGAGGATTATTTTAAAGAGCCAAATTAAATCTTGGCCAAGCAAATGAAATAAAATATTTCTATTTGTTAAAAAGAGTAAAGGATTATTTGAATAAAATAATAAGGATTTATTAATATCCAATTTTATTTAAGTAAAGGCTTTTTCCATTTTAAATAAACACAAAAACTTGTTAAAGTATTTTAAATAAAAATTCCAAGTGTTTTATATTTTCAAATAAAACTTCCTGAAATGATTTTGGTTTTATTTATTTTCAAATGGAGATTTTAGTAAGTCAAATCCTATTTGAATTAATAACTAAGGACTATTTTATTTAATTATTAAATAGACCCTAAAAAGAATAAAAGTATTATTTTGGACTTTTGAATTGTGTTGATAAACAGAACTAAACTCAATACAAAGTTTGGTGGAAGTTTGAATTCATTTGGGTGTTTGAATTTTTGTTTGAAAACCAAAACAGGAAAATCAAATAGAAAAAGAAAAGCTTACAGAATAAAAAAAAGAATCAAACTCAGCCCAACCCATCTGGCCCAACAGCCCAGCAACGCAGCCCACCAGCTCACCCCACTGCGAATTGTTTTTCACTCAAACCCACACCCGCAGAGTCGCAGACAGGCAGGTCCCACTCCCTCTTTCCCCACCTCACTGACAGCACGGCCCCACGCCAGCGTGTCATCGTCTTCACCCGCGACCAAGCCTTGCCGTTGCAGCCGAGTAACTCCGGCGTTGATTTCACGATTGATGGCTGCCTTAATCCTTCCAGTAATCACGCCCCCTTAAACGCCCATCTACGCTCTCTCTTTCCCCCCAAGCAGCTCCTCCCCTCTGCCCCTAGGCTGCCCCAATTCGCCCCCACACCAACACTGCTCCGATGACGTCTCCGTGCGATTCCGGCCACACCCTGCCACACCTCACCTCCCTCTGCACGCTAGCACCTTACCCACCTCTTAGCGCATCTGCCCGTGTGCTTCGTTCACTCACGCTCGCTCCAAAACGTCGACTTCGACTTCACCTGAGCACCGCCGCGACTGTCCTTCTCCGACGACCTTCCCCTGGTAAGCCTCGACCGTCCCAGCACCTCCTGTTGACGCTCACAACATCCCTAGACCAGCCCGCGTCTAACCGTGCGCTTATTTTGCTTCGGAATGATCTACAGCCCCATCCCCGACGACACCTGAGCCTGCCCGACGCCGCCACCAACTCTGGTGAGCGATTCCTCCTGTCCCCGTGCACCCCTTGTCTCCTCGTGACCACGTCGAGCATCGCCACGATCCCCTGAGCACGGTGAGCTGTTTTCCCCTCTTCCTTGATTCCTGTATCGTCGGCAAGCTTCGCCAGAGCGTCTTGCCCGTCTGCCGCCAGCATGGCCGCCAGAGTTTGACCACGTGACTGTGTCCGTTAGATCATGATCTGATGGCTGATATTAGAACTAGATGAAGAGGTACGAGTTGATCTGCGTCGTTCATTTTAAGTTAGATCCTGCGGTCCAGAGAGGCCGATCCGCACGAAGCGGTACCGACCAATAGTATCACGCCGCGTGGCACTAGTTTGATTTAAAACAGAATTTGGAATCAGATTGATATGCAAACTTGTAAAAATCATAACTTAAAATCTACATGTCCACATTTTGCAAATTTTATATCAATGGAATCAGTAGAACATGTACTTTGCAACCATGCACTTTGTTTAATGTTTTGCTTCTGGAAAATTGGTTGAATTTGTAGAAACATGTGTAGGCTTATTTGGAATATAAAAATTGTTCTAAATAAAATTTTAATGTGAAATCTTTGCAAAATGGTTTGTTGTAAACCTACTGACCCTAGGAACCAACTCATGGATTTAAAAATGAATTTTGTGATGTTAGGGAACAAATAATTGAATTAGCTCATTTCTAGTCAAATAAAAATATTGATTTTGTTTTAGAAATGATTTTTGAGTAAAACCTTTGAGAAATGTTTTGATTCAAACCTTCCGACCCTAAACACCAAGTTTTGTGAAATGGTTTTACCACTTTAGTAAATGACCACTTTGAACCTTATAATGTGTAGAGCCTAGTAGAAACCACCTTTGCAAATAAAACTATCTTTTGCATGCTTGCATGCATGACTTTGTTTCTATTATTTTATGTGTGATGAATTGTTTGAATATTGGTTGGAATGCTAGTTGAATCTATGTTTGCTTGATTGATTTGTAGTGAAATTAGAAGAGTGTGATATTAGCAAGATCAAGAAGTGAACCAACATTCCCTACCAAAAAGGCAAGTGACACTATCATCCAAGTCCTACTATTTTCATTACACTTAGTGGATTTTTGAAACATGCATGATAAGGACTGCTTAGCCCTGCTACCAAAAAGGCAAGTGACACTATCATCCAGAAAAGAGCTTGACGGGGTGGAAGAGACTGGAAGCAAGCAAACATGTAACATATCTAGATGCAAATGGTGTTTCAAAGCTTAGAAACAAGGCCTAGGGATCATACTTCATGATGCTACCCTGAACTACTCTCCGGTTGGACACTCTAATCCATGCTAGGGCTATAACAACACTCCTCAAAATCCACCTTCCCCATCTAGATAACCCCACGCTATCACCTTGAGCACTAGATGGTTCCAACAAACACCACAATTTCATAGAGACAATCAAAATAAACTCATGATAAATATTTATGAACTCTAGCCTAAGTGCCACCATGGCGTGCACACTATCACTTTGACACACGTGGGGAGAGTAGAGATCTATTGAAGCACTTAAGTATTTATGTAAACTCTAGCCTAAGTGCCACCACGGCATGCACGCTGTCACTTTCACACACGTGGGGAGAGCCTAAGATTGATTAAAGCACTTGAGTAGCAGAGTATATCTACTTGATAACAAAGCTCATGACCACAATAAGATCATGCATAGAGAGAGATGAATAAATAGCTAGCCATTAGCCTCGAGGAAGAACTACTCCCTCCTCATCTTGGGAATCAGCAACAACAATGGAGATGGTGGTGCAGATCGATGGAGATGGCTCCGGGGGCACTTCCCCGTCCCGGAAGGGTGCTGGAACAGATACTTCTGTCCCCCTGAATCTCCCCTTTGGTGGCGGTGGCGCTGTGGAGGTTTTCTTGGCTTTATGATGGATGATCTAGGGTTTTCTCCCGGGGGGGCTTTTATAGGCGAAGGGGCAAGGCGAGGAGGCAGCCAGGGGGATACACCCCCTCGTGGCATGGCCTAGATAGGCCCACGCCACCCTAGGGTGTGCCCACCCTGATGCCCTAATCCGTCTCTGCTTCGATTTTCCGTATCGTTCCAGGAAAAATATGAAGATTGGCTTTTGTCCCGTCCAATTCCGAGAATATTCATTTTTAGGTTTTCTAAACCAAAAACAGCAGAAAAAAGGCAACTAGCACTGTGGCATCTTGTCAATAGGTTAGTTCATAAGGGAATCAATCAATATGAATCAATCAATAAGTTTCGGGACAATGCACATAGAACTAAGAATGGCCACTATGCTATCTTAATTGGTGCATAAAGATAGAAGGTGCAAAATCAATATCAAAGTGGAAGAAAGGCCCTTCATAAGGGAATCAGGGATTTCAAGTCTCATAGAGAGCTTCCAAAAATTATGGCACTTGTTAGCTTTCAGCTCTCATTGCCCCTATCATAAGCATCTTGAAGTGATTAAGGTTCAAGTGAAACAAATATGAAGTATATGCTTGACTGATAATAAGTTGGCAATCTCATGTCCCTTGAGTACGAGGGTAGTTCCTCATGCTACTCAACTTTAGTCACAAGAAAGTTCTTGTCATTGTAATTATATGTGTATCATAGAGAACCGCCAACGGGGTACCCCTTGCCACATGACACAGGAGCTATTCCATATCAAAATGGCAAGGCAACAGACAATGAGCATCTCAGCGATCTTTTTATTTACCATGAGTATGGTGCTATTTTTTCTCTCTTTTTTTCTATATTTTTTTCTGAAGATGCTTCATATATTGCTCACTATGGTTATGCTGCAAGTTTCGACCATGACTAGGCATGGGTTAGGCTAGCCGCCCAGGCGTTTCTCTTACACATATATAATACTCCATGAACTTACAAACTTTGGAGTATATGCTTAACAAAGTATAAGTTGGCAATCTCATGTCCCTTGAGTACGAAGTCCGCTCCTCATGCTACTCAACTTTAGTCACCGGTAAGTTCTTGTCATTGTAAGTACATGTGTATCATAGAGAACCGCCAACGGGGTACCCCTTGCCCCATGACACAGGAGTTATCCCATATCAAAATGACAAGGCAAGAAGACAATGAGCATCTCAGAAATCTTCTTATTTACCATGGGAAAATGGTGCTTTATTCTCTCTTTCCACTTTTCAATGTGTCTCTCTTTTTTATAAGAAGAAAGCTTCATAGATTGCTCACTATGGTGATGCTGCAAGTTTCCACCATGATTAGGCTTGGCTTAGGCTAGCGGCCCAGGCGTTTCTCTAACACACATAAATAACTCCATGGACTTACAAGCTCCCCTTTCATTTCACACCGACGACATCCATAAAAAAGAGCATGATATCAACTGTGTACAATGTACAATTGCAATGTTAAAAGCATTCCCCATGACAACATGGTTCTGCTAATTCCAACGTATAAGCGCAAGAATATACAACATAGATGACACAATGGTTCAAGTTTATTAGGGGCAAGAAAAATAAAGTGTGTCATCATGTTTGTGAGAGCTTTAATCACTAATTTTTCACATAACAAGTTTAATTTGGAAGATAGATAAAACAAGAATATACTTGGAATGGTGTAACACACCATGCATAGGAATTTCTAGTGGACACTTTGGAATAACTTGGTTTCTTGGGAGTTGGATGCATGAGTAGATCTTACTCAATACAAGTGGTGGCTAGCAAAAGACTGTGAGTGACCAACTAAGAGAGAAATAATGGCCATAATCATGCAGAGCGACAAAACATTATCAATCAAAGCATAAAATGGTATCACAAGTCAAAAATTAAATGATCATAGAGGCTAAGGTGACGGGTTCATAGTCATAACATGTTGTGAGCATGTGCCAAGTCAACCCAAAGAATCAAAGGACAATACCACAATACTATGCTTTTGTATGCTAAAACAACGCATGATTCTTGCAAGGCACATTAAGAAATCTCAATTGTTTGGAACAAGTCATGCTACAGCAATAATCACTAAGCATAGGGTCAAAAAAACATCGAACATGACATGATAAGGTCTAGACCACGGTCAAACTCCTTTTGTACGACCTAAGCATGAAACTTTCTACTTTTTTCCAACACCAATCGACTTGTTTGAAACAACTCACAAAGATAATAATCAATAAAGATCAGTGAGCTTGCCTCACAAATCCACAAAGAAGAACTAAAAAGTTCTAAGCAGAAAGCATAAGAAACACAGTGCTAGCAAAAGAGAACACTCACAAGACAATAAGAATGAAAACTAGAGTGTTCATAGGCAATGAAAACAGAGTGTGTCTCTCTACAAAATAAGTGTGTTGGGATCCAACCAACTTATAGCAGAAAACCAAGAAAATAAAACTAAAAACAAAAACAAAGGCGCTCCAAGAGCAATACAACAGTGCATGAAACAATAAAAACGAAGTTTCTAGAAAGACCTGAGATTTTTATTGATGAAGAAGGGGATGCCTTGGGCATCCCCAAGCTTTCACGCTTGTACCTCTTGAATATTTATTGTCGTGACACGGGGTGGCATCCCCAATCTTGAGATTTTGTCCATTCTTCATCTCATTACATCATTCTTTCTCTACACCTGAAAATTTTCCTTCATACAAAACTTCACACAATCTTCATTAGCAACATTAGTGCATTCAAAAGATAATAAACCTTTGGGGTTTAGTTTCAAAACAGAAAAACTTTCATTAAAAACACAAGGTACTGTAGCAATTCCCTCAAAAAGCTTAATTTACCAAAGAGAACCCAAAAAGGAATCAATAAAGAGGCAAATGCAAATAATGGCAGAAAACTGTCAAAATAGACCAGCAGGTAAAAACCGATTTTTTTGAAGACCTTATGTTGCTCAAATCGAAAAGTGTTGAACTAACTAAAGTTAGATAACAACTTGGGGGATTAATTCAGAAAATTATAGCTCAATCTGATATACAGAGATTTTTCCCGAATTTTTACAGTGAAGGACAAAAATCTGTTCCGGGACAGCAACTTCCCCAAATCTTACTTCCCTCTCATCAGAGGTTATTCTTGGCACAAAAACAAACAAAAAGGATAAGGATAGGTTATTACAGAAGTAATAACTTCCAAGACTCAATAAAACTATTGGGTTATCTCCCAAGAAGTACTTTTCTTTAACGCCTTTAAGTTAGGCTTGATAGTTTGAGAAGAAGCTCACATAAGAAATATGAATTGAAATAAAAGAGAGCATCAAGAAGAAAATTCAAAAAACATTTAAGTCTAACCCACTTCCTATGAGGAATCTTGTAAAGAAACAAGTCATGAAAGCACAAAGCAACAAGCATAGGAAAGCAAAACAAGTGCAACTTCAAGATTTTCAACATAAAGAGGGGAAACTTAATATTGTTGAGATACATAAGACCATGTTTACCTCTCTCATAATAACTTTCAGTAGCAACATGAATAAAATTAACAATATAACTATCACATAAAACATTCTTATCATGAGCCACACGCATAAAATGATTATTACTCTCCACATAAGCAAAGGAATTCTTATTAATTGTAGTGGGAGCAAATTCAACAAAATAGCTATCATTATTATTCTCATCACCATAATCATCAAATATAGGAGGCATATTGTAATCATAATTAATTTTCTCCTCAATAGTAGGTGGACTGAAAATATCATATTCATCATTCTAATCATCATATATTGGAGGTTTGGTATCATCATATGCAATATAATAGTTATCTTCCAAAGCTGGGGAACTAAAAAGATCATTTTCATAAAAACTAGCTTCCCCAAGCCTAGACGTTTCCATAGCATTAGCAATAATGGTGTCCAAAGAATTCATACTAATAACATTACTATTAGCATGCAAATAAATCTCCATAGGTTTTTTAATTTTCTCTTCAAACACTTCATGTCCTAACTCAAGATAAACACTATAAAGCTCTCTAATTTTTTTCGTTTTCCATTAAGCCTAATTAGTGAAAACAAGAAACAAAAATACAAAATTGCAGAGTCTAAAGGAAATAACTTCGAGCACTCACACACCAAGAGGATGTGAGTACCTTTTACCTTACCTCCCCAACAACGGCGCCAGAAAATAGCTTGATGTCTATGCATTTCTATTCTTGTAGACCGTTGTTGGGCCTCCAAGTGAAGAGTTTTGTAGAACAGAAGAAGTTTCCCTTAAGTGGATTACCCAAGGTTTATCGAACTTTGGAAGGAGGTGGTCAAATGTATCCCTTACTACTAGAGAAAACCTTAGGCGAGACGCACCTAAAAGCTTATGCGAGGCGCATATGATATGCGCCTCTAGCGTTGAGCCTCGCCTATTTTCTATGAGAGGCGCATATGATATATGCCTCCTATACTTCATATATGCGAGGCGCATATCAATATGCGCCTCCTATATATTATAGGAGGCGCATATATTATAGGAGTCGCATATCGATATGCGCCTCGCATATGTGAATTATAGGAGGCACATATCATATGCGCCTCGCATATGTTTTACAATGCGCCTCGTATATTTATAGTATATGCTCCTCCTATAATGTCCTATATGTGCCTCCTATAATATTTTCGAAATTCAAGTTTTACATATCACTGTAAATAACAGTATACAGATATTCAAATATACAATACGATCCAGAATACAGTATAAACAACACAGAATTTTTCAAAAACTTGCAATTGGCCAAAGCATAATAGAACCAACATGAATACAAGTATATTAAACATCAATCGCGACATATGAGTTCATACATCAACTAGAATCAACAAGTGCCTCACACAACACCAAGTGTTTGTGACACAAGTGGACACCTCCAAGTACAAGTTCACAATCACATTACAAATTCGACAATAGAGCTCTAGCCAATGTGTCTTCAACCAACTTGTATCGACTTGCGTTCAGGTCCAGCGACTTGGGGAGGATGAGCATTGAGAGGCAGCTGCTGGAAAAGGGCGAGCACAACGAGTCGCGCATCTTCTAATCCCATCCTGAAGTGTTGCCTTGCTCAACACTGATGCAACTCTTGTGCTCTTGCTGTCTTTATCAAGGCAGGAGAAACATATTTTATATAGAAATGTCATCACAAATTCACAGCAAGACATGCTAATACAATGTGCAAATTATCCTTTATGAATGGAAGCACTGTCACTGTCCAGATATCTGAGAAGTGAACACGCATGATTTCACTGCAAGTTGTACAGCTAGATATTTTAAGAAATACTACTAATTACTGCACAATTTGTGATTTTTTAAGGTAGACCTGAACTCTAAATAGCTAGACCATCCAAATTAGACAATAATGGACTATTATTTCAGCAACATCAAGGACCAACTAGCTGCCAGGAAGCCACTAATCATTAATGTTCACAACGACCATCATGTCAACAGTCTACCATAACATGCCATATTCCTCAGCAGGGACAACAATGCAGTGAAAGATCAACACATTAAAATATTCTGCATACTTTGAAACTCGGACTAGACAACAAGCTTGTCGTTTCAAAACTGACTTATAACACGTAGGCATGCATATATACTATCGTCTGAAATCAGTTTGAACAGCCAAAAAATATATTTTGAGTGGTGGCTCTTGGGAGACACGAACAGCTAGGATTACCTTGCAGTGCGAGCCACTCTCTCTCGAGGGGATCGCTGAAACCGATCACGTAGTTGCCGACTTAAGGACCCTGCCATATATCCACGATGTCTCGTCTCCAACACAATTCAACTGCACCTACACCACTCTGCAGCACACCACATCAACAACTCATCCCAACAGCAGGAACCTAAGCCAAAATACCGAAGGGGCAATGCGTCAAACACCTTGAGGGCACCTGGACAGAATGAGACAGAGGAGCACAGGCGTCGTACGAGGACGCGCGACATGGGGCAGAGGACGGCGAGGCTGGGGCATGCGCAGGGCGAGGGGCTAGTGGAGAGGAGGAGGTCGGGCGCTGAAGTGAAATAGGAGGGGCTGCGAGGTGGTAGTGGAGAGCTCGGGCAACGGCTTGTGCGGGCGAGGAGACGGAGGGGCGCCGGGGTCGTGGCAGAGGGCGGCGGACGACGAAAGGAAGGGGGCCTTGGGGAGAGGCCGGCGTGACGGGGGCGGCGGGGAGCGAGCGGGCGAGGTCGAGGATCCCAGGCAGCACGGCCATGGCAACTGGCGGCGGAGGGCGATGCGGCGACATGCGGGGGAGGAAGGGGCTCTGGCGACGTCGGCTTGGGGTGGTGGGCAGAGCGGAAGGCGGGAGGAAGGTTAGCGGCGGCGGCGGCAGCGAGGTCGGGGCGCTGGGGGCGAGAAGAGACGAGGTGGGGTGGTTGCGCCTCGCGCGAGATAAATGGGACGGGGTACTGGGACGCGGACGCGGTTTTCCTATGCATCCGTGCGGCCCTTTCGTTAATTCACATTGCACGGTCTAGCTAATTTTGCTCCCGGCAGCTCTTTTCTGGCTAAAATAAAACACTAACTAACTATATGTATTTCCGTCTCCGTAATACTCGCCTTGGACCAAAAACGTGAGACTTGTGTTTGTGTCTGCAGCATCGCAGAAGATCAATTGCAGGCAAATAAATCAATTGAACGAGTGCATAAATTCCTATGCAGATTTCTCTTGTCGCTTCTGGTCTGTGAACTCGCTACGCAAACAATTAGCAACCAAAATCAACAAGGCTGCCAAATCGATTTATCTATCTAGTGTGATTAATCCTAAGAGGGCATGAGAGTAGCTGATGGTCGTATAATCGGGACGCGAGCGAAGTGCGGGGTCGGTGGGGTCGCCGGTCCGATTTGAACGCGCGCGGGCAAATGGCACATGGGCGCATCGGTGCGAGGAATTTACTGGAGGCGCATTATGCAATCTGTGTCTCGCATATTATCAGGTATGGAAGGCGCATATAGCAATATGAGCCTCGTCTATGCGGCCACCTACCTCCATCCGGGCCCGCAGGAGTTACTTGAGGCACATATGAGCATATGCGCCTCGCATATTATCAAGTATAGGAGGCGCATATGACCATATGTGCCTCGTATATTCGAGCACCTGCCACCACTCGGACCCATACAGATTATGCGAGGCGCATTCTTTCCATATGCGCCTCGCCTATCTGATATATAGGAGGCACATATGACTAGAATGCGCCTCGCATAATCTGGGACTGCTTGATTTCGTCCGTACAGGGATTATAGGAGGCGCATTCTTATCATATGCGCCTCACCTATTTTTATACTAGAGGCGCATGGAGAAAGAATGCGCCTCGCCTAATTTATACGAGGCACATATGGTCTAAATGTGCCTCCTATAAGCATGTCTCCTATAGTCTTTTATCTAGTAGTGCCTGTCAAGCAACCCTGCAATCAACATACAAGAAGTCTCTTGTGTCCCCAACAGATCCAATACAATTTTCAGGTGTATAGGTGCACTAGTTAGGCGAAGAGATAGTGAAATACAAGTGGTATGGATGATTAAAAGACAACGGTGCCAGAAAATAGGTTGACATGGTGGAAGAGACTAGAAGCACGCAAACATGTAACAGATCTAGATGAAAGCGGTATTTTAATGCTTAGAAAGAAGGCCTAGGGATCATTTCACTAGTGAACACTCTCAATAAATATATTCTCTTCATGATTCTACCCTGAACTACTCTTCGGTTGGAAACTATAATCCATGGTAGGGCTATAACAACACTCCTCAAAATCCGCCTTCCCCATTTAGATAACCCCATTCTGTCAGCTTGAGCGCTAGATGGTTCCAACAAACACCACAATTTCATAGAGATAACCAACTCAAAATATACTCATGATAAATATTTATGAACTCTAGCCTAAGTGCCACCACGGCGTGCATGCTGTCACTTTCACACACGTGGGGAGAGCAGAGATCTATTGAAGAACTTGAATATTTATTTAAACTCTAGAGTAAGTGCCACCATGGCATGCACGCTTTCACTTTCACACACGTGGGTAGAGCCGGAGATAGATTAAAGAACTTGAGTAGCAGAGTAGATCTACTTGATTGCAAAGCTCATGACCACAATAATATCATGAATAGAGAGAGAGAGAGAGATGAACACATAGTTACCGGTAGAGACCTTAGCCCCGAAGAAGAACTACTCCCTCCTCATCATGGGAATCAGCAACGGCGATGGAGATGGTGGTGGAGAACAATGGAGATGGATCCGGGGGCAGTTCCCCATCCCAGTTGGGTGCCGGAATAGAGACTTCTGTCCCCTCAATCTCCCCTTCGGTGGCAACAGCGTTGTGGAGGTTTTCGTGGCTTTATGATGGATGATCTAGGGTTTTCTCCCCGGGGGGATTTTATAGGCGAACGGGCAAGGCGAGGAGGCAGCCAGGGGGGCCACACCCCCTGGTGGCATGTCCTAGGTTGGCCCGCGCCACCCTAGGCTGTGCCCACCCTGGTGCCCTAATCCATCTCTGCTTCAATTTTTCGTATCGTTCCGATAAAAATATGAAGATTGGCTTTTGTCGTGTCCAATTCCGAGAATATTCATTTTTTTGCTTTTCTGAAACCAAAAACAGTAGAAAACAGGCAACTAGCACTGTGGCATCTCGTTAATAGGTTAGTTCCAGAAAGTGTATAAAAATACCTCAAAGTGTAGACAAAATATAAGAAATTTTATACTAAACATGCATGGAGCATCAAAAATTATAGATACGTTTATGACGTATCAAGTGCCTAGCCGCTGAATTTCAGCGACTTGCCACTCGGGGACTGCACAGCAAAAGTTCCTAAGTTCCTAGCCAATGAAATTAAGTGACTAGCCACTCGGGGAATGGACATCAAAATAAATAAGGATCGACCTGCTGAAAGTCAGAGACTAGATCCTCGGGGACTGGACATACCTGGATGGCTACGCCCAACATGTTGTGCAACTCGACAACATCTACTAACGGAAGCACGAACGCCGTCCGCCCGCATTGCTGCCCGACGTCTAAGTCCAACACTTCAGGCACCTGAGGCAACTGCGTCCCCGCTACCACAGCGGAGGCCTTCGCCATGAAGCGGGGAAAGGTCACCGCCATCGTTCCTAGGGCACTAGTCATGGGCTCTAATGCCCCAACCAACACGGTCGGTTCACCCAATCGCTAACTCGCGACCACGTCAGCCTTTGCGACCATGGAAACTCCAACCGATGCTTCGGTTGGCGCGTCAGCTGGATCTTCCTCGGCTACGACATAATCCTCACCCTTCTTCTTCTTTGCGCCCTCGGCGGGCGCCTCGGCTTCATAGCCCTTCCTCTTATTGGAAGGGTCGGCTTATCCTTCGGCAGAGACTGGCGGCACCTTGGCCACCGTAGGGTGACCAATATTTTTGACACCAATCCAGCAAAAAGGCACGATCAGCACTCCAATCAACGACTACAAAAAGCTACTCCGAATTGACTCGGCAAAGGCTTACTTGGCGACCGGAATGAAGCACAGACCGGCGCGGATGTGCGCCGGCTGCTCCAACTCTGGGCCCAGTTTGTGATTGATGCCCGTATTGAACACGGACGAAGCCCACGATACTGAAGGCTTCTTCAATGATGAGGCCGCGGCTTCGGGAACCTCTGGCCAAGTCGGCGCCGACGCTTCCTTTAGTGGGGAAGTCTCCACGGCTAGAGCGTCCCCAAGCCCTAGGACCACCGATAATGGCGGTGAGATAACTACAAGGGGTACTTCGCCTTCTACCACGTCCCCATCTCTTGGATCTGTCGCCTCCGGAACCTTCGTCGAAGCTTCGGCCTCCATGTCGTCAGCCTCGCTATTCGATTCAAAGTTGGCCGCCGACCTGGGTAGCGATGGTGCCTTGGGCACCTTCTTCCTCACGGGCGACTTCACCTTGCGAGTGGTATTCGCCGGTGTGTCCATGCGCTGCGAGCTATGCTCTTGTGCATCACCTGCGTCCCCTTCATGTTCCTCGAGGTTTCGACTAGCCTCGAGTTCGCGTTGCTTCTACCCGCGGGTCTTCCGAGCCACAGGCATGGGTGCGGCGACCTCCACCACCTCGTCTTCGTCATCGGAGGACTCTTCCGAGTCTTCTCTGACCTTCTCAGAGGTCTCTTCCAAGTTTTCTCCGACCTCCTCGGAGGAAGCCAACCCTGTAAGACCTGAAACAACGGAGATAGACATACAACATCAGCAAATCGCGAGTGCACTTCTGCGACTGCGAAATCGAGAAAGGATAAAAACAAACATTGGCGCCTAGTGCTTACCACTAGCGGTATACGGGGCTAGCCCGGCCTTCGGGTTGACATACTCCGCGTCGGTGATCTTCTTCAGTGCGGCGACATAGTCATCGGTGCTCCACTCGGATGTGCAGGCCTTTGGTCCATCATCCCTGCCAGTATAGTCGTACATCCAGTGGGATCGACTGGCCAGCGACACCAATCACCGTCCGAGCCAGCAGTTATACAGATTTATGCTCTCTAGCCCCTCCTTCTTGAGCAACCGGATATGCGTCAGCATTTCGTCCACGGCTATCCTCTGGTCATGGGGAATCTTGGTCCTCTGCAGCCGACGCGGCTTGCTCCTCTCGGAGGTGAACGTTTGGAGTGACACCTCGCCATCTGGAATTAACTCACAGATGCAGAATCAACTTCCTCCATTTGTTGGCGGACTTCTTCAGCAGCATTAGGTCAAGGAAGGGGGGCTTGTTCTTCAACTGGAAGGTAAGGCTTCCTGCCGCCAGCATTGGGCCACCGACCCCTTCACGACTGACACGCCCATGGAATAGCTCCTGCCACAGAGGAAAGTAGGGGCAGCATCCCAGATAGCACTCGCAGAACGCCACGAAGATGGCGAGCTTCTCGATACTATGTTGCCCCAGATCTGAGGGCTTGATGGCGTAGTAGGCACAGAACTGCTGGAAGAAGATTGGCGTGGGAAACCCGAGCCCCCTCTCTAGGTGGCTGGTGAAGTAGATAAACTCGCTGGCACGAGGATCCGGCTCCGTATCCCCAGCCGGGGGATGCGCCACTTCCCCTTGTAGAGGATCCCTGCATCCTAAAATGATTTCAGAGACACCATGGTACACTTGGATCTTCCCCATTGGTTCTTTGGAGGCGCCATCGAGGAAAGGATATGGATTCACTCGCTCACTCTGGAAATGCTGGATCGGAAGGGAATGAAAGACTGAGGGGTGCGCGGGATCGGAGGAAATGCAAGGAAGATTCACAAATCCTCTGTCACTCTCCTTATATATCGGTTGTTTCCCGCCAATTTCGAGGGAGCCGTTACCCCATGGTGATTACGCCAATATTACTGTTGGATTACCCAACGTCTAGTTTAACTAAGATGATGGGCCAACTTCATATACTCAACTCGCCGACCCATTCACAAGAGCTGCAATTCGACTACTAGCCAATATGGCGACTCGGTTGGTCGCTAATATTGTGACTGGAGAAATATACCAAGGACTCCTTCTTTCATCAACGGAGTCCACTGTCGATTTGACTGGGAGTCCAAATTGGAACCATATACTCCTACTGCCAAAGAACACCTACTACGGATCAACGATGGCCTCGGGGACTACTGATGGGGATATGCCGAGTGGGGTATGCCCAGCAGGACGTTCCCTACTGGATCTGACTCTGAACGAGTGGGCCTGTAGGACGGCGACTGGATCATGACCCAAGAAGGAGCCTGGCAAAAGGAAGCTAGAGGCCCAAGAGCATAGCTAGGCCCAGTCGGATTAGGTCAAGTCTCCGAGTCCTTAACTAATTCGGTTGTATATCTGTAAACCCTAGCGAGGTACCCCTATATAAACCTCCCTAGGGTACCCTCTAGAGTTGCATTCCATCATACACCCCATCGACTCGCCGCCTAGCCGCCGAGCTCGCCACTCTTGTATTCTCTCAATAATACAATCTAGAAGGAGTAGGTCTTTACCGTCCAGGGGGGCCGAAACTGGGTAAAACCTTGTGTCTCTACCCTCATATCGCACCGTAGATGGATGGCTGCCCTTGCCCTTCCTACTACTACTCCTCACTGCCAAGCGTAGCATCTAACCATGGCTATTCCCACGACACTTACCCTAGGCCAGGTGCGGTCCGGGAGCCGGATTCAACATTGCCTACCAAGACATGTCAGGCTCAACCTTGGGAACTGGCGATGCGCTAGTGCTATCGGACATCATCATGGCTGCGCGCTGCATCGCCAACGACAGGAGTGACAGCTTGGATCCTGAGCAGCCAGCCAGCCATCAAGCGCACCTGCGCACTGCCCCTGACCATCCATTGGCCATAGGCGCTGCCCGTCTGCCTGGAGGCCGCATGCCACACTGCAATTGCACCCGGGAATGCCCTTTGCGGTGTCCCGCGTTGGCCTTTGTAGTGACACCTTCGAGTATAAAAGGAGGCACTTGGCCATTTAGAAGGGAGGAGATTTCCGGTTCGAGGATAGAGGGTGTATTTTCAGGTGAGATTTACGGAAAACATACCAGCAAGAAGAGTTCCAGGGTTTGCTAGAGAGAGGGAAGAACCCTTCTCCCCGCCGAAGAGGAGGAAGAAAGGACACAGAGAGAGTGAGAAGAGAAATAAAGATGAATCCCGGGGAGTGTAGAAGCTAAGTAATGATGGCGTGTGCTTTGTGTGTGATGTGTGCTCGAATCATGAGGTTCCTTCATCACCGTAGAGGTCGAAACTCCTTCGTTCCCACTACCAAACAAATAGGGGGTGTCTAGCATCCTCAATGTCGGTGTTGGCGAGATGCGACAATTTGAAGCAAACATCTTATTGGTATATTGTATGACTTCCTTTTATTTTCAGGTGCTTTCTTGTGTATCTACTTTGTGTGTGCATGTTTCTTTGTGGGAATATGTCTTTGTAATGTTATCCACCTATATACTTATACACATAAGAGAATATAAATCCTTAGTTGATATTGTATTCCTTGGAGACCACCTTTTATTCCATTCTGATTCTTTGGTGGCTTCCAAATTTATTTGCCAATAAGTGCTAGTCCCAATTGTTTGCATGTTCGGGCACTCATATTTGATATCTCATGAATTGTGTTGTTAAATGATTTTGGAGGAGTGAGGATTCCATTCTTGTGCACTTCCTTTCCAAATGCAATTATTATATTTGGTGCATAACCTTTGGGGATCTCTTGTAATTCATTTAAGAATGCACATTTGCCTTCTTGACCTTTTTGTGTTTTAAATGTTTATGGGGGAGTGAGGATTCTATATTTGTGCATGTTGTATTCAAATTAAATAATTCTAATTTATGGACAAATCATGGGGATCCTCCCTATTCCATTTAAAGACTCATTAGATCTTATCATAATATCTTGTTATATTCAATTAGTTGTTTTGGATCTTTTGATTGGTTGTGTCATTTGTTGATGCTTCTTTCATTTCACTTATTTTCAATCTTTGGGTCATCAATATAGTTTTACTTCCTCCGAAGAATTTGCCATCGGATGAATGCAAATGCACACCTTTGGAGGAATTCTCACTATATTGACCGTCTAGAACTTATCACCCATTTTGGCAATCGATGCCAATGGGGGACAAGTTTTAGAGGGGTTAAGGGAAGTTGGATTTATGCTTTGAGTTTGTTCTTAACCATTTACCTTTCATTCTCTTACATATTTTTTGTTTCTTTGCAGGTTAAATATATAGAGGGAACTCCACCAACAGGAATGATTGGCAATATATGCAATGATATACAAGTTGATCACACATGCATATATTGTGGGGGAGTTTGCTCTATATATGGTGGTGGTACCAATATCACATACTTGTGTAGTATTTTATATTGGTGCTACCATTTTATTCGTTAAAATTCCTTATATAAACCGTCACAAATGGATTGTCCTCAATTACAAAAATTGTGGAGATTGAAAGAGCATGTGGGGCCCATATGTGGTTTTGGTAATTAATGACAATCTCTATGGACTAATGTTTTCATTAATTTGCACGTGTAGGAATTGTCCATTGGCATCGCTTGGAGCATGTGTCGACTTCAAGTTAGAAGAAATGAAGTGCAAGCTAAAGATCTGCCATCTCTATAAGATATCATGCTTGAAGCTTGCCATTCTCTGTGATCATGGATCGATAAATACAAGTTCTAAGAATGAATTTCCCCATGATTATGGGGGAGAAATTTGCAAGTCATTATCAAGCAGGATCAAGCAAGAGAACTCAAGAAAGGTGTTCCATATTGAGGAGGAAAAGATCGTCTACATCAAGCTCAAATGGAATGCTTAAGGAAAAGTTATAATCTTGATAGGTTTTCGATTTTCGTGGTCTCATATTTGTACTTGGGAGACCGGGTTTAGGATAGATAACCGTACTATGAAGAGGGCTCTTGAGTAAGTAACTCGATCGTATCTTTTAGAGAGCGATCAAACAATTTCATACTTAGTATCATATTTCTTGGTTGTTATTTGGATCTTATCCAAGTGAGGTTCTGGATCTTGGTGTAATCTTCATAACAAGCTCTAGTTCATCGAAAAATGATTCCCTTCTATATATTATTGCGTTTTTTATCTTGCGGGTTTTCCGGCACCATACCTTGAGAGATATCTCTCATATATATAATTGATATTTTATTCCTTGGTTTTTTATAATATTTCCATTTTTGGATGCTACTTGTTTGTATCATTCCAACAAAATTGGTTTTAACCTATTCAGAGTTTCCAAGGTCAACTTATTGCGTTTTACATATTGCAGGTTTTATCGGTTCGTCTCTTTTAGAGAGGACAAACCTTTCATCTTGTGGTTTTATCTCCGTCGTTGGCCAATGATGTTTCTTTGCATGATATTGTAGATCTTGTTGTCCTCTTCGAGACGAGCCCAAGATCATCGAAATTGGAGTTCAGATGCAAAAGTTGTTGCCGTTTTCGTAGCGAGTGTACGGGTATTTAAAAAATCTGGTAGAACCAAAAAAAAGTCCGGTAGTACCGTGCGTATCTTATTAGAATGCGTTTGGAGACCCATGAACCCTAGGAATTCCGGTAGTACCGTGAAAAATTCCGGTAGTACCCGAATATCCTGGCAAAAGTGTGTTTGGGTCCCGGGAACCCAGGGAATGTCTGATAGTACCGGGAAAAAGTCCGATACTACCGGGAATCACGTTTTTAGGCTTCAACGGTTGGATTTTAATTTGGAGGGACCTATTTAAGGGGCCTTCTTCACCAATAGTTCCCTAACTCACCTTGCAAGTTTTCTCCTCCATTTTTTACCTTCCCAAGCCTGCTATCTCTCAATCCCTCCAATGATGCTTGCATCTTCTTAAGGGAAAAGAGAGAGGATATCTAGATCTACATTTCCACCAATCAATCTCTCCTCTCAGTGAGGGGAACCCATTGAATCTTGATATTGGAGTCTTTTCTGGATCTCCTCTTGTGTTCTTCCTCTCTTATTACCCTAATAGCTTTTGTAGCGTTGGTGTAATTTGGGAGTGAAGGACTTTCCATTGCATTAGGTGCATCAGTTTGAGTTCTCCTCAGAGGATTTGGTTGGTGAAATTAAGATGCTTGTTACTCTTGTGTTCTTGAAACCCTAGACGGTTAAATGGACGTTGTGGTGAGTTATTAGGGCCTCCAATTAAGTTCTGGAGCTCTCCCAAGTTAGTAGACTTTGTGGTGATTATTGGGAACCTCCAATTGAGTTGAGGAGATTGCGCCAATCTTGTAAGGGTTTGGTGACCGCCCTCAAGTGTCCCATAGTGGATAGGGTACTTGTCATGCGGCCGGTGCTCGGGAGAGTAAGGTGAGGCCTCTTGTGGAATTGGTGGTATTAGTACCGACCACCCTTGCAACAAGACATACTCCCTTGTAGGGAGGAACTATGTAAAACATCGTCGTCTCTGCGTGCCTCGGTTATCTCTATATCAAAGCCCATTGATACGTCCAAAATATATCTACTTTCTCGAGCACTTTGCTATTGTTTATCCACTAAACTTGTGTAATTTGGATACAACTAACATGGACTGACGATGTTTTCTGCAGAATTACCTTGGTGTCTTGTTTTTGTGCAGAAAATCAACTATCAGGAAAAATCCCGGAAAATATGCCAAAAATTATATTTCACCAGAAGATCCATGGAGCTAGAAGACGAGATGGAGAGGAGGCCTAGGGGGCCCACACCCACCCCAGGCGCGGGCCCACCACAGGCTTCGCCTAGAGGGGGTGCAGCCACCCCAGGCACTCCCTCGGCCTCCCTCTGCGCTTATAAGTTGCCTTTCGACCTAAAAACCAAGGGGGGTTCAATATTTTTCCAGAAAGAGTTCTACTCCGCTGCCGCCACCAGAAACCAAGATTCGGATCCATAAACTCCGTTCTAGCACCCTGTCGGGACGGGGAATTTGGAGAGGATCATCACCATCATCATCACCAACGCATCTCCATCAACCACTGATGTTTCCCTCATCCATGAGTGAGTAATCGCCCGCTGTAGGCTTGGGGATGGTAGGGATTGGATGAGTTCTATCCTGTAATCGAGTAAGATCTGTTAGGGCATAGTGCCTAGTATATCTATTAGTGCTATTTGACTTTGTTGCAACTTGTTGTGCTTAATGCTTGTCACTAGGGCCCGAGTGCCATGATCTCAGATCTGAGCTTATTATTGAATCATTATGATAGTATAGTTTGTGATCTTATCTGCAAGTTGTGTACACATATCATTGTCCGGATCCAAAGGCCCCAAAGTGACAATAATTGGGACAACCAGAGGGGATGGCTGTGGTGTGAGGATCACATGTGTTCACGGAGTGTTAATGATTCACTCCGGTGCTCTATTAAAAGGAGCACCTTAATTGCCAGTAGTTCCCTAGAGGCCCCCCTGCCACGGGCTGGCTGGATAGAAGATGTTGTGCAAGTTCTCATTGCGAGCACGTATGACTATATTTGGAGCACATGCCTAGGACTATTTAGTACTTGTATGCTTGTTATTATTTATCTGCAATTCCCTAGATCTTGAAGTTACATGTTTAGACTCGTCCATGCAACGCCCGTCCATCCATCCCTATGCCTAACTTTTCGAATCCCAATTTATCAAGTTACATTATTGCTACTATGTCACTTTTGCTATTACTGTTGTTGTTGCTTTCCTATTGCTACTACAAATTGTTGCTACTGATAAACTTTTGTGAGCAAGAACTATTTCCAGGTCCAGCTGAACTGACAAGTCAGTTGTTAAGGCTTGCAAGTATTCTTTGGCTCCCCTTTTGTTGAATCAATAAATTGGGTAATACTACCCGCGAAGACTGTTGAGATCCCCTATACTTGTGGGTCATCAATACTATTTTCTGGCGCTGTTGCCGGGGAGCATAACTTTATTTGTAAGTTCACCTTGATCTATTATTGTTCACTGCTACTCCTTTCATCATGGGGAAGTCTCGTGATGGAAAGTTCCCTATTTTACCATCCACTACAAGAAGAGGTACAGTCCTAAACACCTCAGCTGCTCTTGATTCACCGTCTATTATAAGTAAGCTTGTTACACCACCACCACATACGCATGCTACACAAACTGCTACTAATGCTGAGTCTAAAACTGCTTTTGATGCTCATGATGTTACTTCTATTGTGCTTGATGCGAGTGGTTCATTTGGTCCTTTTCTAGATGCTACTATGGCTGGTCTAGGAAATACCGAAACTCCTAGTGAATACACTGTTACACCTGTTAGCTCACATGAGGCTAGTGAGAGTTATGATATTAATGATGGTTATATTGAGTTCACTGATGATTTTGTTGAAGAGTGCTGAAACACACATGGTACTAGTGCTATTAAGAGTCTCCTTGATACACATACTATCATGCCTAAGTTGTCCTCTGATCCTAAGTTTGCCACATCTCCCATAGATATTAAAGATGAAGATTATGATTTCTCTCTTGATTTGTCTTATTTAGATACTGTTGAGAAACAACCTTTTGTGGGACTGAAAATGAGAGTGCCGTGGCTCATATGAATGAGCTTTCTACTATGAGTGCTTTGTTCTCTGATGATTTAAAGATGCACAAGTACTTTGTTACTAAGATCTTCCCTTTTTCACTAAAAGGAGAAGTTAGAGCTTGGTTTAATAGATTACCTCCTGGTTCCATTGATAGCCATGATTGCTTGATTGCTTCTTTCTTCCAGAAATATTTTCCTCCCAGTGCTAGACATGCTTCTTTGCAGAGACTTTTTGATTTTAAACAGGGGGAAGAATAGAAATTGCGTGAGTCATGGACAAGGTTATGTGCCTTGATTCATGCACATCCTGGATGTCCATTACCAAACAATGAACTTCTTGATATTTATTATAATGGACTAATAAATGATTCTAGGACATACCTAGATAGCTTTGCTGGTTGTGTTTTCAGGAAAAGGACTCCTAAAGATGCTGAAGAATTAATGACCAAGATAAGCAAGAATTATGATGATTGTACTTCAGCTGATGTAAATACACTTGAGCATATTACTCCTGAACTAGTTGTTCATGAAACAATTCCAGCATCAACAACAAAGAAGAGGGGAGTTATTGCATTAAATGATGAAGTGATGAAGGAAGCTAAGAAGTGTCTTAAGGAGAAAGGTATTAGAGATGAAGATGTGAAGAATCTACCTCCTATAGAAGAATTATGTAAGCCAATTCCCCACTCATCTACTATTGAGGTACACTCTCTCCAGCACTTTGATGAAGGTGATATTCCTTACGGTAAGCCTCCTGATCAATGTTTAGAGGAACTTGACACATTTATTGTTAAGCAAGGGTATTTTAATAAACAAGTTCAGAATCATTTGTTGGAAAACTCTAGAGCTATCCATGAGTTGAAAGATATTGTGGAAAGAACTTCTAATGATATTAAAATGATTTACTTTCAAATGGTTCATACCCAACTTGATCAACTTGCTAAGGTACAAAGGGATATGTTAGTTAATGCTTCAGGAGATAAATATGCTTATGGAATTAGAACTAGGAGTGGTATAGATACTCAAGATCCTTTATATCCTGAAGGACACCCTAAAAGAATTGAGAAGGATTCCCAACTAGGTGAAGATAGTGGTAGTCCTCGTAAGAGAAAGAAAAAGAAACATAAATTAGTTGAGAAACCACTTGAACTTGTTGTAGATCCAAATAGTATATCCGTTTCTGATGTTGAAATTGAGAGTGGTAATAATAATGATGCTCCTGATAAGAAGGAAGTTGAGGAAGAACCTGAGAAGCACACTAAGAACACTAGGTACACAAAGGAAGATTTTATTGGTAATAAACATGGTAAAGAGAGAGAACCTTGGGTGCAGAAACCTATGTCTTTTCCAGGTAAGAAACACAAGTCAAAGGAGGAAGAACACTACAACAAGTTTTGTGAGTGGATGAAACCATTATTCTTGCAAATTACTTTGACTGATTCTATTAAGTTTCCTCCTTATTCAAAGTATACGAAGGATATTGTCTCTAATAAAAGGAAGATTCCTCATGAGGAGATTTCTACTTTGCTTGCTAATTACTCCTTCAATGGTAAGGTTCCAAAGAAACTTGGTGATCTAGGTATACCAACTATTCCTTTCTCCATTAAGAATAATTATGTTAGAACTTCTTTATGTGATTTGGGACCTGGAGTTAGTGTTATGCATTTTTCTCTCTATAAGAGACTCCAGCTAGAAAAGTTGATACCAACTGATATTTCTTTGCAAATGGCTGATAAGTCAACTACTATTCCTATTGGTATATGTGAAGATGTTCCTGTTCAAGTTTCTCACAATTGCATGGTTTTAACTGATTTTGTTGTGATTGAAATGCCTGAAGATGATAATATGTCTATTATTCTTGGGAGACCTTTTCTTAATACTGTAGGTGCTGTCATTAATTGTAATCAAGGAAAAGTAACATTCAATATTGTATACAAAGAGCATACTGTTTATTTACCCAAGAAGTTTGTTAAGAGCTATTGCCAGAATTCCATTGGAAATATTGAGAGTACCAAGGTTGGAGAAATTTATTCCCATTCCACAAGAAAATTTTGAAACTATTATGATTGGGACCATTGCTATCAAGTTTGAGGTAACATAATCACCTTGTGGAATGCAAAGTTTTGTTTTATATAAGATTGTTTTGGTAACAAGACTTCATCAACCTTGTTAACAAAATGATTTTAATGAACAAAACAATGTTTTCACTATGGTTATACTTGCTCACTTTTATTTTTCTCCTTTCCAATCTTTGGTCTTCGTCGTGCCTAACTTAAAGGCGTTAAAGAAAAGTACTTGTTGGGAGATAACCCAAGAGTTTACTTGAGTATTGGAAGTTATTAATTCAGTAATGACCTCTCCTTATCCTTTTTGTTTTCTTTTTGTGCCAAGAATGACCTCTAATGAGAGGGAAGTAAGATTCCGGGAGTTGCTGACCCAAAACAGATTTCTGTCCTCCACCAAAACAAATTCATGAGGAGTCTTTGTAACTCGTATTGAGCTGAAAATTTACGAATAAATTCCCCAGTATGTTAGATAACTTTCGTTAGTTCAACACTTTTTTATTTGAGAAACACAAGTTGTTCGAAAAAATCGGTTTCTACCTGCTGGTCTGTTTTGACAGATTTCTGCCATTATTTTTTGCTTCTTATTGATTCCTTTTTGAGTTCTGTTTTGGGGAATTGAGATTTTTGAAGGATTTGCTGTAGTAGGTTGTGTTTTTAGTGAAAAGTTTTGCTGTTCCAAAGCTTTGCCTAAGGTCTAATATCTTTTGAATACACTAATGTTGCTAATGAAGACTGTGTAAAGTTTTGTATGAAGGAAAAAATTTAGGTGTAGAGACATAATGATGTAATGAGATGAAGAATGGACAAAATCTCAAGCTTGGGGGGAGCTACCCGGTGTCACCCCAAGTAACATTTAAGATGTACAAGCGTCAAAGCTTTGGGGTGCCCAAGGCATCCCCTTCTTCATCAATAAAAATCTCAGGTCTTTCTAGACACTTCACTTTTATTGTTTCATGCACAGTTGTGTTGTTCTTGGAGCGTCTTAGTTTTCGTTTTTGGTTTTTCTTTGCTTGGTTTGTTTTTGCTTTTTTGGCTTGTTTGAAAAATCGAAAACACCAAAAATATTTGTTGTTCTTCTTTGGTTTTGTGAGTTCTTTGCAGGGTTCAGCCGTCCACAGTGGATTTTGGTTTCATGTTAATATTCAAGTCACACAAGTGAAGGGCAATAATGAAGATTAAGTCAACTCGAGGTGTGGTAAGAGGCTGGTAACAAACTCTATTTGTTTCATTTTTGTACATATACTCATCATTGTCAGCATGCTTAGCCTGTTTGTGTAAGGTCTATGTCATTATGGATGCTTAGTAGTTCTTGCTTGTCTATGATTAGCTCCAACTTGTTAATAGTTTGTAGCATGTCATATGAATGTTTGCTTGCATTGTTTTATTCATACTTTGGTATGGCAGTGTGGCATCCTCCTCTAAATGTTCATATGAATCGACTTGGCACATGCTCACGCATGCATATGACTAATCAATAGTCAGTAAGCCTCGATGATTTATTTTGCCTCAGAGTTCCTTTATCACTTTCATGTCATAATTAGTCCTATTTTATTGCAAGCATGATTTTGACAGCTATTGCTCTCTCGTTTGTCGCTCCCTCTCTATTGCTAGCCTTCACTTGCACTTAGTATGTGCTTTACTTGTGCTTCCAACTCCCCAAAACCAATATTGCCAGCTGTGTCGACCATACCGACCTATTAGCATCATTTGCTACTTCAGCGCATATTATATATGCCGTGTTTTCTTCCAAAATAAAATGTTTGTCTGTTTTGAGAAAGTTAGTTAGTAAAGCTCTCACGAACTTGATGGCACACTTTATTCCTTGCGCTTAATAATCTTGAACCATTGTGACTAGTCCATGAAAGTTATATGCTTGCTTATTATATGCTGGGAGTCAACAAAACCGTGGTGTCATGGGGAATGCTTTCAACACCTTTTTTGGATATCCCTTCTAGTTGATTACTTGCTATTTTGTTTGCGGATGTCGACGATTGAAATAAAAGGGGAGCTTGTGAGTTCATGGAGTTTATACATTGTGTTAGAGAAACGCCTGGGCCGCTAGCCTAAGCCATGCCTAATCATGGTGGAAACTTGCAGCATCACCATAATGAGCATCTATGAAGCATCCTCAATAAAAAGTTATGCATATGGTAAATAAAAAGATTGCTGAGATGCTCATTGTCTGCTTGCCTTGTCATTTTGGTTATGGGAAAGCTCCTGTACCATGTGCAAGGTGTACCCCGTTGGCGGTTCTCGATGATATGCATGTATTTACAATGATAAGAAATTTCAGGTGACCAAAGTTGAGTAGCATGTGGAGCGACCCTCGTACTAAAGGGACTTGGGATTTCGAGTTTATGATCTGTCAAGCATATGATTGAAAGTGAACCTCACTTTCACCTTAACCACATGAAGATGCCTATGATAGGGGCAATGAGATCTGAAAGCTATTGAGTACCTTCCTTTCAGCATTGGGAAGCCTTTCAAACCTTTCAAAACCATTTTCACAACTTTGTTGAGTCACCACTTATTCTATGAGCACCTTCTTGAGAGTATAGTTGTCATTCTTGTGTTTGTTCCAAAACTTGGTTAATTATGTCATGACTTTGATGCTTGTATGTCTGATATCTTTACCTCTAGTCTTCACTTGAACTTCACAGGTGCCTTGGCATTTATTGTTCTCTTCAAACAGAGGCAAGCGAGACACCACTCTATCATACCTTATTATGAGCATTGCAATGTTGCTTATGTTTATGTTTCATGCTACTTATTATTATTGAGTTGGTTTCTCTTCATAGCTTGCAATGACTATTGAGTAGACTTAGTTGCATACTTCTTATTATGAATTGTCTAAGCATCTACTCCTGTGATGAGAATATATACATCATATGAAGTAAAGTGTTTGTGAAAGTTCTTTTATCGCACTCAGTTTTGAACTGAATTGCTTGAGGACAAGCAATAAGCTAAGCTTGGGGGGAGCTGATACGTCCAAAACGTATCTACTTTCTCGAACACTTTGCTATTGTTTCTCGTCTAAACTTGTGTTATTTGGATACAACTAACACGGACTGACGCTTTTTTCAGCAGAATTACCTTGGTGTCTTGTTTTTGTGCAGAAAATCAACTATCATGAAAAATCCCGGAAAATATGCCAAAAATTATGTTTCACCAGAAGATCCACGGAGCCAGAAGACGAGACGGAGAGGAGGCCTAGGGGGCCCACACCCACCCCAGGTGCGGGCCCACTCTCTAGGTCGCGCCTGGAGGGGGCGTAGCCACCCCAGGCACCCCTTTGGCCTCCCTCTGCGCCTATAAGTTGCCTTTCGACCTAAAAACGAGGGGTTCGATATTTTTCCAGAAAGAGTTCCGCTCCGCCGCCGCCACCAGAAACCAAGATTCGTATCCAGAAACTCTATTCTGGCACCCTGCCGGGACAGGGAATTTGGAGAGGATCATCGCCATCGTCATCACCAACGCCTATCCATCAACCTCTGATGTTTCCCTCATCCATGAGTGAGTAATCCCCCACACGTAGGCTTGGGGATGGTTGGGATTGGATGAGTTTTATCATGTAATCGAATAAGATCTGTTAGGGCATAGTGCCTAGTATCGCTATTAGTGCTATTTGACTTTGTTGCAACTTGTTGTGCTTAATGCTTTTCACTAGGGCATGAGTGCCATGATCTCAGATCTTAGCTTATTATTGAATCATTATGATAGTATTGTTTGTGATCTTATGTGCAAGTTGTGTACACATATCATTGTCCGGATCCAAAGGCCCCAAAGTGACAATAATTGGGACAACCTGAGGGGATGGCTGTGGTGTGAGGATTACATGTGTTCACGGAGTGTTAATGCTTTGCTCCGGTGATCTACTAAAAGGAGCACCTTAATTTCTAGTAGTTCCCTAGAGGCCCTGCTGCCACGGGCTGACTGGACAGGAGATGTTGTGCAAGTTCTCATTGCGAGCATGTATGACTATATTTGGACCACATGCCTAGAATTATTTAGTACTTGGATGCTTGCTATGATTTATCTGCAATGCCCTAGATCTTGAAGTTACATGTTTAGACTCGTCCATGTAACGCCCATCCATCCCTATGCCTACCGCACTCGAATCCCACTATTACCGTTACTGTTACTATTGCTACTATTTCACTGTTGCTGTTACTGTTGCTGTTTCTTTGCTGGTTCTACTACAAACTGTTGCTACTGATGAACTTCTGTGAGCAAGAACTATTTCAAGGTGAAGCTGAACTAACAACTCAGTTGTTAAGGCTTGCAAGTATTCTTTGGATCCCCTTGTGTCGAATCAATAAATTGGGTAATACTACCCGCGAAGACTATTGCGATCCCCTATACTTGTGGGTCATCACCCATTACTTATGCACTTTACATTGTGATAGCCTTCGTGCTTGAAGTAATCTATCTTTGTATCACCTTGTTGCTTGCATTGCTTAGCATAAGTTGTTGGTGCACATAGGTGAACCATAGTATATATAGGCTCTCTGCTAGATAAAATAAAATGCTAGTTTTTATTCCTCCTTTGTTAAGTCCATCTCGTTTAACTTCCTATTCACCCCGCCTCTAGGTGTCATCTGTGATCTTTTAGATGGGACTCAAGATTGTACTTATTTTTCTTTCTGTTGTAATAAATTAAATGTAACATCCCAAAAATCATGATTTGTAAAAGTTTGCATTTCATTCATACATTCATAGTATCCTTGGCTTACACAAAAAAATTCAAAACAAAATTCCAAATAAAACCATTTTTATGCCTATTATCTATATACAAATAGGGCATAGTTTTATTTTATTTTTCAAAGTGTCAAAGTGCATTTGACTAAACAGTAGTGTTATATACACAAATAATTGCAAGGTTTACACTACAAAAATATAGAGGTGATTTGAAATCAAACCCTTTTGAATTTGGTTTGAAATTGTTTCATGAAAATCAAATTAGAAAAAGAAAAAAAAAAGAAAAAGGCCAGCGCCACCAATCTAGCCCACTGCCAGACCCAGCCCATCAAGCCCACCCGGCTGATTTCGTCTCCCCTCTGTTTCTCACCTAACCCGCGCCACACCCGCTCGCTAACAAATGGGGCCAACAACCACCTCAACTCATCGTCCCCAAATCACCGCGTGATGACCCGCTCTGCCGTTTCTTCCCCCGCAGTGACGCTGCCAATGAATTCTCTTAATTCCCGTTGATTTTCTGCGTAATTGCTGCTCCTACTCTGGCGTCTTATGCACCACCGCATCACGGTCATTTCCCCTCACCAAGCCCTCTCTTAGCATCCCCAGGCTGCTCGCAATCAAGCTCGCACCGCCGCTGTCCGACGCGCTCCGGCAAGCCATTCCGGTGAGTCTAACGCGCCCCTTCGCCTCTCATTCACACCAGCTTGCTTGTCAGGTCATTGCGCATCTTCTCACATATTTGGTTTGCTCTGAATCGCCCTAGGACGTTGCCTCTATCGAGCTCCGCGAATGACCGAAGCGCCGCTCAACTCCGGTGAAGAATCACGGTAAAGCCAGACCGCCCCTTGACCCCTAACCCATACGATTATGTTCGCCATGCCTCTATGCATCCCCTAATGCCTTTCGTTCATCTTATTGCACTATAGAACATCACCTTCGTCTCCAGCAGTGAGCACCTGACGCGGATACGATCTCCGACGAGGTTTTCCGGCCGTGCCAGTGCGCCCATGTCCAAACAAAGACCATGTTGAGCTTCACCATTGTCACGCGAGCTCGGTAAGCATCTGCATGTTTCCCCTAACCCCTAGACTTGCCGGAACGCCACCGCCAGTAGCGCCGCCGCCGACACTATAGCCTCGCGTGCCGCCAGTTCTTGGTCAGAGCATTGTGAGCCGTTAGATCCAGATCCAGTGGCCATAATAGATCACTTAAGCGAAGTGTTTTTATTTGATCTGAGCCGTGTGTTGTGACTTAAATCCTACGGCTATGGATGATCGATCCAACCGAACCGTTATCGACCAATCGGATACAGCCACATGGCTAGGGTTTCGTTTTAAAATCTGTTTTTGTATCTATTAGAGATTCAAACTTGTAAAATTCATAACTTTTGTTCTGTTTGGTCAAATTTTGCAAATAATATATCATTGGATTCACAAAATAAATCCTACACTATTGTGGTCTGTAATTTGTATTTTGCTTCTGAAAAATTGGTTTTATTTGAAGAATCAAATGTAGGCCTATTTTGGCTATATAAATTATTTAGAAAATGATTTTAAAACAAATTTAAGTTTATTTAGACTATAAATAATTGGTTTTGTGTTCAGTACTATTGACTTGTCGTGTTTAGTTTATAAAAAGTCATCACATGGCATTTGCATGCATTCATAATATTTTTTCTTGAATATTGGAATGTGAATGTGGTGCTATTATTTTATGTGTATATTTTGGTGCTAGTGGTGATTGTGATTGTGAGGATTGTTGCTACTCCCCCAACTACCAAGGCAAGTGGTGCTTCATATATTTTGTCCTATTGTTTTGACTATACATTAGTGATATTTTGAGTAGGACTTACATGGAATTTTTTAAGTATAAGCTATGCCTTGGGAAATCCTATTAGATAATGCCCTAGTAGAATTTTCCCTAAGTTAAGATTCTTGCTAATAGTATGATTAGCTTAGCTAGTAGAAAACAAGGGTGTATTATTCATGCTACAAAATATTTCTAAGTCCATGACTTGTGTTTTGCTTAATAAAACAACTATGTGAATGCATCATCTAGGTGGAATGGTATGAATGGGTTATGTTGAGTGGTTACACAAGGCCCAATGGATGGCTACCTTGTGTATCACACTTGTGGAAATCCACCCAGGAACAAAGAGATTTGAGATGTTAAGTGTTGAGAAGCTTCTAGTGCAGCCACATGGCAATATGGGCTCTGCCTGGATAATATAGGTTGAAATAACTTAGCCAGATGGACAGAAGGTGGTAGGGTGATAGGATGGAACACATCCATTTGGTCTAAGGGAAGGCTTCTGAATGATCTTGTCTCGGTGCATGTAGAGTCTTGTGGGGAATGTGCACCACCTCTCGAGAGAGTAAAATCTAAGTACTTAGCCGTGTCCCCGTTAACGGACAATTTGAGCATCAAGACATTGAAGCTATCAAGGATCTTCTCATCCCAATTTCTAAGTTAAAAACTTGTGGTTAAACAAGGGTTGATGGTTCACCAATGTATATTGGTGGTTCCTTGGGTGATTTTCATCAAACAAGAACTTAGTGTTTTTCAACTGATATGATCTCACCTACGAAGAAAAAGCCTGTCAAGATTCTTGAGACCGCAGAAAGAGTCACAAGGACAAAAACTATCAAGTTTTGCAAAGTGCAATGGAATCATCATTCCGAAGAGGAAGCAACATGGGAAAGAGAAGATGATCTTCGGAAAGACCACCCTCACCTATTTGCTAGCCAATCCGAATCTCGAGGGCGAGATTCATCTTAAGGGGGTTAGATTTGTAACATCCCTAAATTCATGTTTCAAAAACTCATTCATATCATCCATGCATCTTTTATCATTTAGGGTTTTTCTCAAAATCATTTGAGAAAAATAGAAGCTTGGTGCTATGATTTCATGTGAGCAGATTTAATTCAAATGGCCATCACCCTTTGAAACTTGAATGTTTAGGAACTTGTATGCTTGCCTCCACTGTTGGAAAGTTTAGGTGTAAAAGTTTGACCAAAGTTTTCAACTTAGAAATAAATTTCAAAACCCTATTTTGTTTTATCAACATTTGCAAACCAGAAGCAAAGTCTCTGTTTGTATTAAGTCCAAGCTTGACCAAGCCTTTGCAGGGTAACTACTTGTTAAATAATTGGTTTTTGAAACCACAGAACCCTGCAAAGATCCCCAGAATTGTTTGAATTCAAAAAGGATTTGAATTCATATCAAAATCATTTCAGAAAATAGAATTAGAAAAAGAAAAGAAGCAATCAAATGAAAAGGGCCGCGCGCCAGGTTTCTGGCCCAGCAACGAATCGAGCCCAACTAGCCCACCCGGGGAGTTTCCTTTTCTTCTCTCACGCGCGAGCGCACGCACCCAGTCGCTGACAGCCAGACCCCACCTACACCTCGCACACTTCGCTGACGAGCGGGCCCTGTCCACGTCGTCCTCGTCTTCCCCAAACCGCGCATGACCACGCTGCTGCAGTCATGGCCGGTAATGGCGCGGCGTAATTGGGCATTAATCCGCGAGCGTTTCCTGTCGCACCCGAGCCTATTTAACCCTCTCTGCCCCACGACCATTTTCCCCCAGTCAATTATGCCTCCACGCCATCAGGCTGCCCACGACTCACACAACACCGCCGCAGACAGAGCTCACTCCGGCGATCGATTCCGGTAAGCTCCGTGCGCCCTTCCTCTCTGATTCATTCGAGCCACTTCGCAATCTCCTTGCGCACCTCCTGACCCCACCAGTTCATCCTGTACTGCCCCAGGTCGCCGTTCCGCTCGACGCCGCAAGCATCTGACGACCACCTCGACTCCGGCGACCAAAATCCGTAAGTCCCGTGCGCCCCTTCACTTCTGACTCACACGAGATTGTTCGCCACGTTCTTGCGCATCTCCTAAACCCTCTGGCTTGTGTTAGGGCGACGCGGAACCTCGGCAACGACTCCGACAACAACCACCCGACGCCGTGCACAACTCCGACGAGGAATCATCACCGTGACAGCACGCCCCTTCGCAAACCGACGCTACCTTGAGCTTCAGCAGCTTCCTGCGAACCTGGTATGGCCCTTCTCCCTCTCGCGGACGACCTGGAACGCACGCCGGCCAGACCGAACGCTTCCGCTGCCGACGCCGCTCGCCGCCAGGACATGGTCGCTTGCTCGCGCGCCGTTAGATCTAGATCCGAGCGCTAGGATAGATTTATTTAACTGCGAAGCGGTACGCGATATGGAGCGTGCGATCTATTTAGATCCTGCGTCTGCAGAGCTCGATCCGGTGCGAACCGGTACGCGCCAGTCACAACACGACGCATGGCTGGGAACAGATCTAAAAACAGATTTTAAATCAGATTTTGATCCAAATTTCAAATGCTTATAACTTTTGATTGCCACGTTGGTTTTTTGCAAACTTTATACCGTTGGATTCAGTGAAACAAGACCTTTCTGAATATCCAATGTGTTTAACAAATAGTAACCATTAGAATGACTTTGTTTGTAGAAACATGTTTAAGGTTATTTTGAGTATGGATTTAGTTTAGTAATTTGTTTTAGGGTTAAATAAGTTTGTTTTGGCAATTTTGTGTCTTGTTATGTTTATGTAAACATGCACTTGCTTGTTAGAGTTTTCAAAATCACCACTTCGTAAATTCATGCATGCATGCATTCATATTATGTTTGATTGTATATATATTTGTGTGTAATTGTATGCTACAATTTTGTGTAGACCTTGCTAGTGATTGTGACTGTGAAGAGTGATACTCTCCCCATTACCAAGGCAAGTGATGCTTCATACTTTTTGTCCCATTATTTACACTATGCATTAGTGATATTTTCTAAGTAGGACTTGCATGGAATTTTGCTAAGTATAAACTATGCTATGGGAAAACCTAGTAGATGAAACCTTAGTAGAAATTTCCTAAGTTAAGATTCCTACTACTATCATGCTTAGCTTAGCTAATAGAAAACAAGGGTGGAATATATATTCACACTATGGAAAATTTCAAATGTGTGGACTTATGTTTTGTTTAATAAAACAACTAAGTGAATGAATCACCTGGGTGGAATGGAAGGAATGGTTTGTGTTGAGTGGTTCACAAGGCCATGGACTTGGCTTGTGTATCTCACTTGTGGATGGCCACCCAGGAACAAAGAGATTTAAGATGTCAAATGTTGATAAGCTTCAAGTGTAGCCACTTGGCATTATGGGCTCTGCCTGGATCATATAGGTTGCAATAACTTAGCCAAATGGACAGTTGGTGGTAGGGGATTGATAGGTTGGAGCGCGTCCATGTTGGTCTAAGGGAAGGCTTCTGAAAGATCTTGTCTTGGTGAAACCAAGTCTTGTGGGGAAAGTGAACCACCTCTGCAGAGTGTAAAATCTAAGTACTTAGCCATGTCCCTGGAAAAGGACAATTTGAGCATCAAGACATGGAAGCTATCAAGAATCTCCTCATCCCAATTTCTAAGTAAAAACTTGTGAGTGAACAAGGGTTAAAAGGATCTTCAGTCTTTGATTGGTAGATGCCTTGGGGGATTTGTGCCAAACAAAAACTTAGTGTTTTCAAATAGTAAGGAAGAAATCTATTTTGAGCAATGCAAGCCTAAGCTCCACTTAGCCAAATGCATATAGTATTATAGTCCACTTTAAATAAGCTAAGGTATCACTTGCCAATACTATTCCAAAGTATTGACCCTCTGTGGCTGTAACTTGTAATGTTGCAGGTTACTCCGATGATAAATAGGAGTCATGAGTCTACACTCAACATGCTTGCCTGTGGCACATGAAGATGAAGACTTATGTTTATTTACTTATTCCATAAACTCTTGTATTAGGCCTTTGGACCCGAGTTGTAAAAAGACTATGTTTTATCTCTAGAATGAATGTAATAAACGACCTTTATATCTGTGTACTTCATCTTAAACTGTGGATGCTAGCATTGATCCAGGGACTAGCATTGCAATCACAGGGATCCTTTCCTTTATAAAGGAGGGGTCTAACACTATTCTAGCCCGTTACTATTTTGGCCAATGTTCTAGCCCTTTATTGTTTCATGAGTTACTGTTTCGGCCTGTTACTATCTCGGTCCGTTACTATTTCGGCTTGTTACTGTCTTGGCCCGTTACTGTTTCAGCTTGTTATTGTTTAGAGCTATTACTGTTTCGGCCTATCATTATTTCGATATGTTACTGTTTCGTCCTGCCACTGTTACGGCATACCGCTGTTACATACAGTTTACTGTTACTAATCTCACCTGTGGGTAGGCCCTGTTACTTTTATAGTCTCTGCATTTTTGGAGCCCATTTCGATACCATAAATGGTGTACAACTTGTGATCATTTTTACTGTTCATCATCGGCCTAATACAAGAGGGGCAAATACAAAGCACGATAATGTACCCTAATCGACCTGGCTAGCCCAGGTACGGTACCGTATACCACTATGTGTGGACGTCATCAACTAAATGCCTACATAGCCTATGCAATTAGTATAGATATTACATAAAATGCAAACTACTTAAAATTATTACATATTATCAACTCAAGAGAAAGAAAGATCGGCATTTCAATTGACAACCGAGTTGATATTAGTCCTCAATTTGCTTTCTCCATCACCCGTATCTCCCTTTTGAGTGTGACATCTACACTGGAAAACAAACTTGAGACATGATCTTGTAGCCCCCTCTTTGGTGGCGATAGCAATAATTATTGTCTGAAACTAAGTAATTTCAAGTTAATACATCAAACAAGGCAAACTACTCATTTAACTGATACCACAAGAGCTATGAACTAGAGTTTACTACTAGTTAATGGTTCAAATATATTGACCATCACGTCAAACAAACAGGACAAGCAAGCATTAAACAAGTGTGCCTACTGTGAAAGGATAAATATAACAATGTGTGTGGCTTAGAATTTCAGCAAATATAAACTAGCTAGGTCATTTCAATAAATATATATAGAAGAATAAACTAGAATAATACAATGGCATGGATTTATTGTCGTAGCTAAGAATGGAAGCAGTAGTATATCCTGGAATGCGAGAGATGTTGGGTGACTCAGAATTTTTGGTGAGCTACACAATGGGCATGCAGTTACTTTCGTAGGAGTATCTAAGAATGAACGAGACAAAAATTATAATGGCATCATGCCAGAACTTGCAGAGAAGGAACGCAAACTATGAATGGACTACACAATAGATGATAGTTATGTCGTTGCTTAGGATGAACCAGAACCACATAAGGAAATAATGATGTCACGCTTGTGAACTTGTAGAAGAGGATGTGCAAACCAACATGTTCAGTGTTTCCTTTTGATCTCTATGCAAAGTAAAAATAAATAGTCAGTGTTGCATCTTTTAAAGATCCAGATAGCAACAAAAAAATTATTATCGAACTAGTAATATGAGTTTAAAAAGGTACTACAGGATAGCAGAACGATGCCAGGGAGGAAATAATAGCAGGAACTTAGCTCAGGACGAACCAGATAGATTCAGTAACCGTGGAGCATGTAATCCACACTAATATTTTTCACCCACTTTACATTTTGCAAATTACACAATAGCAAGCAATTACTGTTGCAGGGAGTAGCTAAGAACATGTGCATGACAAAATAACAAACATGTGCATTACTTGAAATTCGTAGAGCAGCGAATGCAAACAAACATGTCTAGTGACCTTGTATGTAGCACAAAGAACAAGGATGCCCAATGACTTGTATGTACTAGCATGACTACAAAAATGAAGGTCATTGCGATAGGCTTTAACCTGCTATATTGCTGAGAAAACAAAAAGGGGTTGGATATTAGTTTACCTCGGTCGGAGAGGCGTCTAAGTATCATCGGTACCATCTGGGTGATGTACAGGTCACCGCGAGTGCTGCAGTTGTGGCTAAGTAGATCTTGGGCGGTCGAGGAAGCAGATCTTGGGCGATCGGAGAAGCAGATCTTGGGCGGTCGATGCCAACTCAAGTGTGGTGGACAAGAGCGTCGCTGAAGCAGATCCCGTGTCGTGAGCGGAAACGCTCGTGCAGCTGGTCTGGAGCGGTGGACATGGAACTCGTTGAACTAGATCCTATCCGGTGGACACCGGTGAGGTGGCTCCGGTACGGTCGGGTAACATTCAATGGCTGGGAAGCAGAGTTTGGGCGGTCGATGATGCCATCTACATAGTGAATGAGACCACAACTCCATTGCCGTGGCACATAAGCCAGGTGAACTAGATCCGGTCGGTGAAGCGGCTCCGCGGCGCTGCATGGTGCACGAGACTACAGCTCATGCGGTTCAGGCCGGTGTCGATTTGCCTCCGGCCAATGCGCGCGGTGGTCGTGGAGGGGATGGAGGAGCTTGGGATTTCTGGAGGACCAGCGGAAAAACTGCGCGAATAGGGACCATAGAGGCAAACAGAAACATAATTGCGATCATGCCCCCAAGCGCCCGACTTTAGCATGCCCCTTTGTTTTCTTAACAAAAGGTAGAATAGGAATTTTAATATCAAAAGTTTCTAAAATGAGGGGCGAGGAATTCTTCAAGGACGGTTTGTGATATTGCCGTTCAATTGAGATTTGAATTCAGCTAGCGTCCATATAATAGTAATAGAAAATGGTACTATGCGGTGCGAGATTTTGGCTCAATTTTTTTGAATCTGTGGGGCGGGAAATGCTTCAAGGTCGGCAGGTGATTTTGCCGCTCGTTTGATATTTTGAATTTGGCTAGGATCCATCTACTAATAAAAAATGTAATAGACTATAAGCTATCTATCTAGGAATTCAAGGTCGAGCGTCACATCAATTCATCCATAACCATTGAGTATTTTTGCAAAGTAAATTGGTTGCATTCGTTTTGCTGCTTGACTAAGATTTTAAATTTTCCTACCATCTAAGTAATGATAGAAAAATGGTTTCCGTCGCTGGAATATTTTGCCCCAAAATGTTTGAAACAGAGAGGCGGGAAATGCTTTTGGGGCAGTGAGTGATTTTACCAGTCGATTAGGATTGTGAATTTGGCTAGACTCCATCTATCTACAGACAGAAAAATGGTACTCCCAGTGGGAGATTTTGCCTCACAATTTTTGAAATGGTGGGGCGGGAAATGCATTAAGGTTGGTGGGTGATTTTGCCACTTGATATGAGATTTCGAATTTGGCTACCGTCCATCTACTATTATAGAAAAAAGGTAGTAGACTATATGCTAACTATCCAGGAATTTAAGGCCGATTGTCACATCCTTGAGCATAATTGCGCAGAAATTGGGCACAGTACCTCCAACAGAAACATTTTGAAGAACATGAAATTGTTCCTACCCATTATTGTTTTGGTCTATATCCCATTCAAGGACTATTAAACATAATCCAGGTTTGTTGTGTCGACTGGACACCTAATTTTTTAGTCTATTATGTTTGCCAATCAGATATAAGTAACAAAAGAGAGTTAAAAGAACAATAACATGAGCTACAAAGAATTTAAATTATTACATAGCTCAAAAAATTACACGAAATAAAGTGCAGCAATACACATGGATCAGAGTTAAGTCGAATTGTAGAAGTTATGCTTCAGGACCTTCATTCGCCAAAAGTGTATCAAGTGAATGGCGTCAGATATTGACAAGATGTTTTCACGAAGTTGGCGTATTTTAGAGATGTTAGTATCTGATACCTGTGTTTTCTTTCTAAGCATGTCATTATACTCTTGGAGTCTGGCTGTTTCCTTTTTTTCGGACAAAAATAGTTTGCAAAGAACTAGATAAAACATTGACCTGCTAAGGTCATTTCTTAGACCAGGAACAAGATGCTGAACTGCGCTTAGGGTAAGTATTGTAATATCTTTGCAACCTCTGCTGAGTATTGCAGCTGATTCGGTTCCTTGCTTCCTTATAATATCAATAGAATCATGGAGTTTTCAGCTTTCTCAATTTCTATCAATAATTGAGCAACAATATCCGAAATAGTGTCAACACAAGTGTCGCTGCTCCCTTCGACCTGAACAACTTTATTTGCAGTATGCAACTAAGACAAAATAGGTTATAGGGGCACATAGTACATTGTCGAAGAATTTGGAAAGCAGGTACTCCGTCCATTTCAAAATATAAGATATATTACGTCTGTGAAGAAAATGTATCTAGACTTCTTTTAGTTCGTAGATTCACTACAAACCCGAGTGAATCTACATACTAAGAAAGTCTAGATACATTTGGTTTAAAAAGCTAAAACATCTTATATTTTGAAACGGAGGGACTAGACTTTTAGAACTTCATAGAATAGCTAGACACTGTATATGAATTCCAGCAACTACACAGCCAAAATAAGCACAATAGAATACTTTTCCTATAACTGTTCGAGACAAGAAACATTTTCCATATAAGAAAAACAATCAATCATGTACTTTAGATAAACTAGCTAAATCATTTTGCATTTGGAGATAAAATTAACAGAAACAATGCCACAGGTAAAAACTAGCTTCTCTATGCTACCTTGCTTTGACTTTTGTATCTTTAACTGGGGTTGGTGAACTTTTTTTAGTCATTGGTAAAATCAAAATTAAAATAAAAGAACCCAAATCTTTAGTTGTTATGAGGCTAGTATACACTACATTATAATGAAATGAGATCTATTTTCGTGTACAATACAATGAAATTAGTAACCGGATATTGGCTGCATTTAGTCAACAGAGAGGTAATATTAATGGACAAACAAGTAACTTATAGATCATTTCCTATAGACTACATACATAACAAAATAAGCGATTAAAATTATGCTTGCCTCATGTATACAAACAAATAATTCTGTAGTAAGTGAAGCGGTAGTCAAAGGAATCAAGAACTAACAATCTATGCAAGCAATAACTATTGGATCTCGTAACTGCATAATCTGGAATTGATTTAAGCATTGCCCAAAGAACATATCTCCTTGGACCAAATGCAAGTGAACCATTATCGAGTTCTAATCATGTGCATTAGCTAGCCATGAATGAAGCAACTAAACATATCGTGGGTCGTATAAAATATACATCAATTCAATATAGGTATGCTAGAGATATAGAGTAATGAGAAAGACTTTATTTTAGTAAAACTCAGATGAACAAACTAATGACCAAGAACATCAAAATAAAACGAGGGAGTAACCATAGAACTTTGCAGTGTGATGCAGCAGCTCATGTTGTTGACGGTAGGCTCATTGAAGCATATCGGTGTGTTTCCAGTACGACGTCTGTGAAGAAGATCTGATGGGGTGTGGGTGAGGTTCCGTGCCCGAGGGAGTTGACGCATGTCCAGTGCTGGGACGAGGGAATTGGCCCACGTCGAGGCCGATGAAGAGCTTCCGGTTGCTCATGACGGCTCTAGTGGTTCCGATGTGTGGTGGCGGCGGGGGTGGGGGAGGGTGTTAGATCAAGTCCAGCAGTTCCCTTTGGGAGAAGGAGAGAGTAGTAGTTACTGAAAATTCTTAGAATAGGGGAGATCTTTTGGGAGAACTGCTGGAGTCGGGCAATTTTTGGGAGAACTCGTGGACTCTATTGAAGTAATAGTAGTATTCTATTACCATTGATTTCATGTTTTTAACAGTATTTGTACCTACTATTGACAAGACATCTGCAACAGGAACGATGGGTGACATTTAAGGTCGTCGGTTTGCGTGTAATTTACTACTACACACTAGGCGCGACAGTACGAACTCCACATCAGGAAATGCTACTTCTTTTCAACTTCCTAATCTTGCGGATACTGCAAATGATTTGATAATAGTTCGAACAGCATGATTACAATCGCTACTAGAATGACAATGGTTCTATAGCGCGACTACCTCATGCCTCTAGTTAAACCTAACAATAATCCAAACATTGTGATTATGACTGTGATGAGGATATAAATAATTTTGAATGCATATTGTGGGCATATATCCTTCTTTGTAGCATATCTTTTGATCTTCCTAAGCTTCAACCTATACTCATCCATTAGGATCTTGTGTCTGTGGATGATATCTGCAATCTGTAGCTCCATTTTCATCTTCACTTCTTCGAATCTATGCTTATCTTCTACATTCCCATTCTTTGCTAACTCTAAATTCTTCATTGCTTGATCCATCTTCATTACCTCATGCGATTTCTTCTTCTCGTCTCTTTTTAAGTACGAGTCTTCGGTTACCAACATTCTTCCCGAGATCAAATTAGATCAGCACGATTTCGGAAAAACAAGATTGCAAATAAGTAAACAGTATGTTGAGGAGAGAAGCCATGTGAGGAGTGCAATCTTCCTGAAATCAAAAGTGTACCTCGTCAGAATCATCAGGAGCTGCAGCATCCTGAGCTCGAGCAGACCAGAGGTTGTGCCGATGAGGAAGAGGGGCAACGGTTCTAATGGTGCCAGTGGCAGTTCTAGATATCCATCTCCCCTCTGCTCGAATGATGAGTAGCGACCATTTAGAGGGCAGCAAAAAAGGAACGATGGAATCTTAGGAACAGTGGTGTGTGTGTCCAAACGATTAGAAAAAGAAGTCGCTGAACAAGAAAAGAAGGGGGTAGATTTTCATCTAGTAACATAGTAGTATTACTAGTAGTAGTAGTATTAAATTAGACTAGTAAGTCGCCATGTGTCTTGCACGTGAGTATCAATGGGATCTTCATCAAATGGTTAGCAATTTTTGGATTTCCAATCTTCATCAAAGAGTCATAGTTCAAAATTATTCGTACACTATATAGTGACGAATAAGTTGCATGTGCCTTGCACACGTGAGAATCAGATAATAGAAGTTTGACATATCATTTTGATATATAACTATAACAGGTGATGCTAAAAAATAATTATAATTTTGAGCATCGTCCATAAAGTATCGGGTGTATATTGGTTCTTGTACTTTGTATCGTGTAGAAATCATCCTATTAGCTACCTAATACTCGACATATATGCTCTGGATAAATGATGAAGAAGATTCTAGAATTATTAAGAAGCGTATTGTGAGATTTGTGCATAGCGATCATTGTGGTAAAGATTTTCAATAGAGAATCTAGCTTCTATAAGCTAGAATGGATAGAAGATCCAACGGTTTGCAAAGATGGGATTTGCTGGTCGATCGGATCCAACAGTCGAAGTCTGATCAAAAAATTATTCTTACACTATATACAGTGCTAAGATTATATAATTGGTAAAGCTCCAAAAATTTAAAAACTGCATAAAGTATGGTTTTATATTTGGTTCTTGTACTTTGTATCATCTAGAAGTCAATGTTTATTATTAGCTATACCTAATACTTGAAAAATCTTGGTAACATGATCTAGAGAAATGATGGATAATATTAATTCTATAACAATGGAGAAATGTGTTTTAAGGTTTGTGCATAGCAATCATTGTGCTAAAGACTATCATAGTATCTTCTAGTAGAAGCTGTAATAAAATGGAAAAGAAGATCCGACGGCTGACAATGTTGGGATTCATGAGTCTTAATCCAACGGTCAATATTCAAAGCTAATCGTACACTATATAGTGGTAAGATAAGATAGGAGTTTAGGGTTCGGGGTTTAGGGAATTTTCAACATTGTTCAAGCTTTATGCCTATATTCATGGAATAGAATAGCGTTACCACAATTTAATAAAAGTATTTCAAATTTAGATCAATAAGTGCATGATACCTGCTCTGTTAGGGTGTTTGTCGGTTTAGGGTATAGGTTTTAGGGGTTGTTTAGGGTTTAGGGTTTAGGGAATTTTCAAAAATGTTCAAGTTTTATGCATATATTCATTGAACAGAATGGTGTTACCCAGCCAATTTAATACAAGTACTCAAAATTTGATATATAAGTGTGCATGATTGCTGCTTCTTGGTGATGTTTAGGGGTTTAGTGTTTCAAGATTTAGGGTTTAGAGGTTTAGGTTTTAGGGGTTTAGGGTTTCAGGTATTTTCAATAAAGTTCGAGCCTGATGCTTAAATTTGTGGAATATAATGACTTAGTTGCAATTTAATGAAAGTATCTCAATTTTTGATATATAAGTGCATGGTACCTGCTTGGTTAGGGTTTACGGGTTGAGGGTTTTTAGGGTTTAGGGGTATAGTGCTTGGAGTTTAGGTTTTGGAGGGGTTAGGGTTAAGGGAGTTTTCCATAATGTTTGATTTCTATTCCTATTTTCATGAAATAGAATGGCATTACCCAATTTAGTATAAGTATCTCAAAAGTTTTTGTTCAGGGTTTAGGTGTTTAGTGTTCTGGGTTTAATTTTAGTGTTCAGGGATTAGGTTTTAGGGGTTCATGGTTTAGGTTTTATCGCATTTTCAATAATGTTCAAGCTATATGCTTATATTCATGGAATATAATGGGGTTAGCATAATTTAATGAAAGTATATATCAAATGTTGATATGCGAGTAGATGATACCTGCTTTGTCGAGGTCGTTTAGGGGTTTAGGTTATATGATTTAGGGGTTTTAAGGTTTATAGTTTAGAGGTTTATGGTTTAGGGAAATTTCAATAATGTTCAAGTTTTATGCTTATATTCGTGCAATAGAATGGCATTACCGCAATTTAATGAAAGTATCTCAAAAATTTGGATCTATAAGTGCATGATACCCTGCTTAATTAGGGTTTAATTATGGGTTGAGGGTTTATGGTTTTAGTATTTAGGGGTTTAGGGTTTAGGTTTTAGGGGTTGCTTAGGGTTTTGGGATTTTTCAATAATGTTGAAGCTTTATGCTTATATTCATCAAATAGAATGGCGTTACCCAATTTATATTAATCAAAGTATCTCGAATTTGATATATAAGTGCATGATACCTGCTTGGTCACGTTATAGGGGGTAGTGTTTAGAGTTTTAGGCTTTTAGGGTTTGGGGAGTAGGTTTTTAGGCTGTAGGAGTTTCGGGTTTAGGGTTTCAGGATTTTTCAAGAATGTTCAAACTTTATGGTTATATCTGTGGAATAGAATGGTGTTATCGCAATTTACTGAAAGTATGTAAAATTTGGATCTATAAGTGCATGATATCTACTTGGTTAGGGTTTAATTATAGGTTGAGGGTCTAAGGGTTTAGGGTTTAGTATTTAGGGTTTTAGGGCTTGTTTGATTCAAAGGAATTTCAAAGGATTTATGAAGGATTTTGTCCCTTAGAAAATATACAAATGTTGGTCGTTTGATTCAAAGGATTACAATCCATAGTGATTCCTTCAAAGGATTCCTTTGCTCTCTATTTTGTAGGAAAATTTCCATTCACCCTAAGCTCATGTTTGAATTCCTTTTCTTTACCTATGATTAAAAGACGTACTTGATCCAAATCCATGTAATTTTCTATTCTTATAGGATTCAAGAGGTCATGCCACTACTACAAAAAGGTCTATAGGTAATCCACACATCTGTCGCTCATGTGGCTGAAGTACCCCACAGGTAAAATAGGCATGGATCACCTGTAGGCAGTTTCCTACCAGTAACTAGAACAACCATGGCACACATGGGGATAATGCGCCACAGATACATTTGGTCCAGGGGACTGCGGTTGTGAAGGGTAACTGTCAACACCTGGATTTTTAATCCCAGATGTCTATTATGCCATACATCACAATCCTAGGATTACCATTTTGCGAGACATAATAGATTGGTACCATAGTTCATCATCCATTACAAACCATAATAAAGGTCTTACAAATAAAGGATCTCATGATCAAGTGTTAATACAATCAACACAGCTGAATAATAATAAAGGTAGCATGGTCGAAGCTCCATCTTTAGGGTCACAGGCAATGCTGACGATGGGAGATGATCCTAGTTGTCATAGACTTCCTGTTGTCCATCATCCTGGTACTCCTCCTCATAGTCTGGCCATAAGAATAGCCAGGGATAAAGCCAGGAGTACTCTTTAAGTACTCGCAAACTATCGCTATCAAGTAAAGTAGTTCGAGTAGGAATCCTAAGCTCTAGGTTTATTTGCAAAAAGTTAGGTTTATCTCAAACTGAGTTTAGAGGTAAATAAAACTAGTTTAATGTTCTACAAACCTAAGTGGAAACTTAGTTTTCATGTTCACAATCCTGGTGTGGTCAAGTCAAAGTCATAGTTCATTTCACGAGTCATTTTGAAAACATCTGACGACGCAACAGTATGGCCACTCCAACTGTCCATAACCACGGACACGGCTATTCGAATAGTTCGACACTCTATAGAGGCGGTACACTTTCACCACAACATTCGATACATCCGTCAGGGATAACCCTGAATCATCATACTTAGTATGCGGATAATCAATCCTAACCTTTCAATTACACACCCTAGTATAGGCACCTCCCATTTGAGTTTGGCCTCCCAACCATGACCATCTGTCATCTTGGGAATTGCATAGGTGTACATTCACATTCACGAGGTAGCCTCAGCTCAAACCTCTTCCGCAAGGGAACCCATACTAAGACATATAAACTTCCAGTTAAGCCTTACCCAAATCAGGTATTGCGGTTGTACGGTAAAATTGGAATGGTAACGCATCCGAACCCAACCATCAACATTTTAATCATCAAATCATCTTATGTTCATAACACATGTCAAACATTTCAATATAATGAATCTTCATCCCAAGGTTTTCATAATCATTTTCACCAAGTATTCCCAGCTATAGTGATCAACTTTTATGCTTATCACTATCCACTAAAGTTGAGGGTATTCACTAATGAGGGGTACTAATCAAGTGTGACTATCCAAATCTAGTCTCATGCCTTAGTATGACATCTAGTTCTAACTACTTAGGCCTAGTTTTATGCTCTTTATGCTACCTATACTATCTTTCGAAAACTCACAAGTCACTAAGTAAAAGTAATAAAGAACTTTGGTAAAGCAATAACAGAATAAGGATTGCAAGTAAAACTAGGATTGGTGTAATCAAGGTTGCATAACCAAAGCATGCCTAATGCATCTTGCATAGGTTATCTTGTAGTGTTAGGCTTGCATTAGATGGCTAGCATAGTTAAGAAACTTGCAAGTGTTAGATTTACTTGATTGGTGCAGTGGTTGAAGTTTTGTTCTTCTTCTTCGTAGTACTTCTCCTCCTCATAGCCTTGGTCGGTACAAGCGTCTATAAATGAATACGAGGTACACAATCACCAAACAATACTTAACTACCTCTATTTAGCACACAAAGATTCACCCTAGATGATCTAACATCATCACAATCATCACATGAAATAAAGACCTAGTACTTTTTATTTTATTTTGGAAAAGTAATTTCTACTCATTGAAAACTACTTAAGATTTAATATTCTCCAATTAGTATGTCGGGTCCAAAAATCTGACTCTCTCCTACTTCCGACCAATTCAATAGGGTACGACACTTCCTTCCATTCATAAACTCAAAGGGAGCCATTTGCAAACTGGCTTGGTAACTATTGTTGTATGAGAATTCTGTAAAAGGTAGACGGTCCTCCCATTTAGATCCATATTTCGACACACAAGCTCTCAACATATCTTCGAGTATCTGGTTTACTCGCTCCATTTTTCCATCACTCTGCGGGTGATAAGCTGTGCTGAAATCCAGTCTGGTTCCCAATCCTTCTTGGACTTTCTTCCAAAATCTTGAGGTAAACTAGGTTCCTCGATCCGACACAATGTTCTTGGGGACTCCATGCAAACTGACTATCCTAGCAATGTACAACTCTGCTAGCTTCGAGCTCTGATAAGTGGTCTTGACCGGTAATAAATGGGCTACTTTAGACAGTCTATCCACTATGACCAAAATAGAGTCATTTCCCCTACTAGATGTAGGCAAACCGGTGATAAAATCCATTCCAACTAAATCCCATTTCCATTACGGGATCTGCAATGGTTGCACAAGTCCTGTTGGTCTCTGATGTCCCGCTATGACTCTCTAACAGATATCACATTTGGCTATGTAGCTTCAGATTTCTCTCTTCATCTTATGCCACCAAAATTGCTCCTTCAAATCCTAATACATCTTCGTTCCTCTAGGGTGGATAGAATAAAGAGTATCATGGGCTTCTTGCAAAATAGCTTGCTTCAACTCGGAATCTGCTGGTACACAGGTATGTCCTTTGTACCACAAAACTCCTTCTTCATCTTCGGTGAATCCAGGTACCTTTGTTGTACCGATACGACGTTTGATTCCATCGATACTAGCAGTTCCTTTGTGCACCTCCTTGATCTGACTGATCAAAGTGGGTTGAAGTTCTATTCTATCCAAAACTCCTTCACTAACTAGCTCCATTCTGAAGTTTTCCATTTCCTCATGCAAACTTGGTTAGGCTTCTTTTATCATGGTGTTCAATCGACACGACAATCTGCTAAGAGCATCTGCTACCACATTGGCTTTGCCGGGGTGATAGTGAATGCCAAGGTCATAGTCCTTGATTAACTCTATCCATCTCCTTTGCCTCATATTTAGCTCCTTCGGGGTGAAAATATACTTTATACTCTTGTGATCCGAATAAATCTCACAGCGGTTACCCATGAGGTAATGCCGCCATGTCTTCAAGGCTAAAACTACGGCTGCTAGTTCAAGGTCATGGTTAGGGTAATTCTGCTCATGTTGCTTCAGTTGTCGGGACAAATAGGACATGACTTTGCCTTCTTGCATCAACACACATCCGAGACCAATCTTGGATGCGTCACAATACACATAAAAAGGCTTCTTGATATCCGGCATAATCAAGATTGGGGCTGAAATAAATCTCTTCTTGACCTCTTGAAAACATGCTTCACATTTGTCCGTCCATTCAAACTTCTTATCATTCTTCAGCAATTGGGTCATGGGTCTTGCGATGCTCGAGAATCCTTCTACGAACTTGCGGTAATATCCCGCTAATCTGAGAAATGCACGAACTTGGGTTTGAGTGATTGGGGATTGCCATTCTCCAACATCCTTAATCTTGGCAGGGTCGACAACAATTCTTCCTGCCAACACTATATGACCTAGTAATCCTACTTCCTTGAACCAGAACTCACATTTGCTAAACTTGGCATATAACTGATGCTCTCTAAGGGTTTCAAGGATGGTCCTCAGGTGTAGCCCATGGTCTTCTTCTGATTTGGAATAGATCAGAATATCATCAATAAAAACAATGACAAACATATCCAAGAAGTTCATAAATCATGAGATCCATGAAATAAGCGAGGGCATTGGTTAATACAAAAGACATGATAGTGTACTCATAAAATCCATATCTGGTAGTGAAGGCAGTCTTTGGAATATCCATTGCGCGAATCTTGAGTTGATGATCACCAGTTCTAAGATCAATCTTAGAAAACACTTTGGCACCGATCAACTGGTCAAACAGATCTTCTATCTTCGGCAGTGCGTACTTGTTCTTCATGGTGACATCATTCATCATCCGATAATTCATGCACAAACGGTTACCTCCATCTTTCTTATGCATAAACAAAACAGGTGATCTCCATGGCGACGCACTTGGTTCAAGCAAACCTATCTCCAGCATAGCATCCAGTTGCTTCTTCAGCTCCACTAATTCATACGGGTTCATACTATAAGGTCTCTCAGCTATGGGTCCAAATCCAGGGATTAGTTCAATGATAAACTCGATATCCCGATCTGGGGACATACCGGGAAACACATCTGGGAATACGTCAGGGTATTCACAGACTAGTCTGACTTGGTCAATGGTTTGTTGGGATAGACTCTTGTTGCACTTGAATTGACGGGGCAAAGTCTCAGATACATGCTCTACTGATACTCCAGTGGTACTGGTCATGGTTATGGATTTCTTGGCACAGTCGATTAATCCTTTATGTTTCGACATCTAATCCATTCCTAGTACTACTTCCAAACCTTTGGTTCCAAGTACTATTAGATTAGCATAAAAATTCTATTCCATGGATTTTGATAGGTACGGCCTTGCAAATTTGTCTAGCTTTGGTGGTTGAACCAGGTATTTGAACTATCATAACATGCTTCAATTTTGTTGGTTGAATCTTACTAGTGCATGAAAATTCTTCTGTAACAAAAGAGTGCAATGCTCCAGAATCAAACAACACTCATGCAAGTACTGAGTTAACAGAAAACATACCCAGCACGACATCTGGCGCTTCCTGAGCTTCCTCAGCATTCATGTGAAACAGACGGCCGTTACAGTTGAGTGAGTTCCCTGGGTCAAATCTCCTTCCAGGCTGAACATGGCGCTGCTACTGAGCTGGTGCATTCACATTGGTGGCTGCTGCAATTTTCTTGGGGCACTCGTTGGAGTAGTGACCCTTGACTCCGCATTCAGAACAAGTAACTAGAGACTTGTCTTTTCCTGCAACAGGCAAGGCATCACTTCTAGTCCTTGGGGTAGTATTGTTGTTGTTGGGGTTGTTGTTGTTGTTTGACTTAGGCGGTGCACAGTTGAAATTGTTGGAGTTGTCGGAGTTGTTGTTGTGGTTTCCTCAGGGCCTTGGGTTTCCTCCTGCGTGGTTGGGATAGTTCGGACATGACATAGGGGGTCCATTGTTTCTCGGGGCATATCCTGTAGATGGGTTGGGGCGATACTTTGGGGTATGGTGGGTTCTTGGTTGATGCATCATTCGATGCTTGCGATTCTCATTGGCTTGGTTGATCTTGCCTTCCATCTGGATTGCAGAATCCACTAAGGCTTCAAGGTCAGCAAAGGGAATATTGACCAGCACTGTCTGCATCTCATCATGCAGACCATTCAAGAATCTCTCCTTCTTCTTGGCTTTAGTACCAATCTCATCAGGGGCATACCTAGACAGAGACTGAAATCTGTCGCGATACTCTACCATAGTCATCCTTCCCTGCTTCAGCTCCTTGAATTCATCCGTCATTCGCCGAATGAAACCTAGTGGCACATGGGTTCAGATGAATTTGAGTTTGAATTCATCCCAAGCCATCATCTGTCCTCCATTCATGGTACGCATGCTATTCCACCAAGCTGTTGCATCACCTGCTAGATTGTGGGTGGGAAACAGTACTTTCTCACTGGCTTCCACTCCTACGGCTTCTAAGTTGTTATCCATGGTCTGCAGCCAGTCATCAGCATCTAATGGCTCTTTAGACTTACTAAATATGGGGGGATTGGTGTTTTGAAAGTTCTTGAGCTTGGATCCATGGTTGTCTTGGTTTCCATGACCTTGCTTATTATTGACCATCTGAGATATCTGTTGAAGGGTGGCTGAGTTAGCTTGACGTTTAGCTCTTCCAGCTTCATGGTCAGGAACCAACATTTGCAATATTTGCAGCATTGGATCCTGAGATGAGCTGCTCCCTCTACGAGGCATCTGAAGATTGAGATAGATCATGAGACAATAAGGAAATTTCTAAGGTTCATGGATTTGTGTTTGAAAATCTTTTAAACTTTGAGTTTAACTCTGGTTTTGCCAACTAGCAACATTCTTTTCATTCATTCATTCATAGCACCCAATATAAACACACACCACACTAGGGTAACATATGGTTTTAGGAACCATTCTGTGAAGCTACGATACAGTGGGACCAGATACAACTCACACCTATGATAGTTCTCAAGTGCTACTACTCATCAGAACCGATGTCTTCTCCATCATCAATTAAGGCGGAATCATCATCATTAGTGTGGAAGTCCATGTCGAGGTCCTCCAGGTAGTCATCATCATCACTGAGGTAGGAGTAGGGATCTCCACGAATATCTTCCCCTTCGTTCTCCATCTCCTCAAGCTGCATGTCCCGCTCATGGATGGTCTCCTCCAAGTCTAACACTTTATGACGAAGGTGAGCAATGGTGCAATCCTTATTGTCATGCAGACGGCGAAGTGACTTGAGCTCCTTCACAAGGATGGCAAGGGTCTGGTCCTTCTTGACTGCAATGATATAGTTGTGGTTGGCGTAGGCATGGGCGTTGTCCAACTCCTTCTGCCTATCATACAACATGAAGTCGAGATGATCCACCTGATGCTTCAACTCCGGATGGCCTGGTACCTCCAATGGCTGTCCCATAGCATCACGTCTTGCGTAGTAAGAAAAGCGAGTGCCATTGATCTGGTTGATGCTTTGCCCACACAAACGGGAAAGAGCCTCCTTCATAGCCCTGGCGAGTCCATCTAGCGAGTTGTTTTCCCTCAATCTGATTTTGATCCCCTCTGAGGTGGGTGCCTCCATCTTTCCTCTGAGATTTGCAACTATTAGCCACTGTAGTTATCCTCCTTGCTGATCATTGAGCTATGCTTCGAAGAACTCGGGGTGCGGGCGCTCAAAAAGTTCCGAGAGTTGGCTCAAGTCGCGCTCGAAGATGATCTCTCCTCCGTTGCCCAACTGGTATAACTTGCTATACTTGACTTCCATCTATAAGAATGTAGGATGAGTAAGTTAGTGAGGTGATCACGTGTGTCAAATTTTATGTAAGATTGCAAGAATTTTTGAGGAACATGAATTTTTTTGAAAGAATCTCAGTGATAAGAATGAGAATAGGTTTTCATAAATACTCACTTCTCTTGCTTTCAAACTAAGTTTTTGATTCAAGCGTCCATTCTAACTAGGGTCTCCTATGGTTAGGATGGCTATGATACCAACTTGTCAACACCCGGATTTTTAATCCCAGATGCCTGTTATGACATACATCTCAATCCCAAGATTACCATTTTTGCGAGACATAACAGATTGGTACCATAGTTCATCATCCATTACAAACCATAATAAAGGTCTTACAAATAAAGGATCTCATGATCCAGTCTTAATACAATCAACACAGCGGAATAATAATAAAGGTAGCATGGTCGAAGCTCCATCTTCAGGGTCACAGGCAATGCTGATGATGGGAGATGATCCTAGTTGTCATAATCTTCCTGCTATCCATCATCCTGGTAGTCCTCCTCATAGTCTGGCCATAGGAAGAGCCAGGGACAAAGCCATGAGTACTCTTTAAGTACTCGCAAACTATCGCTAACAAGTAAAGTAGTTTGAGTAGGAATCCTAAGCTCTAGGTTTATTTGCAAAAAGTCAGGTTTATCTCAAAATGAGTTTAGCAGTAAAGAAAACTAGTTTAATGTTCTACAACACCTAAGTGGAAACTTAGTTTTCATGTTCACAACCCTATTGTTGTCAAGTGAAAGTCATAGTTAATTTCACGAGTCATTTTGAAAACATCTGACGAAGGAACAATATGGCCACTCCAACTGTCCATAACCGCGGACGCGGCTATTTGAATAGTTTTACACTCTGCAGAGGTGGTACCCTTTCACCAAAAGATTCGATACATTCGTCTGGGATAACCCTAAATCATCATACTTAGTATGCGGATAATCAATCCTAACCTTTCAATTACACACCCTAGTATAGGCACCTCCCCTATGAGTTTGGCCTCCCAACCATGACCATCTGACATCTTGGGAACTGCATAGGTGGAGATTCACATTCACGAGGTAGCCTTAGCTCAAACCTCTTCCACAAGGGAACCCATACTAAGACATATAAACTTCCAGTTAAGCCTTACCCAAATCAGGTATTGTGGTTATACGATAAAATTGGAATGGTATCGCATCCGAACCCAACCATCAGTTTTTGAAAGGGCTAAGGCTCATGCCTCAACATTTTCATCATCAAATCATCTTGTGTTCATAACACATATCAAAACATTTTAATAGAATGAATCTTCATCCCAAGGTTTTCATAATCATTTTCACCAAGTATTCCCATTTAAAATGGTTAACTCTTATGCTTAGCACTAGCCACTAAAGTTGAGGGTATTCACTAATGAGGGGTACTAATCAAGTGTGACTATCCAAATCTAGTCTCATGCCTTAGTATGACATCTAGTTCTAACTACTTAGGCCTAGTTCTATGCTCTTTATGCTACCTATAATATCTTTCCAAAACTCACAAGTCACTAAGTAAAATTAATAAAGAACTTTGGTAAAGCAGTAACATAATAAGGCTTGCAAGTAAAACTTGGATTGGTGTAATCAAGGTTGCATAACCAAGGCATGCCTAATGCATCTTGCATAGGTTTTCTTGTAGTGTTAGGCTTGCATATTTAAGAAACTTGCAAGTGTTAGATTTCCTTGATTGGTGTAGTGGTTGAAGTTTTCTTCTTCTTCTTCGTAGTACTCCTCCTCGTAGCCTTGGTCATTAATAGCGTCTATAAATGAATACGAGGTACAAAATCACCAAACAATACTTAACTACCTCTATTTAGAACACAAAGATTCACACTAGATGATCTAGCGTCATCACAATCATCACATGAAATAAAGACCTAGTCATTTTTATTTTATTTTGGAAAAGTAATTTCTACTCATTGAAAACTACTTAAGATTTAATATTCTCCAATTAGAATATGGGATCATGTTGACTCATGTCATCACCACATATTATAATAGTTGGGAATGTGATTTAAAGTGGAGATCATATGTTATAAAGTTTAAAATTACTATTTGATATAATTAAAGTGACTAGAAATGCCTATGGAGCATTCTTTTGGTACTAGTCCAATGTCACTTCAAGTAAACCTAAATATTTTTACATATTCAGAAAGATCTTGTCAAATGTGATTTTTGAGTATTGGAATCAACTCAAAAGCATTTATGGTTGATTTTTGAAAAATGTTTGAATATGGAAAAGTCTCTGTCTTGTTATTTTTACTATAGGTGATCTAGAATTCCAAATGGTTTGCATCCAATGGGCTTGGATTAATATTTTCAATACCTTTCTAGCAAAATTGGAATCATGCAATTTGGTTCAGTGAATCGTTTTGAATTGAATTTTAAAGTCACTGACTGAACTAGGCTTTGAATAAAATGGAAAATATCTATTTGAATTAGTGTGCTACGTGCAGGAATGTTACTGGGTCGGCCCAATTGCACAGGGCGCGTGCAGCGGGCTAGTGATAAGGGGGTCCCATGAGTCAGCGGCATATTCTAACCAAAGCAGTATGTTTCAATCTAGGCCGTGCGATTAGACTAGGATCTACGATTGTGGTTCGTCGTTTTCGTGGATGGCTCCGGCGAAACTAAACCCTAATGGCGACGGTGGGGGTATGCGGTGGCTTACCAGGGCTCCAGCTAGGATCGGCGATGGGACCGAACGACTTTGTCAACGATGGCGGTTCAAACGATGGTCGTGGCGGCTACTGGGGTGGCTCCAATCAATGGCTCCTCTCCTCCTCTGCAGCGGCGGACTCCGGCAAAATTCTGGCGGGCTGGAGCTTGCCTTGCTCCGGGGAAGGCTCAGGGGTGGTTCTGAGAGAGAGGGGGTGAGATGGTGTGAAGAATTGAGGCGGGCGTGGCCTCTATTTATACACCGGCGAGAGGAGCAGAGCGACATGGGCCGGGCTCGTCGATGACGATGATATAGAGGGCTAACAACATGGCTAAGGACGTAGGATGGTGCAGTGTCGCCTGGTGATCATAGCTGACTTAATGGCGCAACACGCACTACAGGAAATCCGGTATATTGCAACAATATTTATTGCTACAGCCACATTTTGTCGCAATAAAATGCAATATTGCCACAAATACCCAATTTGTGGTATTAGGTTGTTCATATTGCCACAAACAAGTTTTGCCGCAATAAATACTCTTTTTGTTGCAATAGAGGGCTCTGTATTGCAACAATTGGCATGGCCGCTCCAATATGGCTCTGATATTGCGACAACCAAATCCCGTTGCGCGAATTAGTCATTTTGATGCAATAGGAACTAGTTCTCGCAACAAAAGAGTTATTAGTGGTAATATTCAGAAAGATATCGTGGCAACTGTATCGTGTTGCGATAGGTACCAATGTTGTTGCAAAAAAAATGCATCTATTGCAACAGACTACATATTTGTCGTGAAAGTGTATTTTTTTGTCTCACTTTCACTGCGTCGCAATAAATATTTTTTACTACTATGAGTTATCCATCAGTGGCAATATTTAGAGGATATTAAAACAACCCACTACTATAGAAATAAAGAGAAAGGTGTTGTAACGATATTCCATACAATCAATTAAGGTGGACCACATGGGCCCACAGTTTAAAAAATCAGACCGATGAATCTGTCGGTTCAGGTTTTAACCGGTCAAACCATTGATTCATTGGCTCACTCACTGCTTTTTTAATATATAAAGCAATATATTTTACCTATAAATACCGTAATAAATAAATATTTATGTATGTAAAATTAATTTAGACTTAGCATTATAATATACATATGAGCATCAACAAAAATAACCACTTGACATCACGAAATTCAATTTTTACTACTAGAAAAATGCTTATAGATAAATTTACTACTAATAGGATATATTTAGATGGACCGTTTATATGTACTAGTGGCGCACCCCTCTCATCCATTGAGATTGCAGAGACCAGACAAACACGGATCCCCCAACCAAGCCTCGTTCTCAACCATCTGATCTCGTTCAACGGATGGCCGCTCCTTCCAGAAAACACAATTGTCCCTCCTCCCTCCAGATCGAGATCCACCCCATGTATTGACCCCTCCTCCCCGCCTCGCCTCCGTGTCCCGCCCAAAACCCCAGGCGCGACCACCTCCCCGCGCCCCTCCCCTCTATCTAGGGTTTTCGCCCGTCCCGGCGCCAATGGCGGACGCGTGCGGTACCTGGTCGTGGCACGTCCCGTCCTTCCAGCTGCCGCAGCCGGCCACTATCGCGAGGTCGTTGGCCTCGCCGACTGCCATGCCCCGCGCGCCACCGGACGCCATGGTGGTGCGCTCCTCCGAGGGCCCTCCCTAGTCGTGGGACGTCTTCTCGGGCGTCCGCGGCGCTCCCCCAAATACCAGTGCCACCGTGCAAATTGGCTAGCCTCTCGCCAGTAGCCTCGTTGTGGCACTGGTTCCCCTCCGATCCGTGCTCCGGTACGACCGCGAATCTGCGGCGTCTCAGAGCTCCTCCCAGCCTCGGATGGTGGCCGATCTGAACGCTAACTTTGTGTTGGATGCTAGGCGCTGGCCTCGCTCGCTCCGCTCTGCTCGCGCGCAACAGGTAGCCTGCGATGCTAGGCACGAGACCTCCGGCCGACCGAACTCAGGCGACCGTCCTCTGTCCTCTGGTAATTCTGCTCCCTCCTACTCTCCGGCCCCTCCCTGTACGACAGTCGTCCTTCTGCTGCCCCCAAGATCTGCTCTGCTCGAGCTCCTATCCCACCGGCGACGACAACAGCCTGGTCGTGCTGCCCTTCTTGCTTATCCATCGACTAAGGTTAGCCCCTACACTTTCTCCCAACCTCGTTTCTTTTTCTAGTTCAAGCCTTATTCATCCCTGAGATAATGAGTTCCTGCGGCAGATCTTGCAAGCTGCCGACCGAGTCATATCTTGACTGCTTCTTGAAGCAAATCAATCTTCCAGCTGTGCTCCAACAAAAGCTCATGAGTCTGCTTCTCGTGCATGCCATATTTTATTCCCTTTCTGTCTTCTTATCTGTTCATGTAAAAAATTCGATATCAACTTTTATTGATTTGGTGTGAACTCATGGGTTATATTCTCCGAGTAGTTAGATCTGTACATATGGAAGAAGTGTATTTTCTTGATCACATCTTCTTTTACTAATTCAGAATGTTTTTGGTTCTCAATCTTATTTTCTAGTTAAATCTCAACACAGCTTTAATTTCTCGTTAAAAAAGTATATAACTTGAGTACCATTAAGCATCTTTTTCTTCCGTTGCATGTTCCTCATAAACAGTAGTGTAGTAGTATAACTTGAGTACTTTGCTTTCTTGTAATGCTAGAACCAGCCACATAGTGGTTTTTATCCATGGCGTTTCTGCCCCCTCTGAGGTCTGAGCATGCAACCTTCTAGCAAATTAATTGGCAAATGTACAAGGGCAACCTATTGTTTCTTATTAGCAAATTAAGTGACTCAAGTAGTAGTTTTATCATTGTATCGGGTCAATCTGTAGTTAACAAGTGAATGCGAGCATTGCAGACTGCTACGTGATAAGAGCATGCTCTCCAATGCTTACGGTAACACTATGATGGGATCATGAGGTATATAGTTTCAGAACTAGTTGATTAGACTCTCAAATTACTCTTTGCTTCGAACTATCACTAAACATTTGTGTTGTTTCCTTGCCTGTTGTTTTGCATAATGGCATTGGCATGTTCTGCTCAATCGATTATTTAAGGATCATCCTTTACATTGCTAGGTTCGGTACAACATTACAACAAGCATCTGTGGCATTTGATGTTGGAGTTATTTTGAGGTGATTTGTTAACGAAAATAATGGTATATACTTAGATGTTTCTTGATGTTGCTCAACCGCGGTAGTGTGTGCAAGTTATATTCTCCTTCAGATCATTTGACCTCTCTGTCATCCTTCAGCTCATGGTATGCACTGTTAACTGGAGTAACTGTCTAAAAATTCAGTATATTCTATTTGCTGGTCGCACGTGCTTGAAATTCAGATTCTATATTTGTTGTTTTTTAGTTCCTGTATTAAAAAGACACATTTCTAGTTTATCTTATTGGAACACTAGTTGGTATAAAAATATGTATTTAAACACTAATGTCAGTTATTTGTTTTGAAAAACAAATTGGTGGTCTTGTGTCTTGATTTTCCTTCACAATGCAAGATATGCATCATACACTGCTGCAAGTGTCTGACTATGTATCAATAGTACATAGCCAAACAAGAATTATTTTGTCAGTATACTATACTTGCTAACGTTGCATGTTGCATGTACTTTGTACTTGCTAAAACCTCATGAAAATGGGATATGTGTAATTGGCAAATGTATAACTAGCACTTGATATCAGACTAGCCTGGATTAATTACCAGGGAGTCTTTGTGAGCTTTCATTTATCATATTTGATCATGAATTTTTATGGTTGCAGAACCACCACCCTCGCTATGTGTTGGAGGAATTAGTTAAATAGAATAGTGCTTGTGAGGGAGGGTACTATGTGAGGCTGCTCATGTTCCAATTATATGCAAGATTGTCCTCCAGGAGGTATAGTTATTGCACTAGAAGCTATAGTTATAGCAGTCTAACTGGATTTTTTCTGTATCTGTGCACCTATATATACTTTCTTGCTGATGTATTTTGTGTAAGCACTGAAAACCATTTAGAACTACTGACCGTGGGTATGTGTATAATTCCTATGATCCTCGAGTGAGGTCATTGGACTATTGTTTCTATGCTTTGCTTGGATATGCACTAGAATAACCTAGTTGATTAGGTTTTCATATATGTGTCGGATATTTCTCTCACTAACTTTACACTTCTTACTAACCAAGGAACATGCAAAAGCGTGATCGAAATAACAGTATAGTGAGTGTGGTTGTTTGGTTTGCAGGAGAACACGTAGCCATAAAATGCAGGGTGAGGGCTTGTGGTCCTTTGGTACTGCTTTCTTGCAGTAGCGTAGGAATTTTTTGGGCCTTTTAGGTTGCTTAATGCCCTCATCAGATCTACTTCCATGTGTTGCTTAATTTTTTAGTATTTGGTTCTTATATCATTGCCCGATATTTTTTTGGTGAGAAATGATATTTTCTTGGCTGGCCAGCATCATCTTACCTCCCCATTGTGTCAAGAACTTTGTGTGTCGAGAACATATTATGCTTGTTTGAAATGGTAGGAGTAGCTTTGTTCTCGATGTTGACTTCTGTTCTTGCCTACAACTACTTTTCAGGGATTGAGTAGCTAATACTCACTCGAATTATTTTGAAGAAAATGATGACTGGCAGCATGATAATCAAGAGTACTCACGTGATGGTAACTTATTACTGACTTCTTATGATCAAGGAAAAGATGGACGCTACTTGGCACAGTAGTACTTCTGTTTAAATATTCATTTGTTGTCTCGTAGGTTTGAAACAAACATATATATTTGCTTAAATGACAGGAATATAGGAATTTAAACATGTAGCTTTCCATGCAACATTTGGCTGTAGATTTGAAGTACACATATATGTGAGCTTCCTTGTTTCCATATTTGTTAGGTTATCCTTTTTTTGGGTCGCCTGGTGTCTGTGCTTGCTCTGTAGTTACTAGACATAGTATTACACTGCTAGTGACAGGTTATAGTATGGTGGATCTGATCATGGGCTAGCATAATTTGATTGTACATCTAACTTGGATATGATCTGGTTCTTATGTGTGCTACTCCCTGGTGATTTATTTCACCAGCTATGCTACTTCTTGATGGGTTCTAGCTACTAGTATTTGGGAAATTGATATTCCATCTGATATAGAAGAATATCTCTATTACAGTTAGGATCTGATCATGTTTCTTTGTTTTCTTTTATTTTTGTTCCATTTTGCAGGGATAAAGTGAATAAAAAGAAGATAAGATTACTAGAAGAGTAGCTTTAGGCTATTTTCTTGCAATTTTCCTTTTATTGGATACTTGTAAAGACATTGTAATATTCTTACTGTAATAAAAAGTATGATTTCATTTCATTTCTTGTTTTTAAATTATTTTTCCTTTTAGGTTGTATTTTGTAAATTTGGAGTATTTTTTGTTTTCCATATACATTACTAGTGGGTACCAATTTTTGCTACTAGTGGCACACTATAAAGGTGGCGTACATGAGAGGTGTGCCACTAGTAAATACTAGTGGCGCCCTATCTGTCACCATCAAAGCTAGTATGTTGCAATTTTTTGTTACCAAATTTAGAGAGTTGTTGTCATAAATTAATGCCACAAAGACAGGGTTGGTGGAGAAAGAGTTGTACCCACGAAAACAAGAGTTATTGCTATAGGGTTTGGGTCTACTGCAGCATTGGCTATTACCACAGAAGGGCATGCGCCACGAAACAACTGTTGTTGGAATAGGCTATTGCCACAAATGCCTATCGCCACAAACAACCAATCGCCACGGTTTTGATGGTTGTTGCATTAAGCTATCCCCATGAACCAAATTGTGGCATTAAGCGCGTGCTGCCACGAGATAAAACGTGGCAACTTGTCACATGGCCGTTGTAATAGCACCCTTTGTTGCCACCATTTGGTTTTCGTGGTAATAACCTATTACCATGCATCCAGTTGCAACGCTTGGCAATAAAATTCATGTCGTGGCAATAGGTACCTATTGCCACAATTCAGCACTAACTGCCACAAATCTTGTTGTTGCAATAGACCTGAATCCTTATAGTGACGGGGCGGTCGAGAACGGTCGGGCGAGGTCTGTGCACTGCGCGGAAACGGCGGTGTTTAAGACAGCGTACAGAGGCTTCGTTTAGCGCGGCGGCAAACAGTCATGTCTGGGAGGTAGCTAGGGTAATGGCGAGTGCAGTTACACGCGGTGAGGGCGAGGCGTGGCATGTGCGCGTGTGTCGGCTGCGGCGCTCTGGCGCGCTCTTTGCGTGGCACAGATAAAATGGGCATGGTGTTTCTTGGTGGTCCATGGCTTGGCTGCGCTCGAGGGGTGGACATGGAGTGGCGGTGGACGGTGGCCTATCTCCTAGACATCGTGGACGGGCGCGGTGCTTCCTCCTGCAAGCTGCCCATGGTCGGCCGGCAATGGTGGATCGGGTGGTGCGGCACTGGTGCAAATGGTAGATAGGTAGCTTCTTCAATGCCTTGCTGGGTGCTGGGGGAGACAAGGGCTAGTAGTGGCGACAAGTAGTGGACAAGGCATTGATCAAGAATAGTAGAAGTTACGCAAGTTTGATCTGTGTTCACTAGGCATTTGATGAAATGGCCACATGAAATTTAAATTTGAATTTTTGGCTGAATTTTGATGAGTGCTCTGGTCATAAGCTTGGTAGTCTGAGGTTGCTTGGTTTTGCCAAGGTGAATTGGTTTGGTTGGTTTTTGAGAAATGGCTATCTCAGTATCTATTAAGGATTCAATTTTGAATTGTCCTTTAAAAAGATTTGGAATTTGTTTCTGTTGGTTTGTAATATGGGCTTGGGTTCACTTTTACTTGTTCTAGCAAGGGGTGAAAAGAATTGTGTTTTTCCTGTTAGAAATCTTTGGCTAGGAACACCCAAAGTGGTCTAGTGAACAAGTTTGGCCAAAATGACCATTTGCTCATATTTCTTATATTTGATTTTCTATTCATTTGATTCTTCTTGGAAATGATCTAGATAATATTGTTTTCATCTTTAACCAATCCTTAACATTCGTAGCAATCAAACATGGCAATTGCACTCATTCATGCATTAATCACACACACACATGCATTCATAATAAAAGTTTTTGTTACCCCTAAGCTTGGGTGATTTGAATTTGATAATCTTGTTTAATATTTTTGGGGTGTTACGGTAACCATGACGCACTTGCTGCCCGTGCGCTACGCCTAACCCACCATAGGTCTGCTGCCTAACTGGGCAAACAAATCCGTGTCACACATGGACATGGTGCGCCATGGTTGTTGTATGTTTTGTGGCGCACTAGGTCATGTGCGCCATGGATGTGCCGACCACTTTTTGGCAGCTCCACTTTGCACATGTGACTATCCACTACCACACCCACACTTCAGTTTCCCCTCCTTCTTTCTCCTTAGATCTAGTCATGATCCTCCTCCTTCCCACCTCAATTTCTCCACTCATTCACCATTTTTAGCATGTAGAACTTAACTTGGATGCTACATAGATAATAGAGGAAGCTCTCCTTCTAGGAACGCCATCCTCTCGGTCTCGCACCTCTGCTTCCATCTTCTAGATCGGTCTCTCATCTCAGTAAGTTGTCCATGTAAGGATGTGTTCATGCGTATATGGATGATATGCTCATATGTATGTAGAGGATCGATGCTCATGTGTGTATGGAGAGGATCGATGCTCATGTGTGTGTATATGGAGAGGATCGATGCTCATGTGTGTATGGAGAGGATGATGTGTTCATGTGTATGGATCGGTCTCTCTCTTGTGTTTGTTTGTGAATGAGTTGGCATTTGTGTTGCCAAAATTTTGATTCATTTCCATTTTTGCAAGACTTTGGCATTTCGCAAAGGTCCTTATTTTAGGATTGGTCATGCCAAAATTTTCTATCGACCATTGCATATTGCTTGGTTAATCGAGAAGAAGTACAGTGATCAGGGCATATAGAGGACACATGGAGAAATAATCAAAGAGCACAACTCAGATTTCACGCGTTGGTTTAGACAGACACTCCTTGATAATCCTCCGTGATCGCATTCTTCTAACATGAAAAATATCATATTCACATTGTCACAGGTACCCATGCAAAACCTGGTGACCTATCAGGCGTATGATATCAACGGCTACACATTCTACACGAAGGAAAAGGACAAAAAGTGTGATTATCAGAACTCAGGCATAACGTCGGAATTCTACACTCATGAAAACATGAAGGAAAGATTCTACGGAAGGATCGGGAGAGATCTGGGAGTTCGACTACTATGGATAAAAGGTGCCGATGTTTCGTGTCAGATGGGCCAAGAGCGTCAAAAGAGAACACCGGTATTTCACAACCATGGTTATACCCGAAGTAGCCAAATCCAAGGGCACCGGTGCGAACGTGGCCGTGACAAATGAACTGTGGGTACTGGCTAGCAAAGTGGACCAATGTTTTTTCATTACCGACCCGACAAAGCCTAGCCGTGTTGTCGTGAGGAGAGGAAAAAGAAACATCATCGGAATGGATGGAGTCGCCAACGAGCAAGACTTCGACCAGTACGGCGATCTGAACATTGAAGATGATGACGACTATGATGCAACAACATACATCACAAGAAGAAAAAGGACAACCCTACCCAAAACAGTTAGCCCGTTCAAAAGAAGAAACATTAAAGTGTCGGGGCTAAATTATTCAACCGCGACAAATAAGGCAAAAAATTGTAAAACGCTAGCTCAAAAAATATTGTAAAACGCGTGGTCAAAAAAGATTGTAATATTCATGGACAAATTATTATTTAATTACTTATACTTTGAATCATATTTGTACCACTTTTATGACATATATTATCACTTTTGGGAATTTATGGAATATTTAAAAGTATTTTTAAAATCAAAACAAAACTTTTATGGCACATATCACCACTTTTGGGCATTTTTTGGAACATTTAAAAGTATTTTTGAAATAAAAACAAAAAAGGTGGGCACCAGGATTCAAACCTGGGTGTTCAAAAGTTAAAATAGAGGAGTGGGCGAAACCAGTGGGATAGGGTAGTGTATCTCTTAGAGAGTGGGGCTGCAGTAATCTTATACAGTTGTTAGAAGCCGATAGGCTAGCGCACTAGCCCGGAGTGTGCTACAGATATCCGTAGCGCACTATGCTCAAGTGCGCAAAGCCTATCTGGGCTTTATCCACACGTGCGCACGGGCACGTCCCTCTCTCATCCCCATATCAGCCCGAGACCCGCCGCCGCGCCGCTCTCGATCCGCCCCCAACACCGCCAGTAGCCGCCACTCGAGGAGGAGGCCATGGAGGAGGAGGCCCGCGCGCCTCCGAGGAGGAGGAGGCCGCCGTCGTCCGCCCGTCGTCCTCTGCCCGCCATCGTCGTACTCGTCTCTGAGGTGAGATAGCGTCACCCATCCCCTCTCTCCCTCTCCCCCTCTCTCCCCATCTCACCCCTCTCTCCAACTACCACTGCCCTAGGAATACAGAGAAAACAGAGACGATGGTTGTAGTTGATTTGTAGTTGATACTAGACTAAGTCTAACAACTGAAAAAACTGAAACTACTGTCAGCGACGTGCACACACACACACGTTGTACTGACTAAATTTATTCATGCTAAGGAACTTGTGCATAGTGAGCTACTCTCAATTATGCAACAGATTTGTAGTTAGCAGTAGGTTAGCTTGTAGGTTAGCTTGTGGGTTAGAAGTAGTTTAGCTTGTAGGTTAGCTTCATTTGTAGTTAGCTTTTAGTTATCAGTAGGTTAGCACATTACATTAACACATTACAGACTAGGAGGATACCTGCTGGACTAGCCAGCTTATATTAACAGATTATAGACTATGGCCAAAGGCCATATAGTTCTAGGCTACACTTGCCTCCATAACTACTTCTACTAGGAGGATGTAGAGGTGGATGTTGCTGCTAGAGTCTGCTTGATGAGCATCTTGGTAGAGCGTGTGCAGTAGCTCCGACAGTATGTTAGCTTGTAGGCTGCAGTAGGTTAGGAGTTAGTACTTAGCAGTAGGCCATTTTAATTTATGGTAAGTAGTTAGTAGTAGGCCAATTTAGTTAGTAGATGTCCATCTGTAGGTAAGTAGTAGGTTATCCATTTAAACTATAGGTAAGTAGTATGTTAGCAATTTAGTTAGTTGTTGTCCATCTGTCATTTGCTTGTTGTCAAATTTGTAGGATTTGGATTTTGTTTATGCTGCAGTAGGTTAGCTTGTAGATTTTGTAGGTTTTATTTGTTCAGGTAATTATTTGTTGTTCAGAAAATGAATTCTATTTGCTATCATTTGCTTGCTGTCAAGTTGAATATCTGTTTAAAATGAATTCTATTTACTATAAATTGCTAGCATGCTGTCATTTACTTGCTTGCTATCATTTGTTCTTCTAAGTTATATGTTGTAGGATTGCAGCAAATGACAGCAAGCACTAAAGTGCACTTGGTTATGGTGTATTATCAATTTTGTTATTGTTGTAGCACTTGAAATTGTGCTTGTTCTTGTATGGAGAACTTTCTTATTTTGTGTATGCAGGTTCTTGTATGAAATGAGTCCCGATTTTTGCCGGAATATTGATTAACTTACGTTTCGGCAGAAATCAGGCACTCCTAGTTTAAGAAAATTAGCAAAGGTCATGCCGGATTTTTCCGGGCACTTTATTACTAAACATTATTTGCTTTTTATTAGTGCAAACATGTGTGACAACAATGAGGCTGGCTGTTCTAAGCGTATCAGCGCTGAAGGATAAGTCAGACCTCCGAATAAACAATTGTCATTCTAGGAGGAGGCCTAGTGGCTGGAAGAAGATGAAGAATACCATCCTTCGGAGAGCGAGGATGTAACACCCTCGCCTGATAAGGCTGAGTTCATGTGTATAGTGCCAATCCCTGGATCGGTTCACTGGCACACACAGTACAAAATGATACCAAATATAACTGTGCATCATAAATACAATAAATATGATCCAGAATTTACATTATTTGTTCAAGTACACAGCAGAAAGCGAATACAAGGTAGATCTCCATCCTTTAAATGTGCCACAGATGAACAATTCTTGAGTGGACTCTCGCGACCTATGAACGATCACTCAGATACGATACAACCTGCAACATGAAACGTTGCAACCATGAATGGTCAATACATTGAATGTATGGCAAGTAGGCTAAAGTGGTTAACAACATATCTATCAACTACATGCTTATTTGGCCAAGTGGAGTTCAGGCTCATTTGCATAAAGCAACAGTTTTATCCTAACATTTGTAACAAAATAGTTTTCCAATACGATAAATAGGACACTCTGGTTCACTCCCAGGTGCTCCTACCCAATTATGTTCATCCAACAAGTTTTAAGTAATTAAGAAATACGGATGAACGAGAAGTATCATAGCATCAGTATCAGGTCGCTCAAATTGTCCATAACCGGGGACACGGCTAATCGAATAGTTTATACACCCTGCAGGGGTTAGTACACTTTACCCATGTGACTTGGCCAGCCCAGCTCGTACCACCATGCTCATATTTGGTGATGACAGGGAGAAGTCCAAGAAGGAACCGTTCGGGAAGTAGCTTCCCAAACCCGATACGCACCGGTCCAACCTACACTATCTACATCTATGGATACGTGGGTTCGAGTTACCACAACCTACTGAGTTCAACCAACCGCCCATTTCATTATTGGCACATGGTTGCACACGAAAGTTATCAAACAAAGAAACCAATACTTTCTCAGTGTCCTGGGTGCCTTTCCGCAATGATACCACCAAAAATTATCAATCCCATCACACCCAGGAGATTCATTGATTAAGTTGTTTTAGTTTTCGCAAACCAACACATTTAGAATCAACATCAATGATGTAACCCAGCCCTCGTTCATCATAGCATGGCTAAGCATATCTACCAACGGTGGCTCATAAACAAGGAATGCTAGGGAATAATATGGGACATAGCATAGAATATACACATCAATTCCTACATATGAAATTCTACAAAAACATCTACAATGCATAGGAAAATAGTGACCAAGATAGCACCACTTGCCTTTGTTGTAGATATAGTCGATTAGATAATCCTCACAATCCTCATATATATATAATGGTTGCACTCATCATAACCAAAATACTTGCAATCATAGTAGTTGCAGTCGCACACGTTGCACTCCTCGCAATCTATCGAGCAAACAATTGCATACAATCATAAACAATAGCACATAGAGATCAAATAAATGCAACAAATGCATGCATGACAATTTAATAAGTCACAATGGTTGTTACTTTAGTTCTCTAAACAATATTGAAGTATATGATGCATGCAAGAGGCCAATTAATGCAATGGAGTACTTGTTATTAATAATTACTTGCCAATATAGGGGTTTTAATAGTTCTTCTGTAACTCCTGTTCTAAATGTCTAATTAAATTTGTTTCTTGGGTTCAATGGATAGAGGACGTTAATACGAACCAGTAGGCGTTGGATTCACCCTAATCGGAGTTATAGATCTTTTTGTATGATTTAAATGGTGTTTAATGGATTTTAAATGATTCATATAGTTTCTGTTGCCTAAAAATCAAACTAAAATTATATCTGTAATCTCCACGGAATTGTGATTCGAGGGACATATTATTTGCAATTTTCTGAATAGTATTTATTTTCATATGAATTTATTACTCAAAATAAGCCATTAAACCATTTATTTAATTACTGCAAAACCTTACAGTATTTGCCTGAACCATTTTCATATTGATGATCTACATGGAACCTGCTTTCCATCGGTATATCATTTATATTTTTGTGATATGCAAATAATTTACTATGAATTTAATGATTTCTAAAGCCATTAAAACTAATTAAATCACCACGGGGTAAATATTCCGCAAAGGCTGGATCCAACCAGATATTATTAATCTACATTATAGTAGCTTCAATTTGATATATTGTTCATATTTTTCAGAGTTACAGAAAATTTTCTATGAATTTATTAACCTAAAAGACTATTAAAACTAATTAAATTACTGCAGTAACCACGCACAGTAAAAGTTGGATCTATTATGATAAGATGATTCTACGTAAAATTATCTTCAATTTGATATATTATACGCAATTTTTGGACGTGGTATGAATTTCTAATGAATTTTACAAGTTAGATCTATAATGTGCAATTTTAAATTCGAACGGAATATTTCAGAGAATATTCCGCTGACTGGACAGGTTGACTTTGCATGCTGACTGGGACTAGATGTTGACCTGACGTTGACGTGGCATTGGTGAGGAAGCTGACCGGGATGACGACATGGCACGCACCGGTTTGATTGGATCTCGACCGTCTGGATAGGATCCGGTGGCTAGAACAAGAGATCGACCCGATTTTGGCTCAGAATAGACAAGAAAGAGATCTGTGTTAGAGAGCCAAATCCGTAGGTCAAATTGAAAAACTTAGAACATGAAAGTTGTCTCTCACCAAAGGAATTTGGATTTGAGGGAACGAGCACTAGTACATCTTGGATTTACACCATCAGATCTGAAATATTGCGATGTGAAATTCTCCGGCTGTGGTGGATGAAAGGAGGTGAGGTTTGTCGGGATTGAAAGATTTCGACGAGTTATACAACTTTCATTTTTTGGCCGAACACAAACAACGAAGTCTAGATGGATTAACAAGCGAAATAAGATTTGGACATGTGTAGATTCGGGATTTCGAGAAGAGAAACTCGTACAGCTGTGGCTCCACGAGTTTATATGGAGGTTTAGGACGGTGTAGAGATAGGTCTTGGAGTAGGAAACAAGTAGAAATAAACGGAAGTCGATTCGGAGTTGTAGATAAAAAGTTATAGCAGTTTGAATAGACATAGGTCTAGAAAAACCAATTGCACGTTTTTTAAAGCGAGTGGATCGATCCCTCTCATGTACGTGGCTGGCTCGGTCGTTCCTTGCTGGGCCGGCCCGTTTATGTTTTTTTTTCTATTTACTTGTTTCCCTCGTACCTTTTGCATACGAACTCCAAATGATGTGATTCTTGTTTCTAAATTTTTCTAAAATCGAATAGATCATTATAGGATCAAATTTGTAATCTTTTTACTAGTTTGGAAGTACTGGGTTTATAAATCCTTGTATATTTAATTTCCTTTAGGAACATTTGGGCAATCAACTATAGGATTTAGATACCAGGATTTGGATTTAGTTTGTGAGAACTTTGCTTGGATGTAATGAAAATGCTTATGAATGCTTCATGATTTTCATTTTGAAATATTGCACACCAATTCTACAATCCATAATCAATCCATGCCCTTTTGCCTATATGGCTACTTAGGTCTTAACAAAAGAATATAAGATTTTGAATTCAAGGTTGAGAGGATTTTCTGTTCAAAAAGTTTATTCTCTTTGAGAATTTTCAACATAGTCAAACAATCAATCAAACTTATTTATTTATTTCACATTCCAAAATTAGGAGAATTTTGGGATGTGACAGAGGATGATGAGATGGAAGGAGCGGAGGAAGAAGAAGACGATGGAACGACTGATGATGAAACCACTAATGGTGGCGATGGCACAACGAGTGGTAGCAACCCTCCTAAGAAGAAGAAGCCGAAGGAACGGCGCCAAACACAGTCAGCACCGTCAGAGTGGAAATTACCGAAGTGAGCCCAACAGGGTTTCCTTTGTCACCCGACCTTGTCGTCAGAGGGTACGGTGGGCAACTGGCGGCTATCACCCAAACCACCATCTCGATCAACGCCGAGAATCTCCGGCATAAATATAATGGCCAATTGCGCACACTCCTCTTCGAGAATCTGCACGCAAGATACAAGTTCCCCACTAAGTATCGGAACATAAATTATCATGGGAATGAAGTAAACAAATCCACCCTCACAAAGATGAGCATCGCCTTGGTGAGCTAGAGAACCTGGATAAATAAGAAGATCTATAAAGAAGGCAAAAGTCTCGAGGAGATCCAGAAGATTGACCTACAGATCACCGAAGATCAGTACCGTGAGTTCAAAGAGAGGTGTGAATCGGAAAGAGCCCAGGCCTCGAGTAATCAGGGAAAGGTGCTGCAGGCGATGAATATAGGTCACCACCATCTCGGATCTGGTGGATATAGAACCGCGGAGGACAAATGGGATAAGGAGGACGACAAGTATAGAGCTAAGGGGATAGCTAACCCCTTTGCGAATTTCGAAAATAGGCAGCTTCGAAACTTCATCAAGGCTCGTTACCATGTGGACCCAAAAACCAACTCACCGTGTATCCTGCGGTGAAGGTCTTCGAGGATTTTGCGGTAAGTAATTTAATTACTGCGGATCAATTCGATTGCATTCTAATCGATGAAGTCAAATTTCTAAATGGTTCGCTGTTACTTCTTCTACAAGAGAAGGAAATTGCTAGTCATGGATCCCAGGATTCCTCATCCCAGGGGTCAACGGCGGCCTCCCGATAGGATAACCCTTTTAACAGGGCGATGAAGCGGGCCAAGAAAATCACGTTGGGTATGAAGAAGTCATCGTCGGCTGGCCGTCTGGCCGCCTTCGGGGGTAAGAATTGGGTGGATCATTTTGGTCCACCGCCGAGGACGCGTGTGGTGGGAAGGAGCAAGGATGAATACCGCGAGGTTCAAGAACTTAAGGAACAACTAGCGTGGATCCCACAGATCGTCCAAGACAACCTAGCAATCACCCTCACGTCCATCCTGCCTACCTTGGTGGAGCCAATAGCGAACTAGAGTGCGGGTGGTCCACAAGGGCCGTGCCCGATTTCAAGCATGGTCAGCAGCCACTCGAACAACACGGCGCCGATGAATCAGGAAAATTATGTGTTTGTGACTCCGCCCACTAGCACCACGGAGCCGGAAGTTTTGGTGACACCCCTTGCCATCACCGTGGTGTCGGACAAGTTCGTGACTCCCCCTGTCATCGTCTCGGCGGCACCGAAGCTCCATGCACCCGGTAGGGAGAATACACCGGTGACCGGCACCGCTCCATCAAGCAACCCCTCCGTCTCTTGCACGCCCGTCATCGTATGGAGTGCCTTGACATTAGCCGATCTCAATGCCATCATGGTAAACAAATTACTTTACCGCCTTTCACGCCATATATTACTCTTATGGCATCTCTCTAACGTTGTACATGTTTTCCGCAGACAGACCTTCCTTGCACTCTCTTATGCTATGTGAACAACGAGCTGAGGGATGTTGCCAAGGGTACCATCGTTCAACCCTTGCAGCGCATATTCCACTCAAGGCCGATGCAAGATAGCGTGCACATGGTTAAAATTAGTCGGGTGCTAAGGGGTTGCGATGATCTAGAACCTCCCATGCAACCCCCTAGAGAGGATATAGAAGAGCCACCTATCCTCAGAAGTTGCTATGGCTTATTCTTGCAATGGCCAAAGAGCATGATTCGTTTGGGGATGGCGGGGTCACCCCATAGACAACAGCACCGCCTGTCGTGCCAACGACAAGCGATGGCAGGGCCCCCTTACTGCCCCCGTCATCACCTCCACGTGGTGGGTCAGATGATCATGTTGATGATATACACATGGCGCAGGATTCGAACGAGGATGACGAAGACTTCGATCAGTTCTTCAACACTCAGTTTTGCAACGAAGACTCGGCTGGTGGCCCCATAGAGAAACTCACTATCACCAAGCGTCTGTTTGGTTCTCAGGAGAGGCATCCAGCTTGCGCCTTCACCGATCCAACTGATACAACCAACCGACCCTTTATTCTAAGCCCCGACACACTACATAGGGCGGCCGGTGCTCAGATTGCGGTGCCTTCCTGCTCTCCAAAAGGTAAAAAGGCTAGGAAAAGAAAATCTAGCAGCTAGAGCCAGACGATGGCGTCAACTGCGAATCCAATCAGGTTTCGAGACGGGCCACCAGGAACCGAGGGTATTATGTGGAGGATTCATGTGGCGGGGGAGCCCATGCTAACTAAGAATTTGCAGAAGCTCACTAGTTCGAAAATGAAGAGTGTGCATGACGGTGTGCTGAAGGTAGAGAGACACCTTCTGGCGGAGAAAGATCCCTCACACCCGGTATTCGTGGTTAAGGTGCCACCAGGCTTGGGCTTCATCGACAATGTCCCCGCGGATATGTTCTTCCTGTAGTTTGACGACATCTTCAGTATGTTCCACCTGTACCCGCTGCACTATACCATGGTCCGCCTGTTTTCTCTCAGCCTAGCTATGCAGATCATTAGAGAGAACACCCCAGGCATCACGGTAGTAGACGCCTACTACATGCATGACGGCTGCTTGAGAAGCGTCGTTGAACGACGATTCGTGGCCTAGTACCTAAAAGTAATCTTCATGGCGAACAAGAAAAAGGAATACATTCTCGTTCCTTACATTCCCGAGTAAGTCATTATTCACTCGCCACCATCGATTGGCTTTATTAGAATATCATCATTCCTTTTCCAACACATTCCAGTTGAATTTTTTTGCGCATATATGAACACTGTAGACTCATCTACTTAACGCCGAAGCATTGACAAGCCACATATTTCGACTCGAGGAGTCTAGAAAAGAAGAAAAACTACAACAAGATCAAGGAAGTTCTAGATGATGCTCTCACTGGCTATGCCTTGACGGAAGACACCACCTTCATGCGTAAGAAGTTCAAGTTCGGCAGGCACGTCTTCAACCACATAATGGAGTTCCCCTGCGTGAAGCAGACGAGAGGCAGTCAGAAGGAATCCTACTACGCACTCCATCACATGAGGGAGTTCCTACTAGACTAGCAAAATTCTACGCTGCCAGATCATCTCAAACAGTGGGCCAAAGCCAAGGCCAAGATCGCTGATTCAGATATTAGACAAGAGATGTATGGCATCTAACAGCAGTTTGGGGCAATCATCTTTCATGATGTCATGACTTCGGGGGATCTTCTATTGAGTAAATCTCCCGAATAACTGTGACATAGTAGATCACCTAGAGATGCAAGGTGACTATAGGAAGTTCATGACGAGACAAGGTGTCCTCCCGTTCCCTGAGCCGAGCCAGAAGTCTTGATGTTGGCCTAGTTGTAGTTCCAAACTATAGATGATCTTGTGTGTGTGGACAAGTACATGCTACTACTTAGCTTATTAGGTTTATGAACCATCGCTTACTTCTTTTGCTTATTATTATATATGAATCAATTCTTTGTTTTTTGCTTACTCTTTGGTCCTTTGCTTACTTTGGTATTTTTTTGAGAATGCCGATGATTGAAATGTCATGGCACACTATATATATATGTGAATGTGCTATTGTGTATCCTACTTGGCTTACTGTTTCGTCATAGCATATTCCTGTGTCCAACCACCTAGTTCTATATGAGGCATTCTTTTTGAGTTACTTTGGTCTTTTTCGAGAATAATGTCGATGATTGAAATGTCGTGAAACACTATATGTGTGAATGTGCTGTGATGGGATTGTAAGCCTTATGCTATGCACAAGTTCAGATGTTGTGCATCCTACTTGGGTTACAGTTCCGTCATAGCATATTCCTATGTCCAACGACCTATTTATATATGAGGCATTCTTTTCGAGTTACTTTGGTATTTTTCGAGAATGCCAATGATTTAAATATCGTGGCACACTATATATGTGAATGTGCTGCGATGGGATTGTAAGCCTTGTGCTATGCACAAGTCCACATGTTGTGCATCCTACTTGGCTTATAGTTCCGTTGCAGAATATTACTGTGTCCAACGACCTAGTTATATATGAGGCATTTTTTTCGAGTTACTTTCATCTTTTTGAGTTGGGACTAATTTATATAAGTGTATCTTCATATGTGACTTTAATTATACATTTTTTTCAATCATCGGTTAATTATTATTGCCAACTTGTAGATGACGTGGTATATCGTGTACAAGGGATGAGTTCCCGGAGTCTACGATGATTGGGAAGACTGCCGGAGATAGGTGCATCGTTTCAGCGGCAATAGCTACAAAGGGTACAACACTATGGCAGAGGCAGAAGCTAGATACACGCGCTATCTAGCGGGAGTTAGGACGAGGAACCGGATGAAGACCTACACCTTCATGGCGGTGATGCTTATCGTCCTTGGTTGTTTATCCCACGCTTATTTGTTGTTTAGATGTCTAGGCAAGCTTCCGAGGGGATCTAACTTGTTCGAGACACATGTATTCGCATGTCACCAACCACTTTTAACTTGATCGAAACAATGTAACTTACACTATGTATTCATGTATGGGACTTATCTATATGTATTTGTTTCAATCTTGTTTTGCAAATTGTGTATTCATATATATAACTATATATCTTATATCTGTGTGTGTATATCTGCCTTGTATATTGTATATAATATGTATTGTATATCATCTGGCTCCGAATTTTGAAAAAAAAGTTGCCTGTGGCGCACATGGCATGGCTGTAGTGGCGCACATGACCTAAAGCGCATGTGACAAACTTCAGTGGCGCACTGTCCTGTGCGCCATAGGGAAGATAGTGGAAGCGCACTAGCCTTTCTAGCTGTGGCGCACAGGCAGGTGCACTACAAATGTGTCCAGGCACCCATAGGGCACCAGGCAGTGCGCTACGGATATGTTTTAGTCGGAGCACAGGAATCGTGGCGCACCACTAGTGTGCCACGGATGGGCATTTCAGGTGCGCCACTAACAACATGTTTCCTAGTAGTGTGCCACTCCAATCCTATGGTTTTCCTATTCCTATTTTCTAGGAATCCTACAAATCAAACGAGACCTTAGGATTTATGTTTCAGGGGTTGTTTAGTGATGACCCACAAGTATAGGGGATCGCAACAGTCTTCGCGAGTAGTATTACCCAATTTATTGATTCGACGGAAGGGGAGCCAAAGAATACTTGCAAGCCTTAACAACTGATTTGTCAGTTCAGCTGCACCTGGAAATAGTTCTTTCTCACAGAAGTTTATCAGTAGCAACAGTTTGTAGTAGCAACAGCAAAGCAACAACAATAGTGAAACATAGTAACAGTAACGGTAACAGTAGGATTCGAGTGCGGTAGGCATAGGGATGGATGGACGGGTGTTGCATGGACGAGTCTAAAGATGTAACTTCAAGACCTAGGGCATTGCAGATAAATAATAAAAAGCATCCAAGTACTAAACAATCCTAGGCATGTTCTCCAAATATAGTCATACGTGCTCACAATGAGAACTTGCGTAACATCTTTTGTCCAGCCAGCCCGTGGCATCGGGGCCTCTGGGGAACTACTGGCAATTAAGGTGCTCCTTTTAATAGAGAACTAGAGCAAAGCATTAACACTCCGTGAACACATATGATCCTCACACCATAGCCATCCCCTCCGGTTGTCCCAATTATTGTCACTTTGGGGCCTTTGGATCCGGACAATGATGTGTGTACACAACTTGAAGATAAGATCACAAACAATACTATCATAATGATTCAATAATAAGTTCAGATCTGAGATCATGGCACTCGGGCCCTAGTGACAAGAATTAAGCAAGACAAGTTGCAACAAAGTCAAATAACACTAATAGAGATACTAGGCATTATTTCCCTAACATATCTTATTCGATTACATGATAGAACTCATCCAATCCCTACCATCCCCAAGCCTACAGCGGGAGATTACTCACTCATGGATGAGGGAAACATCGGTGGTTAATGGAGATGCGTTGGTGATGACGATGACGATGATACTCTCCAAATTCCCTGTCCTAGCAGGGTGCCAGAACGGAGTTTCTGGATCCGAATCTTGGTTTCTGGTGGCGGCGGAGCGAAAATCTTTCTGGAAAACTATCGACCCCCCTCGGTTTTTAGGTTGAAAGGCAACTTATAGGCGCAGAGGGAGGCCGAGGAGGTGCCTAGGGAGGCTGCACCCCCTCCAGGCGCGAACAGTGGTGGGCCCGCGCCTAGGGTGGGTCTGGGCCCCCCAGGCCTCCCCTCTGTCTCTTCTTCTGGCTCCGTGGATCTTCTGGTGAAATATAATTTTTGGCTTATTTTTCGGGATTTTTTATGATAGTTGATTTTCTGCACAAAAATAAGATACCAAGGTAATTATGCTGAAAACAATGTCAGTCCATGTTAGTTGTATCCAAATCACACAAGTTTAGAGAAGAAACAATAGCAAAGTATTCAAGAAAGTAGATACGTTTTGGACGTATCAACCTCCAAAATCTTTTTCGTAAACTTTCAAAGCAACGTACAATTTACTTTTAGTTTCAAATTTGACCAAATTTTGATAAATTGACATAAATTCATTCAAGTGGGCATAGTTAGCAAGTAAATTTGAAAAACTCATAAAACATGGGAATCGCAAGTACAACATGTTAGTCCACTATATATGTCTAAAAACTTGGCTTGTGGCATTGAGATCCAATATACTTCGGACTTTTATTTATGGAAATGAATAATCTCGTCATCACTCGTAAAATTGAGAATGTTCTTTACAGATATAGTTAGACACCCACGGCAACGATATTGTTTACTACTAGAAGATGAAATCATCTACCTCTGAAATTACATTTAATTAAAGAGCACTCTATAGCACTTACTTGTAGCTCAAGTTTGACCTAATTTCATTAAACTATCAAGTAGCAAAATCTTAGCAAAAAATTGAACTTGTCATCAAAACTCTCGTTGGTTTATGATATATACACCGGATATATTATGGACGTGGATCAAAATTATAATCATTTTACCTATTATAATTTTATATAAAAAATGATAGTGTCATATTTCTATAATCCGATTCTCACGTGTCTAAGGCATGTGCAACTTATAGATATATAGTGTGCGGATAATTTTGAATATTCCGTTCGACCAAGACTAGCAAATACCAACATTCCTAAGCATTCAATCTTCTTTTCCATTCTCGAGTGTAGAAGATTAGAGCGTTTACACCGTTTATCTTGAGTCTAAGAAATATTGACAGAAAAGGTTGCCGGGTAGCAGAACTATTTTTATAGGACACACTACTTTCCAAACGGAATAGTCAATCTTGCTTTTCTATTTGCATGAAATGCCATTATAGAAAGGATCTATAGACTGATTGTGGGACCTTCCATTAATTTATGTTCTTAGACTTGAGTCTTGTACTACTGGAATTAGCCATGAGAATCTTTTTGCTAGACTCATGTTGTGAAGCGTCATGTGTATCTAGGCAAGCTGCACAATGAAACAACATGTTTAGTGTTCTTGTGCGTGTGTGGGTGTGGTGTTTGACCATTTGCATACTGTTACAGGTATAACGATAACATACACACAAGGTACTGCATGCAAAGATTTGACAGAACGCAGATCATCATGGACTAGACTCATCATGTTAAAGTGCGCTCGTACTCAATGCATGATGCTGGACCTGTGTCAGTTATTGCTCCTAGAGTAGCATACGAACAAGGTTCTATATATTCTCCTATTTCCCATGCTGGTTTGGGTTCCTCATGTGTATTCAGTCTTGATTTACTGACGCGTGAGGTCCACTGTACGGTGGGTCATCCTGTCAGTGTGAGTTACATCGACCACCTTCCCCATAGATCACAACGACACCCGCCTGCCCCCTTGAACTACTCCACCCCCATCATGCGCTGGGACTCCCTACTAGTCCGGCCAAAATTTTTCAAACAAAATCAAGCCCTGGCGTCCTCCTCGCGACCCTCACCGGCGACCAGGTAAGCCTCACCGCTCCCACAAAGCCCACGATGGTGAATCCACCATGGTTGGAGCCGGTATAGGCAACCCTATTCGTAACTGGTCGAAGTTAGATGATGTTTCTCTCCATGTAATCTCTAGTCGATCTGATGTTCATAGCTTGCCGTATTTGTCTGAGGCCATCCCAGATCTATATCGTTCCCTCGAATGGGTTGTGCTTCAGAAGCCGCTCTTCTTCCTCTATGATTATCCTTGCCTTCTGAACTACTGTCCATCTTCTTCCCCATCTCTCGCTACTATTAAAAAGGGAGTGATTGATGCCAACATGATACCGCTAGACGGACCCCATCATCATCCCAAAATCCGGCTGCGATTATTGGGCTTGTTACAGCTGCAAAGGGGTAGCCATCCATGATTGATCTTATTGGTCGTCCTGGTCCCGGAAAATCATTAGTATGTTTGGTTAATTTGTATACTGGCACAATCATTCAGGTCCCTTCACTCGAAATTGCTGGGTTTTGGGGTACACATGTAGGTTTTCTTTTTTATTGAAAGGCCCTTACCAGGATACTTAAGATACATATTGGTAGTGAACCTCAAATGTCCACCCGCTGTAACAAGTGGTTGTACAAGCTCATCGCAGTGTTTGATAAGTTCATTGCCATCCTAGACATAGAGCAGTTTTTAGGGGACAGTACATGGAGTGTACTTAGGCACGGTAATCTTGCCCTGAGAATCTATGTGGACGCTATGTGGGCGGATGACATTATCTTCGCTGTATCAGATGATGGATCTATTTTACATGGCAACCCTTTGAATATGGTGAATTCAGTACCAAACTGTAGTTACTTATCTCTTTAGTTAGACTTGCTTTTGTTAATGTGTTATCAAGAGATAATTACTACAATACATATTTGTTGTCTGTTGTCTGGATTGGACAGGTGTTGATGCAGATCCTATGAAGGTGTAGGCCCCAATAATAGACGAGGATGAGCATGTTGTGCCAAACAACAATGTCGACCGCCTAGATTTTGGGTGCATAGATTCTTGCCTGCGCTGGTTCATGGATTATTTCAGGACAACACTGCTATGGATACACATCCGAGGCAAGCGAACTCCTTCGAACGAGAGGATTAGTCACCAAGGTAGTACATTCAAATTGTAACCATTTCTTCGGTGCCATATCTTCTAGAGGGTAGTAGCCCAACGCTTCTCTAGCATCCACGACGACTTCCTCAGCCGGAGTGGGTTCCAATCCATCTCTGATATGTTTCCCTCTTCCTTGGTCTGAATCATCCCCTGATTGGGTTTTTGAATAATGATGTGATGCATGTCCCTCACACCAAGCACCTGCCGTTCGAGAGGTTAGGCTTCATGTAAATTGCTTCTGATCGCCTAAGTTTTGGAGACTATATGACTATGGACTGGATTCTTCTACTAGTTTCTAACCAGTCAACACTAGAACCTGCAATCAGAGGGACGGACAAGTTCATACATCATGCATCCATGTGGTTCATGCCTTGTCTTCTTGCCTCAAGATCGCGCTGATGATGGCTCTTGTTGGTAGAGAAGAGATTCATTGAGGCATTGGTTCTTGGTACTCATAACTTGTATGGTTGGGATGATACAATTTATTCTCCTTCTCGCACTCATTGTGAAATTGTTGGTTTCACCTGGTCTTTGTAGAGCTTAATGCATCAAACATTTCATCAAACCAAAACTCTGTAAAGTTTGAACATGAGCTACTTCTACAAGTTAGAGGATCTGCCTCACTTATTTCTTGCCAAGTATCGAGGTAAATACACTTTTAGTTAAACTTCTCACACCTGGGGTGCAAATTAGTCCCATATCTTGCAAAGTGGACAAAATTAGTCCCAAAACATGCATGCCATGTGCAAATCAGTCCATTTCAAACAAATTTAAGCATATTTGACCAAATTCGTACATGTTTAGCTCTCATGAACTTGTGTTTCTGCGATTGAGACCGTAAAATAGTACCGGCCTATAACTTGTGTCCTTCCACGACTTCTATTGCTTTTGAAAGTTCATGTAGAGTTTCTGTGTAGATTGATGTCGTTTTAGGTTGGATGAACAATGACCTTTGCAATGCTTAAGTTGATTGAAACTGCACATATGCATTTCACTCAATATTGCATTGTCAGTTTTTAGTTAGCTAAAATCGTACCAAATTTGATTCTTTTATTATACATTGCATAATCCTTGTGCATCAATAGTTTTTAATGTGTCATAGTTCAACTTGAGCATTGCAAAGTAATCCTACATTGGATCAGAACATGGACATATGATGTTTGCATATCAAGTCAAATTACTAAGATTTTAGCTCTAGCACATGGGATTTTCTGTAAACAACGATGCTTTGCGTGGGCCTATAAATTACCCCAACCTCACTTTTATTATCTTATGTTACATCTTACAACTATGTGGTGTACGAAGAACTTTGAACACTGACCATTGGATCAAGATTGGAAAATCACAACATTGCTAGCCATTCTATTTTATTTTCCATTCTGGGATCTATAAGATTCTATTGATAGTCTTTAGCACAATGAACTTTATGCACAAACCTCAAACGCACTTCTCCATCGTTATAGAATCTTCTCTCATTTCTCTAGAGCATGTTCCTAAAATTTTTGAGTATTAAGGGCTCATTTGATTTGCAGGAATTTCAAAACATAGGAATAGGAAATCCATAGGATTGGAGTGGCATGACCTCTTGAATCCTATAGGAATAGAAAAATATAGGAATTTGGATCAAGTACGTGTTTGAATCACAGGAAAAACAAGGAATTCAAACATGAGGTTCTGTTGAAGTGAACCTAAAATACAAAGGTCGTATTTCCGAATTACTAACCGTACCCTAGGTGTCTAGTACTACTCCCTTAGTTTGGAAATATAAGATGTTTTAGGTTTGTGAAGTAAATGTATCTAGACACCTTTTAGTATGTTGATTCATTTGAACCTACATACTAAAAGGTGTATATATACATTAGCTCAATAATCTAAAACATCTTATATTTCTAAATGGAGGGAGTTCTAGGGAGTCAGGACAGTCTCCTCCGAAGAGTGGAATCCACGTCCAAATTAACTACTCCGACCGTCTAGATGTCTACTACTATTAGTATGGAGTAGGTTGTTGGCGGGTCAATGCCCCACGAAATGCATATGAGGAGCGCACACTAGTGTTGATTAATCCAACCTTCCCCCTTGCCTATTGATGTCAACACACTTCTATTCTTGTAGACAGTTGTTGGGCCTCCAAGTGCAGTGGTTTGTAGAACAACAACAAGTTTCCCTTAAGTGGATCACCCAAGGTTTATCGAACTTAGGGAGGAAGTGGTCAAAGGTATCTCCTCTCAAGCAACCCTGCAATCAAGATACAAGAAGTCTCTTGTGTCCCCAACACACCCAATACACTTGTCAGGTGTATAGGTGCACTAGTTCGGCGAAGAGATAGTGAAATACAAGTGGTAACGGTGTCAGAAAATAGATTCTGACTTGTTGTTGATGTGGGGTAACGACTAAAGCAAGCAACAGATCTAGTAGCAAAAAGTGTTTCAATGTTTAGAAACAAGGCCTAGGGATCATACTTTCACTAGTGAACACCCTCTCATATAAATATCGTCTCTTCATGATACTACTCTTAACTACTCTCCGGTTGGATACTCTAATCCACGGTAGGGCCTTTCCCAATCTAGATAACCCCACACTGTCACCTTGAGCGCTAGATGGTTCGAACAAACACCACAATTTCATAGAGACATCCAACTCCAAATATAACTCATAACAAATATTCAATCTAGCCAAAGTGCCACACACGGTATGCCCACTGTCAATTTCACACACGTGGGGAAAAGCATAGAACTATTAAAGCACAAAGAGTATTTATGTAGACTCAAGCCTAAGTGCCACCATGGTGTGCATGCTGTCACTTTCACACACATGGGGAGAGCATAGATCTAATGAAGCACTTGAGTAGCAAGGTATATCTATGTAACACCCCGGTTCTGAAAAGACCGTGGCTTCTATGTGACATGCCAATCCCTGGATCGGTTCATTGGCCCACAATAGAATAAGATGAATAACATAGAAAAATATTCGTGTACCATAAATAACGAAGATCCAGAGTACCATTATTACAATAAAAGCTTAGCTCAAGGCTAGCTCAAATTATTCAGGTAGCAACATAAATAAAGCAAATCCTCCATTCTTCAAATTGCCCACAAGTGAACAAGTGCCGAGTGGAGTACCGTGGCCTATATCGATTATGCAGAATCGGAATAACCTACAACATGAAACGTAGCAGCCCCGAAGGGTCAATACATGGAATGTATGGCAAGTAGAGCTAGTAAAGGAGACAATAATACTAACATCTACATGCATATTTGGCAAGTGGAGCTGTGTCTGGCTTGCATTTGCAAATACCTTTGTCCTACTTTCATAAACAGTTTTTTTGATTTTGTTTGAAAAGATCCCAATTAAGTTAACCTAACAATGTTAAAGCAATTATGAAATTAGAATGAGCGAGAAACATGTCATGGAATCAATATCAAGCAACTCAGTTGTCCATAACCGGTGACACGGCTAATCGATTAGATTATACACCCTGCAGGGGTTAGTACACTTTACCCATGTGACTTGACCAGCCCAGCTCGTACCATCACTCTCATCTTGGGTGATGATAGGGAGAAGTCCAAGAAGAGACTGTTCGGGAAGTAGCTCCCCAATCCCGACGCGCACCGGTCCAACCTACCAAAATTCTACATCTCTGGATACGCGGGTTTGAGTTACCACAACCTACTAAGTCCAACCAACCGCCCATTTCATTATTGGCACATGGTTGTACACGTAAGCTACCAAAATAAAGAAGCCAATCATTCTCTCTTGATACCTGGGTGCCTTTCCGCAATGAAACCACCAAAAATTATCAATACCATCACACCCAGGAGATTCATTGATTAAGTTGTTTTAGTTTTTGCAAACCAACTCATTTAGAAACAACTTTCGGTGATGTAACCCAGCCCTCGTTCATCATAGCATGGCTAAGCACATCTACCAACGGTGGTTCATCTACAAGGAAAGCCCTACCACATAATAGGTCATAGCATAGCGATAGTATCATCCTACACATGCATCTACAAAATACACGACAATACATTAAAAATAGTAGGACGATATCATGAACAAAGTAGCATCTACTTGCCTTGGTTGTAGCGGTCGGAAGAACAATCCACACACGAGCAAGCGTTGCACTCATCACAATCTACACCATACAATTGCAATCATAAACAAACAATCCACAAGCATATGCAACAAAGATAATGCATGAATACATGCACGACAAGTGAATTGGTGCTACAGCTGCACCACATAGTCCTATTCAATAATACTACTGATTGCATGCATGGAAAATAGTTTTAGCGCAAGGAAAACCATTAAGCAAAAAGTAATGCTCAAAACTAGAGCTAGAACTCAAATAATTCACTACCGGTAGTATACTATTTATAAAATCTTGGAAAAATTCTACCGCAAAGGCATATCTATTTAGGAACAGTACCAACTGGAATTACTCAAAAAGGAATTATAAAACTCCCCGAGTAATTAAAACATTGCAGAAAGCCACTAGACAGTTTCTGCAGAAGTTTTTACTATAAGCCTATCTTTTTAATTCACGATGAGATTCCCCTCGTCCCACTGAATCCAGGGATATATCATACGCAATTTTTGGAGTTACCGATCTTTTTCTACGAATTTATTAGTCCAAAAAGGCCATTAACTCATTTGATTAAACTGTACTAAATCTTGTTGCAAAAGTGTGAAAAAAAGGTACAGGAAGATTCTACACGACTTACTGAACCTACACATATTTTATTTGCAATTTTTGACCCAGCGGTTTAATTTCTACGCAATTTACAAGTTTCTACCGAAATCTGCCAACTAAAACGATTAAAGTAATTACCCAATCAACTGTGTCTGTTGACTGGTCAACGCGGCTGCTGACTGGGCGCTGACTGGTCAACGCCTGGGGCTGACCGGTCAACGACCGATCTGGACCGCTGATCTGAAATCCAACAGCGGCTGCGGACTCACCGGAGACGAACGACGACGAGCTCGGGACGGCTGCGGCGATCGGTTCCGGCGACGGCGTTTTTCCTGCGCGGAAGGGAGACAGTCAGCGCGTGGATCGAGACAGACAACGCGGCACGTAGGCCTTGATAGCAGCTGAGCAGGCGAAGGCCTGGTGCTGGCCGGTGGCCAGTGAGGCCGGCGTTGGCGAGGCAAGCGCGCAACTGCATGCATGCGGCTGGCGGCGAGGCGGCTTACCAGGGAGGCGGCGGCACGTACGGGAATCGAGGCGGCGGCGGGCGCGGCCTATTATGTGGGGCCCCCTCGTGGGGTCCTACGCGGACACGGGCCGCGCAGTTTTTTTGGTCCGATTTGTTTCTCCTTTTGCAAATACTAAAATCTCCGTAACTTTTCCGTACGAGCTCCGAATCGGGTGATTCTCGCTCCTAAGTTTTTGTAAAATTGAGGGAAACAACCTAGGGTCAAGGGTTGGGTGAAACCACTAGGCTACAAGGGTGGACTACACTAGTCCTACTAAAGCCTCCCGCAGGAGCCTCGTAGTAAAATAGAATAGGTTTAGAAAATAGTGTTTCGCCGATTCTTTTTAATCGGTGGTTTTGCATGGAAAAGTATGATGCAATGATATGAATGATATGCAGAACCAAATCTAAAAATTTGGGATGTGACAAGACTAACCCCCTTAAGATGAATCTCGTCCCCGAGATTCGGCGCGGCCAGCAAATAGGTGTGGGTAGTCCTCTCGGATGTCATCCTCATGCTCCCAAGTGGCTTCCTCTTCAGTGTGGTGGCTCCACTGCACCTTGCAAAACCTGATCGTCTTGGTACGGGTAGTCCTCTCTGCTGTCTCCAGAATCTTGACCGGTTTCTCCTCATAGGTCAAGTCATTCTCAAGCTGAACCTCCTCTAGCGGTACAGTGTCTCTCAATGGTGTATCCACCATCTCCGAATGGCACTTCTTCAGCTGGGATACGTGGAACACATTGTGAATAGCGGACAAAGCCTCTGGCAACTCCAATTGATAAGCAACCTCTCCCTTGCGTGCTAAGACTCGATATGGTCCAATAAATCGAGGTGCCAGCTTACCCTTAATTCCAAATCTCTTGATTCCACGAAGTGGCGACACTCTGAGGTATGCTCTATCACCTATCTCATACACCACTTCCTTGCGCTTGGCGTCAACGTAGCTCTTCTGCCTTGATTGTGCTACCTTCAGCCTGTCCCTAATCAAGGCGACCTTCTCCTCAGCGTCCTTGATCAAATCAGGCCCAAACAACTGACGTTCTCCTACTCCATCCCATAGCAATGGTGTTCGGCACCGTTTCCCATACAGTACATCGAACGGTGATGTCTTGATGCTGGTTTGATAGCTGTTGTTGTAGGAAAACTCAGCATATGGCAAATTCTCATCCCAACTAGAACCATGAGCCAAGGCGCAAGCTCTCAGCATGTCTTCCAAAATCTGATTCACCCTCTCGGTCATCCATCCATCGTCTGGGTGAAAGCAGCTTGCTAAACTCCAATCTGGTACCAAGTGACTCGTGCAGCTGGCGCTAGAAGTGTGAGGTGAATTGGGTGCCTCTATCAGATACGATACTCTTGGGAACTCCATGTAGGTACACAATTCTGTCCATGTAAATCTTGGCCAACTTTGCACTCGTATAGGTCGTCTTCACCGGTATAAAGTGGGCTACCTTGGTCAAATGGTCGACCACTACCCAAATGGAGTCGTATCCTGACCTGGTCCTAGGCAATCCTGTGATAAAGTCCATTCCCACTCTATCCCAGTTCCAATCCGGCACGGACAATGGCTGTAGCAGTCCTGCTGGTTTCTGGTGTTCTGCCTTCACTCGGCTACATACATCACATAGGGCAATATGCTCCGCGATGTCTCCCTGCATGTTGTTCCACCAGAATCTGTCCTTTAGGTCCATATACATCTTCGTATTGCCCGGATGTATGGAATACGGCGAGTCATGAGCTTCCTGCAGAATCAACTTCCTTATCTCCGGATCGTTGGGAACGCACAAACGATCTCCGTACCACAAGGTTCCTTGCTCATCCTCACGGAATTCCCTTGCTCGACCCTCCTTCATCTTTTCCTTAACTTCATCTATCTCCTTGTCTCCCACTTGAGCCTTCCTGATTCTATCCTGTAGCGTTGGTTGGACTTCCATTGTTCCCAAGTATCCTTCAGATACTACCTCCAGTCTAAGGTCCTTGAATTGCTTGCACAAATCCTCAGGCAATTCACCAATTGTCAATCCATTGGCATAAACCTTGGCTCGAGCATACGCTACTACATTGGCCTTTCCTGGGTGGTATTGCAGATTCATATCATAATCCTTGATAAGTTCCAACCATCTTCTTTGCCTCATGTTCAGTTCCTTCTGCGTGAATATGCACTTCAGGCTCTTGTGGTCGGTGTACACATCACAGTGCTTTCTCATTAAGTAATGCGTCCATACCTTGAGCGCATGAACCACTGACGCTAACTCCAAGTCGTGTGTGGGGTAATTCCGCTCATGGTGCTTGAGTTGTCGCGAGGCATATGACACTACTCTCCCATCTTGCATCAGCACATTCCCAAGTCCCTGTCGAGAAGCATCACGGTACACTTGGAAATCCTTCTGAAGGTCTGGTAAGCACAAAACAGGCGCGGTCACTAGTCGACGCTTCAGTTCCTGAAAGCTGGCTTCACATACGTCTGACCATTCAAACTTCCTCTCCTTCTTCAGAAGTTCAGTCATCAGCTTAGCAATCTTGGAGAAGTTTTCAATGAACCTCCTGTAGTATCCAGCAAGTCCCAAAAAGCTTCGAATCTCTCCTGCATTCTTGGGTGCTTCCCACTCTGTCACTGCAGTCACTTTGCTTGGATCAACAGCGACTCCTTCTCCTGACACTACGTGTCCAAGAAATCCAACAGTGTTAAGCCAGAATTCACACTTGCTGAATTTCGCATACAGCTTGTGTTCCCTCAGCTTCTCCATAATCAGTCGCAGATGTTTCTCATGCTCAGCATCATCCTTGGAATATATCAGTATGTCATCAATAAACACCACCACGAACTTGTCCAAGTACTCCATAAATACCTTGTTCATCATGGTCATGAAATATGTCGGGGCATTCGTTAGTCCAAAAGACATAACCGTATACTCATATAAACCATACCTAGTGGTGAAGGCGGTTTTTGGTACGTCCTCCTCCCGGATCTTCAATTGAAAGTAGCCTGATCGCAAATCAATCTTGCTGAACACCTTCGCTCCTTCCAGTTGATCAAACAAATCATTTATGTTCGGCAGAGGGTACTTGTTCTTGATGGTCACTTCATTCAGCGAGCGATAGTCCACCACTAATCTCTTGTTGTTGTCTTTCTTCTCCACAAACAGAACAGGTGCACCCCACGACGACGAACTAGGCTGAATGAATCCCTTTTCCAGCTGCTCTTTCAACTGCTTCTTCAATTCCTTTAGCTCATCCACATCCATCTTATATGGTTTCTTTGCTATTGGTCCTGTTCCCGGCATCAGGTCGATAAGAAACTCTACTTCTGTCGGTGGCATCCACAGCAGCTCTTCCGGAAACACGTCGGGGTAATCCCTAATCACTGGCACAGTATCCATGCTAACCCCCTTAAGAGAATTCAACTTACACCTTCCTGGTCGTACAGCCGACTTGAATCTAATCCTCTTACCATCCGGGGTTTTGAGTGAAACAGCTTGCTGTGCACAATCTATGTGTCCCCCATGCATGGACATCCAATCCATACCCAGAATAACGTCTAATCCCTGTGATTCCAACACTACCAAATGTGCACTAAAGTTGTGTGTTCCAATCCTCACAGTTAAATTGCGGCACCCCGCGCTAGCTATCATATCTCCTCCAGGTGAACTCACTCTAATAGACCTTTTCATAGACTCCGTAGGTAGCTTATACTTATCCACAAAAGCCCTTGATATGAATGAATGCGATGCACCAGTATCGAAAAGTATAAGTGCAGGGTGAGTGTTGATTGGGAACTTACCACTCACAAGGTCAGGCTCATCTAGAATCTCCTCCACATTCATGTGGTTCACTGTGGCCTTCTCGTTGTTGGTTGGCTTCAGTCCCTTCCTCTCTGGACAAATTTCAGCATAGTGTACCTTCTGTTTACACTTGAAGCATGTCACCTCACTCAGATCCTTCTTCACAAAGCTACGATCGCGGTTGCGGTCATGTCCACCTTGTCCTCCAGAGTGGTGAGAGTGTCCTCCCTTGTGGCTGTGGTGGCTGCTCCTATGGTTGTCATGACGATGCCCATCGCCTCCATGGTGGTGGCGGTCATGGCTCCCATGGTCACTCCCTCCATGCTTGGAGTATCCATCATAGGAAGTGCGAGACTTGTGGTGTGAACTAGAGTGGTGATTGTTGCTCTTTCTCTTGCGGTTCTCCACCTGCTTGTGCTTCCCTTCCAAGATCCTGGCCTTGTCCATAAGCTCCTGGAAAGTGGGGCAATAAACCACCAGTAGCTGTACTGAAAGATCATCACTGAGGCCATCCAGGAATCTCTCCCTCCTTTTTGCATCAGTGTCAACATCCTCAGGTGCATAACGGGACAGGTTGTTGAACTCCTCAATGTACTCGGCCACGGTGCGATTGGTTTGGCGCAAGTTGCGAAACTCCTTCCTCTTCAGGCTCAGAACTCCTGAAGACACGTGGTTTGGTCCTGAAACCTTCCTCAAACATTGCCCAAGTCACGGTATCCAGCGGGTGGGTGATCTGAAAAGTGTCCCACCAAGAAGCGGCTGGTCCCTCTAGTAGGTGAGCGGCAAACCTCACCTTCTCGGCATCAGTGCATCCGACAGTTACCAGATCCTTGTTGACTGAACGCAACCAGTCGAGAGCAACCATTGGCTCCGTTGCAGTAGAGAACTTAGCTGGCCTTAGCCTCAGAAATCTGGTGAGAGCATCTCCCTGAGGCTGATTGTTTCCATTGTTGTTGTTGTTGTTCTGAGCTGCCATGAACTGAGTCATCACTTGGGTCAGCTGTGTCTGAGCTGCCATAAGCTGCTCCAACTCAGTGGGTTGACGGCGGGGAGGCATCTGCGGTTCAGCACAGGTAAGTTTAGAAAGAATCAACTACGATAATAGGATTCTACCCATGCATATGATCAAACAACAACAAACAATAGCAGACAATCACAAGCAAGCAACACATCAACAAACAAGTGATCCAGCAACATCCCAGGGGTTATCCTAGCAGTATATACCTACTGAAATAGTTTTACAAGAGTTGGCAATAGTTAACTAAACAGTTGATCAACTAAACAACAAAAAACAGCAATCTGCCAGAACAGTCCAGCAGCGTTCGCAAATTTTTACGCCTGACTTCAGCTCGTCAGAAAATTTAGCTGATTTTTGCACATATAGTACAGAGAGTTTCGCATCAGCCCAATTGTTTTTCAGATTTTTCCCAGTTACCAGAAAAACATGAAAAATCATACAGTACTGCTGTATCAGTAGAAAACTGCAGCGAAAATAACACAGATAGTAACTAAAATTGCCATAACTCTTTCATAAAATTTAGCACAAATAATTCCTGGGATATTGGAGTACACAAATAAACAACTAATCACTCTTAATCTAACAGCAACTAAGATTCACAATGATCGAGATTAATCCTAACGATTTTACCTAACGAGGACTAACTGGTGAACTTCTATCTACTTCTTGAAGAGGTTGCGGTAGGTCCTTGCACTCATGCGTTGGCGCTTCCGTCCACGGTTCAACCATGGCGGCGGAGTGTACACCTCTCCTGAGTCATCACTTGAAATCTCAAACTCCACCTCTTCTGGATCCTCCTCTTCTTCTTCACTCTCAGCTGCAACTGCTACAGCTTCATCTCCTCCACCATCATCGTCTCCATCATCATCATCCTCGTCCTCATCATCATCATCGTTCCCACTGTCATCATCATCCCCATTGTTACCATCATCTCCATTGTCATCATCAGAGGGTGGATTCAGCTGTGCCTGGAGAGCGGCAATCTGGGCTGTCATAGCTTCAATAGTTTGATCCCTTTCCTGGACGGTCCCTTGCAAGTGTTGTATGTTCTGGGTGTTCTCCTGCACAGTACCATGAAGATGAGCTATGGTTTCATCTCTGGCTATCAGGGCGTTCTCCAGAACTCCCACAGCTTCATGCAGGGTGTCAATCTCCTGTCCTTGGACCACCATACCATTGCTAGCAATGTCTGCAATCTCCTTTATCATCATCACTTTCTCAGCTAGAGCTCCATTCTCCTTTTCCATGTCCTCTATGTGCCTCCGACGGGGCGGCATATTGTTCCTGTCGCCCGGGGTAACCACAATGTGCCCATCTTCATCACGCCTCCCATAGTCACGATAGGGTGAATCTGCTTTGGCGATGGGTGTGGACATTATGGCCTTTGGCGAGACAGGCTTCATGTATGGCCAAGTTGATTCCAAGTCCCGATTCGTATGTCTTGGTGTAGATCAGATGCACTGGATTTGGCAAGGCGGCATCCCTGAATATGAAGGTAGTGATTTCCCATGCATCCTCTCCATATCCATAGGTGTACAGCCTTCTTCCCTTGAACATGGGCAGTGGCAATCCCAATGACTGCGAGAGCTGTGCTAACTTCCTTGCAAAGGGCCTTGGTGACTCCATGGTTGCATACTCAGTCCTGACTTCTCCCATCTATCAAGTAAAAGAGGAAAGTGTGAGAATAGCATATGGTAAGAAATTACGAGGGTGAAAGGCATAAGATGAAAGACAGAGTTAATATAGGTTTTAATAAATCTAAGGCTTCCTAATCCAATCCAAGGTCACGATCCTACAGTCGACACACGGGCTCTGATACCATCTTGTAACACCCCGGTTCTGAAAAGACCGTGGCTTCTATGTGACATGCCAATCCCTGGATCGGTTCTTTGGCCCACAATAGAATAAGATGAATAACATAGCAAAATATCCGTGTACCATAAATAACGAAGATCCAGAGTACCATTATTACAATAAAATCTTAGCTCAAGGCTAGCTCAAATTATTCAGGTAGCAACATAAATAAAGCAAATCCTCCATTCTTCAAATTTCCCACAAGTGAACAAGTGCCGAGTGGAGTACCGTGGCCTATATCGATTACTCAGAATCAGAATAACCTGCAACATGAAACGTAGCAGCCCCGAAGGGTCAATACATGGAATGTATGGCAAGTAGAGCTAGTAAAGGAGACAATAGTACTAACATCTACATGCATATTTGGCAAGTGGAGCTGTGTCTGGCTTGCATTTGCAAATACCTTTGTCCTACTTTCATAAATAGTTTTTTTGATTTTCTTTGAAAAGATCCCAATTAAGTTAACCCAACAATGTTAAAGCAATTATGAAATTAGAATGAGCGAGAAACATGTCATGGAATCAATATCAAGCAACTCAGTTGTCCATAACCGGGGACACGGCTAATCGATTAGATTATACACCCTGCAGGGGTTAGTACACTTTACCCATGTGACTTGGCCAGCCCAGCTCGTACTATCACTCTCATTTTGGGTGATGATAGGGAGAAGTCCAAGAAGAGACTGTTCGGGAAGTAGCTCCCCAATCCCGACGCGCACCGGTCCAACCTACCAAAATTCTACATCTCTGGATACGCGGGTTTGAGTTACCACAACCTACTAAGTCCAACCAACCGCCCATTTCATTATTGGCACATGGTTGTACACGTAAGCTACCAAAATAAAGAAGCCAATCATTCTCTCTTGATACCTGGGTGCCTTTCCGCAATGAAACCACCAAAAATTATCAATACCATCACACCCAGGAGATTCATTGATTAAGTTGTTTTAGTTTTTGCAAACCAACTCATTTAGAAACAACTTTCGGTGATGTAACCCAGCCCTCGTTCATCATAGCATGGCTAAGCACATCTACCAACGGTGGTTCATCTACAAGGAAAGCCCTACCACATAATAGGTCATAGCATAGCGATAGTATCATCCTACACATGCATCTACAAAATACACGACAATGCATTGAAAATAGTAGGACGATATCATGAACAAAGTAGCATCTACTTGCCTTGGTTGTAGCGGTCGGAAGAACAATCCACACACGAGCAAGCGTTGCACTCGTCACAATCTACACGATACAATTGCAATCATAAACAAACAATCCACAAGCCTATGCAACAAAGATGATGCATGAATACATGCACGACAAGTGAATTGGTGCTACAGCTGCACCACATAGTCCTATTCAATAATACTACTGATTGCATGCATGGAAAATAGTTTTAGCGCAAGGAAAACCATTAAGCAAAAAGTAATGCTCAAAACTAGAGCTAGAACTCAAATAATTCACTACCGGTAGTGTACTATTTATAAAATCTTGGGAACATTCTACGGCAAAGGCATAGCTATTTAGGAATAGTACCAACTGGAATTACTCAAAAAGGAATTATAAAACTCCCCGAGTAATTAAAACGCTGCAGAAAGCCACTAGACAGTTTCTGCAGAAGTTTTTACTATAAGCCTATCTTTTTAATTCACGATGAGATTCCCCTCGTTCCACTGAATCCAGGGATATATCATACGCAATTTTTGGAGTTACCGATCTTTTTCTACGAATTTATTAGTCCAAAAAGGCCATTAACTCATTTGATTAAACTGTACTAAATCTTGCTGCAAAAGTGTGAAACAAAGGTACAGCAAGATTCTACACGACTTACTGAACCTACACATATTTTATTTGCAATTTTTGACCCAGCGGTTTAATTTGCCAACTAAAACGATTAAAGTAATTACCCAATCAGGCGTGGTACATTGACTAGTCAACGCGCTGGCGATCAAGCGCCGATCGGTCAACGCCTGGGGCTGACCGGTCAACGACCGATCTGGACCGCTGATCTAAAATCCAACGGCGGCTGCGGACTCATCGGAGACGAACGGCGACGAGCTCGGGACGGCTGCGGCGATCGGTTCCGGCGACGGCGTTTTTCTGCGCGGAAGGGAGACGGTCAGCGCGTGGATCGAGACAGACAACGCGGCGCGAGGCGGTGGCGTGCGGCGTGGCGCGGGCAGGCGGGCGGCGCGCGGGGCGGGAGGCGGCTGCGGCGGAGCAGCAGCAGCTGGAGGCAGCGGCTGTGTGTGGCGAGCGGGTATGGGAAGCAGTAGGCGGCGGGTATGCAGGGCCTCATTGAGGTACGCGGACATGGGCCGCGCAGTTTTTTTTTGGTCCGATTTCTTTCTCCTTTTGCAAATACTAAAACCTCCGTAACTTTTCCGTACAAGCTCCGAATCGGGTGATTCTCGCTCCTAAGTTTTTGTAAAATCGAGGGGAACAACCTAGGGTCAAGGGTTGGGTGAAACCACTAGGCTACAAGGGTGGACTACACTAGTCCTACTAAAGCCTCCCGCAGGAGCCTCGTAGTAAAATAGAATAGGGTTTAGAAAATAGTGTTTCGCCGATTCTTTTTAATCGGTGGTTTTGCATGAAAAAGTATGATGCAATGATATGAATGATATGCAGAACCAAATCTAAAAATTTGGGATGTGACAATCTACTTGATTACAAAGCTCATTATCACAATATGACCATGCATAGAGAGAGATGAACACATAGCTACTGGCAGAGCCCTTAGCCTCGAGGAAGAACTACTCCATCCTCATCATGGGAATCAGCAACGGCGATGGAGATGGTGGTGGAGATCGATGGAGATGGCTTCGGGGGCACTTCCCCGTCCCGGGAGGGTGCCGGAACAGAGACTTTCTGTCCCCCGAATGTCCCCTTCGGCGGCGGCGACGCTGTGGAACTTTTTCTGGAAGTATAATGGATTCTTTTGGGTTTCTGAGTCGAGGAATTCTTATAGGCGAAGGAGGCAGGGTCGGTAGAGGTCCAGGGGGCCCACACCCCCTGTGGGCGCGGCCTAGGGTGGGCCCGTGCCCACCTAGGTTGTGGACACCCTGGTTTCCTCCTCCGTCTCGTCTTCGATTTTCTGTATCGCTCAGGGAAAAATATGAACTTTGGCTTTTGTCCCGTCCATTTCCGAGAATATTCATTTTTTAGCTTTCTGAAATAAAAAATAGCAGAAAACAGGCAACTGGCACTGTGGCATCTTGTCAATAGGTTAGTTCCAGAAAGTGTATAAAAATACCTCAAAATGTAGACAAAACATAGCAAAGTGGATACTAAACAAGCATGGAGCATAAAAAATTATAGATACGTTTCCGACATATCAAGCATCCCCAAGCTTAACTACAGCTCGTCCTCAAGTAGGTAAGTGATAAAAGAATATTTTTTAGGTCACATGCACCATCAAAACCAAGATCAAACCATTTGCAAGCATTGAAAGCTGGGATCAAAGAACTCTAAACATGAGAATGAAAGATGGAGTTCTAACAATAGGACATTGTAACTATGCATGCAACATGAAAGGCTGCAAACAAAGATCATGAATAACATGCATTGAAAAACTTTTTTTGTTTCACATACAGAAAACATGGCATAGTGGCATCCAGCTTGTCCCTCATAGAGTAGCAAATAGATGCATAGGACACCTTCAAAGTTCACAAGGGTGACTAGAAACAAATAGCACAAGAACAAGTAATATCACAATATGCATCAATCAATTAGTTTTTGGACACTGCACACAGAATGACAACTATGCTCTCTTAATGGTTCCTAAAAGTAGAAGGTGGAGACTCAAATAATAGTGGAAGAAAGGCCCTTCATAAAGGGAATAAGGGATTTCAAGTTTCATAAAGAGCTTCCAAAAATTATGGTATTTGTTAGATTTCAGCCCTCATTGCCCCTATCATAAGCATCTTGAAGTGATTAAGGTTAAAGTGAACAAAATATGGAGTATATGCTTGACAAAGTATTAGTTGGCAATCTCAAGTCCCTTGAATACGAGGGCCACACCTCATGCTACTCAACTTCATTCACCTGTAAATTCTTATCATTGTAAGTACATGTGTATCATAGAGAACCACCAACGGGGTACCTCTTGCACATGGTATATGAGCTATCCCATAACAAAAATGACAAGGCAAGAAGACAATGAGCATCTCAGCGATCTTTTTATTTACTATATGCATAGCTTTTTATTGAGTATGCTTCATAGATAGCTCACTATGGTGATGCTGCGAGTTTCCACCATGATTAGGCATGGCTTAGGCTAGCGGCCCAGGCGTTTCTCTAACACAAAATACAAACTCCATGGACTTACAAGTTCCCTATTTATTTCACACCGGTGACATCCACAGACAAAAGAGCATGACATCAACTGAGTACAAAGTACAAGTGCAATGTTGAAAACGTTCCCCGTGACATCACGGTTCTGCTAATTCCAACGTATAAGTGCAAGCATATAAAACATAGATGACATAATGGTTGAAGTTTATTAGGGAAAAGAATATAAAGTGTGCCATCAAGTTTGTGAGGGGTTTAATCACTAAGTTTTTACATAACAAAATAATTTTTAATTGGAAGATAGCTGAAAACAAGAATATACTTGGAATTGTGTAACACACCATGCATTGGAATTTATAGTGGACACTTTGGAATAACTGGGTTTCTTGGGAGCTGGAAGCATGAGTAGACCTTACTCATACAAGTGGAGTATAGCAAAAGACTGGGAGCAACAAAATAAGAGAGCATAATGGCCATAACATGCAGTGCAACAAAACATTACTAATCAAAGCATAGAGTGGTACTACAAGTCAAGGACTAAATGATCATAGAGGCTATGGTGACTTGTTCAGAGTTATAACATGGTGTGAGCATGTGACAAGTCAACCCAAAGAAATCATCGATGGAAAATACCAAAATACTATGCTTTTGCATGTTAAAATAACGCATGATTCCTTCAAGGCACATTAAGCAATCCTAATTGTTTGGAACAAGTCATGCTACAACAATAATCACTAAGCATAAGGTCAAAACAAGATCTAGCATGACATGATAAAGTCTAAGCTACAGTCAAAACACGATCCCTTTTGTACCACTATAAGCATGAAACATTCTACTCTGATCAACACCAAACAACTTATTTGAAACAACTCACAAAGATAATAATCAATAAAGATCAGTGAGCTTGTCTCACAAATCCAAAAAATGAACTAAAAAGTTCTAAGCTGAAAGCACAAGAAAAGTAAGGCTAAACACAGTGCTAGCAAAAGAGAACACTCACAGAACAATAAGAATGAAAACTAGAGTGTTCTAGGCAATGAATAACGGGGTGTGACTCTCTCCAAAGGATTTTGTTGTGATCAACCAACTTAATCAAGCAAACTAAGAAAACGAAAACCAAAAACGAAAACTAAGACGCTCTAAGAACAACACAACAATGCATGAAACAATAAAAACGAAGTGTCTAGAAAGACCTGAGATTTTTATTGATGAAGAAGGGGATGCCTTGGGCATCCCCAATATTTGACGCTTGTACCTCTTGAATATTTCTTAGGGTTAGATGGGGTGGCATCCCTAAGCTTGAGCTTTTGTCCATTCTTCATCTCATTACATCATTCTTTCTCTACACCTGATTTTTTTCCTTCATACAATGTTCATTAGCAACATTAGTGTATTCAAAAGACAATAGAACCTTAGTTAAAGCTTTGGAACAGCAAGACTTTTCACTAAAAACACATGATACTGTAGAAATTCCTTCAAAAAGCTCAATTCCCCTAAAGAGAACTAAAAAGTAATCAATAAGAAGCAAATGCAAATAATGGCAGAAATCTGTCAAAACAGACCAGCAGGTAGAAACCGATTTTTTCGAAGACCTTATGTTGCTCAAATAAAAAAGTGCTGAACTAACGAATGCTAGCTAACATACTGGGGGATGTATTCGGAAATTTTCATATCAACCCGAGTTACAGAGACTCCTCAAGATTTTTTTTGGTGGAGGACAGAAATCTGTTTCGGGACAGCAACTCCCCAAATCTTACTTACCTCTCATTAGAGGTCATTATTGGCACAAAAAGCAAACAAAAAGGATAAGGAGAGGTCATTACTGAATTAATAACTTCCAAGACTCAAGGAAACTCTTGGGTTATCTCCCAACAAGTACTTTTCTTTAACTCCTTTAAGTTAGGCTTGATAGCTTGAGAAAATGCTCACATAAGAATTATGAATTGAAGTCAAAGAGAGCATCAAGAAGCAAATTCAAAACACATTTAAGTCTAACCCACTTCCTATGCATAGTAATCTTGTATGCGAATAAATTGACAAAGAACAAAGTGACATGCATAGGAAGATGAAACAAGAGCAACTTCAAAACTTTCAGCACAAAGAGGGAAAACTTAATATTATTGAGATGCATAAAACCATGTTTCCCTCTCTCATAATAACTTTCAGTAGAAACATGAACACAATTAACAATATAACTATCACATAAAACATTATTATTATGAGCCATATGCATAAAATGATTATTGCTCTCCACATAACAATATCCATTCTTATTAATCGTAGTGGGAGCAAATTCAACAAAATAGATATCCTCCCAAGTGAGTGTTCATTTGGAAACATATCATCATTGCAAGGAACATGGATAGCACTAATAGCAAAACAATTATTAATATTATCATTTTCAGAATTGGTGCCAAAGAGATTTTCAATATCGAAAGTAGTGTGCTTTTCCCAATCATGATCACTAATATAGGTAACATGCATAGGAACATCATCTAGTTTAGACTCGTCAGCAAAAACTATGATAGGAGCAACATGCTTAGGGGAAGATACCGATTCCTCTCTCCTTCTACTCCTCTTCTTCTTCTTCTTCTTCTTCTTCTCCTCTTTAGGACGGAGAGGCTTGAAAGGAAGCTTCTCCACATACCCTGGTTTATTGTTAGAGACAATAGAAGAAACTTTGGAGGATTCCTCCTTTTCATTAATAAGAACAAAACTCATAACAGTCCTGTCATATTTTGGTAAAATATCATCTTTGTATGTAAGTATTCGCGTGGCAATTATCAACACAATAAAGATGACACCCGTGCAGGACGCAATTCATACCAAAAGCACTCATGTCTACCAAAGATGTTTTTCTTGATAACTCTTCACACCCCAAAAACAATGTAAGTTCATCATGTTGATTATCAAAGATCGCGTTATCACAATACAAGCTTGCAGTACTCATTGGATTAGAAAGGTCATTAGTATGGCCTGAGCATTGAAAATTGAAATGACCCACTTCATAGCAGAGTTCACAAATAAAAGGATAAAGGGCAAAAAATTTGTTACCAAGATCATTTAGAGCCTTATACCATGTTTTGGTTTTTTCATTCCAGTGTGTGATACAATATTCTTCTTCTATTTTATTCTTCTCACAAGGTCTATGCATACCACAAAAAATAACATGCTTATAATAAATAGTACTTTTAGAAGTTTGAGCATGTTTATTGCAATCATTAATAACATTTTCATTTTCCATGCAAGTGTCATTAAAAGGTTCATGATACATGTCCCACTTTTCTTTAGGAGCATTAATATGGAATTTGAGGATCAATACCATATCTAGCACTAAGCTCTTGAAAATTAGCAGTTTAAGCGAAAGACTAAATGCAATCATACTCATAGTTTATACCTGGTTTTTTACCTTTGTCGTTATCCCAACTTTCGGTATTGCTTTGAATTGTTTCAAGAAGATTCCACTTAGCCTTGACCTCCTTACTTGTGAAGGATCCCTCTAAACATGTATCCAGATAGTCCTTGTAATGTCCTGAAAGCCTTGCATAAAAATTATTGATAACAACATTACTGGGGAGCTCATGAATCGGACATTTGAGCATTAGTAACTTCAATATCCCCCATGCTTGGGCAATACTTTATCCCTCATGAGGATGAAAACTATAAATATAATTCCTATCTTTATGAATTTCATGAGGAGGATAAAATTTAGAATAAAAGAGAGATTCAAGTTCCTTCCACTCCAAATGATGAGGATCATCTAGTAGCTCATACCACTCCCTTGATTTGTCCCTAAGTGAGAAAGGGAATAGCTTCCTCTTAAATTGGTCCACTGAAATACCTACACTCTTGAACAACTCACATAATTCATGTATAAAGACTAAATGATCGCTAGGATGGATAGTTCCATCTCCAAAATAGCAGTTATTCATAGCATGTTCAACAATTTCAATAGGTATTTTAAAAGGGACACTTTCAGTATATGGATTTAAAATATCACAAGTATCATTAGAATTACCACATATGAGAGATAAAGTATCATCAGAGCAAATTTCTTCCCTGAAGCTGGGGAACTAAAAAGATCTTTCTCATAAAAACTAGCTTCCCCAAGCTTAGGCGTTTCCATACCATTAGTAACAATGGTGTTCAAAAAAATCATACTAATAACATTGCTATTTGCATGCAAAGAAAGTTCCATAGGTTTTTTAATTTTCTTTTCAAACCACTCAAATTCTAACTTAGGAAAAATACTAAAAATCTCGCTAATTTTTTTGTTTTTTCCATTAAGCCTAAATAGTGAAAACAAGAAACAAAAAGACAAAATTGCAGAATATAAAGGAAATAAATTCGAGCACTCAAACCGGAGGATGTGAGTACCTTTTGCCTTACCTCCCGTAACTTGGCGCGAAAAGGATCTTTCGCTTCTTGCTTGGGGTAACGTGTGTGAAGTGCCTTTTACCTTTCCTCCCGCAACAACGCCAGAAATAGCTTGATGTCTACGCACTTCTATTCTTGTAGACAGTTGTTGGGCCTCCAAGTGCAGAGGTTTGTAGAATGGACAAGTTTCCCTTAAGTGGATCACCCAAGGTTTATCGAACTCGGGGATGAAGTGGTCAAAGGTATTCCTCTCAAGAAACCCTGCAATCAAGATACAAGAAGTCTATTGTGTCCCCAACACACTCAATACACTTGTCAGATGTATAGGTGCACTAGTTTGGCGAAGAGATAGTGAAATACAAGTGGTAATGGTGTCAGAAAATAGCTTCTGACTTGTTGTTGACGTGGGGTAACGACTAAAGCAAGCAACAGATCTAGTAGCAAACAGTGTTTCAATGTTTAGAAACAAGGCCTAGGGATCATACTTTCACTAGTGAACACTCTCTCATATAAATATCCTCTCTTCATGATACTACTCTTAACTACTCTCCGGTTGGATACTCTAATCCACGGTAGGGCCTTCCCCAATCTAGATAACCCCACACTGTCACCTTGAGCGCTAGATGGTTCGAACAAACACCACAATTTCATAGAGACATCCAACTTCAAATATAAATCATAACAAATATTCAATCTAGCCAAAGTGCCACACACGGTATGCTCGCTGTCACTTTCACACACGTGGGGAAAAGCATAGATCTATTAAAGCACAAAGAGTATTTTTGTAGACTCAAGCCTAAGTGCCACCATGGCGTGCACGCTGTCACTTTCACACACATGGGGAGAGCAGAGATCTAATGAAGCACTTGAGTAGCAAGGTAGATCTACTTGATTATAAAGCTCATGATCATAATATGACCATGCATAGAGAGAGAGATGAACACATAGCTACCAGTAGAGCGCTTAGCCTCGAGGAAGAACTACTCCCTCCTCATCATGGGAATCAGCAAAGGCGATGGAGATGGTGGTGGAGATCGATGGAGATGGCTCTAGGGGTACTTTCTCGTCCTGGCAGGGTGCCGGAAGAGAGACTTTCTATCCCCCGAATCTCCCCTTCTGTGGCAGCGGCACTGTGGAACTTTTTCTGGAAGTATGATTGATTCTTTTGGGTTTCTGGGTCAGGGGCTTCTGATAGGCGAAGGAGGCAAGGTCGGTGGAGGTCCAGGGGCCCACACCCCCTATGGGCGTGTCCTAGGGTGGGCCCGCGCCCACCTAGGGTGTGGCCACCCTGGTTTCCTCCTATGACTCGTCTTTGATTTTCTGTATCGCTCAGGGAAAATATGAAATTTGGCTTTTGTCCCGTCCAGTTCCGAGAATATTCATTTTTTAGCTTTTTGAAACCAAAAATAGCAGAAAATAGGCAACTGGCACTGTGGCATCGTGTCAATAGGTTAGTTCGAGAAAGTGTATAAAAATACCTCAAAGTGTAGACAAAACATAGCAAAGTGGATACTAAACAAGCATGGAACATCAAAAATTATAGATATGTTTCCAACCTATCACCTATTCCCCAACCCCCTGGAGGGTGGTTAAGCCCCTCTCCCCTCTCTTCCCGGCAGTTTCCCTTCCACACCACGCGTCGCTGCTATCACCATATGCTGCTTTAGGATTCTCTTCCGCGTCTCGCTCAGGGAACATCAAAAGTTCCATAGCTGCTGGGAGATATAAAGATTTCTTTCTTGTTGCAGTCTTCGACTTTAGAATTGCTGTCCTTCAGGGAGGTGATGATGGATGGACAGTTCTTTCACTTCCTCTTAACCACACCCCAAGCCCTTATAGTTACAATGATGGAATTAACCATTATGGACTGGTGTTCGGCATAACTCTGTATGGCAACGTTCATGTTTGGGATCCTCTGCATCCTGATAATTATTCGTTCATATGTAGTGTAGTGGTTTCATGTTCCCAAGCTATTTTACTGAATTGACTTAGGGAATGTTTCGTTTAAATGAAATTACTTGTAGTTATTCTATACTCTATGAACTATATGAATTATAGGATTTCCATAGGATTTATTCTTATATAACTCGTTTGATTCATCCGATTGAATTATGTAGATTTTTCCGGATGTATTTCGATTCATTCGATAGGAATTTAATATTTACTTGTAGCTCCTGAAAAGAATCCGGTCAATGGTTTTCTGCATTTGGACGGGTTTTTGGCAAGTTCCCTTGCAAATGAACCGGTCAATTCTCTTTTCCTTTATTAAATAAAATGAGCCAAAATTTCCTGTCTTGATAAAAAAATGAGTCCGTTCTTTGGGTATTTCCATATTATATAATGCTTTGTTTGCTTTGTAGGATTATAGGCCATAGTTGTTTTTCCTATGTTCGAGCTACTTTGCATGCATTTCAACTGGAAGAAAAATTTTCTGTAGTATTCACTATATCATGTTGCCATATTATTAAGGTAGCACGTTCTACCTTTTTCATGTTCCTACGCTGGTCTTGGCATGCATCTGTCACGGATGATTTGGTGGATGCATTTTTTAATACTACCGAGACAAGCATAACTACTTTTCTGGTTTTTCGTGGTTAGAAAGATCTGCAGATGGTTCCATCCTTCTTCATGTATATATATGCTTGGTGCTTCTTATGATCCCAGTTTTCTTACTTGTCATTCTGGCCATCATACTGGTGCTGCTAATCCTCGTGTTCTACACTTCAGTCGCATTGTCTCCACTTATACTTCCGGGTTTGTCCGCTTGGTGTTTTCAATGAACACTGGTCAAGTTGATGAAGCTAATCCATGAGAAAGGATTGTTGACCTTGGATCATATTCTCTTTTCCTTGGAGTGAACTATCCGATTATCATGCGTGTAGGTGGTGCATATCTTGTCTCAGCTTATATGACGAGAAGCAATTGTGTCTACATCTTACCAACTGCAGCATGGATTTCAAAGACTGGTGGCCTAAATTATGCCGCTTCAGTCTGAATGGTAAATACTGTTGTGTTACTTCTGAAGTCAATGTCTTGGCGGGGATTAGTAACCCTCTCTTCTGGAGAGGAATGTTGAAGCATCCGCTTTGGTTCGTCCCAACCTGCAGGAACAACCTCCATTGGAACCAACCTAATGTTTAACTAAGAAACAAGACCTGTTACCATTGTATGTACTGATGCAACATGTATTTAATACTTGGTACTACAATTAGAGAAATAGTTCTCGACCCTATTGAACTGTTTATTTTGTTTGGTTGTCTGAAGTCATCATCTTTGAACTTGTTGGTATCTCTCCTTTGAAACATGTCCTTGTATCGGTACTATGTTTTATTGTAATCAGTTTGGGTACTCGTATGTACTTGACTATATTTTCTTTGGACCTTTAGCATGATGCACTTAAGTCTGCCGATTCTAGAGTTTCTTTAGAAATTATGGAAATTTTAGCATCAACAGGATATTATGAACCACAGGTCATACACTTTAAGAAACAATCACCTCAATGCTTGTGTAATAAGGGTTGTACTCTATGTAAACAACCTGCTCGCCTTCAACGATTCTAGGCTCATGCACTACTGTTTGGTTAAGATGATCTGATAAGACCATATTTTGTTAGAGATTTATTTTATCTTATCTTACCATTATATAGTGTATAGATAACTTTCAACATTAACCATTGTATTAATACTAGAAAATCCCAACATTGCTAACCATCAAATCTTCTTTTCCGTTCTAGCATCTAGGAGATTCCATTTATAGATTTTATCACGTTGAACGCTACACACAAGGACCAAATATGCACCCGATACTTTATAGATGTGGCTTGAAATTATAATTATTTTCTATGCTTTACCTATTATAATTTTATATTGTGATGATATATCATTCTACTAGTACTAGTATTATCTGATTTGCAAGGCATGTGCAACCTAATACTAGTATTGAGGATTACTATAGAACGTATTGGCGTGCTAGACTAGCTACCTAATTAAAGTCTCTTCGATGCAGCTGCGCCCTATAGTAGAAGACCGATAAAGTAACACGCAAAAAACTCCTCGTTCAAAGAGCCATCTCATCTTCCCCATCTCCGGCAGCATTTGGTATCGTCTCCAGCGCGTGCTTCACTTATTTTTGTCACCATCTCGCTCGCAGCATTGGTCCTTCCAATAGTCATAGATTGATCAGCCCTCGCCCCCAATCCATCAGGACACAGTGGCGGATTCGGGGCCCAAAAGGTGGTATGGAGGATGGAGCAAGGTCGGCGTCTATTTCTTCGACGAGATCGCTATGCGTATGGACACTACCACCACGGTCCAGCTAGCATCATGCTCCAAGGAGTTGAACCTTCGAGTCACCAGCAGAAAAGGTAGTAGGTGCCCCAACGATGCTTACGGGACATTGGTTGCCTACCATCAGGTCAACAACCACAAGATCGCGTGCCCGCACGGCCCGTAACTACACATGTAGGATGATTGTGTGTTTGCCGCCTCGCCAGTAGCGCTCCTCGCGCACCTCTATGAAGCTTACTTGATCAGGGTGCGCAGTTTCAGCTACGGAAAAATAGGCAGGTATACCTCTATGCCTCTATCGGCAACATGCCTACAGATAGTAGATATCATAATATCCGGGGATGATGGTACGGTGTTCATGGCGCGATTTGACATGCGCCAATTTCTACATGTTGTACCATCGTATAAGTCAGGTCGGCGGCGTGCTTGTCGCCGCATTACCTGGTGAAGTTTTGGTCGTCAACCGTGATTGAGGGTAGAAGGTTCAAAATTTTTGGGCTATGCGTGCCGCAAAGCACCGCATCGCCGGACGTCGTCTCGTTCGATGAGTTGCAGTTCTACCAGTGCTGATGTCGCACCTGGTTACTCGTAGACCGTCAGTGTTCACCCTAGAATACCATCTTCGCATAGACAAGATTCATGAGTGAGATAAACACATCTTAATGTTCGTTGGAGTATTTGCACTTCTAGAAAGACTTACTACATGTTCTCGCACTACAAGTAATGTTTTCTTCTGCAATGACTGGGCCCGTCGGTCCTCGTAGAAGGCACGTCTTCCGCGACAAAAATCTTGGCTCGACCATGATGATGCAGAACTTTTTTTCTGGTTTCATGCCCCTCTACTACGAAAAACCCGCTAAAAACATGGATGAAGCTCGACATGCGCGTGATAGAAGTAAGATTTCTGCTTCCTTGCAAGATGTTGACTCGCCGAAACAATTTTTAGCGTGTGGATCCCAGACGTCAGTGACTCTAGCGGACCAAAATTTTCGGTCGCGCCTCCCTGATTTGAACTCGATAAGATTGTTCGATGCCTCTTCCATTTAGTCAGACTGCTAGGTCCCGCATGTCTACCTCACATTAGAGGAATCGTGTGTATGATGGAATTTTTATCCTTCCCTGTTCCAAACTTGATAGCATCACTCGATGCATCCGCCGTTTAATCAAGCTTCTGGGTCCCACGTGTCATCCTCACACTAGAAGAAACATGTGCATGATGGATTTTTTCCTTGGCTCGTGCCTCCCTGATATGAACTCGATAGCGTTGCCAAATCTATTTGTCGTGAATCACGATGTTGGGTCCCACATGCTAGCCTCTCATTAGAAGCATTGTGTGTATGATGGAATTTTTTCCTTCGCTCCGGCTACCCTGTTTCGAACTTGATTGTGCTTCCGTTTAATCATGCATCTGGGCCCACATGTCATCCTCTTATTAGAAGAAACGTGTGTATGATGGATTTTTTGCCCTCGATCGTGCTACCCTGTTCCGAACATGATAGCGTGCCAGATGCATAATCACGCAGCTGGGCCCCACGTGTCATACTCTTATTAGAAGAAACGTGTGTATGATGGAATTTTTCTCTCGGTTGCGCCTCCGTGTTAACTTGATAGCGTTGCTCGCCGCATGAGCCGTTTATTCAGGCTGGTGGGTCCCATATGTCAGCATCCTATTAGAAAAATCATGTGTATATGATTGTATTTTTTCCTTCTCTAGCTCTACCCTGTTCTTAACTAGATAGTTTTGCTCAACGAATCTGCTGTTTGGTCACGCAGCTAGGTCACACATGTCATCATCTTATTAGATGAAACAAGTGCATGTAGGACTTTTTTCTCGCTCGCGCCTCTGTGTTTCGAACTTGGCAATGTTGCTCGATACATTAGCCGTTTATACAGGCTGGTGGGTCCCATATGTCAGCCTCACATTATAAGAATACTGTGTACATGATGGAATTTTTTTCTTCTCTAGCGCTACCCTGTTTCGAACTAGATAGCGTTGCTCGACGAATCTGCCATTTGGTCACGCTGATGGGTCCCACATGGTAGCATCTCATTAGAAGAACGTGTGCATGTTGGAATTTTTCTCGCTCGCACCTACCTTATTCGAACTTGGCAACGTTGCTCAATGCAACACATATATAAGGTCTCTCTGGTGGGTCCCACATGTCAGCCTCTTTGTAAAGAAAACGTGCTTTGATGGACTTTTTTGGCCACCTCTGTTGTTCCGACTTTGGTTCGTAGCTGGGTACCGGATGTCATCAACCTGTGTGCATGAAATGTGTCTATGCTGGTCCCACATGTTGGCCTCTATTTGAATGAAACGTGTGTATGTTGGACTATTTTTTCGGGATGAGTCCGCCATTATGACCTTAGAAACATTGGTAGATTTTTTATAGGGAAACATGTGTATGATGTAGTAGTTTATCTGGGTTCTAGATGTCAGCCTTATAGAGTAAAAAAATGTTAATCTATACTCCATTCCGGGTCTCACATGTCACCTTCTATGTACATGAAACGTGTTTATGTTGGATCCCACATGTTAGCCTTCTCTGTGCAGGAAATGTGTCTATGCTGGGTCCCACAAGTCAACCTCTATTTGAATTAAACATGTGTATATATGTTGGACTGTTTTTCGGGGCGAGTCTGCCATCCTTATCCATGGAAACATTGCTAGATGCAGCAGCAGTTTATTTGGGTCCCAGATGTCAGCCTGACATTACAAAAAAGATAACTCTATATTAAAACAAATTTCCTAGGATTCGAACTCAAGACCTCACCAGGGGTGAACTGGGTGCCTTGACACTATGAAAGAAACAGCTAATACAATAAAACCATTAAGGTTTGCTATTATAACTTACTGATTTATCTCCTTTATAAGACTTTTTTGACCACTTTTATCTCCCATCAAATAATAAGGCTCTTGGCAGCTAAAATAACAATTGTTGGCGCTCTCAAAAACAAACTATAGGCAGAGTTTTTTAAAAAAATTGAGAGGTGCAGGGCAATACCCGAAGGGCCGAATTAAAAAGAGTTTGGCTATTCTACATGGGCTGCTCTACATGGGCTATACTCCATAGGCTATTCTCCATGGGATCCTTTCTCAAATTTCCCTAGGCCGTGGTCAGTAGTCCTCTTATTACCCCTAAAAGACCGAATTAAAATGTTATGGGCTAAAGAGGGGCCGAATGAGTTAGATTTCTTCTCCTGGTATATAAAAATTGCAGGATTCTCAAAAAAAATTCATTTTGTTGTGGCTCGACCGGATTAGAAACAAACACCTCAGAGAGGGAGGGAAAGAAATTGATAATTTAGAAAAATAAGTTAGAAAAATTATCGACAGATTCGCAGTTCACATTCTTGACGAATTAAGCATCATTTCAAAGTGAGCGATCCAGCAATACAGACACTGAAAAAATAGCAGTACAGAGAGAACCAGTTCTTGTTTCAGCTCTTAAAACCTTTTAAATCGATTAATTTCCCCTTTTCTCGAAACACATCTACCATTAGAGCATGCAAAAATGACAAATCGAGTCTCCTTTGAGTGCCTTCTTCTCACATCAATGCCCAAGTCTCATCAAGATTGTGAAAAGGCCATGTTTCAAAAGGAAAGCTATACTTTCGATCGCCTTGATTGAAATAAGTACCGGTACATCAATATTAATTCCACAAAATGCTTTAGTAATAGCAACGACAGAACATTTGAGATATTTAATAGCTTTACTTCTTGAAATTGAATAGTAGTACAGACATAATAAGTTCCTGTTCCAGCTCAAAAACATTGGCGCATTATCAGTTTGCCCTGTTCTCTAAATAGACTAGATCATTGGAACAAGAAAAACTGAGGATCAAGTCTGCTTCTATGGGAATAACACCTCATTTTGTCAATGCCTGTGTGAACCTCCATATGCAACCCAAAATGGCCAAGACTCATCTAGATAATTGTGAAAATGCTAGGTTTCTAAAAAAAAGAAAGACAATCTGATGCACTTGATCTAAACAGGTAACAATACATCCCTATTAGTTCAACAAAATACTTTGGTAATAGCAAAGGACAGAACACATGCAAAGAAAGACCATCTCCTGCCCTTGACCTAAACAAGTACTAGCAGTATATAGTACAAAATACTCCGAAGTACAAGAACTGGTAATATACTAGTACTACTTCATGGCTAGCCTCACTTCCTTCCAATTCTTTGTCAAATGGGAATTGTACCCCTCAATTGATGCATATTGATTAATGCACGCCTTGGGTAATATAAGATGTTTCATGGTAAAACAACAGGGAATGATTTTTCTTCTACATGATGGCCGACATTGCCCTGATCCCAGTCGTGGAGGAACTGCAGATTATATCCCAAAGCCCCAACTCTATTGACGGGGTATAGGAAGTGAGGTTCACATTGTATAAAGGCGACGAGCATGTGTCCTGTGTGACGCACACGACATACACGACAATGTCGCTGGACTCGCGTATGTCAAATAGCACAGCAAACACTGTACCATCGTCCCCTGATCCGATCTTCTCTACTCTCAATGAGTGTGGTGCCAACAACGGCTGAGAGATGTACCTGGAGTTACTAAAGGAAGTAAGAATCGGCGGACTAATTTGCAGCATGCGAAATATTATAAGAAAACATGATAAATTAAATATGAGTAACCTTACTATGATAAAACATACGTAGTACTCCCTCCATTTCAAAATATAAGATGGTTTAGCTTTTGTGAAGTGTATTTAGACCCCTATATAGCACGTGTTGTTGGGAATATGCCCTAGAGGCAATCATGTATGATGAGATTTCCCATTGTATTCATAAAGATATTAAGTATTCCTTGTATAAACATCTAATGTGTATTATTGAATATGTGATTCGGTTGTGGAACTATGCATTCATGTTGTTTGTACTAAATATCCTTGGTCATTGAGGTTGTGTTGGACATACAACTTAGACCAATGTGAAAGTTGGCTTGATGACTCGGTTCCACTTGTCATGGGCATGGAGATGCTATTCCAACTTACACAGATTCGGCTAAAGAGTTTAACGAGTCGGATTGACCCATATTGAGGTACAACAAACAAGTTGTCATTTGTATATCTCAATCAATGTAATCCTTAGACCTAAGGTTGTTGCATAGTCTGAGTTGAGGATCACCGACTTAGGTTCTGTCAAACGCTGATCCGTGAATCGCGCAGTTATAAAGCCGTGGTTCGGTCGATCGAGAATCAAGCTGCGTGATGTGAATAACCAAGATGGGATTTTGCCCTCCACTGGAGAGATATTCTCTGGGCCCTCTCATGAGATATGATTCAGAAAGCATGGCCATGCACGACTCGGTTAAGTGTTAACCGAGGCGATCGACTAAGAGTTAGTCGGGTGAATCACTTATCTCGGATCGAGAAGAGAGTCGGACTATTTAAGGGATGACATATATTCGCCTATAGTCTGACAAGGTATATCGTGAGGCAAAAGGGACTCGGACGTAAGTCGCATTGGAAAGGGAAGTCGTCATGACTCTTTGGTACTTGGGAGTCGGCACGTTCTGCTAGGAACCGCCTGATCGATCAATTGAGAGTCGACTCAATCGTGTCCAAGTAGACATGAGCCGCGGGTCACACACTTAAGAGCGGGAGCAAGTTCGGATTGGATCTGAACAGATAATCTGGTTGGGTTGGACCTAAACCGGATTAGGACTGAGTTAGTGAGTTGGACTCACGGTGACTAGTGTTATATGGGCTTTAGTGAATGGGTCGCGCGAGCAGAGCCCACGTTCACTCCCTATATATAGTGGAGCGCCTTAACCCAGAAAGGTTAATCCTTGTTCGATTAGGTCATTCCATGTGTTGGAAACCCTAGCTCCACAAGATCCAGCACCGTAACGAACCTAGCAGTTCGCTACTGGCGCTCCTCCTCGTACGTGTGGATACCAGCAAAGGTGTTGTGCGATCAGCACCAGGACGATTGGATCATGAGGACTGCACTGCATCAACTGACGCGCTTCATCAGTAATCCGCAACTGTGCGTCTAGTGGTAAACCTCATGCCTTTTACCTCAGCTAGATCTTGGGATCACCACGTTAGAGGAAAAAGTTTTGTTTTATCTCTGTGTGTCCCAACACGTGTTCACTCTGAACTAAACACTATTAGAGATTCTAGATACACTAGTTTCACAAAAGCTAAAAAAACTTAGGGCCTTTTTAATTCAAAGGATTTCTAAAGGAATTATATATCCATAGGAATTTATCCTATAGAGTGTGTTTTTTGAAGTAATGAATCCTACAAAATTACTATACATTGCTTTCCTACACTACAATCCTATAGGATTTCTAAGAAGAGGTGAGACCTCTTGGAAAAATTCCTATATGTCTATGAAACTATGCCATATACTTAAACCCTACAAATTTACTGTATTCTTCAAACGGTGCAATCAAACAGCTAATTCTACTGATCCCTACAGTTTTTATTCCAATAGGATTTCAAGTGTTATGTCATTCTATTCCTGCATTTTTCTTATTCATTTGTTTCACAAATCCATTGAATCTAATTTCAAACGGATGGAGTACCTATGGAGTACATGTGCAAGGCCGTTGTATCAAAGGAAAAGCTACTTGATCTAAGCAAATATACTAGCTCCCAGTATAGAGCCATGTTTGTAAGGAAATGCTAGATCAGCTGTAGCGATTTGATACAGACCAGTACTACCAGTACATACTACAAAATACAATAGCACAAGCAGAACTAGAAACAATATCCTCCCAAGTACAAGAACTAGTACAATAGTACTGTACTGTACTACTTTGCAGCCAAAATCCATATTTTTAACATACTGAAACTGATCGACTAGAATCAACATCAATACTTAATCCCAAATTTAAATGGCAGATCATCATCAAAATCAAGACGGTCATATCTATCATCTATCACCTTGTGGATGCATAATGAGTAATCTAGGATGAACCTATCATATTTATTAATCAGAAAATTATGGAAATCATTAGTCATCCTGGCGGTGGTTGGTGATGCGCTACTCTTCGGCTCGAAAAACAGGCTATATTCGGCGAACTCCTCCAGGTCCCCTCCCATAATTGAAGGTCTATATAAGTGCAACTCCACCATGTACTGGAGAAACTTGCACGCTGCCGACCTGATACAATGGACGAATACGGAGAGGCCATAGTGGAGCATGTCAAATCACATGGCGAACACTTTACCATTGTCCCCAGATACGATGGTCTCTACTCTCCATGATCCAGGTGTCAGCAAAGGCTGAGAGATGTACCTGTGTTCCACGCCGTAGTGGAAACTGTGCAGTTCCATCGAGTGGGATTTTTCGAGGTCGTGCGAGGAGAGTCGTATGGCGGGCGGCGAACGCCATCTTGTGGTTGAGGAAGTCGTGGAAGGCGACCAATGTCTATCGTCAGATTGTCAACAAGTAGGGGGTCCTAGTGGCGTTGGAATGATGGGGTGTGAGACGTCGGATGTTACACGAGAGGTGAGCACAAGTTTACCCAGGTTTAGATCCGACAGCGGTGATCGCATCCTACTCCTTCCAGCAACCCAATAATATATCGGTGTAAGCGGGATGTTACAGCGGATTGCAAGAGAGGTTCGCCTGTGCGAGTTGTGATTATGGTAGTACGATTGGTTGTGCCCTAAAGGCTCCCATAGGGACAGTTTATATAGTCACTGGGACCTAGGGTTACAGGAGAGACCTATCCGGCTACGTTACAGAGTCGGTAACTAGATACAGGTTGGACTACAAGTAATACTACAGACCTAGGTCGGTAAATCGTCTGGGCCTGGTCGTAGCTGGAACTAGCTCCTCCTCTTTCTCTGACTGGTCCGCCCGTGAAGCAAAGCTCTAACACGTTGGGGGACCATCCTGGTCAGCGAGTCCTTTGGGTATACCCGGAAAGTATATCCCCAACAGCAGCCCCTAAAAGTCTCCAAGATCCAAAGTAGGATAAATCGTCTAGCTTGATGATTTCTTCGTCTTCTGAATCTTGAAGGGTTCCCAAGAACTTCTTTCAGTAGTGTAGGATTCCAAGTCAGTTGAGTCGGATGTGTTTTGTTCTGACTTTAATCTTTTCCCTACTTAGTTGAAACATGAGCCAGATTTTTCAGCGACGTGCGGGCTGACAACTTTTCAGACCAGGTCTTGTCACTGACAAGAGTCCCATCGACATGATCGTTGGTGGGTCCATTCCTGACGGAACAGAACGCCGTTTCAATGCATACACGAAAATCAATGGGGCGGAAGAGTCATGAGGAATCTACCTCCCTATCTACTATACGCGTTTTGCTAATCGTGCAAATCAACGCACGAATCTTGGCGCAGAGGTAAATAAAAGAGAAGAGAAAACCCTTCTCTTAGATTTATCTCTCCATCGATTCATTCATTGCCTCCTCGTATCTTCGAGCGCTCCGCAGCCATTCCCATCTATACATCTCAAGAAAAATCTCTCTCCCCCACCAGTCCTTCTCCTCCAAGATCAATGGCATTAGCCTTGGTCTCAGGAGCGGCGGCGGGTTCGTAGGTGGCGGATGAGAAGAAGATGCTTGGCCTCTGGGTTCCCACTGTCATGGATGACGCCAAACTCCAGGTCATGGAGGGCGAAGGATTCATTATCACCGGCGCGTGGCGGAGCACCTTAGGGCACGTTGTTCTCTCTTCGCACGACAGCAAGAGGGTGCTGTTTGACACGCAAGTCGACCGTGGCCTCAGCTTGCCACCCTCGGACTTCTTCATCGAGGTCCTCAACTATTATGGTGTGCAACTCCATAATCTCCCTTATAACTCTCTGCTCGATCTTAGCACTCACGCAACTCAAAGTAGGGGTTTCTTGGCATTAGGACAAGTCTCACCCTTTTCCGGTACTACTATGGTACCCGGAAGAACTCCATTATCACCGGTGTGCCTTACACCACTGGCACCCTTAGCTTAGTCCTTAGGAGAAACCATATTTATCCTAGGATTAACGCTAGTGAATCCATCAAATGCTAGGCCGAAACCTTCTTTTAACATAAGGATATTCCGGCTCCTGGACGTTCGCCGAAGTCGCCGCTCCCCACCAAATGTCATGGGACATAGAGGCGCCGGAGCTATCGGATATCTTGATTCTCGCCAAAAGGAGGATTGAGTTTCTGATGAAGCACGAGGGCCGTCGTGGATCCGACTTGATCCACTGCTGGTTGGAGCGCCGGATTCAGCCTCTGTTGCACCATGGGGACCGCCTCATGCACCAGATCACCAGCGATAAGAAGGACAAGATGCGGGTCAGTTCGAGCCGGATTCCGGCGAAGGACTACAAGACCCTTATGCAATATTTGATCAATGAAAGAGTGGAACGAAAATTTCCAGATGTATCCATGAAGATGTTTACATCCAACCGTCCTCTGAATCCGGTAAATATTTCGACTCTGCTTTCGCGTTTTGTCATTTTTTCTATTCTATCTTTCTCCGACTCTATTTTCATCGATGACTTTTATCAGCTCGAGAAACTCTCCGAGTCTGAGCTATCTCCACTGGAGGGCTATCTCTCAGATGACACGAAGGAGACGGAGGATGATGAGGTGCAAGAAGTTCCCGCCTCCGCCTCCAAGAAGCGTGAGGCGAAAGAAGTTGTTATCACTACTGATAGCCAAATGTTGCCAGTAGTTAAAAAGTAAGCACCTTGTCTTTTATTTTCAGTACCTTGTACCTTTCTTTCTTTCCAAAGCACACCTAATATTCGGATTTTCGTGTTCTAGAGCTAAAGAAGTTTTGAAGAGTAAGACCAAGCCAGAAAACAAGTCGGGCAAGCAACTGCGTCAGCAGAAACTTTTCATCTCCCCTGCCATGCCGCCACCGACTCCATCCAGTACTCCATCAGCACCAGAGGCTTCCGCCTCTCCTGATGCTGGCAATACCTCGCAAGCCTTGGTCACCGTTGGTGGCCAAGCAACTAAGAAGGGTGAACCCATCAAGGGTAATGATCCCATGGTAATTTCTACAGGAAGTTTTGATAAAGTGGCTGCCTCACTGCCTCGGCCTAAAGAGGAAGAAGAAGGAAGATATCCTCAGGCTGGCTCAGTCCAGCCTTGAGAAGCAAACCTTAACCGCAGAGGTAGCGAGTCAGGAGCAGGAGGATGTCAAGCTAGTTAGCCTCATAGACCAAATTTTGGTCCGGGATGCTAAGATAGAGTCTGGCGAACTCCTAGCGACGGATGTTCCCTCCCTCTCCCTTGCCGAGAAGGTGTTTCACAGCACCAAACTCGGATTTGAGAAGTTGCACTTGGAACACATTCTAAGTTTCCGATTCTTATTTGCATTTATTTTATTATCATATCCTCTTAGCCCCCAGGCATAAAGTCGGATAAACATTGTTGGATACGAGTTGATGCTTTTAGGTTGCAAAAGAATGATGTAGTGTAGCCCCCAAGGCTCATGTTGTATTTTGACTTAGTTAAATTTGCATCCCCAGTCTTAGTAGCTGTCTGACGGTATTCCGTCTCTATACTTACAGAAAATTGCATCTTCCAACCAGGAATTGCTCAAGAACATTGGATAACATTTAATAAACAAACAGAAAGTTCCTAGTTATGCCTCTCTCATAAACTAGTTCGTTGATTAACAAGATGATCAAGGTTTCCTGATCATAGACATTGGATGTTGTTAATAACGAGATCACAACATTAGTGTAATGGTGTGATGAACATTCATCCAAAGTATAGCATTACGATCAAAGTCATTGAGTTTATATTGTTATAAACAAACTACGAAGTAGTCCTAATCCTTAGACCATGAGATCATGCCAATCACTAACACCGGAAGAGTTTCTTGTTGACATCAAACGTCACTTCGTAACTGGGTGATTATAAAGATGGCTTCAGAACTACTAAAGTGTTATGTTGAGAATCATGGATCAAGAGTGGAATTTGTTCATCCCGATGATGGATAGATATGCTCTGGGCCCTCTTGGTGATATCACATTGGTTAGCTTGCAAGCAAGTGATTTGATCACTAGAATGTTATATCACAGGAACGAGAAAAGAGTGCATGTCAAGATTAGATCAAACTAGGTATGGAGATACCGATGATCGAATCTCGGACATGTAATATATCGTGAAACAAAGGGATTAAGATACAAGCGTAAAAGGTTCCGACGATCACAGGAAAAGTCATCGTTGAATGTGTGGGAGTCAGTATGGATCTCTAGGTCTCGCTACTGATTATTGATCGAAGAAGGGTCTCGATCATGTCCGCATTATTCGCGAACCATAGGGTGACACACTTAAGGGACACCGGCATCCAGTTGGAGCAAATGTTTCATGCAGAAAGAATAAACAAGCGCAGGAATTTATTTCACTAGATACCGAAACGGGTTTTCGGGTGAAATTGCATAAAGTGGTTATGCATGTGAAATGGAATTCTAGCAAGGGGTTATTTGTGAATGTTTGTCATTAAAGTAATTGACAAAATTCTGAATAAAATAAAAGAGTTTTATTTAATGAGAGTTTGCATTAAATTTGGTGGAAATTTAATGGGAATTTGAGTGGACTTTTGAGTGGAGAAAATTGAAGGGCCATTTTGTGAGTGGAGTGTCCACTCACATGAATGAAGGAGGGGAGGGGGCAGCCCCCATGGCCGGCGGCCAATCCCTTGGGTGCCCCCCTCCTCCTATAAAAGGAGCCCCCCTCCTCACTTGTCTCTCACACCTCCTCGTGAAGGATCTCTCTCCCCCTCTAGAATTTATCCCCCATGGTCTCGGACTAGCGAGATACATGTTCCCGGTGGCTATTCGGCAAGAAAGGGTTGTGCTTCCGCTGCATCGCTGGAGCGAGGAGGCGGAGGTTGCCCGGTGTCTTTTACGTGTGTGCGAGCACGGATGCGCTGCTGCTTTGCGGCGCTAGGACTTCCTCTCGATCTTGAGATCGGCAAGGGATCGTCTACATCAACCACGAGTTGAACTCGTTAAGCTTTGTCGGTCTTCAAAGGTATGTTCTCTACGGATATACATCTGCCCGTTGTTTGTATCTAGTAGATAGATCTTGGTACATAGTTCCCATCGTAGGAATTTTTTTGTTTTCTATGTCATAACCCTACAGGGTATCAGAGCCGGATCTATGTAGATACTTTACACGGTAGTACACATATGAGTATGTGGGATGATGATCATGTTGTTGCTCCTTTGTTGTAATTTTGGATATTGGTGGCATAGTGGGATGAAGCGGCCCGGACAAACTTTACATGTCCTCGCATTACGAGACCTGTTCCACGCTTGACATGCAACTAGTTTGCATAAGTGGCTAGCGGTGTCTATCTTTCCTACTATAGTCAATATCTATTTTGTGCGAGTTGTCAACAATTTGGTTATCCTCGCTAGGTTCATGTTCGTAGGTAAGAACGGTTCTATCTCGAAGCCCTAAGCCACGTAAAACTTGCAATGGATAAATTAGAGGCGTCTAGTTTAGATTGTTGCTGGGCTAGTGTTATGATATGGTGATGTTGTAAGTAGAAGTATGAGATGGTACTCTTACAACATACATAACGTGTAATCTCCATAGATGTAAGATCCCTCCTTATTAAAGGAAAGGATCCCTGTGATTGCAATGCTAGTCCCTGGATCAATAGCTAGCATCCACAGTTAAGATGTAATATCAAGAAACAAAGGTCATAATATAACTTTATAACCAGGAATAACATAGTTTTATTACATCTTACATAGCTCATTTGGCTATTTACAATACATTGCAGCGGAAATCTATAAGCATTGGGTCCTTCATCTTCAAAATGCCACAGGCAGATGTTGGTTGTAGACTTTGTAATCCTAATCAATCAATCTTCTCTAAAATCAAACAAACCTGCAACATTACAAGTTACAGCCACAAGGGTCAATACATTTGAATTGTATTGGCAAGTGATACTATGGTAGTATAGTGGAGTCTATCATCTATATGCATTTTGGCTAAGTGGAGTTGAGGCTTGCATTGCTCAAAATAGATTTTTCCTTAACCTTTGAAAATACTAAGTTTTGCTTGGCAAAAACATTTTTCTCAATCAAAGATTGAAGATCCTTATCCAAGGAATCTTTCAATCAAAGATTGAAGATCTCAAACAACCCTTGTTCAAACCGCAAGTTTTAACTTAGATATTTGAAAGATGAGATTCTTGATTGCTTTCATGTCTTGATGCTCAAATTGTCCTTTACCAGGGACATGGCTAAGTACTTAGGTTTTACACTCTGCAGAGGTGGTGCACTTTCCCCACAAGACTTGGTTTCCCAAGACAAGATCTTTCAGAAGCCTTCCCTTAGACCAACATGGACGCGCTCCAACCTATCAAACACTACCACCAACTGTCCATATGGCTAAGTTCTTGCAACCTATATGATCATGGCAGAGCCCATATTGCCAAGTGGTTGCACTTGAAGCTTCTCAACATTTGACATCTCAAATCTCTTTATTCCTGGGTGGCCATCCACAAGGGAGATACACAAGCCAAGTCCATGGCCTTGTGAACCACTCAACATAAACCAATCCTTCCATTCTACCCAGGGGATTCATTAACTTAGTTGTTTTATTAAATAAAGAACCAAGTCCTCAGACTTAGAATATTTTCCCATAGTGTGAATATATTTTCCACCCATGTTTTCTATTAGCTAGGCTAAGCTTGATAGTAATAGGATTCTTAACTTAGGAAAATCCTACTAAGGTTTCACCTACTAGGTTTTCCTATAGCAAGGTCTATACTTAGCAAAATCCATGCAAGTTTTACTTAGCAAAACACTAATGCATAGTGAAAGTAATGGGATAGAAAGTATGAAGCATCACTTGCCTTTTTGGTAGAGTATAGGCTCACTCCTTGTCCTTGCAACAATCACACTCTTCAAGTCACTACAAATCAATCAAGCAAGGCACAAACTCAATCTACCAATCAAGCAGAACAACACACAAAATGACAAAGTCAAAGTAATGCATGCAAGCATGCCAAGCTTTGTTTGGTTTGAAAAAGTTGTTCCTAATGGGTCATAAACATTTGCAAACACCTATTTGGTCATTTTGTAAAGTGGCAAAGTCATTTGCAAAGAGGTTTCACTTCAAATCCATTTTCAAAATAAAGTATCATTTTATGTGGTGTAGAAATATTTTCAAATCACAAAACTTGGGTTTTGAGTCATGAGTTTAAAACAAAACATTTTCCAAAGGTTTTCTTCCAAAATCATTTTTAGTAAAATAACCACATTTCTATTTGACTAGAAATGGTTTTTAAATCAAGAATCATTATTTTGTTTCACCAAATGAGTTGCTATTGCAAAGCTTGGTGTTTTGGGTTAGTAGGTTTGGTCCAAAACATTTTCTCAAAGTTTTCCATTCAAAACCATTTTCATAAACAAAACAATAGTTTTATTTAGCTAGAAATGGACTAAACCAATTAATCCATTCTAAACTTTTCCAAATTCATTTTCCAAAACATGGGTTGGTTCCTAGGGTCAGTAAGGTCACAACAAACCATTTTGCAAAGGTTATAACCCAAAAATCATTTTTTAAACAATTTTTCTAATCTTAGCAAGCACACAAAAGAATCTGCAAAAACAAGCAAAATAATAGATACTATTTGCTAAACCAAGGGCAGGGTTGGTTAGGTCTTGCTCTCCTGAATCCAACGACATAAAATTTGTAATTTTTGGACGTGTGGATCCAAAGTTACAAGGGTTTGAAGTTTGCAAAATATTCTGTTTTCAAATCTGATTTTAGATCCAATGTGCCACGCCGCGTTCTAACTGGGTGGTACCGGTTCGGCCGGATCGGCAACGTGGACCGTAGGATCTAGGTTGATCGCACGGCACAGGGCGCGTACCTCTTCGCGGCTTAAGTGATCTATCGTAGGCGTTGGATTAAGATCCTACGGATGCTAATGCTCGGTCACAGATGGGCGGCGCTGCGGTGGCTACCGGCGGCGGAGTTGTTGGTCGACGACGGTGCCGATGCTATAGGAGGTGAGGGAGAAAGGGGAGATGCTCACCAGGCTCAGGAGAACACGGCGAAGCTCAAGGTACTCGCGGTTGGTCAAGGGGCGCACGGAGACGAAGGTAATCGTCACGAGTCGCTGCCGCCGACGTTGGTCCTGCTCGCGGTTGGAGTCGATGCTACAGATCAAGAGAAGGTAGACCGAGGGCATGGTTAGACACAAGAGATCATGGCGGAGCTGTGAGCGTGAACGAGAAGTGAAGGGGCGGTCTGGTTCACCTGGGAGACGTCGCCGGAGATGTTGCAGACGGCGGCGCTGTTCAGAGCTTGTCGTAGCCGACGCTCTGGGGCGCCCTCGGTCGAATGGAATTCACGGACAGAAGCGCCAGGGAGTGTGGAGTATGTGTGCGTGGTCGATGACGCAAGGGGCGGCGCTGGGTCACCGGAATTGAGGAGGGAGCTCGTCGGAGACGGCGGTGGTGCAGAAGAAATTGGCGACAGCCTAGGGGCAGAGAGGAGGAGTTGTCTGGGGGAAAATGACGAGGAGGGAGAGGCTTTTAAGGGAGCATGGTCGCTGGGATTAATCGTCGAGCATTTACCGGCAATTTACTCCGAGGAGTTAACGGCAGGAAACGGCCGGGGGAGGGCGCGGTCCTCGCGTGGGTAGAGAAGATGGTGAGGTGGCAGTGGGGGCCGGTGTCAGCGAGAGGGAGAGAGGAGGAGTGGGTCCCGGTTGTCTGTGACTGAGTGGGTTCTTTCCGCGGTGAGAAAACGGTTGGCTCGGGTGAGAGGGAGAGGTGGGCTGCTGGGCCTTATTGGGCTGGGTCCTTTTTCTTATTTTTTTCTGTCTGCTTTCTTTTTCCTTTTCTAATTCTTTTTCTGTTTTCAAATTCAAACAATTATTCAAACCTTCAAACCACTCAAACAATTCAAATAAACACCACACTTCACAACTTTGAACTTGGTTCTGTTATCAACATAACCAAATTCTAATATAATAATTTTTTTTTCTTTTTAGGATCCATTCTTTAATTAAATAAAATGGATCTTTAGTTTATTAATAAAATAGGGTTTGATTTAATTAATAAAATTTCCATTTGAAATCAAAATATTTTCAAAACCAAAACAATATGTTTTATTTGAAAGTAAGGAATACTTGAAAACTTGTTTAAAACAAAATAACCTTTTTGCTATAGGGTCCATTAATAATTAAATAAAATGGACCTTAGTTAATAAATCAAATAGGTTTTGTTTTGTTAAAAACTTTATTTTGAAATCTAGAATAAAACCAAAACACTTTAGTAGGTTTTATTTTGAGAAAAAAAAGAATACATGGAAAACTTATTTTAAATAAATAAATAAGTTTTGATGTTTTGGAAATAGTAAAACCTTTATTAATAAAACTTGGATATTTAAATCCTTTTTGTTTTAAATAAACCTCTACTATTTTAATCAAAGCAAAACCTTTTGTTTCAAAGTCTTGGCCAAGGTTTAATTTGGCTTTATAAAATAATCTTTATTTAAAATATATCTTTTCTTTTGAAAACCAAATCCTTTTATTTAAAGATTCAAAATAGTATTTCCAAAATATATATTTTTTTCTTTTTTAAAAAAAAGTTTAACTTTATAAATCCCTTTAGGATTTTATTTGATCCAACTAGTTTGAAGCCCCAATTGAATTCAAAAAGTTTCTTCTGGCCTTGAACATCAAACAAAGTTTTATTTTATTCATTTATTTTCACATTACAAGATTTGGAAAATCTTGGGATGTGACAATAGACCTTGGACTAACACATATAGGTATGATAGTGATCATACCACGGTGCATATGATAGAGATCATATGCGGGAACCATATTATTTCACTAATAAACATATGATGTTTGATTGCATCTTATATTGCTTGTTTAGTGCTTTGTTAGCATAATAAGATGATCCCTCATTTAAATATCAAGATAAGAATGTGTTCTTCCTTTAGTATGCACCGATTATGTTTTCCGCCCAAGACATCACGTGATGATCGGGTGTTCTTGGATCCACGACCATATTTCGGTGTAAAATGTTACACGCCAATACTAAGGTTCTAACTTGGCGAGCCTAGCATGTACATACATGGCCTCTAACACGGACCGAAAGGTTAAGCATGAGTCATATAGTTGATATGATGCCCATTTGATGCTCGCCTTTGAAGCTACACCGACTCGCGTGATGATCGGACTTGGTGTAGTGGATTTGGTTCATGTAATCACCAAAAAGGCACGAAGGATGTCGTTTTTGAGTGGGAGTTCATTCGTAATATGGATTAGTTGAACTCAATCTATCATACACTTACTCTAAACTTTACAAATTCTGTTGTAGATGGCACCACCTGCTTTTAATTTCAATGTGTTCATGGAGAAAGAGAAACTTGCAACGAACGGTAGCAACTTTACCGAATAGGCCATGAATTTGAGGATTCTCCTCTCTGCTGCACAAAAGCAATATGTGCTAGAAGCGCCGTTAGGCCCCCCACCTTTAGATGATGCCCCTGACGAGGAGAAGAATGTCTATCAGACTCGTCAGGAGGACCACAACTTAGTTCATTGCGGCATTTTGTATGGGCTAGAGCCGGAACTTCGAAAGCGTTTCAAAAATGGCAATGCATTTGATACAATGGGTGAGTTGAAAATGATTTTCGACACACATGCTGCTGTAGAGAGCTACAACGCTTCAGAAATGTTCTTTAGCTGCATGATGGAAGAGCACAGCTCCGTTAGTGAGCATGTACTCAAGATGTCGGGTTACGGTGATAAGCTTGTGTCCTTGGGAATATCGATTCCCATTGACTTAGGCATCCATCGTGTTCTGCAGTCTCTGCCACCTAGCTATAAGAGCTTCGTGATGAACTATAATATGCAAGGCATGAAGAAGTCTCTCCCCGAGCTTCACAATGCTTAAAACCGCAGAAGTGGAGATCAAAAGGAACATCAAGTGTTGATGATCGAGGAACATTGGTTTCAAGAAAGACAAGAAGGAAAACGGAAGGAAGTAAGGGGCAAACCTGCTGTCGTGCTCGAAAAGAAACCCCGAGTTGGACCTAAGTCCGATACCGAGTGCTACTATTGTAAGGGGACTGGCCACTGGAAGCACAATTGCCCCAAGTATTTGGCAAATAAGAAAGCCGGCAAGGCAAACAAAGGTATATATGATATACATGTTATTGATGTGTGCTTGACTAGTGCTTGCAGTAGAACCTGGGTATTTGATACCGGTTCAGTTGCTAATATTTGTAACTTGAATCAGGGCTGCGAACAAGCCACCGCTAGCAAGGAGTGAGGTCAAGATGCGGTCGGCAATGGATCAAGCGTTGATGTGATCGCCATTTAACGCCGCCTCTCCACTTTCCGCCGGGATTAGTTATAAAATTGAATAATTGTTATCCGGTGCTCGCACCGAGCATGAACATTGTATCCGGATCGTGTTTGATGCGGCGGTTATTCATTTAAATACGAGAACAATGGTTGTTCCATTTATATGAATGAAATCTTTTATGGTCATGCAGCGTTGATGAATGGTTTATTTCTTTTAGATCTCGATACTAATGTTACACATATTCATCATGTTGATGCTAAAAGGATTAAACTAAATGATGATATATCCGATATATGTGGCAATCGCCGCTCAGGTCATATTGGCGTTAAACGATGAAGAAGCTCCATTCGGATGGACTTTTGGAATCACTTGATTATGAATCATTTGATACATGTGAGCCATGTCTTATGGGCATGATGACTAGAACGCTTTTCGGTTCAATGGAACGGGCGATGATTTATTGGAAATCATACATTCTAATGTATGTGGTCCAATGAGTGTGTCGGCGCGAGGTGGATATCGTTATTTTGTTACTTTCACGGATGATTTGAGTAGATACGGTTATATCTACTTGATGAAACACAAGTCTGAAACCTTTGAAAAGTTCAAGGAATTTCAGAATGAAGTGGAAAATCATCGTAATAGAAAGATCAAATTTCTACGGTCCGACCGTGGAGGTGAGTATCTAAGATACGAGTTTAGCACTCACATGAAAGAGTGTGGAATTGTTTCACAACTCACACCTGCCGGAATACCACAGCGAAATGGTGTGTCGGAATGTCGTAATCGTACTTTATTAGATATGGTTCGATCTATGATGTCTCTGACGGACTTGCCGTTGTCATTTTGGGGTTATGCACTAGAAACTGCTGCATTCACTTTAAATCGGGCACCATCTAAACCGCTGAAAAGGCAATCAGATGAATTATGGTTTGGAAACAAACCTAAGTTGTCATTTCTTAAATTTTGGGGATGCGATGTTTATGTGAAGAAACTTCAACCAGATAAACTCGAACCCAAAGCGGAAAAATACATCTTCATAGGATACCCTAAGGAAACTATTGGGTATTCCTTCTATCACAGATCCGAGGGCAAGGTTTTTGTTGCCATGAATGGATCCTTTCTAGAGAAGGAGTTTCTCGCGAAAGGTGTGAGTAGTCGAAGGTAGAACTCAAGAGGTTATTGAACCTTCTCTTGAAAGTATGGCTAGTAGCGCATCGCGGTAAGTTGTTCCGGAGTTGGCTCCACCTTGAAGAGGGAACTAATGATAATGATCATGAAACTCAAAGAGAGTATTACCGAACCTCGCAGGTCAAGCAGACGCTGCAGCTCCCGAGCAGACGGAACTCCTGTCATGAATTGCATGGTTGATGATAATGATGACCCTGCGATGTATGAAGAAGCGATGATGAGCCCGGATTCCAACCTATTGTTAGAAGCCATGAAATCCGAGATGGAATCCATGTATGAAAATCAAGTTTGGAACTTGGTGGATTTACCTCACGCACCGAAAAGGCCGTGGAGAACAAATGGATTTTCAAAAGGAAAACTGATGTCGATGGTAATGTGACCGTTTATAAAGCTCGACTTGTCGCAAAGGGGTTTCACAAATTCAAGGAGTTGACTACGATGAGACATTCTCTCCGTAGCGATGCTAAAGTCAGTTAGGATTATGTTAGCAATTGCTGCATATTTCGATTATGAGATATGGCGATGGATGTAAAACCGCTTTCAATGGTAATATTGAGGAAGAGTTGTATATGATACAACCAAAGGGTTTTGTCGATCCTAAGGATGCTAACAAGGTGTGCAAGCTTCAGCGATCCATCTATGGATTGAAGCAAGCATCACGAAGTTGGAATCTCCGCTTTGATGAGGTGATCAAAGAGTTTGGATTTGTCCAAACTTATGGAGAAGCTTGTATTTACAAGAAAGTGAGTGGGAGCAATGTGGCATTTCTGATATTATATGTGGATGACATATTATTGATCGGAAATGATATAGATCTTTTAAACAGTGTTAAAAGTTATCTAGACAGCAAATTTTCAATGAAGGACCTAGGTGAAGCGTCATACATATTAGGCATAAAGATCTATAGAGATAGATCTAGGCGCCTAATAGGGCTATCGCAAAGTACATACCTTAATAAGATTTTAAAGAAGTTTAAAATGGAGAATAGTAAGAAGGGGTTCTTACCTATGAGACAAGGCACGACATTGAGTAAGACTCAAAGTCCGGCTTCGGCGGAAGAAAGAGAGATAATGGACAAGGTCCACTATGCTTCAGCCATAGGCTCTATAATGTACGCCATGCTATGTACAAGACCGGATGTGGCACATGCTATTAGTTTGAATAGTAGGTACCAATCGGATCCAGGTTCAGAACACTGGAAAGCGGTCAAGAATATCCTTAAGTACTTGCGAAGAACTAAGGATATGTTTCTTATATACGGAGGTGAAGAAGAGCTCGTCGCTAAGTGTTATGTCGACGCTTAGTTGATAATCGATCCGGATGACTCTAAGTGTCAATCCGGATACGTATTTCTCATGAATGGCGGAGCGGTTAGTTGGAGGAGCTCCAAACAACCTGTGGTGGCGGGATCAACAACGGAGGACGAATATGTTGCTGCTTCAGAAGCGGCTCGGGAAGCAGTTTGGATGAAGGAGTTCATATCCGAACTAGGTGTGGTTGCAAACGCGTTGGACCCAATGGTGATCTATTGTGACAATAATGGTGCCATTGCCAATGCCAAAGAGCCAAGGTCTCACAAGCATTCCAAGCATATTAAGCGCCGGTTTCACTCCATCCGCGAGCATGTCAAGGATGGAGATATAAAGATTTGTAAAGTACATACGGATCTCAATGTAGCAGATTCGTTGACTAAAACTCTCCCTAGAGCAAAACATGATCTACACCAGAACTCCATGGGTGTTAGATACATCACAATGTAACTAGATTATTGTCTCTAGTGCAAGTGGGAGACTGAAGGGAATATGCCCTGAGAGGCAATAATAAAATGTTTATTATGTGTATTCCAAGTATATGATAGATGTTTATTTTGCATGCTATAATTGTATTAATACGGAAAAGTTAATACATGTGTGTTTAATAAACAAATGAAAGTTCCTAGTTATGCCTCTCTCATAAACTAGTTCGTTGATTAACAAGATGATCAAGGTTTCCGATCATAGACATTGGATGTTGTTAATAATGAGATCACAACATTAGTGTAATGGTGTGATGAACATTCATCCGAAGTATAGCATTACGATCAAAGTCATTGAGTTTATATTGCTATAAACAAACTACGAAGGAGTCCTAACTTAGACCATGAGATCATGCCAATCACTAACACCTAAGAGTTTCTTGTTGACATCAAACGCCACTGTGAATCGGGTGATTATAAAGATGGCTTCAGAACTACTAAAGTGTTATGTTGAGAATCATGGATCAAGAGTGGAATTTGTTCATCCCGATGACGGATAGATATGCTCTAGGCCCTCTCGGTGATATCACATTGATTAGCTTGCGGCAAGTGATTTGATCACTAGAATGTTATATCACGGAACAAGAAAAGAGTGCATGTCAAGAATCTAGATCAACTAGGTATGGAGATACCGGCGATCGAATCTCGTATATGTAATATATCGTGAAACAAAGGGATTAAGATACAAGCATAAAAGGTTCCATGATCATAGGAAAAGTCATCGTTGAATGTGGGAGTCAAGATGGATCTCTGTGTCTCACATCGATTATTGATCGGAGAAGGGTCTCGATCATGTCCGCATTATTCCCGAACCATAGGGTGACACACTTAAGGGACACTGGCATCCAGTTGGAGCAAATGTTTCATGCCGAAAGAATAAACAAGCGCAGGAATTTATTTCACTAGATACCGAAACGGGTTTTCGGGTGAAATTGCATAAAGTGGTTATGCATGTGAAATGGAATTCTAGCAAGGGGTTATTTGTGAATGTTTGTCATTAAAGTAATTGACAAAATTCTGAATAAAATAAAAGAGTTTTATTTAATCAGAGTTTGCATTAAATTTGGTGGAAACTTAATGGGAATTTGAGTGGACTTTTGAGTGGAGAAAATTGAAGGGTCATTTTGTGAGTGGAGTGTCCACCCACATGAATGAAGGAGGGGAGGGGGCAGCCCCCATGGCCGGCGGCCAACCCCTTGGGTGCCCTCCCTCCTCCTATAAAAGGAGCCCCCCTCCTCACTTGTCTCTCACACCTCCTCGTGAAGGATCTCTCTCCCCCTCTAGAATTTATCCCCCATGGTCTCGGACTAGCGAGATACGTGTTCCCGGTGGCTATTCGGCAAGAAAGGGTTGTGCTTCCGCTGCATCGCTGGAGCGAGGAGGCGGAGGTTGCCCGGTGTCTTGTACGTGTGTGCGAGCACGGATGCGCTGCTGCTTTGCAGCACTAGGACTTCCTCTCGATCTTGAGATCGGCAAGGGATCGTCTACATCAACCACGAGTTGAACTCGTTAACCTTTGTCGGTCTTCAAAGGTATGTTCTCTACGGATATACATCTGCCTGTTGTTTGTATCTAGTAGATAGATCTTGGTACATAGTTCCCATCGTAGGAAATTTTTTGTTTTCTATGCTGCGAACCCTACAGATGGATCTGGCCCAGGCCTTAGAAAGCGAGCTGAATAGCCTCCGCGAGGAGCATGCTCAGTGGAATTATTCTATGCTAGGTAAGATTTCCAACTTATGTTTTACATTGATTTCTCGACTTTCTTTTCAGTCAAATTGTGACTCTTGGTTCTTTCCCAACCCTCCTAAATCTTTCCGATTCGCCTACCTCCGAACCTTGCCTCGAGCGCATCAAGCTCGTCAGAGATATGTTGTTCGTCTTTCGCCAGACTCTTGAGGAGGCTGGCGAGTTGGTCAAGCTTTCCGACTTGCACAAGATGTCAGTGCAAGAGGTGAGGGATAAGGCTAAGGAGATTCCTAAGCTTATTGAGGACTGGAAGATCTCCTATGCTCGGACTGCTGCCCAGACTGCTCTTACCATGGTGATGAGCCACCATAGCGAGATGTAAATCTGGCTTGTCACCAAAGGTATCACCGAGGAGGATGATGAGGGCAACCCATAGGACATCAAGGCAATCCAAGATTCCTATGCTGGTTATGCTTGTCATGTGGCGGAGATGACCAACTATACGATGCCATTTTTCGAATTTGTCGCCTTGCCTCCCTCGCCTCAAGAGCCAGAAGACAACCTTGCAGCTTCTAAGTCTGAGATTTAGGGCGACAACTTGTCGACTCCGGTGCTCCACCTTCCTCATCACCACCACCTAGCTCTGCAGCATAAATAATATTTATGCATTATTCTGAACTTTTGGCAATGTAATGATGGAAACAATGTTTTTATTTGTGCTGGTCTATAAAAACTGATGCTTTTACTATCATAGAACTTATGTTTATATATTTTTTGTGTGTGCTAGAAAATTCTCTAAAGCACTTTTTGGTTTATGCCTATACTTGTTATTTTTTCTGGCTCTCTGCCTTGTCCCTTTCATGGGCCATCCAACTTTCGGCATGAAAACTTTGCTGAGCAATGGAGCGCAATTGCTAAACTAGTTTAAACTCGAAAACAAAGACGGCTTCTAGTACCAACAACTCATTACTCGGAAAATACCTGCGTCTAAGCGATCAGATAAAATACCAAAGTATAAACAATAAATTTAATATTTTACCCTAAGGTAACATTGTTTAGATATTCAAAAATCGTAACCAGAATGAACATGAGCATAAAGTACTTTCAAGCATTCTGGGATTTTTGAAAATGACATGATCTTTTGGAAATAATATGGCAAAAAACTTCTCAAAGATAACATATGAGGAAACCAATACTTTATTTCACTTTGAACATGTATATATATGATTACAAGGAAATATAACTAAGAATAGAAGGGACATAGCTGTTCAATATTTCATGGTCGTTCTATTTCATTCGGGTCTGTGCTACCGCCACTGATGACCCACAAGTATAGGAGTTTGCAATAGTCTTCGCGGGTAGTATTACTCAATTTATTGATTCGACACAAGGGGAGCCAAAGAATACTTGCAAGCCTTAATAGCTAAGTTGTCAGTTCAGCTGCACCTGGAAATAGTTCTTGCTCACAGAAGTTTATCAGTAGCAACAACAAAGCAATAGCAACAGCAACATCAACAGTGAAACATTAGCAACATTAACAGTAACGGTAATAGTAGGATTCTAGTGCGGTAGGTGTAAGGATGGATGGACGGGTGTTAAATGGACGAGTCTAAACATGTAACTTCAATATCTAGGGCATTGCAGATAAATAATAACAAGCATCCAAGTACTAAACAATCCTAGGCATGTGCTCCAAATATAGTCATACTTGCCCGCAATGAGAACTTGCATAACATCTTCTATCCAGCCAGCCCGTGGCAGCAGGGCCTCTAGGGAACTACTGGAATTAAGGTTCTCCTTTTAATGGAGCACCGGAGCAAAGCATTAACACTCCGTGAACACATGTGATCCTCACACCACAGCCATCCCCTCCGGTTGTCCCAATTATTGTCACTTTGGGGCCTTTGGATCCGGACAATGATATGTGTACACAACTTGCAGATAAGATCACAAACAATACTATCATAATTATTTAATAATAAGTTCAGATCTGAGATCATGGCACTCGGGCCCTAGTGACAAGCATTAAGCACAACAAGTTGCAACAAAGTCAAATAGCACAAGAGAAACTAGGCACTATGCCCTAACAGATCTTATTCGATTACATGATAGAACTCATCCAATCCCTACCATCCCCAAGCCTACAGCGGTGGATTACTCACTCATGGATGAGGGAAACATTGGTGGTTGATGGAGATGCGTTGGTGATGACGATGGCGATGATCCTCTCCAAAATCCCCATCCCGGCAGGGTGCCAGAATGGATTTTCTGGATCCGAATATTGGTTTCTGGTGGCGGCGGCGGAGGAGCGGAACTCTTTCTGGAAAACTATCGAACCCCCCTCGGTTTTTAGGTCGAAAGGCAACTTATAGGAGCAGAGGGAGGCCGAGGAGTTGCCTAGGGTGGCCACACCCCCTCTAGGCACGGGGTCAGGTGGGCCCGCGCCTGGGGTGGGTCTGGCCCCCCGAGGCCTCCTCTCTGTCTCCCCTTCTGGCTCCGTGGATCTTCTGGTGAAAAATAGTTTTTGGCATATTTTCCGGAATTTTTCCTGATAGTTCATTTTCTGCACAAAAACAAGACACCAATGTAATTCAGCTGAAAACAGCTTGAGTCCGTGTTAGTTGTATCCAAATCACACAAGTATAGAGGAAAAATAATAGCAAAGTGTTCGAGAAAGTAGATACGTTTTGTACATATCAACTCCCCCAAGCTTAGCTTATTGCTTGTCCTCAAGCAATTTAGTTGAAAACTGAGTGCGATAAGAGAACTTTCACGAACAGTTTGCTTCATATGATGTAAATATTCTCAGCATAGGAGTAGATGCTTAGAGAATTCATAATAAGGAGTATGCAACTAAGTCTACTCAATAGTCATTGCAAGCTATGAAGAGGAACCAACTCAATAATAATAAGTAGCATGAAACATAAACATAAGCAACATTACAATGCTCATAATAAGGTATGATAGAGTGGTATCTCACTTGCCTTTGTTTGAAGAGCACAATATAAATGCCAAGGCACCTCTGGAGTTCACATGAAGACTAGAGATAAAGATATCAGAGATACAAGTATCAAATTCATGACATAATTAACCAAGTTTTGGAACAAACAAAAGAATGACAACTATGCTCACAAGAAGGTGCTCATAGAATAAGTGGTGACTCAACAAGGTTGTGAAAATGGTTTTGAAAGGTTTGAAAGGCTTCCAAATGCTGAAAGGAAGGTACTCATTAGCTTTGAGCTCTCATTGCCCCTATCATAGGCATCTTCATGTGGTTAAGGTGAAAGTGAGGTCCACTCTGAATCATATGCTTGATAGACCATAGACTGGAATTCCCAAGTCCCTTGAGTACGAGGGTCGCTCCGCATGCTACTCAACTTTGGTCACCTGAAAGTTCTTATCATTGTAAATACATGCATATAATCGACAACCGCCAACTGGGTACTCCTTGCACGTGGTACAAGAGCTTTCCCATAACCAAAATGACAAGGCAAGTAGACAATGAGCATCTCAGCAATCTTTTTATTTACCATATGCATAGCTTTTTATTGAGGATGCTTCATAGATGCTCATTATGGTGATGCTGCAAGTTTCCACCATGATTAAGCATGGCTTAGGCTAGAGGCCTAGGCGTTTCTCTAACACAATGTATAAACTCCATGAACTCACAACCTCCCCTTTTATTTCACATCGTCGACATCCGTAAACAAAAGAGCAAGGAATCAACTGGATGAGGTATCCCAAAAGTGTTGAAAGTGTTCCCCATGACAGCACGGTTCTGCTGACTCCTAGTATATAATTAGCAAGGATATGACTTTCATGGACTAGTCACAATCGTTTAGAATTATTAAGCGCAAGGAATAAAGTGTGCCATCAAGTTTGTGAGAGCTTTACTAACTAACTTTCTCAAAATAGACAAACATTTTATTTTGGAAAAAAACGACATATATAAAATATGCACTAAAGTAGCAAATGATGCTAATATGTAGGTATGGTGGAAACAGCTGGCAATATTGGTTTTGGGAGTTGGAAACACAGGTGGAGCACATACTCAGTGTAAGTGAAGGCTAGCAATAGAGAGCGACCGACAAACGAGGGAGCAATAGTTGTCATAATCATGTTTGCAACAAAACAGGACTAATTATGGCATGAAAGTGATAAAAGAACTTTGAGGGAAAATAAATCATAAAGGCTTACTGACTATTGGTTAGTCATATGCATGAGTGAGCATGTGCCAAGTCGATTCATATGAACAGTCAGAGGAGGATACCACAATGTCATACCAAAGTATGAATAAACCAATGCAAGCAAACATTCATATGGCATGCTACAAACTATTAGCAAGCTAGAGCTAATCATAGACAAGCAAGAACTACTAAGCATCCATAATGACATACACCTCACACAAACAGGCTAAGCATGCTCACTATGATGAGTATATGTAAAAAAATGAAACAAATAGAGTTTGTTACCAGCCTCTTACCACAACTCGAGTTGTCTTAATCTTCATTATTGCCCTTCACTTGTGTGACTTGAATAATTAACATGAGAACAAAATCCACTGAGGATGGCTGAACACTGCAAAGAACTCACAAAACCAAAGAAGACCAACAAATATTTTTGGTGTTTTCGAATTTTTTTAGAAACAAGCAAACAAATAAAAACCAAACAAAAACAAAGCAAACCAAACAAAGCAAAATATTTTTGGATTTTTCTTTTAAGGCAAACCAAAGCAAATAAACAAACCAAGAGAAACAACGAAAATATTTTTGGTATTTTTGGGTTTTTAGAAAGAAGCAAGAAAAACCAAAAAGAAAGCAAAAATAATTGATATACAAAGAACCGACCGAACATGATATATATATATATGAGTGGAGTGTGATGTCGGTAAACCTCCCCCCAAGCTTAGGCATTTGGCCTAAGTGGGGCTCAATCCCATGATGCCCAATTAGATGCACCTCTATAGTATGTCGAGGAAGCTCCCTCGTCCTGGTACGAGATCGAGGACTCCCATGTGTAATGTATCGCTGGTTCATATGAGGCCGCTTCCTCCTAATAGCGCCCATGGAAGTTCAGAGAGTGCAACTCGTCATCCATCTCCGCCTTCGAGCGTGACCAAGGTCCCTGAGAAATACTGAGCAAAGTGTTTTGGGGTAGAGGGATCTCTCTCTTCCCCGTCAATAAACAACATTCTATAAACCAAGTTATCAAGAGTAGGGCTAGTGGTGATGAAGTGGTGCGCCTTCATGGAAGTAAGATCAAGCCTCTAAGGGGCCAAAACTGTATCATGTGGATCAACAACAATGTCTAAGGTAGAAGCAATACGAGTAGCAATAATTCCCCCATAAATGGGTCCCTTAGCAGCTAAACGACGAGCAATGAGAGAACCAAGATTATACTTGTCCTCAGTTTTCAGTGAAGCAGCTAAGAAGGCCAATTGATAGTTGGAAATATTACAAGTGCTCTCCCTACCAAGAACACTGGTGGCAAGATAGTAGGCAAAATACTTGATGGCTGGAAGTTGAATGTTCTTTATCTTCCCTCGCTGAGCTCTACGGTCATCATCATTGGTTGTTCTCAAAGATCTAACAAATCAGCGGGTAGAGCTTGAATCTTCTTTGATGACCCTGTTGTACCAAGTCCCAGAGCCTTGCAAAATTTCTTCAATATCATAGAATGAGCCCTGCCATAAATTTTGAAAGAAACATAAGGATTGAACATACTATTGGTAAAGGAGAAACTCTCCATAAATGTTTTAGTAAGCAAAGCATATTGTGCACTCTCATCCTTCATGTAACTTGTTAGTCGAGCTCTCTACACCAAAGACATGAAATCATTAAGAATCCCAGCATCTTGCAAGAAAGTTGACAAGGAAAGGTGGAGGGGTGCGCATCCCCTTAATCTCCCTCATCACCAAATCGCGGAGTGATGAGATCCTCATTGTATGAGGGTCTAGAATTGGTGGATTACCTTGGAAGCCTTGCCCTTCTAGGTGCATCACTCTCAAATATGTCACCAAAGGTGTGGTGGTCGATGAGTTCCCTATTCTGAAATTTTTAAATAACCATCAAACCAAGTGATTTCTAAGTAGATAAATGATGAGCAACTACTATAGGAACTTGCTAGCATCAAAACAAAGTTTCTAAGCTTATAACAAGCATGCAAGCTCAAACAACCTGTCACATATAGCAGCAAAATACTCAAGATACAATCTACCAATCACAAATCTAATTGGACAAGTGGAGGAGGCACATAACAAGGAGCAAACCCTCCAAAAATTAGCACTTGAGATGGGATGAACAAGGAGATCTAAAATCACGAGCAAGAACAGCAAGAAATCGAGCTTGAGCCAGTTTTCCGGTGTTTTTTGGGAGAGATAAAGAATGTGGCTTTGAGGAGGCAGCTGGAGGGCCCCAGTGGGCTGACTTCAGCGCCTCCACTGGTAGGTCGTGCCTACTGGGGTCTCAGTGGCCTGGGTGGCCTCTGGGTCCCCTCAAAGCCACTCGCCTTTTTTCGAGGAAAAATTTATTTTAATTTTTCTGGGATGTTTCGGGAAACTTTATTTTTGGCCAATTTTCAGGGTATGAAAATTGATTTTCTCGCAGAAACAGTTTTTTTAGAAGAAGCAAAAGAAAACCAAAAGCCAAACTACAGGAGCTCTAAGAAACTCAAATAAGCAAACAACTAGCAAAACTAAAGCTAAATCAAAGACTATGAAGGAGAAAGGAAAAACAAAGCAAGTATAACCAAAGTGGAAACATTATTTTGTTCATAAAAATCATTTTGTTAACAAGGTTAATCAAGTATTGTTAACAAAACAATCTTATATGAAACAAAACTTTGCATCCCACAAGGTGATTATGTTACCTCATACTTGAGAGCAATGCTCCCAATCATAATAGTTTCAAAATTTTCTTGTGGAACGTGACAATATATTTCTCCAACCTTGATGCCTTCATGATTTTCAATGGAATTCAGGCAATAGCTCATAACAACCTCCTTGGGGAAGTAGATAGTGTGCTCTTTGTCGTTAATATTGAATGTTAATTTTCCTTGATTGCAATTGATGACAACACCTGCAGATAAGAAAAGGTATCCCAATAATAATAGACATATTATCATCTTTAGGCATTTCAAGCACAACAAAATCCGTTAAAACCATGCAATTATGAGCAACTTGAATAGGAACATCCTCACATATAGCAACAGGAATACTAGTTGACTTATCAGCCATTTTCAAAGAAATATCAGTTGGTATCATCTTTTCTAGCCGGAGTCTCTTGTAGAGACAAAAAGGCATAACACTAACTCCATCTCCCAAATCACATAAAGCAGTTCTAACATAATTATTATTAATGGAGCAAGGAATAGTTGGTATACCTGGATCACCAAGTTTCTTTGGAACCTTACCATTGAAGGAGTAATTAGAAAGCAAGGTAGAAATCTCCTCATTAGGAATCTTCCTTTTATTAGAGACAATATCCATCATATACTTTGAATAAGGAGGCAACTTAATGGCATTAGTCAAAGGAATTTGCAAAAATAAAGGTTTCATCCACTCAGAAAACTTGTTGTAGTGTTCTTCCTCCTTTGACTTGTGTTTCTTACCTGGAAAAAGCATAGGTTTCTGCACCCAAGGTTCTCTCTCTCTCTTTACCATGTTTATTAGCAATAAAATCTTCCTTTGTGTACCTATTGTTCTTAGTGTCCTTCTCAGGTTCTTCTTCACCTTTCTCCTTATCAGGAGACTCATTTTTATCATTACCACTCTCAATTTCAGCATCAGAGAAAGATATACTATTAGGATCTACAGCAGGTTCAAGAGGTTTCTCAACTATCTTATGTTTATTTTTGTTTCTCATATGGGGACTACCACTATCTTCACCTTGTTGGGAATCCTGCTCTATTCTTTTAGGGTGTCCTTCTGGATATAAGGGATCTTGAGTAGCTATACCACTCTGTAACACCCTCGCCTGATAAGGCTGAGTTCATATGTATAGTGCCAATCCCTGGATCGGTTCACTGGCACACATAGTACAAAATGATAACAAATATAATTGTGCATCATAAATACAAAGGATATGATCCATAATTTACATTATTTTACAGCAGAAAGCAATTACAAGGTAGATCTCCATCCTTCAAATGTGCCACAGGCAAACAATTGTTGAGTGGAGTCTCGCGACCTATGAATGATCACTCAGATACGATATAACCTGCAACATAAAACATAGCAACCCCGAAGGGTCAATACATGGAATGTATGGCAAGTAGCGCTAAGTAGGGAGACAATACACCTAGCAACTACATTCTTATTTGGCTGGTGGAGCTGTGGCTACCTTGCATTTTAAAACAATTTCATCCTACTTTTAAATCAAGTTTGATCACACAACCCATTATGTTCACCCATCAAGTTTTAGTAATCAAGAAACAAGGATGAGCGAGAATATGTCATAGTATCAATATCAAGCAACTCATTTGTCTGTAACCGGGGACACGGCTAAGCACTTAGTTTATACACCCTGCAGGGGTTAGTACACTTTACCCATGTGACTTGAACAACCCAGCTCATACCACCACACGCATATTGTGTGACGATAGGGAGAAGTCCAAGAAGAGACCATTCGGGAAGTAGATCCCCGAACCCCACTGTGCACCGGTCCCAACCTACGATTCACTACATCTCTGGCTATGCTGGGTTCGGGTCACCACGACCTACTAAGTCCAACCAGCCACCCATTTCTTACTGGCACATGGTTGCACACATAAGCTACTGGAATAAAGGCAACTAATCATTCTCAGTACCCTGGGCGGCATTCCCCACTAGTATTCACACTCCGATGACTAATCCAGCCACTCCGCCCAGGTAGTTCATTGACATTATCTTGTTTTAGTAGAACAGAACCTTTACTTTACCAAAGCATGATCCCTTCCTCGTATCTATAGCAATGCTAAGCACATCTACCATACGGGAGCTCAACTACAAAAGATTTCCACAATACATAAGATATAGCATAACATAGTAGTACCTACACATGTAGCTACAAAAATACACTACAGATGCACAAGGGAAAATAGTAGGACAAATTCATGATCAAAATAGCAACTACTTGCCTTTGTTGTAGATGTAGACGATTAGATAATCCTCACAATCCTCACAGATGTAATGGTTGCACTCGTCGTAACCATAATACTTGCAATCATAGTAGTTGCACTCGCAATCTAACGCTTGAAGCAAACACAACAAACACACCATTCAAAACATTGCAAACATGCGCAATACAATAAAACTATGATGATAAAATGCCTGCATGATGATTTAATAAGTCACAATGGTTGTATTTAGTGTTCTGAACATTATTAGATCACTGATGCATGTGGAAAGTCATTTAATGCACTATATCTTTTATTACTAAAGTTATATCGATTTAATATGGTTTATGTCACTCTAATTCAACTACTGATGTTTCTGTCATATTAAATTATGAAATAAATTCTACTGGATAGGTAATGCCATTTTTAACCAGTAGCAATTTGAATCACCTAAAAATGAGTTATAGATCTTTTCTTATGATTAAAATACCATTTCAATGGGTTTAAACCTTTCTATGATAATTTCTATTTTAAAAGTACCAAATAATTTGGCATGCAATTTCTCTGGACATATAGCTTCTAAACAAACCAGTAGCAATTAGTTTCACTAATTTTGGATTTCTGGTTAATTTTCTGTGATTTAAATACTAATTATAAGGATTTAAATCATTTAAATTATTTACTTCGACAAAAATTATATCTAAGCCCATATAAGTGTTCTACATGTAAAAGGGATTCCAAGGACATATTATTTGCATTTTATGATCTTCAGATTATTTGCTATGATTTATTTACTCCCAAACCATTAAATCATTTAAATAACTATAGTTAATATATACTATAAAATTCCTATATAATCTAGTATTATTATTCTACATACTTCTATGAATCCAACAATATATTATATGTATTTTTCTGATCAATATTCCATTTTATATGAATTTTACAAGCTTATTACAATTTCTGGCTATTTTCTTATTTTCTGAAAAATGAAGGGATTATTCCCTGGCATATTCTGCCGACGCGGCTGCTGACTCGGCGCCACGCGGCGATGTACCATTGGACGTGACCGATTCAGCTTGGGCTTCTAATCCTGGACACCGGTTTGGGATCTGACGGATGACATGAGCCGGACGTGTTCTAACCTAGGGATGACATCGGTGATGGCGACGCACGGCGGTGGCGGCTCAAGCTTGGACGACGATGGTGCTCTGGTGGTATCCGAAGGTGTTGAGGATGCCTACTGGGTGCATCACGATGAGGGGGAGTCTTTGGTGTTTACGGCGTCTCCGCTTGCTTCCTAGAACGGCGAGGAGGGAAGACTAGAGGCAGCTGGGGGACTGCGGGGCTCCCGCTATTAATCATGGCCTTGTTAGAGGTCTGAAGAGAGGGGGAATGGGTCAGATCAAAGCGGTGCAGCAAGAGGGAGATAATAGAGGGGAGGAGAGGGGCGCGGGGTGCTAGGAAACTCTGTATAGAATCGATCTGGAGCTCCTCCGACGTTTGGCGGTGGCGGCTAGATCGGAACCTCTGATGCGGTGGCTAGGGTTAGCGAAAAAAATCGAAAGGAGAAAGGATGGGGAGCGCGGGGATTATATCGGTCGGATTTCGTGAGAGAGAGGGGAAAAATCGATGCAAAAATCGGGATTTCCCCGTTCGGGATCGAGACAGGTTCGTTCCCCTCTGTGGGAGGAAGACGATGGGCAGGGCCCTCCTGTCGGAAGAAAAAAAGGAGGAAGAGAGGGCTCTACGAGCGGGCTGGGAAGGAATGGGTCATGGCCGGGCTATGCGGCTTCAGTAGCTGCTAGTCTAGGTGGGCTGGGCTGGCCCGTCTGGTTGGGTAGGCTTAGTACTTTTCTTTTTCCATTTTCTTATTTCTTTTTCTAGTTTGAGTTTTAGGAATCCAAATTGAAATTTCAGAGAATTTGTGAAAGTCAAGAGATAATTTCTTGGACATTGTGAAACACTTTTCCTGTCCACACAAAATACAAAAATATATTTTTATGCAATTGGCCATTATATGGCTACTATGCAATATTTCCAATATAGTTTTTCTTTTAGGATTTTATTCCAATAAATCAAACAAAATACCCAATGCCACAAATGCATGAAATAACATGTTCAATTTTATAACATGGAAGAATCATTTAAACAACCAAATTTAAAATGAAGATGCCAAATTATCTTCTCTCATATGAAACATGTGTTTGATCAACATAAACAAAGACCCAAAAAAACAATTAAGGACTTCAATAGTAAGATGGAACATAATAATACTCCACCACAATTTGGGAAAGTCATGTTATTCCCTCTCTTTAATAATTGTAGCATGGCTGGATAAATATTTTAGATGCCACTAAAGAATCCGATGGTTGAGAGAAAATTCAATCAAGTTGGATAGTCATGTTAATCCACTCATATAAATATGTCTAAACCTTGTTAAGAAAGGTTCAAGCAAGTTATTAAAAAGTTTCTTTTCACTCATAAATTTAAACAAATTCAAACAATCAACCAACCTATCTTATTTATTTCACATTCCAAAATTAGGAGAATTTTGGAATGTGACACACTCCTAGTTCTAATTCCATAAGCATGTTTATCTCCTGAAGCATTAACTAGCATATCCTTTTGTACCTTAGCAAGTTGATCAAGTTGAGTTTGAACCATTTGAAAGTGTTTACAAAGCATTTTAATATCATTAGAGGTTCTTTCCATAATATCTTTCAACTCATGGATAGCTCTAGAGTTTTCCAATAAATGATTTTGAACTTGTTTATTAAAATACCCTTGTTTAACAATAAATGTGTCAAGTTCCTCTAAGCATTGATCAGGAGGCTTACCATAAGGAATATCACCTTCATCAAAGTGTTGGAGAGAGTGTACCTCAATAGTAGATGAGTGGGGAATTGGCTTACATAATTATTCAATAGGTGGTAGATTCTTCACATCTTCAGCTCTAATACCTTTCTCATTTAGACACTTCTTAGCTTCCTTCATCACTTAATCATTTAATGCAATAACTCTCCTCTTCTTTGTTGTTGGTGTTGGAACTGCTTCAGGAACAACTTTTTTAGAAGTAATAGGCTCAGGTGCATTCAACTCAGTTGAAGTCCAATCATCATAATTCTTGCTTATCTTGGTCATTAATTCTTCAGCATCTGTAGGAGTCCTTTTCTTGAAAACTCAATCAGCAAAGCTATCTAGGTATGTCCTAGAATCATCAGTTAGTCCATTATAATAAATATCAAGAAGATCATTCTTAGGTAATGGACATCTAGGATGTGCATGAATCAAGGCACAAAACCTTGTCCATGACTCAGGCAATTTCTCTTATTCTCCCTGTTAAAAATCAAGAAGTCTCTGCAAAGCAGCATGTCTAGCACTGGGAGGAAAATATTTCTGGAAGAAAAATCAATCAAGCAATCAGGTCTATCAATGGAACTAGGAGGTAATCTATTAAACCAAGCCCTAGCTTCTCCTTTTAGTGAATAACGGAAGATCTTAGTAACAAAGTACTTGCCCATTTTGAAATCATCAGAAAATAAAGCACTCATAGTAGAAAGCTCATTCATATGAGCCACATCACTCTCATTTTCAGTACCACAAAAAGGTTCCTTCTCAACAATAGACAAATCAAGAGAGAAATCATAATCTTCATCTTTAATATCTATGGGAGAAGTGGCAGACTTACGATCGCATTTACATCTTAGGCATAATAGCACGCCTAGCAAGGAGACTCTTAATAGCACTAGTACCATGTGTATTTTGGCACCTTCAACAAAATCATCAGTGAACTCAATGTAACCATCATTAATATCATAACTCTTCACTAGCCTCAGGTGAGCTAACAGGTGTAACAGTGTCTTCACTAGGAGTTTTGGTATTTCCTAGACTAGCCACAGTAGAATCTAGAAAATGACCTAATGAACCACTCGCATCAAGCACGGTAGAAGTAACATCATGAGCATCAAAAGTAGTTTCAGACTCAGCAATAGTAGCAGTGTGTGTAGCATGAGTATGTGGTGGTGGTGTGACAAGCTTACTTATAATAGATGGTGAATCAAGAGGAGCAGAGGTGTTTAGGACTGCACTCTTCTTGTAGTGGTTGGTAAAATAGAGAACTTTCCATCACGAGACTTCCCCGTGATGAAAGGAATAGAAGTGAACAATAATAGATCCAAGTGAACTTACAAATAAAGCTATGCTCCCCGACAACGGCGCCATAAAATAGTCTTGATGACCCACAAGTATAGGGGATCTAATAGTCTTCAAGGGTAGTAATACCCAATTTATTGATTCGACACAAGGGGAGCCAAAGAATACTTGCAAGCCTTAACAACTGAGTTGTCAGTTCAGCTACACCTGGAAATAGTTCTTGCTCACAGAAGTTTATCAGTAGCAACATCAATAGCAACATCAACAAAGGAAACAGAGCAACAAGAATAAAGAACGGTACCAAGAGGGATTCGAAAAGCAGTAGGCATAGGGATGGATGGACGGGCATTTCATGGACGAGTCTAAACATGTAACTTCAAGATCTAGGGCATTGCAGATAAATAATAACAAGCATACAAGTACTAAACAATCCTAGGCATGTGCTCCAAATATAGTCATACGTTCCCGCAATGAGAACTTGCACAACATCTTCTGTCCAGCCCGTGGTAGCGGGCCTCTAGGGAACTATCGCAATTAAGGTGCTCTTTTTAATAGAGCACCGGAGCAAAGAATTAACACTCTGTGAACACATGTGATCCTCACACCACAACCATCCCCTCCGGTTGTCCCAATTATTGTCACTTTAGGGCATTTGGAACCGGACAATGATATGTGTACATAACTTCCAGATAAGGTCACAAACAATACTATCATAATGATTCAATAATAAGTTCAGATCTGAGATCATGGCACTCGGGCCCTAGTGACAAGCATTAAGCACAACTAGTTGCAAGAAAGTCCAATAGCACAAGAGAAACTAGCCACTATGCCCTAACAGATCTTATTCGATTACATGATAGAACTCATCCAATCCCTACCATCCCCAAGCCTACAGCGGGGGATTACTCACTCATGGATGAGGGAAGCATTGGTGGTTGATGGATATGCGTTGGTGAGGACGATGGCGATGATCCTCTCCAAATTCCCCGTCCGGGCAGGGTGCCAGAACGGAGTTTCTAGATCTGAATCTTGGTTTCTAGTGGCGGAGGCGGAGCGGAACTCTTTCTGGAAAACTATCGGACCCCCCTCGGTTTTTAGGTCAAAAGGCAACTTATAGGCGCAGAGGGAGGCCGAGGAGCTGCCTGGGGTGGCCACACACCCTGTCAACACCCAGATTTTTAATCCCAGATGCCTGTTATGCCATACATCACAATCCCAGGAATACCATTTTTGCGAGACATAACATAATTGGATACCACAGTACATCATACATTACAAACCATACATAAGGTTTTACACAAATAAGGATCTCATGATCCAGTTCTTAATACAACACCAGCAGCGGAATATGTAATAATAACGGTAGCGTAGGCGAAGCTCCATCTTCGGGGTCACAGGCAATGCTGACGATGGGAGATGATCCTAGTTGTCGTAACCTTCCTGGGTCCATCCTCCAGGTACTCTTCTTCATAGTTGGCCACGGGAATAGCCAGGGACAAAGCCATGAGTACTCTTTAAGTACTCGCAAACTAATACTAATAAGTGAAGGGGTTTTTGTAATAGGACACTAATATCTAGGGTTGTTTTGCAAGAAGCTAGATTTATCTCTACTAAGTTCAGAAGCAAGAGAAGCTTAGTCACAATGTTATAACTCCTAAGTGGGAACTTGTATTTCATATCACAACTCTGTTGTGGTCAAGTCAAAGTCTCCATTTATTTCACAAGTCATTTTTAAAACATCTGACGGGGGAACAGTATGGCCACTCCAACTGTCCATAACCGCGGGCACGGCTATTCGAATAGCATGACACTTTGCAGAGATTGTACACTTTTACCACAGCATTCGATACATCCGTCAGGAACAAATCCTGAATTCACCATACTCAGTATGCAGATAATCAATCCTAACCTTTCAATTACACGCCCTAGTATAAGCACCTCTCATGTGAGTTTGGCCACCCAACCATGACCAACTGTCATCTTGGGTACTGCACAGGTGGACAATCTTCACAAGGTAGCCTCAGCTCAGACCTTGGCCTTGAGGGAACTAATACTAGGGTATATAAGTTTCTAGTCAAGCCCTACCCAATCTTCGGGTATTGTGGTTGTACGATAAAATTGGAATGGTATCGCATCCAGACAACCATCAGATTTATAAATGGGCTAAGGCTCATGCCTCAACATTTTTATCACCAAAATCATCAAGTGTTTGGAAACACATGTCCAAAACATTTCAATAGAATGATCCATGATTCCAAGGTTTTCATCACCATTTTCCACCAAGTATTCCCATCTAAAGTTGATCAAGTTTTATGCTTAGCACTAGCATCTACAAGTGGGGACAAGTACTAATGAGGGGTGGTAAACTAGTAGAGTTTCAACTAAGTGCAATCTTATGCCTTGGGATGATATCAAGATTATCTAGCTGAGGCCAATATTTTATGCTCTTTATGCAACCTTTAAATATCTTTCTATTATCTACAATTCACTTAAGTAAACTCTAAGTAATAGCTTTGATAAAGAAATAAAGTATAAAGCTTGTAAATAAAAACTAGGATTAGTTTATCAAGTGGGTAGGATCATCTATGCTTAAGGCATATAGTTGGCATGGTGACACGCAAGTATTGGCTTGCATGGTCACACACAAGGGTCCTATAGATGATCTAGCATCATCACTAACACTACAAGATTAAAGCTTGGTTTAATTCCTTTTATTTTTAGAAAAGTAATTTCTAATCATTGAAAAACTACTTAAGATTTAATATTCTCCAAACCAAACATGGGATCATGTTGACACATTACATCACCACCTATTTTAGTCCATGGGAATGTGATTTAAAGTGGTGTCACAATTTAATAAGGTTTAATCTTTTATTTTTAATTAAATAAAGTGACTAGAAATGCTTATGTGGCATCCTTTTATTACTTGAACATTATTTCTGTAAGTAAACCTATATATTTTTATATATTCTGAAAGGTATGATCAATTGTGATTTTTGAGAGTTGGAATCAACTAAAAAGCTATAATGGTTTAAATTTGAAAAATGTTTGAATGCAGAAAAGGTTCTGCCTTGTTATTTTTACCAAGGGTGATCTACAGATCCAAATGACTTGAATCCAACAGGCTTGGATTCATCATTTCTAGACCTTTCTAACCAAATTGGTTTCATTCAATTTGGTTCACTGAATCGATATAGGTTGATTTTTGAATCTATGGGCAGAAGTGTGTTTGAAATAAAATGGAAAAGGTTAAATTCAAATGACCGGTCATGAAACGACATCGGCCGGGCTGCTAACAAAGGCCACGCGGGCTGGTTAAGTTGCTGTCCCCATGCGTCAGTGAGACGAGGGGGTGCGAAGCGGTATGGGGCGATGTGGTGCGTTCGATCTAGTTCTAATCCAACGCCTGAGGGTCATCGTCGACGTTGGGCAACGCCGGCGAGACAGAAACCTAATGCGGAAGTTGGGGGTCATCGGGGGCTCACCGGGGCTCAGGCGAGGGTCGGCGAGGCTGGCCAACAACAAAGTCGACGACGGCGAACCTCCTGGTACCGGCAGCTTCTCCTAGGGCGGCTCCAATCGCTGGATCCCTTCTTCTCTAGAGGCGGCGGGCTCCGGTGAAATTCCGATGAAGTGCTGCTCGCCTTGCTCCGGGAACGGCGTGGAATGATCAGTGAGGAGAGGGGAGTGAGATGGTGGGCTCAATTCGGCTGGGGGTGGCTCTATTTATAGTCGCGACGATGAGACCGAACGGGATGGGCAGTTGATGGTGGCGACATGGCTATGGGCTGCTAGAGGCATGGCCGGCGGTGGCGATCGCTTGGTGGTCTCCTGGCGATGCTCTACGGCTTTAATGCGCATGTAGGGGCGATGGCAAACGGTCTAGAACATGCGACGCTCTACGCGGCAGAGGCGGCGTCTTCGACGGCGAGCAGTGGCTGTGAGGCATGGGGCGGCGAACGGGGATGTCTGGCGGTCTCTTGGGTCGGTGGCGATCGTGTATGCATCGCTGGCGAAGCGGGCGCTGGTGGGCATGTGTCGAGGGTGGCGCCTGGGCGCACGCCGGCATGGTCGATGAGGCACGGGCGCCATGCCCTGGGTGCTTTGGTCGATGTCTTCGAGGCAGGGGCTGGTCGAGAGGGGGTGAGGCATGGGTGATCTCCTGCAAGGTTGGCACGGCTAGTTTCTTTCCTAGCTTGCTGTCTACACTGGGGTGGCATGGTGTGCTTCGGCTGTTCACCATTGATGGCATTGGCGAGCTCACAGTGGTGCTAGTGATTAGTTAAGTTCGTTAGATGATCTACTGAGGCTATTGTGAGCTAGAGAGGGAACCAGTTAGGCTCAAAACACTGCACACTATAGTGTTTTGATTTTTGTTAGATTTGAATATGCAAGGTGTTTGATGAAATGGCCGCATGAATTCAAGTTTTGAATTTTGAAAAGATTTTTGGTGGGTGTGCTAGATTGGTGCTGGTGAGTCTGCAGATGCTTGGGTTTTGAAAGTTGAGCTTGTTTGAGTGGTTTTTGAAAAAGTGGGATCTTCCGATATGATAAAGATTCAATTTTGAATTGTCATTTAAACTATGCATTTGAAAGTTTCTGGATGATCACAAAGTGGGCCTTGATACTTTGTTATGAGTACTATCAAGGGGTGTAAAGATCCAAACAAGTTTCTGTTAAGGTCTGAAAGTTTGAGCCAGCCAAAGTAGGCATGGGAGTTAAATTGGCCAAAATGACCATTCCTTTATTTTGTTTGTTTTGATTTATTTGTCTTTGGGAAAAGTGTGGGGATTGTTTAGATGATGTTTATTTCACCTAAGAATCCTTTTGCAAGCAAAGAAACACATAAACAAGGCAATTCAAAAGAATCCAAATTAGGATGCATACACATATGAATGCTTTCATGTTTTTATTTAGAAAAGTTTTTGTTAACCCTAAATTTGATGATTAGAGTTTGAGGATTCTAGTTTAATATTTTTGGGATGTTACAAACCTTCCCCCCTTAAACAAAATCTCGTCCCGGGATTTTAAAAAGGACGAAAAGATTACCTAGGATTTGAAGAGATCGGGAAACTCCGTCCTGATGCGATCTTCGCGCTCCCAGGTAGCTTCCTCCTCTGTGTGGTTGCTCCACTGAATCTTGAGAAACTTGATGCTTCGGGTTTGGGTAGTTCTGAAAGCTTCTTCCAAAATACGGATACATACTTCGGGATAGTTCAGGTCATCATTGATCTCTATGGTCCGGTGATCGATATTCTTGAACACTTCGGTCTTCTGTGGGACTTCGAGACACTTGCGAAGTAATGAGATATGGAACACATTGTGCACGGCTGACATCTCTTTGGGTAGTTCCAATTGATACGACACTTCTCCTCGACGGTTCAGAATTTTGAAAGGTCCGATATATTTGGGGGCTAACTTTCCTTTGAGTTGGAAACGCTGCATTCCCTTCAATGGTGACACCTTCAGATACACAAAATCTCCTATGTTGAAGGCGAGGTCTCGACGTCTCTTGTCGGCGTAACTCTTTTGTCTAGACTAGGCTGTCTTGAGGTGCTCACGAATCTTGTGAACCTTCTCTTCCGCTTCTCGTAGGATGTCGGGTCCGAAAATTTCACTTTCTCCTACTTCCGACCAGTTCAAAGGGGTGCGACACTTCCTTCCGTACATGAATTCAAATGGGGCCATTTGCAAACTAGCCGGATAACTGTTGTTGTATGAAAATTCTGCAAACGGCAGACAGTCTTCCCACTTGGATCCATATTCTAACACACAGGCTCTCAGCATATCTTCGAGTATTTGATTTACTCGCTCCGTTTGTCCATCGGTCTGAGGGTGATTCGCGGTGCTGAAATCTAGGCGGGTTCCTAAAGCTTCTTGAACTTTCTTCCAGAATCTCGAGGTAAACTGAGTTCCTCGATCCGATACGATGTTCTTGGGGACTCCATGCAAACTAACTATTCTAGCGATGTATAACTCCGCTAGCTTCGAACTCTGATATGTGGTCTTGACGGGTAAGAAATGGGCGACTTTGGACGATCTGTCTACTATGACCCAGATAGAGTCATTTCCCCTACTAGAAGTAGGCAATCCGGTGATAAAGTCCATTCCAACAGAATCCCATTTCCATTCCGGAATCTGCAAGGGTTGCAACAATCCAGCGCGTCTTTGATGTCCTGCCTTGACTCACTGACATATATCACACTTGGCGATATAGCTTCCGATTTCTCTCTTCATTTTATGCCACCAAAATTGCTCTTTCAAATCTTGATACATCTTAGTTCCTCCGGGATGGATAGAATAAAGAGTATCATGAGCTTCCTTCAAAATAACTTCTTTCAACTCAGAATCTGCTGGTACACAAAGGCGTCCTTTGTACCACAGAACTCCTTCTTCGTCTTCGGTGAATCTGGGTACTTTGTTCGTATCGATACGACGCTGATTCGCCGACACTAACATTTCTTTCGCGCCTCTTTGATCTGACTGATCAAAGTAGGCTGGAGTTCTATGCTAGCCAAAAATCCTTCACTCACTAATTCTATTCAAAAAAATTCCATCTCTTTGTGCAGACTTGGTTGCTCCTTTAAGATCATGGAGTTCAAGCGGCACGGCAATCGGCTAAGGGCATCTGCTACCACATTGACTTTACCAGGGTGATAGTGAATGTCCAGGTCGTAATCCTTGATTAGCTCAATCCATCTTCTCTACCTCATATTCAGCTCCTTCTGAGTGAATATATATTTTAGGCTCTTGTGATCCGAATAAATATCACAACGGTTTCCCATCAGGTAATGCCTCCCATGTCTTCAGGGCTAAAACTACGGCTGCGAGTTCGAGGTCATGGGTTGGGTAATTTTGATCATGTTGCCTTAATTGTCGAGATAGATAAGATATAACCACTACTAGGAAAACGACTATAGGTAATCCACACATCCATGGCGCACATGCTAGTGGTGCCCCACGGGTAAAATAGGCGTGGCGCACTGCCCATAGGTGCCATACGGCTAACTGCTGTAAGCGTGGCGCAAATGGGGGAGGTGCACCACGCTATGGTGGGCAGGCATAGGTGGTCAGAGCACATACACCAGAAGACTATGTCAAGGTGCGCTACGGATGTGAAACTTAGTCGTAGGGCACTCTGCCCTAGTGCCCTACGGCTAATAGGCCTACACCAACTCCACCCCCCCCCCCCCGTGGATCGCCTTTTTAGCTTTGCAAAAAATAAAATAAAGTGAAAAACACTTCAAAAAATAAAATCCTTTCATATTTAGTTAGATAATGTGGTATAGTTTCTAGGAAAATTAACAAGCATGAATTTTGACTTTTTCTGCAAAAAAGTCATGCCACAGTAAAATGGCCGTATCTTTTGCATACGATGTCGAAAAAAACCGTATAATATATCAGAATGACCAGAACGAGATTCCAGATTCGCTTGCAACCCCTCTAGGTCGTTTAGAGATTTTTTAGAATCTCAAAATTCGAAAAGAGTAAAAAGTTATGGCAAAAACAAGATTTTTGGCTGCAGAAAAAAAATTGAGCCAACTTACCCGTAGCGCACCACCACCTAGTGCGCCACGAGTAAGTTGGGCGGGATTAGAAATTCGAATCACCACCCCGCCCCCCTCCCGCCGTCTCTCCCTCTCTTCCTTCCTCTTCTCTTCCTTCCTCCCTCTGTTCTTCTTTTCCTCCTCTCTTCTTATCTTCCTCTTCTCTTCCTTCCTCTCTTCTTCTCTTCCTATTCTCTTCGTCTTATCTTCCTTCCTCCCTATCTTCTTCTCTTCCTCTCTCTTCTCCTTCTCCTCACTTCGGCCTCCTCCCACCAAGGACGACCACGGAACAGCTGCTCCTTCACCCTGCCGCTGCCTCCTCCGACCACACGCTCTCCAAATTGCCGCTGCCACCACCTCCTCCGACCATACCTCCGTCCACCTCGGACTGCATCTCCCGACGCACCTCCTCCTCCTGCCTCGACGCCGACGAGGACTAGCACGACCACGGCCTCCCGCACATCCCTACGGTGGTAGGTCGTGGCCACGGCCACTGCTCCAGCGAGGCGACGCGACGGTGGCGATTTCTGGACCCGATTGCTTTTGCAATTCAAAACGAGGGTGTTGTTTTCATTTTTTTGTTTTTTCAAAAACACATCCGTGGCGCACTTGTACCCCTACCCGTGGCGCACCTGGTAGTGCGCTACAGGCACTTTTTAGCCGCAGCGTACGCCTAGTGGCGCACCACTAGTGCGCCACGGATGGGATTTTCAGGTGCGCCACGAACAACCTTTTTCCTAGTAGTGAACTTTGCCTTCTTGCATTAGCACACATCCGAGACCGATCTTGGATGCATCATAGTACACATCGAAGGGCTTAGTGATATCCGGCATGATCAAGATTGGGGCTGAAATCAATCTTCTCTTGAGTTCTTGAAAACTTGCTTCACATTTGTCGGTCCATTCAAACTTCTTGTCCTTCTTCAGCAATTGGGTCATGGGTCTGACGATACTCGAGAATCCTTCTATGAATTTGCGGTAATATATCGCCAATCCGATAAATGCACCTAACTTGGGTTTGAGTGGTTGGGGCTTGCCAATCTTCTACATCTTTCACTTTAAGGTGGTCAACGGAAATTCCTCCAGCTGATACAATGTGATCGAGGAATCCTACTTCCTGTAACCAGAATTCACATTTGCTAAACTTGGCGTACAATTGATGCTCTCTAAGGGTCCCAAGAATGGTCCTTAGGTGTAGCTCATGTTCTTCTTCCGATTTGGAATAAATCAGGATGTCATCGATGAAAACAACTACAAACTTATCCAGAAGTCCATAAAATCTTATTCATGAGATTCATGAAATAAGAGGGGGCATTGTTTAATCCAAAAGACATGAATGTATACTGCATAATCCATATCCGTGGTAAAGGCCTTTGGGAATATCCTCTCATTTAATCTTGAGTTGATGATAACCAGTTCTTAGATCAATCTTAGAAAACACTTTGGCACCATCAACCGATCAAACAAATCTTCTATCTTGGGCAAAGGGTATTTGTTCTTGATAGTGAAATCATTAAATTTCCTATAATCCTTACACAAACGGCTACCTCCATCCTTCTTGTCCACAAACAAGACAGGTGATCTCCATGGTGACGCACTTGGTTGAATCAATCCAATTTCCAGCATGGAATCCAGTTGCTTCTTCAGTTCTGCTAGTTCCGATGGGTTCATACTATATGGTCTCTAGGCTATGGGTCTTGTTCCGGGAATTAGTTCGATGATAAACTCGATATCCCGATCTGGGGCATACCGGCAAAACATCCGGAAATACATCGGTATTCATGCACTATCCGGACTTGGTCAATGGTATCCTGGCTATACTTTGTTGCACTTGAATTGATGAGGTAAGGTTTCTTATATATGCTCAATCGATATTCGCCGCATCGGGTCATGGTGATAGATTTCTTGGCACGTCAATCAATCCTTTATGTTTGGACATCCAATCCATTCCTAGTACTACTTCCAAACCTTTAGTTCAGTACTATCGATTAGCATAAAATCTATGCCATGGATTCGGATAGGGACGGCTTTGCAAATTTGCTTAGCTTTGGTGGTTGATCCGAATTTGAACGATCATTACATGCTTCAGTTTGGTTGGTTGAATTTTACTAGTGCATGCAAATTCTTCGTGACAAATGAGTGCGATGCACCAGAATCAAACAACACTCGAAAGTACTGAATTAACAGAAAACATACCCAAAGACGACGTCTGGGCGCTTCCTAGGCTTCTTCAAAGATGCATGAGAAAAAGACGGCCGCTATGGTTGAGCTTAATTCCTAGGGCAAATCTCCTTCCCTGGTGAACACGACGCTGCTGAGTTGGGGCATTGGTATTGGGGGTCATGCATTGTTCTTGTTGGGGCACTCGTTGAATATTGGCCTTTATTTCCACAATAACAAGTTACTCGCGATTTCTCCTTTGTCGCCAGGAACAAAGATTCCTTCCAGCTTCTCGGGCGGTGTTGGGGTTGGTAGCATTGTTGTTGAACTTAGGTGGGGCACGTTGAAATTGCTAGAGTTGTTGGGGTTGTTGTTATTTCCTCCGCCTAGGGTTTCCATAGTTGGGATAGGCCTGACGGTTCATCGGGGTCCGTTGGTTCTCGTGGCAAACTCGAGATGGGTTAGCGATACTTTGGGGTCCGATGGGATCCTCGATGATGCATCATGCGACGCCAGTGGTTCTCATTGGCTTGGTTGATCTTTCCTTCCATCCGGATGGCAGAGTCGATAAGGGCTTCAATATCCGTAGAAGGGAATATTGACCAACACACCGTGATCTCATCGCAGGTACCATTCAAGAATCTTTCTTTCTTCTTGGCTTCAGTGTCGATCTCATCCGGGGCATACCTAGCTAATGACAAAAATTTGTCACGGTATTCCACTACGGTCATCCTTCCTTGCTTCAGTTCTCTAAACTTGTCTCTCATCCTCTTGATTAAACCCGGTGGCATATGGGTTCTGCTAAACTTGAACTTGAATTCCCTGTGTCATCATCTAGCCTCTGGTCATTGCACCTAACACTGCTCCACCATGCTCCGCATCTCGGCTAGGTAGTGGGTGGCGAACAGGACTTTCTCGTTGACTTCCACTCCGGCGACTTCTAGGTTATTTTCCATGGTTTGCAGCCAATCGTCGGCATCTAGGGGTTCTTCTGACTTAGTGAAAACAGGTGGGTTGGTGTTCTGGAAATTCTTGAGCTCAGATCCATGGTTGTCTTGATTTCCGTGGCCTTAGTTGTTGTGGGAAAGCTGAGCTGTCTGTTGCAGGGTGGCTAGGTTGGCTTGACGTTCGGCTCTTTTAGCTTCACGATCAGAAGTCAACATTTGCAGGATCTGCAACATCGGGTCCGGGGATGAACCACTTCCTCCGCGTGGCATCTGAAGATTGAGATAGATCATGCGGAAAGAGGGAAATTTCTAAGGTTTTGGGGATTTGCAAAGTTTTTAAAGTTTGACTCAGATTTTCTAGTAACTTGCTTTTCATTCATTCATAGCACACGGTACAACACACACCACAACAAAGAAAAACAGATGGTTTTAAGAACCATTCTCGAAACTACGATACAGTGGGACGGAATACTACTCACTATGCTAGTGTTCAAGTGCTACTACTCCTCGGAGTCGGTGTAGTCGTCATCCTCATCATCCTCGTCATCATCGATGAAGGCATAATCATCCTCATCGGTGAAGAAATCCATAGCCTGATCCTCCAGAAAATCATCATCATCGCTGAGATAGGAGTAGGGGTCTCCACGAAGATCCTCTCCGACATTCTCCCTTTCCTCCAACTGCATGTCTCTCTCGTGGATGGTCTCCTCCAAAGATGAGATACGGTGGTGAAGAAGGGCAATGATGTGCTCCTTCTTGTCGAGCTGACGACGGCGAGACTTGTGATCCTTCGCTAGCATGGCGATGGTTTGGTCCTTCGTCTTGATGATGGCAGACTTGTGGTTGGAGTAATCACGGCAGTTATCCAACTCCTGCTGATGATCGTACATCATGAAGCTAAGGTGGTCCAATTGGGTCTTCAGCTCATGATGGTATGGGGCTTCCAGTGGTTGTCCATTAGCATCACGCCTTGGGCAAAACTCAAAGCGGGTACCTTGATCTGTTGATACTCGCCCACACAGACGGGCAAGAGCTTCCTGCATGGCCTCGCAAGTCCATCGAGCGAGTTGTTCTCTTAAGGTAAACTGAATTCCTCAAAGAGGGGGGGTTCAATCTTTCCTCGGATTAGCCAACGCAGATCTTCTCCTCCTTGATCATTGAGCTGAGTTCAAGAACTCAAAAGTGACGCCCGAAGTTCAAAGCTGGTCCAAATCCCTCTCAAAGATAAGGTCTCCTCCATTTCCCAATTGGTAAAACTTGTTGTACTTCACGTCCATCTAGAAGAATTTAAGATGAGTAAGTTCGTAGAGTGATCACGTCTATCAAATTTTTATGTATTTTGCAAGAGTTTTTGAGGAACATGAATTTTCATGAAAGAAGTAAGTGATAAGAATGGGAATAAGTTTTTGTAAATATCTGTTTCTTTTCATTTTGAAACTAAGTTTTTGATTCAAACGCTCGCCTAACTAGGGTCTCCTATGGTCGTGGATGGCTCGATACCAACTTTCAACACCCGGATTTTTAATCCTGTATGCCCGTTATGCCATACATCGTAATCTCAGGAATACCATTTTTGCTAGACATAACATAATTGATATCACAAAGACATCATCCATTACAAACCATACATAATGTTTTACACAAATAAGGATCTCATGATCCAGTTCTTAATACAACACCGCAGGAATACGTAATAATAATGGTAGCGAGGTAAGCTCCATCTTCGGGTCACATGCCGACGTATGGGAGATGATCCTAGTTGTCGAATCTTCCGGGTCCATCCTCCAGGTACTCTTCTTCATAGTCTGGCCACAGGAATAGCCAGGGACAAAGCCCTGAGTACTCTTTAAGTATTCGCAAACTAATACTAACAAGTGAAGGGTTTTTTGGTAATAGGACAGTAAGCTCTAGGGTTGTTTTGCAAGAAGCCAGATTTATCTCTACTAAGTTCGTACAAGAGAAGCTTAGTCACAATGTTATAACTCCTAAGTGGGAACTTGTATTTCATATCACAACTCTGTTGTGGTCAAGTCAAAGTCTCCATTTATTTCACAAGTCAATTTGAAAACATCTGACGGGGGAATAGTATGGCCATCTAATCGTCCATAACCGCGGACGCGGCTATTCGAATAGTTTAACACTCTGCAGAGATTGTACACTTTCACCACAACATTCGATACATCCGTCAGGAACAAATCCTGAATTCACCATACTCAGTATGCGGATAATCACCTCTCCTATGAGTTTGACCTTTGAATTACACGCCCTAGTATAAGCACCTCTCCTGTGAGTTTGGCCTCCCAACCATGACCAACTGTCATCTTGGGTACTGCACAGGTGGACAATCTTCACAAGGTAGCCTCAGCTCAGACCTTGGCCGTGAGGGAACTAATCGGGGTATATAAGTTTCAAATAAGCCCTACCCAATCTTCGGGTATTGTGGTTGTACGATAAAATTGGAATGGTATCGCATCCAGACAACCATCAATTTTATAAAGGGCTAAGGCTCATGCCTTAACATTTTCATCACCAAAATCATCTGGTGTTCGGAAACACATGTCCAAAACATTTCAATAGAATGATCCATCATTCCAAGGTTTTCATAACCATTTTTCCACCAAGTATTCCCATCTAAAGTTGATCAAGTTTTATGCTTAGCACTAGCATCTACAAGTGGGGGTAAGTACTAATGAGGGGTGGTAAACTAGTAGAGTCTCAACTAAGTTCAATCTTATTCCTTGGGATGATATCAAGATTATCTAGCTTAGGCCAAAATTTTATGCTCTTTATGCAACCTTCAAATATCTTTCTAGTATCTACAATTCAATTAAGTAAACTCTAAGTAATAGCTTTGATAAAGAAATAAAGTTTAAAGCTTGTAAATAAAAACTAGGATTGGTTTATCAAGTGGGTTGGATCATCTATGCTTAAGGCATATAGTTGGCATGGTGACAAGCAAGTATTGTCTTGCATAGGTCAACTTGATTAGTAAGGCTTGCTAAAGTAGAATATCTTGCAAGTGTTAGCTTGCCTTGTGCAGAGCAGTGGTTGAAGTTATCCTCGGCTTCTTCTTCGTAGTATCCTCCTTCCTCCTCGTATCATTGGTCGGTACTAGAGTCTATGAATAAATACGAGGTACACAATCACCAAACAATACTTAACTACTTGCATTCATCACACACAAGGGTCCTATAGATGATCTAGCATCATCACTAACATTACAAGATTAAAGCTTGGTTTAATTTCTTTTATTTTTAGAAAAGTAATTTCTAATCATTGAAAAACTACTTAAGATTTAATATTCTCCAAACCAAACATGGGATCATGTTGACACATGTCATCACCACCTATTTTAGTCCATGAGAATGTGATTTAAAGTGGTGTCACAATTTAATAAGGTTTAATCTTTTTTTTAATTAAATAAAGTGACTAGAAATGCTTATGTGGCATCCTTTTATTACATGACATTATTTCTGTAAGTAAACCTATATATTTTTATATATTCTGAAAGGTATGATCAATTGTGATTTTTGAGAGTTGGAATCAACTCAAAAGCTATTATGGTTTAAATTTGAAAAATGTTTGAATGCAGAAAAGATTTGCCTTGTTATTTTTACCAAGGGTGATCTACAAATCCAAATGACTTGAATCCAATGGGCTTGGATTCAGCATTTCCAAACCTTTCTAACCAAATTGGTTTCATTCAATTTGGTTCACTGAATCGATCTGGGTTGATTTTTGAATCTAGGTGTATGTGTTTGAAATAAAATGGAAAAGGTTAAATTCAAATGATCGGGCTGACAGAAACGACATCGGGCCGGCTGCTATACAAGGCCACGCTGGCTGGTTGTTGTCCCCACGCCGCGTTGAGACGAGGGGTGCGGTTGTATGGGGCGATGTGGTGCGTTCGATCTAGTTCTAATCCAACGGATAAGGGTCATCGTCGACGTTGGGCAACGCCGGCGAGACAGAAACCTAACGCAGCAGGTGGGGGGCGTCGGGGCTCACCGGGGCTCAGCCGAGGGTCGGCGTGGCGGGCGAACGACGAAGTTGACAACGGGCAACCTCCCGGGTACCAAAGGTTCTCCTAGGGCGTGCTCCAATCGCTGGCTCCTTCTTCTCCAGGCGGTGGGCTCGTGAAATTCGCTATGCTCGCCTTTGTTCGGGAATGGGGTGGAACGATCATTGAGAGGGGAGTGAGATGGTGTGCTCAATTCGGCTGGGGGTGGCCTCTATTTATAGTCGCGACAACGAGACCGAACGGGATGGGCAGGCGATGGTGGCGACATGGCTACGGGCTGCTAGAGGCATGGCCGGCGGTGGCGATCTCTTGGTGGTCTCCTGGCGATGCTCTACGGCTTTAATGCACATGTAGGGGCGGTGGCAAACGGCCTGGAACACGCGACGCACTGCACGACAGAGGCGGCGTCTTCGACGGTGAGCGGTAGTTGTGAGGCATGGGGCGGCGAACGGGGATGTCTGGAGGTCTCCTGGGTCGGTGGCGATCGTGTATACACGCGGCGAGGGCGGCGCGCGGTCTGTGGGCGTGTGTCGAGGGTGGCTCTCTGGCGCACGCTCAGCATGGTTGACAGAGGCACGGGCGCGGCGTTCCTGGGTGCTCTGGTCGATGTCTTTGAGGCATGGCTGGTCGAGAGGGGGCGGTGAGGCATGGGTGATCTCCCAGAAAAGGTTGGAACGACTAGTTTCTTTCCTAGCTTGCTGTCTACACTAGGGTGGCATGTTGTGCTTCAGCTGTTCATCATTGATGGCATTGGCGAGCTCACAGTGGTGCTAGTGATTAGTTAAGTTCCTTAGATGATCTACTGAGGCTATTGTGAGCTAGAGACGGAACCAGTTAGGCTCAAAACACTGCACACTATAGTGTCTTGATTTTTGTTAGATTTGAATCTGCAAGGTGTTTGATGAAATGGCTGCATGAATTCAAGTTTTGAATTTTGAAAAGATTTTTGATGGGTGTGCTAGATTGGTGCTGGTGAGTCTGCAGATGCTTGGGTTTTGAAAGTTGAGCTTGTTTGAGTGGTTTTTGAAAAAGTGGGTTCTTCCCATATGATAAAGATTCAATTTTGAATTGTCATTTAAACTATGCATTTGAAAGTTTCTGGATGATCACAACGTGGGCCTTTATACTTTGTTATGAGTACTATCAAGGGGTGTAAAGATCCAAACAAGTTTTTGTTATGTTCTGAAAGTTTGAGACAACCAAAGTAGGCATGGGAGTTAAATTGGCCAAAATGACCATTCCTTTATTTTGTTTGTTTTGATTTATTTGTCTTTGGGAAAAGTGTGGGGATTGTTTAGATGATGTTTATCACCTAAGAATACTTTTGCAAGCAAAGAAACATATAAACAAGGCAATTCAAAAGAATCCAAATTAGGATGCATACACATATGAATGCTTTCATATTTTTATTTAGAAAAGTTTTTGTTAACCCTAAATTTGATGATTCTAGTTTAATATTTTTGGGATGTTACACTTCTCCAGTACGGGTCGTGGGCCTGCCCTGGATGGGTTTGGGCCCCCATGCCTCCTCTGCCTCCCTTCCGCTGTGGATCTTATGGTGAAAAATAGTTTTTGGCATATTTTCAGGGATTTTTCCTGATAGTTCATTTTCTGCACATAAACAAGACACCAAGGTAATTCTGCTGAAAATAAATAATCCGTGTTAGTTGTATCCAAATCACACAAGTATAGATGAAAAACAATAGCAAAGTGTTCCAGAAAGTAGATACGTTTTGGACGTATCAGCCACCTCTCTTTCTCTTTTGAGTATCTGGTCTTTCCTTGACTGGTCTCAAATCGGTTAAATAATACGACCCATTATGCAGAACTCTGCTAATCATAAAAGGTCCTTCCCAAATCAGGGAAAGTTTGTGCTTTCTTTTTTGCACAAGTCGGAGAGCCAAATCGCCTTTTCTAAAAAGAACGGTATTGCACTATCTAACTACGATACTTGCGTAACTTCTACTGATAGGCTGTAGATCTCTACTCAGCAATGATGCGTACTTATTCGATTATACTGGGATCATCTTGTCAAGAAACTTCTACATCTTCTTCGATATACGCTTTGACTCGTGGAGACTGATGAATTAGATCGCTTGGAATAACTGCTTTTTCACATTAGACCAAGAACAAAGGAGTATATCCGGTTGATCTGTTAGGAGTTGTACGTAAGCTCCATATCATAGACGGTAATTCTTTCTCCCAAGCCCCCGCGGCCCGACTAAGTGGTGCCTCGAGACGAGGTCGGGGTCCTTGTAAAATAAGGTCGTTTGTTCGTTCGACTTGTCCATTAGCTTGTGGATGTGCGACTGATGCAATATTAAGTCGGATCCCTTGTTCTTCGCAGAATTCGGCAAGTTCTCCCATGGAAAAGTTGCCCCATTGTCAATAATTATACTGTGCGGATATCCGAATCGGATGATCACGTCCTCAACGAACTTTATGGATGTGGCTCCATCGCAACTTGTTACGGTTTTAGCCTCAATCCACATTGTAAATTTATCCACCATCACTAGTAGGTGACTAAATCCACATTTTGCCATGCGAAACGTCCCTACCATATCAAGCCCCCAGACCACAAATGGCCATGAAACATGGATTGTTTGCAACTGTTCATCTGGAATGTGTGCCTGATGGGCGTACTTTTGGCATCCTCTGCATGTTTTGACCAGTTTATCTGCATCCACCTTAGCTGTTAGCAAAAAAAATTGTGTCGAAAATCTTTTGCCACTAACGATATGGCTGCAGCATGGTGACCACACTCGCCTTCATGGATCTCTCGCAAGATTTCCACTCCTTCTTCTGAAGAAATACATCACTGAAAAACGCCAGAAACACTCCACTTATAGAGCTCACTTTTTATTATAGTATAGGCTTTTTCTCGTCGGATGATCTCGCTCAAGACTTCGCCTTCGTAATTTCTCATCAGAAATCTAGATAGGGTTTTGTCTAGCCGAAATTACAGCCAGAACTTCTATTAAAGGTGAGTCAGATTTCGTCGGATAGTCTCATCAACTCCAACTATGTAGGGGACTCTTAAATGTTCTAAAAACAGATTGTGACGCACTGCTGGACCTACTATGGACGACCACCGTTGACTCCACTGTGGAGACACTGCTCAAACAACCTATCCATGAAATCTGACTTGATCAACCTTTTATCAACCTTGTTAACAAAATGATTTTTATGAACAAAATAATGTTTCCACTTTGGTTATGCTTCTTTCTTTTTCCTTTCTCCTTCATAGTCTTTGCTTTAGCTTTAGTTTTGCTAGTTGTTTGCTTGTTTGAGTTTCTTAGAGCTCTTGTAGTTTGCTTTTGGTTTTCTTTTGCTTCTTCTAAAAAAACTGTTTCTGTGAGAAAATCAATTTTCATACCCTAAAAATTGGCCAAAATAAAGTTTCCCAAAAAATCCCAAAAAATTTAAAATAAATTTTTCCTCGAAAAAAGGGGCAGAGTGGCACCTAAGGTGACCCAGGGGGCCACTCAGGACCTCGGTGAGGGCGCTACTACCAGTGGAGGCTGCCTAGGGGGTCTGCCCACCTGGGCCCTCTAGGCTACCTCTTCAAAGCCACCTTCTTCTCTCTCCAAAAACACGAAAACTGGCTCAAGCTCGAGTTCTTGCCGTTTTGTCATTTTAGAACTCCTTGTTCAGCCCATCTCAAGTGTTGATTTTTGGAGGGTTTGCTCCTTGGTATGTGCCTCCTCCACTTGTCTAATTAGATTTGTGATTGATTGTTTGTATGTTTAGTATTTTGATTCTATATGTGATATGTTGTTTGAGCTTGAATGCTTGTTATTTGCTTAGAAACTTTGTTTTGATGCATGTGTTGGAGTTTAAGAGTCCCGCAACATTGTCCAGCAATGTGACGCACTGCTGGACCTACCGTGGAGACAGATTGTTGGCAAGGATGGCCCGAGCTAGTAGCTTTTTCCAACGGTGTGCTGTTGACTCGGATCTTCTCCCGGTCTTTCCATTTAATATATCTTTATGGATATCCGGTTCTTGTTGGCAAGAAACGGATTTCCCTTGTTTCATTTGGGTGTCGCTTGAAATCTGACTGATATTTGGCAGGATCATTGTCTAACTGCTGCCTAAGCTCAATGATGCATGCGGCCTCCTCGAGCGTAAATGTATAAGGCTTTTCCAGGTCCTCACCATTTTCTCCAAATACCCGTAAGATCCGGCCATTGGGATTGGAATCGTGGAGAGCATCTCCAGAATTTCATGTGCACCTTTGGTGACAAAGTGCCCATCCACTAGAGGATCGATCGTGTGGTATTAATCTGATCTCCATCCCGATTCTCCATCTCTATATCATCTCAATATCTTCATCAACTTTTTCTTTGTTGGTTTCCTCGATGTCCGGCTCTATCGGTGTCGGATTCTTGTTCTTCTTCTTCTTCTTCTTCTTCTTCTTTGACCGCCCAAGAGTTTTAACATGCATCGCGGCAAAGACGACATTTGGTCCCAGATTAGGGGATAAACCCCGTCACATTTCCTCAGTGGTTGGCTTGTGAACCCTGAGGAATCTCCGTGTCCATATCATCCTATGAGGTAGCTTTCATCCATGCTATCATATGGACTAGGGGAATTTTTCGCTCACCTTATGCTGGTTTGGAGGCATGCCTTGCTCGTACTCTCCATCTTCTTTCCAAGTCTCAAGTTCCTGTGGACTTTATTGACTTGAAGGAACAAGGTAAGTCGCTGTTTTCTTTGATTGCATCTAGGACTGAATCGCTGCGGCTCCAAAGATCGACATAGTCCAGATCCAGCTTATGTGGTACACAAAGCAATGCTTCTTCTTGTTTATGTTCTTGAGGTAGTGGTATGATTTGGTTTCACCAACATCGGCAGAGCTTATGTGTAGCGGATGTATTCCTCATTTGTGTACCATATCTCGTCAAGAGATCAAATCTAGATTCAAAATTTTCTTCCACCTCTTCCCACTAACAGAGTGGGATGGTGGGTTTGATTTTATCCGGATCTTGAACCTTCCACCTCGGACAAAGTAGATGCAGATTTTTTCCGCCATGGTTATCACCTCAAGGATGGGTTGGGCGGGTTCAAGAAAACCAAGATAAAATATTGATCTCACGATAGACATGATCGTTAGGTCGCCACGGGTTTTGAAGTCGAATCCAGGTCTTGCCGAGAAGGACAAGAGGGACACCGCTGGTGTAGACCATGCCCATGGCGATAGTTTTGACGATTCCTCTCGCGCAGTATTCTCGCCTAGAACGAAGGTCTAAAGGTCACCTTCCCCATGGTGGGCGCCAACCGCCGCCGATTATCACAAGCACGCCATAGGGGGTCCTAGTATGCGCTGGAAATATGGGCTTTTGTCTGTCAGATGTCCAGAGCACCGAGCACAAGTTTACACTGTGTTCAGCTCGATCATGTGATCGGATCTCTAGTCCTGCTTAGCAACCCAAGAATATATCGGGCGTAAGTCAATGTTACAACGGATTACAAGAGAGGTTCACTGTGAGTTGTGATTGTGGTAGTACAATTGGTTGTGCCCTAAAGGCTCCTATAGGCTAGTTTATATAGTCACCAAAACCTAGGGTTTACAGTGGAGAGACCAATACGCTATGTTACATAGTGGGTAACTAGATACAGCTTGACTATAAGTAATACTACAGGCCTAAGTCGGTAACTCTTTGGTCGTAGCTGTCAGAGTTGAATCGGCTCCTCCTCTTTCTCCTCGAGGGTCACTGCAGAAGCAAATCTCTAACCCATTGGGGGGCCACCCTGGTCAGCGAGTCCTATGGGTATACCCGGAAAGTATATCCCCAACAATTTCCCGTAGCCGTCATTGGGGCATCTGCTACCTTTTCCACTAGCAACTTGCCGGCGCAACTCCTTGGATCATGCGGCCACCGGTTAGCACTGGTAGTGTCCATACGCATAGTAGTTTTTCCGAAGGCATCATCGCTGAACTTGCTCTAGCCACCGTATTGTATCTTGTGAATCGAATCCGCCATTGAATCCGGATGGACTGGGAAGAGGGAAGATTCAAATATTATTGTTATGGTTTCTTGGAGGAGAGTGATGGCGGCCTGCAAGTACCGATTCTGCAGGCGGGAAATGGCTAGGAAAATTTGCTAAGTGAGCGCTAGCTCGAGAGGATCCAAAATTCAACTAGCCAAAGATTGGCCAAATCTGAGATGGAGAAGATGGGAGGCTCTTTGAATGAGGGGTGTTCAGATGTTGCCTTGTCGGCCTTTCTCCAAGGCGCAATCGGTATGAAGGACGCCGTCGGAGTTATATCTAGACTTGCAAGTCCTCGCCCGCATGAGATTGTATTGTCTCATCACATAGACTAGCTATAAATAATACCATAAATAAGTTTTATTGTGTTTTAGGAAAGGATGTGAACCCACATTTCTCGATTAAATTACTGGGGCCATGGTAACAGGTTAGTGCCCTACAAGTTTTTTTGGATACGTACCGCTTTTGGGGCGAGCTGTTACAAAAAGGTCAATATTTTTTGGCTAATCGTGTTTTAACAGCTAAACTAACATGATGGGCCCACAATTAAGAAATGACATGGACTAGGGGCCCACCGCTCATTCCTCCCATTTTCTTCCCTCCTCCTCTCTCTTCTCTCAGATTCTTTTTAGAGCACCGCTTCTTCAATTCATTTTGTCCCTCGTTTTTTCCCAATCTGGTAGCAAATCTAGAGAAGAAAATCTAACCAGTGCATTCAGTAAACAAAGCAGATGTAGGAAAAGCTAACATATGATATGTAGTACAACACTAAACAAGGTTCAAAATTAGGCTGCTCAGAGCAAAGCAATGACAAGTTCAACACGGAAATACAAAATAAGCTACTTTACAAAGATCACACAAAATCAGCGGCACCTCCTGGCCTCCGCCTCCTCCCTCTGGCACTTCCTCCACTTCTGCTGCCCATTACCTTGACCTTTTGCTCCTTGGGACTGATCTGGGGCATGCAACCCTCTTTGATGGCCACCTTCTGGAGGTTGCGGAGGTGAAAGACGAGCGCATTGTGCTTGGCCTCTAAAGGCATGGATATTCATGTTGTGGCGATGTAGTCACGCGTTTCATGATTCACGAGGCATTGAAGTCGCTGGCAAGGAGTCTCCTCTCACTAAGGTCAACTCAGAGACGCCATCACTAAGTAGTGGTCATATTACGACTTTAGCCTCCTCAAGACTCGACGAAGTCTTGGTATGTTTCACCATCATCGCCAGACGCTATTTGCTATCCACCTATTGAAAAATAGTAGCGGTAATAAGGACACGATTGAGATACCTTGGTTATTGGGATTGATTATTTGCATAAATTAATCCAATTGAGATCCCATGATTATTTGCATAAATTAAGCCGTGGGTTAAATTCCCAATCCCCAAATCTCAAATAAAATCAAATACTGATCCCATCTACATACCGGGCTTAGTACCAACTAGTGAATCCCTTTAACTATAACTCGTAGGATAAATAAAATAAGATTGAAATACATCAGGGATTCATCAAACACAAGAGCATTATCTTTGTAAAATATCAATCATCCAATGATTGAAATGCTAATAGTCAAACCTAATAACAAGCAATCTAGCATCCAACAATGGAATGGGGAAGAATAAGGAAGGAGAAAATCCAAGTTACCTCCAACCATGGGACTACAATGCTAGTGTCTTATGGGTTCTTTGGGCATATGTACCCCTGCTCCTCGTAGAGGATCCAATCGAAAGGTGATCTTCCTGACAGCGGGGCACTACTAGGAAATCCTTCTTCAAAGGCGATCATTATTGATCTTCAGGCGCATGGCTGGGACGCCATCGCTACGTCGCCATCGATGAAACTTCGTGGCGCATTCCGAAATGCGCCACAGAGGTCATGGTACTTCTGTGGCGCATTTCGGTTGATGCGCCACAAGACTCTTGAAAGACTATGCGCCACAGAAGGTTAAAACGATGCGCCACTGGTTTGAGTATCAGGTATTAAAAAAATTTGAAACTTGTCCAAATATACAATATTATACAGGTATTATACATGTATTATATAAAGCATATTATATAGTATTATACAGAAACAAGATATTTGACTTAGTATATGAAAACAAATATAATACAAACATGAATATAGTGCCATCACACTACTTAGATCCCGAACGAGATAGACAAGTGATCATCACATTACAATACATGTCAAATGAAGTGGTTTGTTACAAGTGTTTGTTACAAAGTTCACCATCTCATCACATTACAAATAAAGTATTCATCTCGCCTACACTAGAATCAAACAGAATACAACTATGACAACGGTGAGCAAGAGCAAGAGCACTAGTAGCAATATCTTCATCCGGTTCTCCTTCCATAGGTGGTTCTCCACTTGATACCTCCTCCTCGAGTCGCCAGATCCTTTGTAGTTGCTGTCATTAAACTTGTTCACCTGTTTCGATAGCCTTCCGCCACTCATCGTAGACTCGAACCCAACCCTTGTACACCACGTACTACTTCGTCATCTCTATAGATAAGGCATATTAGTAAATCATGCAACAAAAAGAACTAAATTCGCTCACATGCATATATATTCACATAAACTAAAGCAAAAGATCAAGAACATAGAAGATAGCACATCGATCATAATCATAGAACTTCACGACAACGCCCACAATAGTGAAGTTTACAACATAATACCATGGTAGTATATAGTTTGTGACACAACACTACACACGTATATCTATGATAATTCTAGGCGCACATCGGCCAATGTTGATAAATGCTAACGCCGCTTCGGAATGGTAGATAGCCATCCTTCACATCCACGCCCGTTGTCACCCCGTTGATGAAGAATATTTTCAATCTCCTCTTAGTCAACCCTCCGTTGTGTTTAGGACTCCTCCTCGTGTTGACATCTTCCACGATGATTTCGACAACTTAACCAGATGCGATGGAAGTCTTCTAAGATCATCATCGCCTTTCGCACCAAATTTTCGCCCATGCTCGGAAACTAGATGGAGTTTTGTTCTAGCAATCCCGACAAACCCTTTAAGGTGATGCATGGCGAGAAGGCCCCTTGGCGCAGCCAAGAGTCGGCCCTTGATGCAGGAACTCGAGCACATGCTTGAACACGCTTGTCATCCTTGATACATTCCCCTTGTTGACGAAGGCATCCTTTAGTGTAGCCTCGAGAGCCTCATTCAAAACACCCTTATTCTGGTGTAGTCCTTCTTCTTCTTCTTACTCATCGAGTCAAAATACGATGCTATCGAGTACTTTGTGCAATGACGATGAGTGTGCAGATTTGTCTCGCACAACACGATTGAAACAGGATGTTGGAAAAGGGCAATGGAAGAAAGCTATAAGAAAGCCTAAATTAACAATGCTAGGGGTGTGTGTACTTACTCGAAAGAAAGGCAAAATAAGCGTGTTCGTCCCTCTTGTGGTCCACCATGAACTTCTCGAGATACGCCACGCTTTGGCACGCTGCCTGCATCCTTCCTCAACTCGCTATCATGCATGTAGTAGGGATCCACTATCGCGATGTAGGGGTCTGCTCTCTTGTTCTTCATCGCCAAATTGAGCGGAATAGCGACCATGTTATAGTCCAAGCCGCTTTAGAGAAACAACTTGAAGACGCCCTCGTGACGATATGAAGAACACGTCATGGGGTTCATGGACTAAGTCCACGTCCGATGGCACCTTGACAAAGGAAAACCGGTAATTTGGATCTTTGTCTTTAAGAAGAATGCCTCTAGTGTCTTGATACTATCACCAAAGCGTAACATATGTCCACCAGCAAGGCAAAGCAGATCCGGAGTCAGATCGCTTCACCGCTATATGTATCCTGGGCAAGCCATCCTCGGGCTGGTACGACGCCATACTTTAGCCCAGATCCTCTTAGGAGGAGGTTGGCTCTCAGCTTTCACCTCTCTTCATGTGCTTCTTCGCCTCGAAAGGTGCTCCTCCACTGGGATGCTATGCTCAACGGCCGCTCTTTTGGAGTGTGTGAGGGTTGAAGATTTAATCCAACTGGTTTCTCTGGGCTTGATCGGGGCCGGAGGCGTCTCTTGAGATAAACTCAAAGACCATGCTATGCATGTAGTGGACGCCCACCTTGACCCTCGTGAGCGATGAAAGGTTCTTCATCCACAGCAGCCATGTACAATCCTATGCCAAGGCCGGTGTTGATGTAGTCGCCGATGTTGAAAATTCTTCATCATCTCGTTGTTGCCGCCATGTGGTGATGGTGGTGGAGGGGCGACGTGGTTGCGCTGCGACGGCGGCATCGCTTTATGCCCCACACGCCTCCCAACAGCTTGTTGGTGGCATCGGTGGTGGCGACGTATGAGAGGTGGCTTCCCAGGTGGTGGCCGGACGATCGAGGTGGCGCCGTGACAGTGGCATCCGAGGTGGTGGCTGGACGATCGAGGTGGCGCTTAGGTGCCCCGCCGCATTTAATCAATTTCTTCGCCATGTCAAGGGCCAGCCGTGGCATTCGCAAGGGTCTTGTGTTCGCCGGCTCGAGGTTAAAAGGAGGGTCCATGTCATCGCACTGGCAACACCCAGCAACCGGACCTCATCACGCATCGCCCATTGCATTGTTGTGCATCAGGCGTTCGCCGGTTGTATGATATTGCCCTGGCAACATCCTTCAACTCGCCGGCTTAACTTTATGGAGTAGTACGCAAGCGCCCTGAATATCGGTACACATATGTGTTGGGCATCATGATCGAGCTGGCAATCACCAAAGGCGCATAAAGAAGATGAAGCGGAGTATGATATTAGTTACCTTGGTGAGGGCGCTGACATCGCTAATGTCCACACACGGACGATCCCGCGGCAGGCCTATCATCGATTCTCCCGCCGGTACTAGTGCCACCGCTGCCAGCGATATTGGTATTTTTGGCGGAGCATCAGGGCAGTCAGGCGACAAGAAGCTCTTTTGCGCTGCGCCCACGGAGATGGTGGCCGCTGGGTCACCATGTCCGCGACGCATTAACGTTGATGCTCGTTGCTGCCGCCAAAGCTGGGCACGCTTATCGCCCCGCCGACCTCCCGCATTCCAAGCAGCTAGCCCCTCCATCAAACCAGGGGGGATGATCGCTCGAAGCTTCTCCTCCAATAACTTGTCCATTGCTTTCTCGTCCACTTTTGCCTCTAATGTCTGCACCTTCAACTTCAGCTCTTCAACCTCGCTTTATCTTTAGCCGAACGGTTCTTCCTCTCTCTCCTCTTCTTTATGCTTTCTTTGTAGTACTCGTAAACTTCATGTTTGTACCAAGCCGACACACTGCTAGCTTATTTTGGCGGAAACTTGTTCTCCTCTTCTTGTAAGTGTTCGAATTGTTAAAAAACAGTGTCACATGGCTCCTCCGCCAAATCTTGGGACGACAAGTCCTCGCTAGCGTTCAATTCCTTCTCATGCAGAGATACAAGGAGAGGTGAACCCATGCATGCATTTAGATTCTTGGCTTAATTATTTTAATGAGAGATCCACCAGAAATTCCTTAGCACCTCATTCTCAAAGGCCTTCACATCCGGTCGTCAGTGGCTTAACTCCCGGTAATAGTGGTCTGTAGTAGCGGGTCTTGATAAATTGTCGGATCTATTGTGTCTGTAATTTTATGCCATGGGTTCTCTTTACCCAGCGCTCAAGCTCGGGTCTCCTCCTTGTCCCAAATGGGCTGTTTCTCAGATCCGCCGCCCAAGCCGGTGGTTACCTATGTTCTTATCTCGATAGTCTTTCCCCACTCAGTCCATGCTTTAGAGGCGCAGATTCAAGTCCTTTGAATATCTTGAACTCTTCTTCGTCGAGCATTGATTTTTCCTACTTATAATCTCCCAGCTTTCACCTTGGTCAATGTTGTTCTTTACCCGGTTTTCCAAATGCTCAAGGCGCTGCTCATCTTTTGTCGCTGCTAGTTTGTTCACCGGTTCTTATTACTTCCGTGTTTCTGGACTTCTCTCGGAATGTGTATCGCCAGTGAAGCTTCAAGGAGGTTCTCACCAAAGCATGATTACGCCGGATGTACTTCTGTTGATCGACATGCTTTCCGGACGATGCACCCGAAGTTGCATGCCGCATCTGCAGGAAATCGATGAAGGCGCAATGGGTTGACACCTTCGTGACCTCGTGAACTCATCACACGCTACAGCACTTGCGGCTTCCGATCCTTAATATCCTTCTTCTTCTTCTGTATGGTGGCCGGGTTGCCGCTACCACCATCTGTGCGCTCGCCACCATCCGTGGTGGTGTTACCCTCCTCCCCGCCTTAACTAGTTCCATCATAGTCGTTGTCGTCCCCCTCGTAATCCGGATCTTCCTCTCAGCACTCCGACGACGGTCATTGCCGGTGGTGGTGTCATTCTCATCTCCTCCGCCTCTTCATGCTCTTGGATGGCCCTGACGATTTGTTCGCCTCGGCTAGATCCTCGACGCCATTTGTTTAGAAGGATCGGCCTCGCCGTTAGTCGACATGTTTGTGCTTTATTACTAAAAAGAGGCAAAAGTTAGCACAAATATCGATCAAAAATTCGCATGACCTTTGCTAATTTTTGATCACGAAAGTGCCCATTTCTCAACCAAACGGAAGTGAATCTACACTTCGGGAGAAACGGCAACTCAATTGAAATCGCAAGAAAAACACCCCATCCCCAATGACAACCCCATTGACACCATCCATCATCATCCAACACCATCTCATTCACTTAAATAAACAAACCTCTCAAGAAGACCATCTCATTCATGATTCAAATGAATATACATAATCAACAAAGACTACGTATCATAACCAGATCATATTAAATGATTCAGCTTAAACAACAGCATAACCATTTCATATAAATAAACAACATCATCATATAGAGGTAAAGTATAAAATTCAAGAACCATTTCATATAAATAAACAACAGCCCACATGCATCACTTATATGAATAGTTCTTTGCAAGAAAGTGATTACACAATAGAGGTAAAGTACAAAGTGAACTCTAACTTGAACTATTTCAGCACCATTTCACGTAACTCGAACCATTTCTAAAGCACCATTTCACATAACCATTTCAGCACCATTTCACGTAACTTGAACTAAAAATTCAAACTTTGCACAGAGTGAACTAATCGAGCTTTGCAAAATTAGAATCGAACTAAAATGTTCAAATTTTCCACTGATTGAACTTTGGCAAACACTCTCAAAAGGAAAGCTCACAACACCATGCTATGAACCCATCCGAAAGATAACTAGTATTTGACAATAGCTACCATATTCATATTCAGAATGAGAGACGACGGTAGCAAGTATAATTGATTTTCAGTAATCTTAGCAAAGAGTAATCTTAGCTCTTCTTTGGCCGCTTTACGATGTTGGCATGAACATAGAACCATCCTAGAGTTGCTAGCTACTGTGAGTTGCATGCTAGAGTATGGAGGCATGGACCAGTCCTAGCATCACCTCTTACATGAATTTGTCTTGTTTTTAAAATTAGTGGAATGATGAGAACCTAAAATGATATGGTGGATGCACAATCTCCGTAAAGGAGAGTTTTTCAACAATCCTTGGCAGCATTTTCACATAACATGGATGCTTACATTGAGTACTCAGTGCACTTGTCAATCACTATACCCTAGGCTAGAACATGTAAATAAAATGGACCGTTAATGCACATAAATTAATTGGTAACTTACGGCATTTCCCAAAGTAACCATCCCTAGAATGTTTTTCCTTAAGAAATGATGAGTTAAAAAATCCTGGTTTAGTTTCAAGATGCTGATATTGAAGATTCAAGCAAGTCCAACTTTTTATGGTATATGTTCTTGTTGTTCACCAACTTTCTAGAGCAATCCTCAACAACAATATCATAAAAAGACAAGACAACTCTCAAGCTACCTAATTCAACAATCCTTTGTCAAGTGATAAGACGACTTCGTTACCTAAATTTCTGTTGTTGTTGCTGCTTGATAATGAATAGCGTTCAGATCATTACCTACAAGAACAAACTACAAGAACCCTAATCGATCAAAGTTGTCGCTCAGATCATTACCTAGGTGGAGCTGATGGACGTAGCAAGTCGACGCGAATGGATGGTGAGTTCGCGCTGATGGTGGCGGTGCAATCGCCTCTTCTCCCCGCTGGTGGCCGACGGCTCCTCCTCCACGGGCACGGCGGCGGGGCTCCTCCTCACCTCCACGGGCACGGCGACAGGCTCCCGACCTCCACCACGGCTCCTCCTCCAACTCCTGTGTGCAGCGCTTAGGGTGAGCGACGAGGCGCGGCGGTGAGCGAAGCGAAGCACGACGGGCGGAGGCGCGCGGAGGCGCGGCGAAAGCCGGAGGCATGCGGGTGAGCGGCAAAGTAGCGACGGAGGCGCGGCGACGGCGGAGGCGCGAAGTAGGCTGGCGGTTCGCCTAGGCTAGGTGCGCGCCATGGGGAAAAGGGAAAAGATAGGGAAAGGTCGCGCGCCACGCAAGTTATTTGGCTAAGGACAGCCTGTGGCATATCACCAGAATGCGCATAGAGTTGACTTCGTGGCGCATTCAAGTGATATGCCAAGCATGGGAACTTAGTCAAACCGCCCGGCTGTAGTTTGACACTAAACAAACACTAGCTCAATGATTGTGAGGCATGAAGTTGGACATGATTGTGGCAGCAGTTCAATCTGCTGCATCAATTTTTTTCTTTATTTAAAAATTATATGATACAAATATATTTAAACCAAGCACATATGTTATTTAAAAATTGTATGATACAAATATATTTAAACCAAGCACATACACATATGTATATTTATTCAAAAACACTCCTGAATTATATTTATACATGTGAATTTATACGCATACTAATATCACGATATATGTTTAATTAGTCTCTAACTAATACACAAAAAGGTCACACATCGTCGTGTATATTTCGAGCTAGCTAGCCTCTCTTCACAATCTTCTTGACTTTTTCTTTGCGGTTGAATACTTTAGCCCGGGCACTATGAGATTTCTTCTCGTGAACGGACAACCTTTATTAGGTAGTGTGGTGTTTCTTCTTAATGTAGTAGTTGTAGGCATGTTGAAGTACTTGTCGAACTCCTCTTCGATCTTGGATCGCCATTCTTGTCAAGTCTTGCACATGGATCCTTCCATTCCGATGATGCTCATCTTGCCTCTCCTCACTACAACACGATCGGGCTTTGATGGGTTTAATAAAGAAACATTGAACAACTTGGCTAGCAGTATCCATGGCTCATTTTTCGTGGAGGCCTTCTTTGCCGACTTGGCATCCGTATAATGCAGGTGGTGAAATATCGCCTTCTTTTCGACGTTTATCCCATCTAACACGGAACATCGGTACTGCCTTCCACGTAGTCGAGCTCCCATATCTCCTCGATCCTTCCGTAGAATCTTTCCATGATAGTAGTCTCACATCGCAAAGGACATCATAGTAACTCCCGAGTTTTGATATTCGCTATTCATGTCCTTTTCCTCGTGTAGAATCAGAATCGCTGATGTCGATGACCGATAGGTATTTACGTTATGCGCTAGGCCCTGTGACAAGGAGAATATGAGTTGTTGATCTTTCGTAGAAGGCGTCTATGGGGGATTGTCCAGCAGCCTTTTCTTGAACCAACCCTTGAAGGTGGATTTGTGTTCTCTTGTTACGTCTCCTTTCTTCCTCGAGCGGGCCCGGTCCATGTACTCCTGCTCGATCAAGATTTTGTGCTCTTCCACCCAAGGGCTGACTTATTCAATGTGTTGTAGTGTGACTCTATGTGCACTGGCAAAGTTGGCGCGTCGATTAGCAATGCCGACATGCAGTGAGCGGTGGCCCTCGCGGTGACCATACCCAAATGAGCCTCGCCGAGGTGCTTCTTGGTGGGTATTCCAACATCCTCGTTCTCGGTGGTTAGATAGTTTTGGCAGAAACAGATGCACTCATAGATCAGAAAGCCCTTGGCTATGCTTCCATCTGGACGGGACCTATTGTGAACAAACCCTTTCATTACACCGTTCAGCCTTTCAAACGGCATCATGTTATGCAAGAATGTCGCCGAGCTGGATGATGTCATCCACCATATGGACAAGTATATGCACCATGATGTCAAGAATGCGGGCAGTAGCAAATCTCGAAATTGATAGTATCACCACGATCTCTTCCTCAGAGTTCGTCGAGCTGCTTATGCCGATCGACTTCCTAGAGATGACGTCAAAAGTTGCACAAGCCAAATAGCCTCATGTAAGTGCTCGCCCATTATCCCTCGTATGGCAAATCGGAAGTATCTCGTGTCATCATCACGCGATGTGGGACTTCATATCGCTGAACCTCTTCTTCGCTATGTTGAGATACTCGCTTATCTTGCCCGAGTAACCGTGAGGAACTTTGACTCCTAGGAGGCACCTGAAAAACTGCCGATCTCCTCCTCACGTGAACTTTGACTCCTAGGAGGCACCTAAAACCTGAAGGCTACGATGGAAAACGCCTTTCTTCTCCATCACCGTGGTTCGGGTTATCCTGGGGTTTGTAGAAGGTGATGGGACAGTGAAGATGATTGCTTAGTGGGATGCGAGAGGAGAGGACGCCTATAATAAATGTTAAGAGAAGGGATGTTTCATTGCACCACCGCACCACATAACCCACATATGTTATCGCACCATGCATGGCCACACGCCATTCGCTAATAACTTCGCTGCATTGCGATACGCTGCTCCGTGGTCACATTTTTCATCGTATAAAACTATGGAGAGGTAGGTGTACTCATTATACCCTCGAGAGTAACATTGAAATTTGGTTGTACTCAGTTTTGCCTCGAGTACTAACACTATCGCATGCAAATTACTCAGTTTTACAACCACAATGAGCCATGTTATTCCTAGTACTACCAAGAAGTTGTATGTGCCTTGCACGTGAGACATGCATAATATACAAAAGTATGACATATCACCACTATAATTAATTATAATAGGTAAAGATCAAAACATTTATAAAACTGATCCACATCTATAAAGTATGGGTGTATATTTGGTTCTTGCACATCTATAAACCTTGGTCATTCGGGTTGAAACTCAATAATGTATATATACATGGTAGGACAATAATGCAAAGCTGTTTTTTCCAAAACTAGTCAAATCCCATGGTTAACGTTTTCATGGCACGGAGCGCACATGACATGATAGGCGGTATGCGTAAATCTTTTAATTTCTTTTTATTTTCTTTATTTCATGTGGCCGCTTTCAAAAGGGGATCAAAATTGTCAATATGCAAAATCTTAGAAAGAAGTCAAACCAGTCACAAACTCTTGGTGGTTTCGATATATTAATTAACCAATTGATGTGGGTACCTCCAAACGCTTTTTCAAAAACTCACACAACAATCCATGATTTACTAGTAGTAGTCAAATTTGACCTAATTTTGATAAATCGCATAAAGTCATTCAAGTGGGAGGAGTTAGCTAGATGTTTGAGAACTCATAAAAATGGGAAATCGTAAGTACAACATTTTGGTCCACTCTATTTGTCTGAAAACTTGGCTTGTGGTATTCAGATCCATGTTCTTCGAACTTCCTTTATGGGGAGAACAATCTCGTTATCACTCGGATAATCGAGAATGTTCTTTCCTCATAGTTGGAAACTCACACTGAAAGCATTGTTTAATACAATAAAATGCACCCATCAACCTCTAAAAGACATTTAATTCAAGAGAAATCTATTACGCCATCGGTAGCTCAAGTTTGACCTTATTTCAATAAATTGTCAAGATGTAAAATCTTAGCAAGCAGCTTGAAGATATCGCCAACAATCTTGGTGGTTTAATATATTAATTATAACCCCATGGTTACCCTCAAAATCTTTTTTCGCAAACTTCAAAGAAACCTACACTTTACTTGTAGTTTCAAATTCACCTAACTTCAATAAATCATAAATTCATTCAAGTGGGCTTAGTTAGCTAGAATTTTGAAAACTCATAAAACATGGGAATCAATTAAAACATGTTGGTCCAATATATATGTATGTTGACTTGGTTTGTGGTATTGAGATCTAATATTAATCTAAATTTTCTTCACGGAAAAGTTTTTTGTTCTCATCAATCAAAAAATTGAGAACCTAATGTTCATTCCTCATAGTTCCAAACTCACCGATGACATTGTTTACTACAAGAAGATGCACCCATTTACTAGTAATATCCCAGGATTAGCACCTAGAATTATAGAGGACACATGTGTGTGCATTGCATTCATGCATCGTAAAATCTGGGAAATTTCACAAAATAAAAAAAAAGATATAGAGGGATCTAGATCTCTCTTGTTTTAATGGAAACATCAGGACAAAAGTATGAATTTTACATGACCTCTACTATACTTTTGTGTTTGATGGGAAGACAATTCAAATTTGAATATTTAATTAATAAATTTTAATACAATAAGAAATTGAAATAAAATAGTAAATGGAAATTGAATTGTAATAGGAAATAAGAGATGAACTCTATTTATGAATAAGATACAATAATTACAGTTATTCAAATAGAAAAGATGATTGAAATTTAAAACAAAAGCAAAAAGAACTATAATAATAAATAAGAATGGAATTAGAAACAAGATATAACTATTTATAAGTTCCAATTTATAATAGTGGATTTAAACATTTACTTTATTATTATATAAATAATATTATAATATCTTTACAATTTCAGGAATAAACATAAAGAATAACCTTAAAACAATAATATAAACATTATTGTTTTTTACAAATTTTAAAAGGAAAATGTAAATTACAAGTGTATTAATATAAAAATTACATAAGAACAAATGAAATCCTATACTAAACTTTAAGTTGATTTCTTCATTCTTCCCGATCTTTTCCTTATTGATCCCCCAAATGAGAAAAGCAAACAAGAAAAGCTAGTAGAAAATAAAGCCAAAGGAAAGAATGTTGGGGAAATGAACTCTATTTAGGCTTAGAAGTTCTACCGCCAATATCATCATAGAGTAATTCAAAAGGCAAAATAGTAACTGTTCTTATCATAAAATGGACCACAGAGCACCATAATAGGCCTTATGGGCAAGTTTCACCAAAACGGCACAAGAAGGGAAAGAGGTAAAACATAAGGAAATATAAAGATTTTACTTGATCTAATCCTCAACTCACAACATTCAAGGTATATCTTACTCACCAAAGATGCATTAGTGTGTTGTCAACACCACAAGGAAACATCAAGTAGAGAAATAGCACCAGCCATTGTAGATGCTACCATATCCTCTTTAGACACACACACAACCAGACCAACAGATTATTCATTAGCCCAAGAACACCAAGGACATCGTTGTTCTTATCGATCTCTCTCAAGAACACACAAATCACAAGAAACCAACTTGCCACCAAATAAGAACATCTCCGTTTCATCTCTCCACAAGACACCACAAGGATCCAAACAACCAGCATACATACAGCTTCCACAAACTAGTGAAAGAATATGTGGATCAAGGAGGAAGGAGAGAGGGAGCTTACCAACAACAAGAGGAACTGGCCAACAATAGAACAAGGGAGAAGGCTAGCAGAAGGAAAGCAGCCACCAACAACATCGGGAGGATAGAGTACCAAGAAGAGGATCCAGAGTAACACCACAAGAAAGCTCCAATCTAACCTCACACTCTAGTTAGAGGTTAATCACTTTTCTTTGACATTTGTTCTCATCATTGATAAAAAAGAGTGTTGTGAGAGTAGCATTTTCAGATTTGCATACAAGTGGTATGCAAAATCATCACTAAGTATTTGGGAAGCAAAACATATGTTATTATTAAACTAGCAAATAACAAGATATCATGTCACTATGGAGCATACTCAGGCACACCTAGTGAGGCCCACAAGAGTGTATCCACGAGCAATAGAAGCCATTATAGGTTACAAGGATGACCATTAATTTTATCAAGATTAAGTGCCTCACCTTTGCATCATTGGCTGGGTCAAGAATTTCCTCCACGTAAATCAACCTCAATTATTTAGCTCGCATCAGCATCATTATCTTACTACCTAGTTTTTACTAGATAAACATATATCACAACCGCTAGGCTACAGGGCACATTCCTGCAGAGTAGCACCTCAGATCTAGCAGATTTAGAGTTTCTTGAGTACAATCTCAAGTATATTTTCTTTCATCCACAAATCATTTTCCTAAAAGATTTATGAATCATTTAAAATGATCACCGCCTTATATTTAGTGTATTCATATTGGCCACTCATTTACACTTGTAAATATTACCCAAACAACCTTATCATTTCCCAAGTAGGAGATCTAAGAATCAAAGATGTACCATATTCCACCGTTGCCATAACATCGTATATAGGACAAGGAATTCATGATATCATATACATCACCATACTAACTGATGCACCACAATAGCACTCATTAAGATAACAGAGACTGTTATTTAAACTAGGCATAGCCAACATCAGGGGTCTAGGAAAGCACCTGCCAGCAATTTCATAGTTTCAACATCACACCGAATAAAAACATTCAATCAAAGATTGTCATATTGGCAACTGTCACATACAATCCAATATCAATCACCAATTGTATCAAGTTAATTCATTACATTTTTCTTTTCTCTCTAAGTGCAAAACAAATAGCAATCAGGCTAACACCACCTCATCATATTTTGACAACTTGACATTCAAAGAATAAATATATTTAACAGATTACTAACTAATGTAAAGAAGAGCAACATGATAGGATCATTAGGGTGCAATAGATACCATAATAAGATTATCACCCGTAAGAAAACCACCGATAGGATGAACTAGAAGAAATTAACCAACATCATCAGAAGGGTGAAACCCAGGTTCAGATGAAACCTAGAAAGGGCGAATCACGTAAAGCACACTTGACATAGCAAGGTAGATAGAGCACGGAGAGGAGCATAGAAGAGAGAACCACTTACGGAGGTCCTCGCTTAGAATCGACAAGAGGAAGCAGAGATCGTCAAGAGAAAGCAAGACGGCATTACAGTGAGCACAGAGGCACTGACTGCACCATGCCACAACCAGCAGCCCACCAATGCCGGGAAGCAAACCCCCGAGCCCCGAGAAGCCACGAGTTGACAAGCCTTTAAATATAATGCTAAAGACCTTGTTATGTGTTTTATAGTTAACTTTGGTCTGTTCTAATTAAGTCATAAAGCATCTCAAGTCCAAACTATTGAAGCAAGCACAAAAACATCAACCACATTTGATTAACTGCAAAGATTGTTTAAACCTTGGAAATGAAATATTTGCTTCAAATGTTATTCTTTTGCCACTTCAAACAATAATTTATAATAAGATATTCAACTCTTAACAACTCAATCCCAAGGATGTTTATCAATATTCACCAGATGACAATTAAACATAATCACATTATTTTATACTTTACTTGTATATTTTTGAATTGTTAACACTTAAGTTCCTTATAAAGGTCATTACTTATAAAGTAAAATTTGAAGATAAACCAACTCTAAAAGAATCACTTGGATTCACTTCACTCAAAGTATTAGGGATTCAATTTGGGAGTTTTAAAAATACATATCATTACTTATGCATAATCGATCTTGCTTCTTTAAACATTAGTCTTACCGACCAATGATGTTGATTTCAGATATTGGATCTTATATTGTCTCAAGACCATGAGTGCATAATCTGGCAATAAGAAAGGCAAGTTCACGCTTGTCATGTCCTTTGATTATTTTCTAAAGTATTTTGCAAATCCAATGTTGTCATCACCGCATTTCAAAAAGGTCAGAAAATACTATTTTTATAATAATGTGAACTATTGTTATCGATCCAGGTGATCAGCTAATATATTAAACTGGTAGTTGGAATACCACTACCAGAATATATCATCTAGGATTTAACAACCAATGTCGCCAGTGATTCTGCGTCAGATATTACGATTAACCATGAGACTTGGAATGGATGGAGAAGTTAATGGATCGGCCTTTCGCATGCATCGTCATCGTTTAGGAATTTGTAAGTTGCATCGGGTATAGCCGCTTTATACGGGGAAAGTCTACCGTGGATCCGGGCTTACAAAAGACAGATTTCTAGTGTTAATGGTTGTTTTGTGTATCCAACTAAGGTTTATACGCTTTTATATGGGGAAAAGTCTACCTTGAGTTTGGGCATACAACAATTGCGTGTATGCAGTGGTCGCGAGAAGGATGGATTGACTTGGATCTTAGTCTAGGCCTCATACCAAGGAAGTGTGAACGAGTCTATAACTCTATGTGCAACAAAGCTAAGATCTCTCATGGGTAAAGTGACGCACCTCTATAGAGTGTAAGAACTATAACTTGTTACTCCCTGCTCCGGAAGGAGCTACTAACGCCATGGAAAGGAACCCATGAAAGTTCTAGTAAACCCGTGAAGGCTAACGGACATAACTTTTAAGAATAAAAGCAACCTTTGAAGAAATATTTACGAAACCTGCATTGCCTACTTACCTATGGTCTGGGTGCAGATATAGTGCATGAAACACTTTTCTAGTGAACTTGCTGAGTATGCCTGCACTCAACATATCTTCTTAACCCTTGCTAGATTTTTAGCCAATATAGATGACGCCTACATCAACTTCGCTCAAGGGAATCTTCATCAACAGCTCAAGCTCTTCAATAAAGTCCTGAAGTCAACATATACATCAACTAATGTAACATCCCAACTTTTATTTCCTGAATTTCTTAAACATGAAATCCAAAGTTTAGGGGAAATAAAACTTTAAGTAACATAACCTCATTTGTTATTCACTTACTTGTCTGATCTTTTAGCCATGTCTAGTTTAAAATCTTTTGCTTGCCTTGTTGTGTGTGACCCAAGAGATCTTGCAATAATTTTGACTCGCTTAAAAACCTAGCACCACTATAAGAAGAGCACAAAACCCCTAGGCCCTAAAAACTCTATGTCTCTTTTTATTTTGTCATGACCCTAAACCCAAGACACAAGGTACAAGGATTTAAATCCCCAACCTTGCCTAATTATCATGTTGATGCTATGATCACATGTGACCACTTCATCAAATGGTCACCTTAATTCTGCCCACTTTGGTTGATCATTTCAAACTCTTGGAGAGGATCCAGGAGGCAACCAGTGGTCCGGTTTCACCACCAAACCTCTCTCACACCCCCATGCCCCTACCCCTACCATTAGTGGTTTGTGCTCGATTAGGGCATCGATCAAAATCGCCCAAGCGCAGCCTAGATCATCTTAAACCTCCCTACTCTCCAAACCCGATCACACGCATGCTGGCTCCCCCACATGTCTCTAGCACGCTAATGCACCCTCTCTCACCTCGCCCACTAATCACCCACATGAGAGAGAGGAGTGGCTGAGCAGATCGGCAAGATCTTGCCATGATCACCCCAGCCCCACTATACCACCGCAATGTCTTTTACCCGGCCCTGCAACCCAAGGCTTTCCCTGCACCGCCCACCCTTCCTCCTCACTCACCAAATGCCCCTCTACCAAACCCTTGCCTACCACGCCATGATGGCCACGCTGCCGCCGCCCCTCAAGATCCCTCGCCTCAAGTGCAAGAACATGGCGCTCACACAGGGAAACGCCCACCCGCCGCCTCCCCACCCCATGTCTAAACCTAGACACCCCTGTAGCCTGGCCTTAGTCTGACCAGGACAAGACTCGCGTAACACCATCGGGCAAGGTGTCCCGAGGTTGTGCACCTCACGCCCACTGGCCCATACCTCACTCAAGGACCTGACACTGCTGGGCCACGCAGATAAAACAAAACTTTTTCCTCTAACATGGTGATCCCAAGATCTAGCTGAGGTAGAAGGCCACCAGGTTTACCACTAGACGCTGCCGTTATGATTACTGATGAAGCGCCACATTGATGCAAGCAGTCCTCACGATCCGATCGGCCTGGTGCCGATCGCAAAGACCTCCGCCGGTATCCACACGCATAAGGAGGAGCGCCCGACGGCGAATCGCTAGGTTCGTAATGGCGGCCGACTGGTGGGAGCTAGGGTTTCCAACACATGGAATGACCTAATCAACAACGATTAACCTTTTGGGTTACGGTGCTCCACTATATATAGGAGGAACGTGGGCTCGCTCACGCCCATTCACTAAAGCCCATATAACACTAGTCACCGTGGAGTCCAACTCACTAACTCACCCTAATCCGGCTTAGGTCCAACTCAACCAGATTACAGGTTCGCATCCATCCAACTTGCTCCCGCTTCTTATGTGTGGACCTCGGTGTTCATGGCTACTTGGACACGATTGAGTCCGACTTCAATCGATCGGGAGCGGCTCCTAGCGTAACGTGTCGACCTAAGTACCAAAGAGTCATGACGATTTGCCTTCCAATGCGAATTCATTAAGTTCTCGAAGTCCCTTTTGCCTCACGATATACCTTTGTCAAACTATAGGCTTAATATTTGTCATCCCTTAAATAGTCCGACTTTCTCGATCCAAGATAAGTGATTCACCCAACTAATCGCATTAGTCGATCGCCGCCAACACTTTAACCGAAATGCATGGCCACAAGTTTTCTCAATCATATCTCACGAGGAGGCCTGTAGAATATCTCTCCGAGTGGAGGGCAAAACCCATCTTGGTTATTCACATCACGCAGCTTGATTTCGGGCCTCAATTCAACCTCGCTTTTATAATCGCCTCGCCATGATCAGCTGATGTAACTTAAGTCGGTGATCCTCAACCTGACTATGCAAAAACCTCAGGTCTAAGGATTACATTGATTGAGATATACAAATGACAGCTAGTTCGTTGTACTTAATAAGGGTCAACCACTCACAAACTTTAGCCAGTCTGTGTAAGTTGGAATAGCATCTCCATGCCCATGACAAGTGGAACCAGTCATCACTAACTGACATTGGTCTGTTGTGTGTCCAACAACCTCAATGACCAAGGATATTTAGTACAAACAACATGAATGCATAGTTCCACAAATCAATCACATATTCAATGATACACACTGATGTTTATACAAGGACTACTTAATATCTTTATGAATACAATGGGAAATCTCATCATACATGATCGCTTCTAGGCATATTCCGTCAACAAATTCTCATTTTCACTAGAGTCAATCTTTCGACATCACATGTCTAAGCATCTAGTGCCCATGGTTTCTCAAAAGCAGCCTCATGCTTTGCTGGGTAATGGCTTTTGTCAACGGATCCGCAATATTTGCATCCGTGTGTACCTTTGCATAATCTTCTTGATATCGCCTTCGATCCACGAACTCGGGCATGGAATCAGTGGTACCGCATGAGTATGTGCTTTGTTCTTCCGGTGTTGTCTAGGGTTCTTGCTTGTGCAATAGCAATTCATTGTTAAGTCACAATACACGGGCTCTAACGGATTGGATGAGCTCCTGAACCACACCAAGATCCATAGAGGAAATTCCTCGTCCAAACAGCTTCCCTTTTTGCTGCCTCCGGTGGCGGCAATATACTTCAAATTTCCTTTGTTGTAGGACAACAAATGATACGCCTCTGCTAGAACTCTTCCAAAATTTCACAACACTCCGCTTAGGAATACGCTAAAACACGCATCCGGATTAAGAAGCGAGCAATCAATAGAGAGCTCTGAGATAACTCGCATCCGTGTAACCCTTTGGCTACACCGGAAGTTCATCTTCACCACCATAAACCAAGAAATATATCCTTAGTCCTTCTCAAGTACTTTTGTGATATTTTTAGCCGCTGTCCAGTTGGGCAACATCTTCCGTGATCAGCCTGCATCTCGCCACAACACTTAGAGCATAAGGAAACATCCGCCTAGTGTGTGCTAAATTTCATGGCGCATATGATGGATCCGACCGCAAGCATATGGAATCGCACTCTCATCCGAACTTCCTCAGCCATTAGATGTCAAAGGACACCGAATTTTGCCAGTTTTACACTATGGACATCGGTAGACCCCTTCTAGACAATCATGTTGACTTCTTCAACACTTTGTCCAAATAAGTACTCGACTAATCCAATGAGCCTCTCGATTCATCTCTATAGATCCGACTGAGGGATGTATATAGTTAACACCTAAGTCTTTCATTGAGAAATTCTTTCCAATGATTCCTTGTCTTTGCAACATTCGACATCACTTCCAATCGCAATATGTCATCCACATATAAGATTAGAAAATTTACTTGTTTCCCACTCAAACTTCTTGTACAAACAAGAATCATGATCACTTTGATGAAGCCAAACGATTCGACTACCTCATCAAAGCTTAATATTCCAACTACGATGTTGTTTGTTCCATAAATGGATTTCCCTGAAAGCTTGCATACCTTGTCAGCATTAGCCGGATCATTAAAACCCCTGGGTCAGACGTCATACACACGCCCTCAACAAATTGCTAAGGAAAGCCGCTTGACATCCATCCGCCATAT